>CM060965.1:144463173-145170873 GCA_030765045.1 Tenodera sinensis | reverse complement strand
TATCAATATCTAATAATAATAATAATAATAATAATAATAATAATAATAATAATAATAATAATAATAATAATAATAATAATAATAATAATAATAATAATAATAATAATAATAATAATAATAATAATAATAATAATAATAATAATAATAATAATAATAATAATAATAATAATAATAATAATAATAATAATAATAATAATAATAATAATGTAAATCATATAATAGTACTATAATCATAACTGCAAATATAAATATATATAAAATATATATAACAACAATTAACAACAAATATATATAACAAATATATATAACAAAAAATAAAAACAATTATAAAATACAGCAATAACAATAATAAGAAACGTACAAATGCCAACGAAATATTACACGCATTCATGTTTACATGGACTTTGTTATGGCAATTTACAATCAGTAATGTGCAATGTAGACAATAGCAGCAAATGCAGGAGTGAGTTTATTCCCCGGAAAATAAAGACCATGTAAGTAAAGTGCAAAACATTCTAAGAACTTTTCGGTTGCCTGTACTGTTATTGCCTATCATCACGGACTACACCACGTTAGTTCAAGCCTAGAAACTAACTCTCATCGTTGATAAGCAGAACGAAATTCGCTCATACCAGTAACTATTATAACGCACGAAGTGTCAGCTACTTATCGCAAAACCGGATGCGTTGGGCCACCTGGTGTGCGTGCGTGCGTGTGTGTATGCAGGTTGGACGATTAAGAACGCAGTTTTTAATTGCGCGAAATTGTTTTATGTTGTCATGTGAGCATTTTGTTTACGTGTTTTGTAATCAGTATTACTTGCGGAACACTTTACAACGGAACAACGAATATTGATTGTGAAAACACATTACAAATCCGTGCGAAAGCTTCGTGGGGCTTCTTGTAAAAATATACCTAAAGATTTCAGACAACATTAACCCTAGCGTTATCAAGGAACCCCTTGCAAGTTTTTAAATCCTGTCTTTTAATTTTATAATCAAAGGCATGCAGTTAATAGTTATTGTCAATCACTGTTTCTATTACTGAACTCAGCAACTGTTTCCAAGTTTTCATTTTTAGTCTTTTTGAGAAACAATGAAATGCCAAGGTGGTCATTAAAAATTTAAAAACGGACTAGTTAAACAATATTAAATATTATATTTATAAACATGACAATATACAATATAACATTTTAAAATAAATTTGCTTTAAAAGTAGCTCATTTTGTCGCCAGTGGTCGTCACAAAGTATACCCCCGCCCCACTTAATAGTATAAGTTCTGTAACAAGGATTAACATAATATCTAATGTGATCGATGTAAAAAGTAAAATAGTTAAATAGTGTAAATATTACATTTATAAACATGTGAATATTTATTATTAATGTTACAATGATTACATTTAAGTTTATTAATTTTAAAGAGAGACTTTGTATTCATTTGATTTTAATTTTACTTAAGTAGGTTAATAGAAAATTATTATTTGTGGTGCCATAGATATAAATTATTATCTTAGGCTATGATGTATCACCCAATTTTAAAATAAAGTTGTTTTAAAAATCACCCAGTTGTTTTGATACCAGTGGTGGTCACAAAGTGCGTTGGTAGTGTAAGTTCTGGAATGTGGCTTGATATTGCTAGGGTTGAGACACTGAGGGTTGAGGTTCGATTGCACACATCAAAACTCCAGTGCGTTGTCATTCCAGCTGGTCTGACAGAACATCGCAATTGTGAGTCATAGTGTTGCCGTAAGTCCACAAAAATCAATTCTTCGTCGTTCAGAACAGTTGGGCATTGTGTAAAGCTCTCTCCAGCGAATTATCATGAAGGATCTTTATAAACTGCGTACAATATTAGGTTAACTTAAAAATCTGATACCAAGCACCATTTGCAACGGAGACAGTTTGTTGACTGGATTTTGGGGATACAACTTACAGACGACAATTTTGCAAAGAAATAATTTTCTCTGACGGGACACATTTTCATTTAAACGGCTACATTAACCAATAGAATTGCAGCATCTGGGGACAGAAAATCTTTGCATAACCTTGAATAGGTTATGCAAAGATTCACACCGTAAAGAGTCATTTTAAGGTGTGAATTTGAGGCTGTGAGGTCATGTGGTCTTACTTTTTGAAGATGAGAATGGAAGTGCACAACGCTGCCAGAATAAGGTTGAACAATTTTTATGGCCTTACCTTAATAATGTGAATATTGAGCATTTATGGTGCCAACAGGATGCCACTACCAGTCGCACCTCATACAATACAATAGCCTCGCTGAGGAACACATTTTCAGCCCGAGTCCTTTCACGCAAAGGCCATCAGAACTGGCCAGCAAGGTCATGTGATCTGAACAGCCTGCGACTTTTTCCTTTGGGCGCATTTAAAATCGCAATTTTATAAAAACAATACAACCAAAGGAAGAGTTTCGAATTGTCATCATCCAAATCGAGGAGCAGATCTTTTTAAACATGATAATATATTTTATTGATAGGTACAACATGGATCGTGGGGAACATATGCCCGATGTAATTTTTCATATATAATATTTGGTAATATGCATACTTTGTGTTGGTGTTAAAGTATGTTTTACTTTATTCAACAGTTAAAACCGGTTCTTAATTATTTACGCCATAAATATTGTGGAGTTATTTATTTTCTAGATATTCCTCGTTATCTTTTTGAATACTACTATTCCTCAACTGGGAAGGCGTTCATTTTCTTCTTTTTTATTGCAAGAAGGACGGATACATAGTGACAGGCTCCTTAATATCCAAGAATCTCTTTACCTGTGTATAATGAAACGTGTAAATAAGTGTGAATTGACGATTTATTTGGATTAGCAAATAGAAAGAGAAATGCGGATTTTAAGTATAACTGGTGGTAGAATGAGTAGAGATACTTAATAATAGCTCTGCTACTTAATAAGTAGAGGAAATATTGTACATTCCTTGCAAAAGTTTGATTACCAAGTTTAACCAGAAGTACAAGATTTAAAGTGGCGGCGGTGGTGTAGGTGACAGTGGCGGTGGCGTTGGCGTTGGTGGTGGTAGTTGTGATGGTGATGTTGGTAGTTGCGGTGGTGCTGGCGGTGGCGGTGATGTTTTTGTTGGCCTGTGGAGGTATTGATTGTAGCGGTGTCAGTGGCGGTGGTTGTGGGGTGATGGTGGTGGTGGTATAAGTGGTGCTGGCATTGCTGGTGGTGGTGGCGGTGATGATGTAAGTGGCGGTGGTTGTGGGGTGGTGATGGTGGTGATGGTATAAGTGTTGCTGACGTTGCTGGTAGTGGTGATGGTGGCGGTGATGGTGTAAGTGGTGGTGGCGGTGGGGTGGTGATGGTGGTATAAGTGGTACTGGCATTACTGGTGGTAGTGGTGGCGGTGATGGTGTCAGTGGCGGTGGTGGTGATGTAAGTGACGATACCGTTTGCGGTGGTGGTGAATATCACTTTAGCGCCTTGATATAAATATCTTTTGTGCCATCCCTAACTGCACCCCGACAAGAAAATGCTTTAAGATGGCTAATACAATGCACAAAATTAATTTTCTGCGCATAGCCAGTGGAGTCCTCCTGATTTTGAATGGTTTATGTGCATGTAATTGGTAAAAACTAAGAGATGGATTACAAGTTATTCCAGAAAACCACAAAGATTATGTCAAATATAAATGCACATTTACTGTTTTATTTATTTTTTGAGGGTTTAACCATTTCCATTACATTCGTTCTTATGGATGTGAATTTGAAAATACTCTAGGTTTTCAAAGTCACTGTTCCTTTTTTGATGATTATACACGGAGCATTCAATTCATGCATCAATCTACTTTATGAATAGACTGTTTCTTTAGTCTACTGTGCCATTATAGCCGCAACGAGAAGGGTTAAGCATGTCATTTAAGTTTGCGTTGATTAAGAAGAAGTAGATAGAAGAATAAGCTTTCGCAATAGAGAAGAGCGAGTAGAAAAGGTCGAAGAAAGCAACTCAATAGATTTCTCTTTAGTTTCTCTTTTCAGTTTCTTTACGGTAAAATCACTTCTGTTGTAATAAGGAAGTGAGTTACCAAATGTAAACTTATGCTGATATACGATGATGTTTAAGATATTCTGTTGGATGACTGTACACAGATGTATACGACCCATGAACTAAATGCCCTAGACATCTGACAGCGCAAGGTGAACCTTGGACATTCCGTGACCAGGTGAAAGCAGGTGAGGAAGGCCAGGGGCAATCTTATTAATGATCACCTCAGAAGCAAATTTAAGCAAAAAACGCCTCTAAACTAATGCGCCGTACTGTAACAAAACAGGAATGGTCTCAAATGTCAAAGTTGAAACGGAATAGTTGACTCGCTTTATTGCTTCTTGTTTTCATGGATTGACACTTTAATTGGTTAAGAAACCTAACAGCTTTATATTAGTTATCTCGTAATCAAGATAAAGATTTTAGAATGACACAAATTAATCGAGCTAAATAACGAATTACATAAATATACACTAAGGAAGTTTCCGTTTCCAAAGACTACACAAAAATTTAAAACTACTTGTATATACAGTATTTATAATTGCAAGCTTTCTGTTTCTGTACAAAGATCTATATTTTCAAATCTGCTATAATAATCTGCTACAATATGCTAATGCAAAGTTTAATCTTATGTCTACTTCGTGTTAAGTGTTAGCAAACATAGTTTAAATACACTTTTGTGGTAGTTGCACAAGAACGCATAGTAAACTAATAGACAATAACACAGTAACTGTTTTGTATATGAGGTGGAATCAGGACTGAAGAATTCAATGCCATATCCAGGATTTGAACCACGGATCTTGCGCTTATCGTGGGGTTACTTTAACCACTAAGCTATCATGGCCAACTTGCCAGTGCGACATTAAATTCCCCAGCTGATTCGTAAACCTTACCCACACACGACTTTGTGTTTAAAAACACCAGCAGTAAGCTTGTTGGCATACATAAATAATGGTTTATATATGTCTGCCAAGATGTTCGTGCACTCTCTGTGTGGGCTTAGAAGAGCAAAGACGCCTGTCGGGGAGCAGAGGGACCTCTGGACCAGACAGAGTGAAGACCTGGAAGCAGGTGGTCAGCCAAGCACCAGGTATGATAGTGAGGAAGAGGATGATATGAAATGCAGGTGAAATGGATGCGGGTCCTGCCTAGGTGGTAGGCGAGCGGTCTAACCACTCAGCCACGGCACCGCCATTATAATTCCAGACTCAGGGAAGGATGAGGAACACTCCTGGCTGGAGAAAAAATCCTACCCGCCTGCCGGAAATCGAGCCCGGGACCCCTTGCACAGGAGGCAGGTGCTCTACCAACTACCCTACAGGGCCAAAAGATAAAAAAGAACGAATAAAATGTACCTATTTGAGAAAAGTAAGTATTTGAAAATTGAAACATATAGCAATGAATATCTTGGTTCGTCCCACAAAATATGTATTTGACGTAAACTGTGTGTTTTTAGTCAGATATATGTACACTGTTTGTATAGCAATATGTCTCTCTTTTACAGTTTACCAGTTGTTCAAAGTCATCCACAGAGAAGAGCACCTCTGGGGAAATTTCCAGAAAATTCAAAATATTCGTTTCATTTGTCATGAAAATATCTTACACATATGATATTTTTATCCAAATCGTTAGTCACTTTCGAAAAAATCGAAATGTTTTAAAATATTCCATATAATGGGCAGTTTAAGATGGGGGATTTTCTTGAAAATGTTTGTATTGCATCCTTAAAGGATGCTGAACTTAAGTACCAAGTTTGGCTTTTAACCAACCATTCTTTATGTTATGCTGCTCCCAGACACTGACAGACACACATGCGCATGCGCACACACACCCATATATACACAGATATATTTTTTCCAAAACTACCTTTTTGTGTTCAGGTGGCCTCAAAACGTATATTTCCATTGAGATCTCAACATCAAATTTTTGTGTGTAACACTAGCCATACATAGTAGAGAAAGTGCACTACATATATCAAACGCAACCTTCTCTGAATTGTTTCAATCCAAAAGCGTGATGTATGCAGTAAAATGACTTTCTCTACTCTTGTATAAAATATTCTTACAAAGGCTTATTCTTTATCTACTTCATGCTAATCGAGATAAATGTTTCCAGAAATTCTCTTATTGCTAATTTTCTTGTAGGTACAAGGGAAATAAGGCAATACAGTAGGTTTTAAGCGAACATGAAACCTTTTTAAGTCTAGCCACTATATGATGTCCTTCTAATACCGTTCTCTTTGCATGTCCAAGACTTAAAAGCGAATGACAACCTCCCATGTTCACTTAACATGGTTTATTCAAAAAAGAAAAAAAAATCCATTTCACATAAATTATTTGCTACAAGATCTACATTTTCGTCCAAGTAAAATTTTGTGTTACCTCTTACGGTTATCAGTTGTGCAAAAGTCATTCAGAATAAAGGCAACTTCTGAAGACATTCCCAGAAAATTAAACTATCATCTTAAACATATAATATTTTAACAAATATGTTAGAGCAATTTTTAAGAAAATAAAAATTTTCAAAAAAATCCATGTAAAGATAATCTCTAAAAGCTTTGTATCGCAGCCTTGAATCCGACTTTCCATTTTTGAACTCAACCATCTTTCAAGGAAGCAAGCTACAATTTTTACTTTCTTTACTGCGTATAGTAAAGTAGAGGAAGTATTGTATTCCACCCAAAAATTTGATGTTAAGACTTCACCGGAAAGATATTTTTGAGGCCCCCTGAATAAAAATTTTTTTACAAGGTCCGTGTGTGTGTGTGTGTGTGTGTGTGTGTGTGTGTGTGTGTGTGTGTGTGTGTGTGTGTGTGTGTGTGTGAGTGTAAGTATGCCTGTGTGTCGGTCTGTGGACAGCATAACTTAAAAATGAAAAGTTGGTTAAAAACCAAAGTTGATATTTAAGTTAAGTGTCTTTCAAGGGTGCCACAGGAAGATTTTGAAGAAAATTCGTCCACCGTAAACTGCCCTTTAAATGGAAAATCTTGATTTTCTTAAAACTGGCTCTAACGATTTTGATTAGAATACCGTAAGATTGAGGTATTTTTATGGCAAATGAAATGTATATCTTGAATTTTCTGGCTATATTCCATAAACTCCTATTTACTCTGGATGACTTGCATAACTGCTAAATTGCAAAAGATAGACCAAATCTTACTACACAAAAAATCTTGCTAAACCACACAATCTACGTCTTAATAGCTATTTTGAAGAGTGAACCATTTGGGAGAAATTCCTTGTTATTTGTGTAAATTTTGGAGATCTTATACTTCTGTGAAATGGAACATCGTGAAGCGGGATTACTACCTCCCACTCCCGTTCCACTATCCTAAGCGGAATGCTGCTTCTCAGGTGTGTTCCGTGCCGCGGCTATTGTGCATGGACCTTAATTTCTGAGTATGCGTGGGTATTTTCACATTAAAGCCAGAACTCTCGTTGAAACACTTTTATTCACAATCAAGTAATGTTTTAGATTTGCCAATCGCTATTAGAATTGTTACTTCGTTACTGTGTCTTTATTAAGACCGAAGCTTGTTTACTGTGAAATGTAATGTTCCCTCACACTCGAGGTCCGGAAGGTAAGTCCTGTGACTGACCTGCTCGCTTGCGGTTCGGAAGGCAAGTGTGTGACTGACTTGATCGCTCGGGGATCTGGACAAGTGTCTGTGCCTGGGCGCTCACGGTAATAAGTCACTTGCGCTAATTTCCCCTCATTTACCCCCTAAAAACTCAGCGTCATGACACTATTAATGCATTTCACTTATTAATTGCCTTCTACACTGGCAACGGGGTTTCGCCGAAGCGTACGTGACCATCCCTTGTTCTTCTGTTCAGCACACCCACACTAAGTGTTTTCCAGGAAAACTGGTCTTACAGGGTTTTAGTCTGATTACCGGGCGCTTGCCACTAATGACCTGTATGTAACATTACGTGTCCCTTCGAACAATTTTAGCCATGAACAATATTCCTATGTCCGTACCTTTTATACATGCGACGATTTTAAGATTTTCCGATTATTTAATTCTGCCATGTGAAGCAATATTTTCATAACTATGGCCCTCACAATTTCGGCTTCAATCTTAAAACGTTTTTTTGTATGTTAACCGTGCAGAGAGAACGGAATTTACAAGCTTCAAAAGATTTGACTATCACTCACAATCCCATATTCTCCTTGCTCATCTAAAAATAAAGAATAAGACAATTTCTTAAAATATTAATTTCAACTAACACGATGACGATATAGGAATAAGAGTTTGTAAGAACGGTTAGTACAGGAGTAGAGAAAGTCGTGTGAATGCAACACATCAGATTTTTCAGGAAAGTTCCTGCTTTCGAGACATCATATACACAGAAAGTACTGTTTCTTTCTCTCTCTGTGTCGCTCTTTCCTTCCTTCTTTCGTTCGTTCTTTGTTTTTTGTTTCCTTTCTACCTTCCTTCCTTCTTTCTTTCTTTCTTTCTTTCTTTCTTTCTTTCTTTCTTTCTTTCTTTCTTTCTTTCTTTCTTTCTTTGTTTTTTTCTTTCTTTCTTTCTTTGTTTCTTTCCTTCTTTCGTTTTTCCTCTGTCTCTTTCTCTCTCTCTCTCTCTCTCTTTTTTTTTGCCTTCGACTATTTCTTAACAACTTCGATTAAGAGATTAGGTTTGGGATATTGAAATAATGATAAAAATTATATTTTGCGTTTTCTTTAAAAGCCTCTTCAAAGCCTCTTGATTCCCATTAATAATAGCAGTTACAATAATTGTAAGTTTATGGCACATTCTCAAAAAGATAAATGTAAATTATTCAGTGAGTCTGTCTCTCCTACGTACTAATGCATATTAACAACCACCAGGTTATTTTTAAATATCCCCCCTCCTCTCTCTCTAAATTTACATCTTAACTCTATTATTCTTTCCTTGTTGTTCAGATGCTGAATATTTTGCTGATATATGAAGGGGTCTTCTATTTTTCTGCAAAGAGAACACACCGTTTGTCCAGCGGGTTAGTTTTTTACAGCTTTGCTAAACGGGATCTAGCTTGCAAAATTACTGCCATTTTTTTCAGCTAACCTTGACTAAATGCCTAAAACTCTTTTGGCTGGACCTGAATGTTATATAAAACTGCCAGACCCAAACACAATGCTACTTCAAGATAAAATGTACACCTTCATTAGTAATTCTTCCTTACCATGCAAAATAACTACCTCAAATTGTTCTTCACTGTTTTCTTTTAGGATTTCCCCCTTATTGCACGCTTTTATTAGTTTCACTTGTATGTATGTAAAGGAAATTTTCGGAATAATTGTTATCAACTTGAAAATTTGCACAGTGTCAATATGGCAGTATTGGCAATGCACTAATAGAACAACTTTGTCCTAATGACTTGACCAGGATCATCAGGATAAAAAATGACGAAGCTAAATCTATAGTAGATAGTACAATTATGACATCTACAATGATACAAAATAAATATACTTCAAGATTTTATAAATATTTTATCTTAAAATTAACCTCACTTCCTATGTAATAAAAACAATATTAATTAATATTATATTAATCTGTGTGGCTAAGGCCCTTTTGTACATGGACCTTTAAAATTGCTTTAATTAAATACATATTTATATATTGGATGACGTAGATGCCAGTAGAGACGACCTGAAAGGGACACAAGACCCGAGGAAAGATAGCAAACGGAGGTGACCAGGGTTTAGACATCCACAAAAGCTGGTAGTTTAGAAACAGATATAATTTACACTGGACAAAATAATTAAATTACTTGAAAACATTCAAAGATGGAGATGCCCGGAGAGAGGACCTGGCAAGATTCGGGGGAAGGATTGCGCAAATCCACAACAGTGGATAGTGTAGTTAACACAAGTTAAAGGCAGTGTGTAATGAGTTTAAAATTAAATATATTGAGAAAATAATAAATTTTATTGTAAAAAGACATGGGGTGCCTGACATCAAATATTGTGTATATAGTTTATTTGTAGCTATTTACAAAATTAAAAATATGATAAAATGTCGTTAAAAGCAACCTACCTTTTATACAACAAAAATTATTATTTTAATAATATAGCTTAATTGTTATTTTAAACTCATTGAAAATTTGTTTATTATAATGAGCCAGTTGACTTCATATCGCTATAGAACTCTTCATACTTAAAAGTTATTTTCCACTTTTTAGCCGTGCTTACTGGTTTCTGAACTCCCCATGGAATGGTACAAGACAGAGAGGATAGGGGAGCCCATTTCTGAGTCCCGCAAATACGACCCGAAGGGGTCGGAGAGGAACCGGGCTGAGCCAACTTCCACCAGGGTGCTTCTAATTGCGAAAATTTTCTTTCGTGGCAACGTTCCGGGCACCCTTGGGATCCATTCGCCACATTCATCCTCGAGGGGAAACCAAAGATCGCCTTTCGGTTGCAAGTTGTCCTTGAGTACTTGATGTGCCTACTATAAAAAATTGATCGCTTTTTTTCCAAATGTTCATAACCAAAGAGTTGGCAATACATTTTATTTTCTCTAGACAAAAGCATTTGGATTATTCTGCAACAGGTTAAGTCTCAAAATTTCGTAGTGACTAATATCACCACATTGCTGTCTAGATATTCAGGGTAAGTAAAGTGAATTATGTTTAAAATATGAATGGTGGACCTATGATATTTAAAGTTAGGAAAAGACCTGTAGATTTTATGCACTACTTAGCTACTCTTGGAAATCAAAGAACAAGGAATACCACGATACAAGTTGGTTCTGAATATAAAAGCCGTCCTGAGTCTTTGACGTGGTCTAGTTATTTTATGTTTACTCATTCCGCCTTCATAAAGTGTTTTTTTTTTTTTTTTCCTCCCCATTCTGCTCTGATAAAGCCGTTTTGCTTCATTGTCACGAAGTTGTTTCATCCCACCTTCATAAAACTCTTCTGTGAAATCCAAACAATAAATATATGACGTATTAACACGTGTCTTCTCTTGCATTTTTCCATCTTGTCCAAAATCTCGGAGTCCTCTAGATGCAAATTAAAGATTTTTGCTATTATTATTTTGATAGTGCATTACTTTCTGTACTGGTAACTAGCAGGAAGTACTGTATTCCACCCAAACATTCGATGTCGAGATTTCACGGGAAATATATGTTTAGAGGCCCCCCAAATCCAGAAAAATGTTCGTCCGTGCGTGCGTGTGTGTGTGCGCGTGTGTGTGTATGTGTGTGTGTGTCAGTCTGTGCATAACTCAAAAACGAAAAGTCGGCTAAAAACCAAAGTTAGTATTTAAGTTTAATGTCTTTCAAGGATGCAACATGAAGATTATGAAGAAAATAGCCCCACTCTATAACTACCCTTTACATGGAAAAGTTTTCGAAAATTTTTATTTTCCTTAAAGGGGCTCTAACGATTTTGATTAAAATGCAATTTGTTTAAGATATTTGTATAACAAATGAAATGCATATTTTGAATTTTCTGGCTATAGCCTATGTACTCCTGCTTACTCTGGAAGACTTTTGAATAACTCATAAACCGTAAGAGATAGACCAAGTCTTACTATACAAAAAATGTCGATTGTGCTAAAACACCCAGTTTATGCCTGTATATATATTTGTAGGGTGAACCATTTCGGAGATTTTCCTTACTATTTGTGTCAGTTTTGGAAAACTTCAAGCTTTCGTAAAATGGAACATCGTTGTTCAGCTTTTATACGTTAAGCGTGCAAAGAGAACAGGATCTCAAAGCTTTAAGCAATTTGAGTATTGCTTAGAGTCTACTGTATTCTAATATTCCCCTTGTACCTACAAGGATATAATCAATAAGATAAATTATACAGATGTTTACTTCAACTAACACAAAGAAGATATAGGGATAAGAGATTGTAAGAATGGTTAGCATAAGAGTAGAGAATGTCATGTGAGTGCAACACATCAGACTTTTTTATGTTAACCGTGGTAAGAGAACGGAATCTGAAAGTTTTAAAAGATTTGACTATTGTTCAAAGCCTAGTGTGTCCTGATACTCCCTTGCACGTGCAAGAAAACGAGCAAAAAGATAATTTCTGGAAATGGTTACCTCAACTAACACGAAGAGGTAGGAATAAGGGTTTGTAAGAACGGTTAGTACAAGAGTAGGGAAAGTCATGTGAGTACAACACATCAGAGTTTTTTATACCTGCATGCCTTTTGCTCTGCTATGGTATTACTTTACGTAGGAGCTGTGTGCCCTTAAATGGATACTGCATGAATGAACACGTAATGCTGCTGATAAATAACAGTTCGAAATAAAACACTTATTGCGGTTCCACGACAATACATCAGGAATCAATCAGTAAACGGTGCTGATAAATTGTAGCTATCACTCTATCACTCTATTCAAACATTAACCTTTACTCCACATATAGACAGCAAAAATCTGTCTCTACTCAAATTTTTATTAAAATATGTCACAGCAACTAGGATAATTTATTTCCCTCTTATTAACTCATATATTTCATATGACATTTAAGTTTGGGGCAACACTTCAAAATTAAACTTAAATAGAATCTTCATATTACAGAAACAAGCAGTAGGATATCTATCGAACTTAAAAGGACTGGATTCGTGTACGGAAGCCTTCAAAGAGCAAAAGATAATGGAATTAGCAACTCTTTTTCATTTATAAAATCATTTTATATAAATTCCCAATGCAAACACGATCATAACATCAGAAATAAAATTAACCTTACCACCGCTATATACAGACTTAGCCTATTTGAAAAGCTGCCAGGTTATGCAGGTGGAAAACTAAATAAGGAATGCCAGCTGAATTAAAGGATGTAAAAATTCAAAACTGCTTTACAAACTTGTTTAATTAAGAGACGTTTTTATTCATTTGAGGAAGTTTATACATTTTAATGGGTATTTATGTAATGCATAGTAATATCAGCCATTAAATCTGCTGATAAATTTAGTTTTTTGTACACTATAAACATGAAGCTTTTACACATCTGTATATATTTAGTACTATTGACGATTTACCTGTTTTCTGTATAAACATGGTGAACAAAGTATTAAACTACATGTTATGACAAGATGTAGTTTGTTATATTTTTCACCCCACCTCTGTGGTGTTGGCGTCTCTACCTCACGTCCAAGAGGTCACAAGATCGAATCTCACTTACGTTAGCCTTTACGCGTGTCTTTTGTTTTTTCTCTCGAAGTTTTCCCTTATTCTGCGAAGACGAATGTAGAGTAACAAAGCTCTATGAACTTCGGGCTCATTTGAGCATTATTTCATCCGTTTAATTCATTCACCATCCGATATGACACTGAGTTGGTGGTTAATAATAAACAAACAAACAAAAATCTTATGTTTTATCTCATTATTTTGTTACCATTGACGTAATGGCAAGAATATATCTTTCCTAAGCAAATATATAAGTTTGACGAAACTGCGCGCAAGTTGAGAGAAGCCTAACCGTTGGCAGGAATGATAATTACAAACATAACAAATGAATCAGCTGAAAAAATTTTCTGTTCACACACCAACCATGTTATTTTTCCCTTCGCATGAAAAGTACCACCCAAGGTCTTCCTCGCTCATCATTTGGTTCGCAATAATATACTGTTTGCTTAGCATTCTAATAACATTTCCTTGAAAAGCTTCATAAATAAGTCCTGTTACAGACGTTTGCAAGCATTCGAGCATTTAAGCTGCAGATTAAACAGAAAAAAGGTCAGAGCGATGTACTGTTAAATTCTAGCATTCAGTTTCACCTGATGATCCCAATGGGAATAATCTTTGCAATTACATAGTTGAAACATACTTAATTTGTGTATACATCAGGATTGGCATTATAGCTGCCACGAGGCTTAACCTATTCCATTGTTTTATTCTTACAAGGAACTTCTATTCCGTTAGCACTGTGTCGACGTGAAATTCGACCACTCCAACACACAAAATTGGAGGGAGTAATGGCCTCACTTTCAGAAAATGGCATGCATGGTATAGACCATCTGCCTTGCCCTCTAATACAAAAGAAACAACCTTGATATAAGTTTAAACCCTACACGTGTACGAAGTTTATCATATGGGGCAATGTTTGGGAATGGCATAGTAATGTACAGCTAAACAGAATCCAGAAACATTTTCTGAAATGTGTTCTGTGGTGGTAACGCTATCCACTGACACCTCATTCACGCTTCTGCTGCGTGAGATCTATTGCTCACCCAGGAGCAAGGTATGATGTGAAGGAAGCACAGGACTCTACAGGTTGCAGGCAGACAGACCACAAAGACGCGCGGATGTCTCTAACAATTCCTATTTTGAGGACCCGTCCCACTATCGGACCTGCCTAGGGAGATGTACAACATGTTAGTCCAGGCAGTCCTCTGTGGACGCGGTTTCAAACCCGGGAGAGCGATGGAGGTTTTCGGGTGTAAGAAAGCACAGTGAAACTGGTGTCATAGTTTTGCGTCACTTAAATGAACCTCGACTAATTAAGTGACCTCTGAGAAAATTAAGTGTTTCTCATGCCCAATATAGAATGGGAGGCTAAGAACGTTAGTAATTCAAAAGGGTAAATAAAATCCAATTAAATAGTAGGTAGCCCTTAGTGCTTTTGGAAAATAATTTTTCTATGGAGAAAGGATCTGCACCGCTTCAAGCCACGAAACCTACGAGGACCTGCAACTTCAAAGGAAAACAGAAAAAGGGAAATGAGGGAAAGGCCTATCCATCAGGAAAAGTCACGAAGAAAACATAAAGTTAGGCTGCTGGTAGCTCACATGTTAACGGGCTCGTGTGGGGAGTGGTGCTGCAGATTGTGTAGCTCTTAAACAGTTTGGCTACAATGAAGTAATGCATTTGAAAATAAGGCTAGTTAAGTATTGGTTAGCCATATCACAGAGAGGCCGCCTCCGTAGCGCAGTTGGTAACGAGCACGGAGGACCCGGGTTCGATCCCCGGTACCATCATGGGGATTTTATCCCCTCTGGGAGGTCTGGAACGGAGTGCACTCAGCCTCGTTAGTGCCGGGGGACCAATTAATGGAAAAGAAGTGGCAACAGGTCTTGAAGACCGCATAACTGTTCGGGACGCTGACCACGTAACACCCTCCGGTACTGCACCCCACCAATGACGTCTGTAGTGGGTCGAGTTGGGCGGTTGACTTGTTTTGGTCTGCTCTGGAAGTGCAATATAGAGGTGACGGTAATATCATGTGGTTGAATTATTACAGCTTGCTTTATTATTTTGTCCTGTACTTAGTCACTGGCTTGACATTTGTTTTCTACTGCACAGTGTATATTTATTTATGGTTCGTATGTGTTAACTCAGTCAACTCGCCAAGTGAAAGTGCGATTTGCAGAAAGATTTCCAGGTAATCTGCAATTTCTAACTCTGGGAAGCATAAAGTATACAAGACATACCCACACACCCTGGAAGAATTAAAACAAAATATCCGCCAGGAAATTGCCAACGTGAACTACTGCGAGTGATGGATAATTTATAAAAATGGGCCAAAACTGTGTGGACTATGACAGTGGCCAGTTTCAGCATCTTTGTTAATAACATTGGTAAGTAAAGGCTTTAAAAGTAATTTTAAATATGTTGTATGGTTTCATCGGCGCTATTTTACGACAGCGGCAGTCGGCGACGAGCGCCGAGGACGCGTGCAGATAGAACACATTGCAGCCGGTTCGGAGTCTTTAGGATCACCCATTGTCTACAGGAAAATTAGGCATTTATATCTGTGGTGTGTTTCAAGGAACAAGTAGGGCACCGTGGAATAAGTGTTGGGTAACGAAATAGCGCATGGGCTTAGAATAAATTGTAATCGAGTTCCTTTGGCTACCTAAAAAGGTCATTTATTTTAACAGATGGAAGATAATATTGACAAACCAAATTTGAAGCCACACAATGTGGCTTACAGTGGTAAATAGCACGGCGCTGGTGGGGTAAGGCGTATATTGATGACCGCACATAACAAAGAAGCGGTTTGGTGTGGCTAATATTGCACGCCAGGGAAAGCAATGAATTATAACGGCGGCTAATGGTTAGCATGTTAACCTCCAAATGCAGAGGTATTGGGTTTGATTCCTGGTTGGAGGGTGGGCATTTTTCTTTAGTCAGGATTATTCGCTATCCTTTCTAGGACCTGGAACATGCCTATGCAATACTATTCTCAAGTTGCTAACCACTCCCCTACTTCCCCTCTCTTCGTGACCACCAAAGCGGAAAACCGGTAAGGAAAACTGATTGCACCTAATATGTATAAGTATGTACTTACATGTTCTAGTAGGTAGTGCAATTAAAGAGAATGCGGACATTTTCCCAGGCCTAGACTGGAAAGTATGAATATCGGTGTGAACGAGAGTGTGAATTTATTGTAATAACCAAAAGTAATATAACTCAAAAATTAAAACCAAAGTAAGACGAGTGAACTACACTGCTGATGAGTAAAGGACCCTTATTTTTCGGAAGGTAGGCCACCTATCAAACGCCATGTGCATTTTAGTCAAGTTTTGCGCTTACTAAAAGGTATTGTTTCACGTTCTTAGGCAGACAAATGCGCAAAGTTTAGAATAACAGCGGTTTAAGGGACAGAACGTGTTCCTCGATAAAGTACACCTCGAAAACATACGACTTGTTTACTGCGAGTAAATTTAGGGTTTCCAAACGGATCTATCACATGAGTACACAAACAACATCAGGTAAAAAGAAAATTGCGGATTCTTGTACTTAGCGCCGGGTTGGCTTAGAAAAAAAATGACAGACACAAGGCGTGTCATGAACCCGTACAATCAAAATGCACAAATTATTGAATAACGACTTATTTAAATTTTGGCATAAACTATGTGTCGTACAACTCAAATAACATGCATAAGAGCTCTTTCCCCTTAAGTGATAATATTAAAATGCCCAGCAAAGGCTTACAACTGTCTTTTAAGGCTAAATTACGCTCGAAAAGTCGCGAGGCGGCAATGGCATAGCACCTGGCGTACTGGCTCTAGGTTTTGAACCCAAAAGTTACTTTCAGTCAAGCTTCCAAATAGTTGCATAGAATTATGACTATTCTGAGCGTTTACCCACGGGACAGGTGTTCCCGTCTCGACATTGAACAATTTTTTTTCTGTTCATCAAAGCTTGGAAACCGAATTCGCAATAATCAAATGTTATACTAGCAGAGTACTACGGTCACACCACAGAGGATGTTCGACGCAGCTTCGAAAGAAACGTCTATAAGGAGATTTTCCACTAGATCAAGGCCCACAAACCGGGATACTCATTTTCCGTTTTATGACACCGGCCGTGAAAGCTTACGCAATTTGATCTGCTCAATATAAATATAAAATATTGTAACAGTATTTTACTACAAAATTCATTCAGGTTAGAGTGATTGGTTAATGGAAATAAAAGTGGGGACTTTAGAATCTGAGCCTCACACATTATTATCTCACTGAGTCCATGTCTAAAGATCAACTTCTCGAACATTCCGAATGTATCTTTACAACCATGTTCAATTGTTTTTATCAGGCCGATCCCTTTCTGCATTAAACTGCAGCAAGTCTTTCTCAGTTACAGGTTTAAGAGAAAAGATAAACTACGTTTGAGCACCACAATAAAATTCACCACATGTTCCCTCTACGGTCGAGTGGTCAGTATTTTCATCTCGCAACTTATAGATACTGGAGTCGATTCCGCGGTTTACTTGTTTTATGACTAAGTACACAAAAAAATAATAAAGCAATAATTCAACCACACGATACCACCGTCACCTCTATACTGCACTTCCAGATCAGAGAAAACGACTCCGAAAAGCTAAGCCATAAAACGCTGGGGATGGGGAATTTTTCTTTATCCGGAACCATTCCCGGTCCTCCGCAGAATCCGATGGTATGAACGTGGGTGTGCTCAATGTAAAGGATAAAAAGTTAACAGGAAGCCTGGAGGAAGTGAGGATGGGGCAACTCGTCATTAAGTGGTTTCTTAAGTCAAAACCTCGCATAATATGTATCATAAACATAAAAGTAAGCTATAAAAAGGAAAGAATTAAAAACATATGAGTTTCACTCACATGACTTTATCTACTCTCGTACCATTCTTACAAACCCATTGCTTATTTCCTTGTAGGTAGAGAGAAAATATGGGAATACAGTAGACTTTGGGCGATAGTCAAATCTTCTAAAGCTTTCAAAATCCATTCTCTTTGCACGGTTAACATATGAAAAATTGAATAATAATGTTCCATTTGACAGCAGTAAAGGTTCTCCAAAACTCACACAAATAACAAAGCATATCTCCGAAATGGTTCACTCAACAAAAAAGTTATTTAAACATAAATTATGCATTTTATAAAATCTACATTTTTTGTATCGTAAGATTTAGTCTATCTCTTACGGTTTACCGTTATCCAAAAGTCATCCAGAGTAAATACAACTACAGGGGCTATAGCCAGAAAATTTAAGATATACATTTAATTTGTCATAAAAATATCTTAATCATATGGCATTTTATTCAAAATCGTTTGAGCCATTTTCAAGAAAATCGAAATTTTCGAAAACTTTTCGTGTCGTATCCTGGAAAAGCAGCAAACTTCAATACCAACTTTGGTTTCTAACCAACTTTTGGTTGTTGAGTTAAGTTTTCCACAGACTGAAAGACACACAGACTGACCGACATACAAACTAACTGACACACATACACAGACGGACCTTTTTCTAAAAATGCTTTTTTTTATTAAGGGGGCCTCAAAACATGTATTTCTTGTGAAATCTCGACATCCAATTTTTGGGTTGAATACAATACTTCCTCTACTTTATGTAGTAGAGGAAGTAATAACTCCTAAACTACTGACTTTCGTTCGTGGTGGTAACTAAGTCTCATTTCAAAGATGGAGAACTTAATATTAGGTGGAAGTTCGGATCATGGAGTAAATGGTATTCTGCAAGCCTACTACAAGGTATAAGTATGCTCCCCCTATAACGATTGGGGTGGAAAAACTTTAAGTAGCTTTATTCAAGCAACATGAAGGGTACGTTCACAAATATGAAAAGCTATACTGATTTGAAAATTACATACACCAGTAGTGTCAGTTAATAATATCAATTTAAATCACATAACTGCTTTCTTAAGAGGCCAACGTGGTTTCCTAAGGCACATTTACAAATAGTTACACTCCGTTGGCCATTTTGACCGGAAGATTAACCCCAAATAGCAGAAAACACGTACAATAAATATTAAATCCACTAGTACATGTTCAACTTTGACAATATACAATCCAAAATCTCAATAACAACATGAATTCTACAAACAACAATAATAGAATCCTTCAAACAGTAAAAATGATACAAACCCTAAATATAATGAAATACAACATAGCGTCCCCAACAGACCAGATATTTCAAACTAGTTCTTTATCCCAAAACAGTTTAAATGCAATGGCAGTAACGCTCAAACTGTGCAACTGATGGCTCTAATAATTTTGAACATTAGTCTATTAACGGCCTTAACCACCGCAAGAGAGAAGTCACTTCAGGAATTAGCGCACGACTGTTTTCAGCGAACCAGGTTTCCTCTCAAGAAAGCTCGGATCAACCCCATGGCCCTGGTGGCCAAAAGGTACACCGAAAGCGTAAGACCAAAATTATATGTGAATATAAGTAATTAATAAGAGAATGAATTAAAAGGAGATTGTAATCAATAGTTAAGGGGAGAACATTGTTAATAAAGCTGAATATGTTAAAGTCTCCAGAATGAAAGCCTAGGCAGATTAGATGAGTGATAAGGTTACAATAGTTTTGCAAGCAAAGTCTGGAGAGTTCAGCGGGTTGATTCTTATCTTGCCATGACGTGCTCAAAAGTTGACCAATGAAAATAGCTTCCTTCGTGTCGCCCACGCGATCACGTGCAAGACAACTCACATTCGTCTGGGATCGCGATGTGTGATCTCCTGTACGTAAGTTGGCGCGTGTATATCATTCGGCGGTCGCCAAAGGGTGACAAAGTTCAAGTATTATAGGATTGCAGTTGAAGTTAGAAAGTTATATTCCATACCTTGCTGATTTGGACCTCTTGCTAGAGCTAGTTAGATACGGACACCAAGATCTTCTAGATCTTAAAGACGACGTCTTTGGCCTGCAGCGAGAGAGGATTGTACGTCAAGCGTCACAGAGGGGAAAAGGGAGAGTGAGGGAGAGAGAGAGAAATGCAGAAAACTTAAAACTCTGACTGTTTGCTCATTTCTTTCTCACTATGCTAGGCTTTTTGTACGTCTATACAATATGTTTCTTAGAGACAGCCTTATCTTATTGATTTTTACCCTTTCATGTCTGAAAATACTTTAATGATACTTCTTACTACATGCATCCAATTTCTTGTGCAAAGTCTCTAAGCCTGTCCTCCCAAGCCGATTGCAATCTTTTATATACTGCTTCTAGCCTCCAATTTATTTTAATATTATAGAAGTGTATAATAGCTCATCACCGGCGCAATTGCTTTCTTCTGTATATCCTTCTGTACATGCTGACTCACTTCTTTTTAAATTCAATTGATAACGTCATACTCAGACATACCGCATACTAATTCCACCTTCCAGATGTTGCATAAATTGTGGATTATGGTACAACAGTTAAAAATGGGCATTAACACACTTCTTTTCTGCAATCCTACGAGCACAATAAAACCACTTTTAACACACGTGTCACACTATGTTTAGATAGTGCACGAATTTGTAATACATGAACAACATTAAAATGTTCCCCGAAACGAACAGAAATCACGTTTTGAATGATATGAACTTCGTGTGTGAGGAAATTCCTTTTCTCTTCTTTGTTTTGTTTCATTTTAATAGCTCCCTTAAAGTCCTTTGGTCTTTTCGGGGGCTTTGACTTGGGAAACAACCAGTGATGATATTACTCACTGAACTAGAGAGTTTCTTAAAGTTAATTTGTACTATTTTTACTTTCTCTACTACATATATACCTCCGGTGGTGCAGCTTGTCTCTAGGACCCTAAAACTGGAAGCTCTCTTCCATCACGCCAGTTAGGGGCAGGGGGTAGAAAAAAGGCTTTGCGTGGACGACGACGACGACGACATACTGGCAGGCTGTGGTTCAGCCCGACGATATTTTTCTGCGTACCTACCCTTAATAGGGTTTAACCGCAGGTAGAATTTTTGGTAAAGGGTGGTTAAGGGTGTTGTTTTTAAATTTAGGTTATGGCTTAAATAATAAGGAGGCTAATTTGCCCCTTAGCTGATGACTCACAGAACTCAGCAATGTTTGCATTCTGTGGAGATAAAGAGAGTTTAAACATTTTGTAAGATCTTTCGATCTTTTTAAATTTTGAATTTTGATGGTGGGTTGAATTTGTGAACCGAATAGCTCTTTATTGGGATTATTTGTAGTTTAGCTTTTGCTGCTGATGGGTAAACTACTTTGTTATGGGATATACCCGCAAGCCATGCGGGGAACCCTGTACGACCTGAAGCGGCGTGTTGTGGGGTCATAATCACCTAGAGATCTAACCAGGACGCTTTGGTGGTTGGGTAATTTGGCGTACAATTTTGCTGCCCGGCGCCTAATTTCATCCTCCACGTATGGAAGAGATGAGGCTTCGTGGAGTAGTCTCACGGGGAAGGATAAAGGGACAGAGTAGATGGACCGAAGTCCTCTGTTCTGCGCCCTCTGAAGCCACAGAAGCCAACTACCCGCTGCCATGCCCCATACTTCACAGGCGTAAAGCATGAGGGGGATAATCAGGGCTCTGAATAGGTGTAGTTTCAGGCGGACTGGCATCTCGGATTTCAGCATAGGGTACAGTGAGGCGATAGCCCCCTGCGACCGCACTGATAGGTCTCTGATGTGACCTCGAAATGTTAGACTTTTGTCTAATTTGACTCCCAAATAGGTGATGGTGTCTCTCCACTGGATCCTTTGACCCCGAAGTTGGAAGGTGGGGCAGTCTGCAGGCGTGGGACGTCTCGTGAACAGGATGGCATGGCTCTTGTCTGGATTAACAGACATTCTCCATCGTCGGCACCAGTCTTGGACTAGGCGGAGGTGTCTTTGAATAGGGTTGAAGGCTCTGTGAATGTTTCTATTGGTGCAGTATAGTAGTACGTCATCTGCATATTGCGCTAGATTGACCTGTGGTTCTGTTGGGAAGTCTGCCATGTAGACACTGAAGAGGGTAGGGGACAAAACAGAGCCCTCGGGGACTCCGCCTCTTATTGGCCTAATTGTGGAGGTTTGTCCAGCCACTGTGACTATGAGGGTCCGGTGTCGGAGGAAACTGTGTAGGATGTGAATGAGTTGTGTGGGTAGCCCCAGGTGAATCAGCTTATGAAGTAGCCCTGTGTGCCAGGTGGTTGAGAAGGCCTTTTCCACATCCAAGGAAACCGCAGCGGTGAATGCGCGTTCCTGAAAACCCAGGGCAGCTGCCTCCACCACACGCAGCAGTTGCTGAGGTGTAGAGTGCCCAGGTCGAAAGCCGAACTGGTGTTCTGGGATGGCTTGCATGTTTCCCAGTAAAGGGGATAAACGGGTTAGGATCATCCTCTCTAGAACTTTCGAGAGGATGGACAAAAGGCTTATGGATCTGTAGTTGGAGGGATGCACCGGGTCTTTCCCAGGTTTCAAAATGCATATCACCCGAGCCTCTCTCCACTCGCGTGGAAAGTGACCCAAGGTAAGGCACATATTGAACACTCTAGTTAGGAAGAGCACAGCGTTGAAGGGAAGGTGACGAAGCATGAGGGGAGTTAGTCCGTCAGGTCCCGCCGCCTTTTTGATTTTGAGGCGTTTTAATGCGCCATGGGTTTCGCTGGGACGTATCACCGGTAGTCGTTCCGCATCCTCCGGCGGACGTCGTAAGAATCGACGTACCTCTTGGCGGGTACGTTCTGAGAATCTATAGTCCTGGGGGTCGTCTCTGGGACACATGGTCCGCTCTAGATAGTCAGCGAACACGTTGGCTTTGGCTTCAGGCTCGTATGCCAGGCCTCGGGTGCCCTGAATTGGCGAGTTGTATTGGCCACGACGGTTTCGAAGGCATCTGGCGATCTTCCACACGTCCCCACTTTCAGTGTCCAGGCTGGCCATCTTGCTCTCCCACGCTTGCACTCGGTGCTCACGCAGTCGAGCCCCGACCAGTCGGCGCAGTCGCCGTAATAGGGCTCTGTTGTGGGGTGTGCGATGCCTTTGATAGAGTCTTCGTGCCGCCCAGGACCGACGGATAAGGAGGATTATGTCAAGTGGAAGGACGTCTGGGTGTAAGGGAGCTGGAGCTCGGATTGTCAGGTTTTGGGCAGTTCTTGTCACGATGGATGTGAAAGAAGAAACTGCCGCTTCAAGGGTTGGGATGTCGTTGATTCTGGGGTTAGGTGGGATGGAGGTGCGAAGGCAGTTACGAACACCTTCCCAGTCCGTTTCCCGAGTGTAATTTAAGGTGTCGTGACTGGCAATCCGGGTATTAATTTCTGCCAGTACTGGATTGTGGTCTGACTGGAGGGCATTTATTGATGTCAGAGTGAGATGAAATGGGAGATGTTTTATGATCGCAAAGTCTATGACAGAGGGTAGTCCTAGACCATGCGGGTGATGTGTGGGTTGCCACGGGCCCTCCACCCTTAGTTCGGGGTCCGCGTCGATGAGGCGGATGATGGAATTGCCTCGGGCATCCGCCCTTCGACCACAGTGCCAGCGTTGGTGTTTGGCGTTGAAGTCCCCAGCTAGGATGACGTTCGGATAAAGGGCTAGGATGGAATGGTATTCATTTGGGACAAACTGCCTTCGTGGAGGGTGATATACTGAGACTATCAGTATCTCTGTGCCGTCAAGGTTCAGAGTGATAGCCGTGGCCTCTAATGTTTGAAGGGGTGGGAGCTGGATTGGGCGATGGACTACGTTTTGCCTTACGAACACCGCCGTTCCGCCTCCAGGACGACCTTGACGATCAGTTCTGTGGCAAACGTAGCCCGGTAGACGGAAGCGAGTATTTGGGCGTAGGTGAGTCTCGCTAACTAGAATAGCGTCTAGGGCATAAGTGCGGGCAAAGTGGGATAACTCCCCCGCCTGGCCAACCAATCCGCACGCGTTCCAAAACGCGAACCGAAATGAGGTGCTTGGCCTAGTTTGTCTGGCCATTTTCGGTGTTTTGGAGTACGGAGGTTAGGAGGGCAAGCCCCTCCATTACAATGAGCGTCTTAGCTGTTGAGTCGCTCGCAGAGCTATATCTCACGATGAGATCGCAGATCCTTTGCCCATGGGTCTGCAAAACTAGCTGCGCCCATTTGAGCAGGTCAGTGAGCTGAAAGGTAGGTGGTGAGGGGGTGTTGTTTGTGGAAGGAGGAGGGGGTGCTGGTGTCTCCTCGGTTCTAGCCTCCTCGGTCCTAGCCTTCTCCTGATGTTGTCGGGTGGTGGAGACGTCCCTCGCTTCGACCACTCTGGGTACTCGTTTGGGCTTCCGGGGTTTTCTCTCCCTCTGCGGCCTTGGGATTATTTGTGAGGGAGGTTTATTTTGGGGCTGATGTTGTGCGTTGTGTGATGGTTGCTGGTGTTGTTCTCGAGACGTCCATGGATTACCCGAGGTGCGTTGGTTGGTCTGGGTTTGCGTAGCCCTAGGGGTGTTGGCTAATTGGGGTTGAGGGACCTGGTAATTTGAGGTGGGAGGTCTCACTTGGTCACCTCTGACGGGAGTTGGACCTTGAGGTATCTGTGGTCTCCTGGAGGCGATCACTCTCTTCCTCGCAGGGCAACCTCCATAGCAGGCCACATGTTTGCCCTTGCAGTTTGCGCAGGTGGGATCATCAGTTATCTGTCTAGGGCAGGAATCTTTCTGGTGCGCATCACCACAGCGAAGACATCGAAGGTTTCTGCGGCAGAAATGGCTCGAATGGTTGAAGCCAAGACACCGGTAGCATTGTGGGGGCCCAAAAGAACTCCTCACAGCTTCCACCTTCACCCTGAGGTAGCACAGAGACGTGACTCCGTCGATTTTCATCTCCGGATCACACGCTCTCTCCACCACGACCAGGAAAAGAGGAATTGGCTTCTTGGCTTCCCCGTTCACGCCCGGTTTGGTAAGTTGCCTTACCAGTCGAGGGGTGATGCCTTTGCGTCTGAGCTCTTCCTCAATATCGCCCACGGGCGTATCTATTGGAAGGCCTCTGATGACACGGCGGATATCTCGAGTTTTGTCGAGACCAAACGTGAAGTGAGAGAGATTTTTCTTCTCAAGGACAGATAGGAGGGTGTTATAGTCCCTCACTTGGTTCGTCTGAAAGACATAGCGGCTTTTCCTCCTCGTCACCGAGCACGACCCCAAAAGCGTTGGCATGACTTCTTTTAAGAAGCCCACCATACCCCCGAAATCGTCCACAATGATAGGCGGGACATGCCGCTTGTCTGGTTTTTCAGTTGGTTCAGTTGGATCATCAGTTTGTTCAGTTTGTTCGTCAGTCAGGACAGTTGGGTTCCGTTGGTGCTTCTTCCTACGGTTGACCACCTCCCGAAATTGTGCCTCGTCCACCTCAGTAGAGATGTCAGAGGAGCTTGCCTCGTCTTCGTCCATCCTGGACGTTTCAGACTGGACGACGGTCTCGTCTGTATTGGATTCCGCATCTGAATCCTCGCGGGAGCTGTCAGAGTTTGCCTATGAGGTTCGGCCTAAACGTGAATTTGAGTCGCGTTTAGCGCCTTGGTTGGACGTATATCCAGTTAATGCCAAACGTTTGGCGTTGCCATTTCCGCCTTGTATGGGCTTTCGGCGTCGCCGGTTGACTGTCTCCTGAGGTGAGCTTGCGGAGACGTTGTTGTTTGTGCCAGATGTGCTGGGCATTGCTGAGTTCTCGTTGTCATTTTCGAGTCTGGTTTTACTGTTTTTAACAGTGGGATTTGTTTTTGATTTTGTAGACATATTGTCGGGCTGACCACTTACCTTCAGCAGCGGTTGCTAAGAAGCGCTGCCAACAGAGGACCGAACACCCAAAAAGGATGCGCCTATATCCACCCGAAGGTGTTGGCTCTAGCCTTGTTGACAAACCGCTACTGCCTGTTAGTCGGGACCTTGCTCGCAGTATATTGGAGACCAATACCGATGCTTGATACAAGCACCAATCAGGCACTCCAATGTAAATACCAATCTCGAGCCAGATGTTGCCGCTCCAGGAAAGCAGTCTTCGGTAGCTCTAAAGTTTGCTTCCAAACCTCTTATAGAGCTACCCTACGTTGAACTTTGGCTAATATATTAGCCCGAAGTAAGAAGCCTGTGCACCACCGGCATGCGCACTCCACCTTCTTGCGTGATCTCCTGCTCCGTGGGGAATGGCTGATGATTCCGTCTTTCCACCAGTGACAAGCAAAACACGTCCGCTCTGGTCGAACGACGACGTGAGAATGTTGCGTGGAGAAACGTCGGAAGTCTATTCATACCTACCTCTTCAGTCTGGCACTGATTGGACAGCAGCAGCCGAATTTTCTCCCACCTTCCCAATAACAACAGGCACAGAGGGGTGAGTATCTGTGTCTCTTTTCTACATATCTATCTCTTTCTTTAGGCCAGATACAGATAAACCACACAGGGTATGGTAAGTAGGGGAAGTAAGCCGCAAGACCAAATCTTACTGTACAAAAAGTGTACTGTACACATAAGTTATGTCGATATGCATTCTTTTGTGGAGTGAGCCATTTCGGAGATATTCCCTGTTGTTAGTGTGTATTTTGCAGTGCTTTAACTTTTCTAAAATGGAAGGTTGTTATTCACTGTTTTTGTCTGTTTGACCATGCAAATAGAACGGAATTTTAAAGTTTTCAAAGATTTGACTATCGCTCAAAACCTACTGTATTCCCACATTCCCCTTTCATCTATAAGAAAATCAGCAGTATGATAATTTCTGCAAATATCTTGGCTAACATGAAGAACATAAAGGAATAACAGTTTGTAAGAATAGTTAGTAAAAGAGTAGAGAAAGTCATGAGTGCAAAACATCAGATTTGTTATATTAAACACGCATTCACTACCATATTCATACTTCCATAGGGGGAAGGAGGAATGGGGGATTGACAACCTCTCGATCGCAGAGGCAGTCGCGAGATTCTTGAAACGAGAGAAATGACTTTCAAAATGAAATCAACTCTTGTGTGCAGCGAGATCTCAGGTGCTTACGTGTACTGTGAATTCACTAATTTTGCCTTGTACCAGGTAATAAAGCGATTAAATTACTTCTAGACTTTTTGGGTTGTAGTTCTAGTGTTATGTGTGCTACGGCTTGCGTAATTTCCGTTGGATCTTCCATTTAATTTTCTTCTAAATTTATATTTTCCGTCATTTTATCGTTGTGTAGGTTACACTAGGTAAAAGATTAAAGTTTTAGATTAAAGTGAGCGGAAGTTTGTCAGTATAACGTATAGGCTAACTATACAGCACATTGTGATAAATTGAAGTACGGCGAATCTAATGAAACCAAGTCGAATTATTAAACATCTGCAAATACAAAGCGTAATTGTCATGGGACAGAACTTAGGAAAAAGTTGATCACAGTTGAGTTATATAAACATTTGGTCGCACCTATATGATCATCTAAAGCATTTAGTTCGTGTGCATGTTATAACTTCTACTTTTAGACCATGCCGTCAAAAAATAATTTAGCCTCATAAATTTAACATTGATGCTTACAACATGCCTATTTATTTACTTCTTTCCTTGTGTGTGTTTGGGGCTGATCTATTTACATTCGCTTACCAAAGTCCCTCTTACTGTGAGTGAAGCGAACTTGGTAACCAGCTTTCTCCTCTATCTTTTAATCCCATTAGTTCATCTTACCTATCATGGCGATAGGTGAATTTTGCTTCAAGCTGATCCCTGGGACTGGGGAGACCCCGAAGGGCGAACAGATCCGTACAACAGTAATTGCTAACTAAGACGGGGTCCTTATTCCGACAGTTCCGACTTGACACTGATGCCGGCTAGCACTGCCTTAACACATAGCAATCTGGACACCCTGATAATAGATGAAGCACTTTCAGGAATTGGGGACCCCAGCTGGTTCACCAAGCTCTGGGGAGAAATCGTCACAGTCCTTTCACCGTCATGCAGCAGCTCACCCTCCCAGGTCGCCTGGTCCTGTAACTGAAACGCACGAGGTGAAACAGATGAGAGGAAATAATGGGGACAGGAGATAATGGACATGACACTCGTGGTAAAAGATGTAGAACACGGCATTAGCCATGGTCAGAGAGGGCAGCCTGACGAAATTCGAAGCAGGACCTTCCAAAATTGTGCCTCATAAATGACCGTGGTGCAATCTCCATCGCCATTGGTAACAGGAGTTCAAATGTTATTGAGTGTATCTTCTGTTCCCAAAGATCACCGGTCTATGGATGTGTTTTATATCAAGCATGACTTTGATACCGATTGCTTCACACAAAATCGTTTACATAACTTAATTACATACATGTTTTTACAATTTACTGTAACACTTCATAATCTGTGTGACTTTTGGCGTGTACGTTCCTTCTCCTTTATCATAAATTAAGAAAACGGAGGAAGGAACTCATTC
Organism: Tenodera sinensis; assembly: GCA_030765045.1. NCBI lineage: Eukaryota > Metazoa > Arthropoda > Insecta > Mantodea > Mantidae > Tenodera > Tenodera sinensis. Next base: position 145,142,348 of record CM060965.1, on the reverse strand, counting down.
TTATCCGTTGATGGCTCCGCGGTAACCGTGAGGCTCGGACTCGGGAGGACGTGCCTTCGAATCTCCCGACCAACCGTTCTGACCCACGGGTATTTTCGGTAGTTTTCCCGGGCCACCAACAAATGCTGGAAAGAATAATTACTTCCCCGGAATTTTCCGTCCCTTCGTTTCCTTTCACCTTCATTTTATTCCGATCTTTCAGGGTCGGAAGTGTGCGGAGCGAGTTTGTCCTGCTATGTGAGGGATTTGTAAAATGTAACTGCTATACCCGGCGGATGGGTGTTATTTTCATAGCTGCTCGGCGAACCCTTATGAACGATTCCCAACACACGGCAGGGACTCTCGCGCTGGCTCGAGCAACTCGCCCGGGTTCCAACATGCTCGTAGAACACCTTTCCCTTCATCCCTTCCTCCCCGGATTTCACATACAATAGCCTCAACCATTGACTTAGTGTGGAATCCCTTCCGTAAAAACTCTATCTCTCTAACTCTATTCTTTAACACTGGTGGAGCTTTATTGAAACTGTGGTAAACCTGGTGGATGATATTGGACACGATGCAACACTAGTCTCCAGTTCATTTGAGCACTGTTGCTCGCAGCTCAGTGACGATGATTGCTGTTGAGTAAGGGTCTTCTAGCTGTGGTAATAACCCCGTTTCTGCCATGATGGGTGCAAACAGAAATGATGGTTCCAGTGGAGCGAACACTTGGACTATATAAGCTACCGTTACTGAAACGTGTTGCTTACTAACAACTCTGCCACGCACAAATAAGTAGGGCTCGGAAGTTCATGCTCTAACAAACACTGAAATATGCATGCAAATATGCTCTTAAAAACTTGAAAATATGCCAAGAAATATGCACTATTGAATTAAAACAATGCCCCTTTGCAGTAGAGAAGGCGAGTTAGTATAAATAATAAATAAAGTTACCTTATTCCTTAGAGGTTGAATCAGAAGTGGTCCTACCGCTAGTATTAACTGCTAAATTGCAGTTCACAACCAACACTTTGCACAAATTTTCAACAGTAAAACGTCTGTAGTCTCGCAAAATACTTTTGTAACGTGAAAACTTCTCTCCACGTCACAAGATGTTATCGGGGCATATTTAAATTATGTTAACTGCTTCACAGAGAGAGTCAAGTCTCTTGGTGTGGCAGATGGTTTTCTTTCAAGGATGTCTCGAATATCGCACATCTGTTTATAACCAGATTTTTTTGAAATTACATAATTCACTTTCTCTTTCATTTTTTGTCCTATGCTACCAGGAACCGAACTTAGATCACATATTGTTTTTTCAAACACAGTAAGTGATTCATGTAAAGGAGATCCTACAGCGTCCAATGCCGTTATGGCTGTTGGTAAGAAAGAAAAATGGGCAGATATGAAACTAAGATCCTCTTTTAAACCAGCACCAGACAGAATATTTTGCACAGTTTCTATTGATGAAGCATCTTTCGAGTCCAATGAATTAACAACCTCTCCGACTATTTCTATCTGCTCAGCATAATATAAAACTGCATCGACCCATGTTCCCCATCGAGTTAACACTGGTGCAGGAGGAAGTCGGATATTAGGTGCTGTTGATCTAAATAACTTAACTCTTTTAGGAGATTTAACAAAAAATTCTTTGTACTGGACACAAATCTATCTACCAATAGGAAAGAATCACGTATTGTCTCAGAAATGCGATGAAGAGCGTGTGCCAAACAAGTTATATGAATTTAGTTAGGAAAAACACCTTTCAGAGTTTGTCCTGATTTTAGCTTATAAGGACCTGCATCAGTAACAAATAAAAGTACCCGGTCGTATTTTATTCCACATGGCCATAGTAATTTCAAAGAGTCCATCACATATATTGTGATATATTGTCACAGTTATATTGTCAGTGGCCGACAATTCGCACCCATTAAGAATATAAGGTGTAGTCTTTTGTTCATTATTTAAAGCACCCGCGATTATATTAGCAATAGAATGGAGCTCAGAATGAGGGGTTTCATCAACAGACAACCACACAAACTGATCCGCTAATTCATTTTGTATATTTGACAATACGTTATTGTAACAATGGCCTACATAAGTCTTACGCAGTGTATTTTCTTTAGGCACATGTGGTCGAGTGTACTAGGCAAGAAAGTTTTTAAATGTTGGATTATTAATTTTGAACAAGGAAATATCAGCAGCTAAAAATGCTTGGCACAAGTCATAGGGAAATTCAGTAACCCTACTTCCGAAACACTCTACTAGCTGTTTTTGAACAGGTTCTCTGTTTGCGAGTTTTCTGATTAAATTCTCCTTATGTTTTGCTGTGTTTATGTGCTGAACTATTTGAAATGTTTTCTCACTCCCTACATTTTTCTCACACGCTCCACAAAACAGTACCCTATTATCTGTATTCTATAGATATTAAGTTACCCGAAAACTCTTTCTCTAAATTTATTAATCTAGCACTCTAAGTTGGTTTTATTTTCGGCATTTGAAGAGCTTTTTATCATTTTATATGCCTAATTTAATTTGGTGGCAACCAGTTCACAATACTGTTACGTTTGAAGACCACGACACAATTACTGGTGGGCAGGCAAGCGTTGCTATAATCGCGCTGCTCAAAACGTTGACCTGCACTTTATCTTTGTTAATATAAACCTCTCAGATAACGCACTGATTATTCTCTACGCACAAACATATAATGAAAAGATGGAAACAGGGGGTTCACTGCATGACATGACTCACCTCACGAGTTGCATCAACATGTGCAATACTACCAATATGAAAAATATTATCCAGATGGGAAAAAAATAATAAAAAACCATAAAATCATTAAAATATGCAATATAGGGGCTATAATATTGAAATAATATGCTTTTATCAAAAATCAAGAAAATATGCAGTTTTATGCACCATGAAATCATGTCCAAATAACTGAAAATTCCATAATTCGTGAACATAATGTAAAAGCATACTTTTTTAACCCCTATGAAGAAACATGCAAATGCACGAACTTTCTAGCCCTACTAATAAGTATTTGTCACCTATCTCGGTATAGTACAATTTGGTGCAGAGGTAATGTTTTTCTATTGGAAATGACTGTCTTATTGATACGGGACGCATATTATAAATTTCACGCGCTATTATTTTGCCCCCTTTCTTGACGTTGAGATTGGATCTACAAACTGACCATGACTGCCTCTATCTTTACTGGGAAACACGTTTACATAGATTTTCCCCTTTCACGCAGCAATATGTTACACCATTTAACCTATCTTGGCTAGAAACTGATACAAAAATTATAGATTTTAGAAAATAAATAATTTGAAGTAGAATTTAGACCAAGAAGGTTAGCCTCTCGAATTTACAAGAGCTAAGAGTTGGGGGGAGGTGACGGTTTTAAACTTAAAGGAGGTGGTACTCTTGGCTGGTGAGTCAAGCGAAAACATCGTTATTCTCTGAAGCATGTAAGTGCATGAATACATTAAAGTAAACGGCTACAAACTTATAGCATTATAGTTTACAGGTATTTATTTATGAACACAGTTCTTTTTTGGCTGGTGAATTGTTTCATAATCTCGTACATTGGTCGCAATGTCATAATTAGTGTCATCCTTTCTAAACAAAATCCACGCATACCCTGTAAGAGGAATCTCAATGCTAGACTGGTGGTAGGCGGCTGAACTAAAAGAGAATTAGAGACATTGGCAGGTGGTGTGAGGCATTATTGCTTCTAATGGCTTCTCTTATGTACAAGGAGTACATTGTTACTTCAAACTGTTATGGCTTGCAAAAAGCATAAATTGGCTTCAAAAGTTTAGCGGAAATTTCTGCTCTCTGAATTCAACTCCATTCGAGAAAGCAATTCCGCTCTCAGACAATAGCTGTGAGGGACTCTTACCTTAATACAGGAATACAATGAAAATATCAGAATGTAGGTCCCCAGCATAACCTTGGGTAATATGGAAAATTAGATAGCCAGTCTTTTCGTTCCTGGTTTACCTTGGTTGCCATTATTTGCAATGTTTTTAACTCCTTTGCCTAAACCTGTTAGACAACCATAAGGCTTATGTTAAAATATTCTTCAAAAGTTGTCTGTTTTTATATATGTGATGATGCCTATTGCATTCATCCCGTAAGTTATATGTGTCTTTATGTGCCAATTGACAGATTCAGATTACTTAATTACGATTCGCCAGTAAAGTAAGGTATTTTTGTAGTAAGGTAATTTCGCAGCATACCTTTGAGGGCATGCTATGAGCTTGCCTCTTGCTTAAATGTTTCTGAGTTTTCTTAGCAGATAGGATGATATCTTCGCAGCAAACTGGTCGGCATTCCAGACTCTCGCGGCAATGAAATGGACAGAATAAAGATTTCACATTTATGCCTACCCATGTTTAAATTTAGTTTCAAGCCGTTTGAATCATGTTACGCTCGTTTTATTAACGTGAAACAAATACATGTGATGTATAGGTTGTATAAACATATTGGTGAACTTCTTATGTGAGGCATAAACAGCCTTAAGATACCTTGCATTTTGTTACGAAAATATGTCTAATTTCAGATCATTGATTTCTTCGGCTGTTTAAGTCGCTTCTATGTGTTGCTGCACAATAGTTGTTGCACATATTACAGACGTGAGTGTTCCACATACATAATCATAAAAACAAATTAATTTTAGATTATTGAAAAATTCCTTACCTAATGCTATATCATGTAGCCAATTTACCTACTCATTAAGAATACAAAAATAGTATTTATTTGTTAGGCGACATATTTGGAGCTATAAAGTAAATATTTAATTTGATTTTTATTACTTTTGCAAAATTTTGCCTAACATAACTCCTAGAAAGACAGAGTACTAAAAGGGGAAGTGAAAAATGTATAGATATTATGAAACGTGAGGCCCTTTAAGTGCAGCTGGGAAGGTGAAATTTGAAATTATAACATACAAAGCAACAGAATTGTATAGTGTTCCTTATTACTCAGTTAAGAATTTTGTGCCCGAAAATGAAAACCTGGAACATCCTAAAGCAAAAAAATTGGACCGGCGTTACTGGTTGATTCCCATCATGGATACAGTGCTCTTTTTGCTTAACACCTTATCATACAAATGTCAAACAAGTAAACAAATGTAGTTATTTACATGTGTTATAGATGTTGTGAAGGTTCAAGTCCCGAAGACGAGGATTGTGTACCGTAGGGACCAGATGACAAAGTTTTGCAAAATTACCTTACAACTACTGCAAAGTTAACTATTGCAAGCTTCCCTGCCTGCGCAGCCTGTCATCATCTTTATCACTGTTAAAAATACGGTGTTCAGTTATGTTTGTCAGTTATGTGATTACCGAAAACAATTGTTTGCAAGGGTGTATCTTGGTTTAATATAATAAAGCGTTACTTTTTGCGAAAATACTGCGAAATTGCCTTACCTTAACCCTATTATGGTGCAATCACATTAATATTACTTCAACACCCAAACTTAGTTTAGTCACATTATCTCATAGAATCCTGAGGCAGTTCCACACAAAATACCTTAGTCGTGAATCGAGCCAAAGTGATCAGATGAAAAACAGTGGCTTGTATTACCTATGGAGATAACGCAATACCAGCCTTAAGAATGGTTACCATTTCAAAATTTATTACCATGCTAGGTTGTAAATCGCGCTTGCTAATACCCCAGAGCGTGGTATACTGGTGACCATGAAATTATACTTCAGTGCTACATGAGTCATTGCAGAAAGATGTGACTTAACGCAACTTTATCTGCAGGAATGTAAATTAGTACTGCTCTTTAACATTATTTACGATAATTTGTTCCACTCTGGAGTACATCTAGCATTTAGATTTAAGCAGAATATCAATAGAAGTTTTGTAACTGTCGGAGGCAAAATCGTTCATGCGTATTTAAAGATCTTTCCCGTTTAAATACCTATTATTCTCTACAAAGGTATTATAATTCAATTAGAAATTAATAGTTTTATTCTACGACTCAGTTGTGTGGGAACAAATTACCGTTAGAAACTTCATTCATTCCGCTTATTCGGAGCTGTAAAACTGCCTTCTCTTATACATGTGGTATTGGTTAGATGAAATTTAATTCTAATAGCCGAATATTTTAATTCGTTTTATCTTCAAAAGTCATTGTCAACCAAAAGTATCACTAAATGGAAACATCACAAAGGTCGAGTTCACAAGTTATTGCCACGTCACATCTCAGAACATCGCACCAACAGCAGTAAACGCTATGAGAAGCGTCTGGCTGGAGAAAAATGGAGATTTGTGATCATATTACATGAGACATATGTGTACCTCAGTGACTGCAACAAATCCCGTGCAATTTACTGCCAACTAAGGAGTGAAAACATTTTCAAAAATGGTATGTAGAATACAACGGGATTTATGGTCATTGCTGGTTACTGCTACAATGGGAATATGATAGTTTGTGGAATTGCCAAAAAGACCAAAATAAATTCCGAGTATTATCAGGATGAAGCTCTTAGTCAATTTACCACGTTGAAATATCTCTATGGGAGAGACCGGAACAAAGTCCGGGTGTACCGAAATAAGGCTACCAGTCACACTTCTGTTTCGACTCTCGCATTCTTGCAAAGAATGGAGCAGGAAACTGGAATACACGCTACTCCTTTCAGCAACATCCCAGTAAAATCTACTGGTGCCTCTCCGATGGACTTTTGCACCTTTGAACTCTTGGAAAGGGCACTGGGAAGTAGTCGCCCTCCAACAAGTGATGGTCTTTGGAAAAACTGTGAAGGGGAATAGGAAGTTTTTCTCCAGTGTAAATTGAAGTCCACAGCAATTGCACAGACGAAGGGGCAAGAAGTACAGCATGACCAGTAATGGAGACATGGCTTTTAATAATGTAGGAATAAATTCAAACTTGTTATTAGAGATAGGAAACAACCCTCCGTACGAAATAAACATCCTAGCAGAAGTCACAAATATAGGTCCAAATATACAACTAACCATGGCAAATGTCAGAAATAAAGACTAATTTACAAAAAGAGACAAAAGCTCGTGATGTCAGTAGTAATAAATACTCAGTTGGTGAGACACTGGCCTACTGATTCCAAGGTGTGGAGGTTCATATCCCAAGGTCGGAGGTTCATATCAGGCCCAGACCGATGGTTTTTAAGTGCGCTTAAAAACGACAGCTCCATGTCAGTAGATTTATTGGCATGTAAAAGAACTCCTGTAGGACGAAATTCCGGCACACTGGCGACGCTGATGTGATCCAGGCAATTGACAGCGTTGTTAAACAACAAAATATTATAGTGTAAACTTAACTGAAGTTTACCTTTGGTAAAAACTTAAAAGTCTTTCGACCGCTTGGTTATCCTCTGCCACGACTGACCGGCAGTTGCAGAGACTCCTGAAGATGTGATAAAGACTCTCGCAACATGACAGACCAACTGACCTTTGCCACACACGGAACAAAGAGGAGTAGGGCCCCCCTTAGGTAGTAGACTGCCAGACTTCGTCATTTCCTCGCTCCCCGCTCCCGAGCATTTATTTCAAGGTATGCGTGATTTGTTGTAGTTTATGACCTCACTGATCGTGATCTGTTGCACTCCATTACACTCCTACGGCAAGCTATTTGCTAGAAACTACATGAAGGTCTACGGTTTATAAATTATACACACTTAATTACTATCTGTGTGCCGAAACTACCTCATAGATATGCATCAAACCTTGATTGTCTTTAGCTGTGTTTTATTGTACTAGTAACAAAATGATTTGGAATCTTGGTTCCTGATATTTGTGCTTCTATACATCTACAATCATTGTGCTTAAAGCTTCTCCAATGTTTTAAGACAGTAGGTAACTATATTATTATATGCATATTATCTCTAGAGAAAAACAAAGATTATTACTGATAGCGTAAGTGAATGAAAGGCAAACATGTTCGTGTTCCTGCATGCTGATTAAGAATACGGATATGAAATCGAAGGCGAGGAATGATTATCATATTAGGAGTTATTTAACACACAATTATATATTTTTATCTTTATTGCTTCCTTCATACAGCTCCATTTAACAATTTTGCAGCTCTTGTGGGAGCTTTGACTTCTGAATTTCTTGTATTTATTACAGAATTTCTTTATGTCATGGTTTACATTTTTAGTATGAGATGCAAAGTTGGATAAATGTAAATCCCATACATAACTTTTTTCATTATTTAGATATTAGCTTTTATTTACTTATTATTCATTTGAAATTTCAAAATGTTTTCATCAATAATTTTCTTCACAAGACTGGGTTGTTCCAAAATTTTGACCACATGAGAACCGGGGCCGTATTTAACTAGTTTAAGAAATCTTAGAAAAATTACATATAAAATTACTTCTTCTTTATCTCCGTACGGAGGACTTACACACCCTAGGATCTACAAGCCTGCTCCTAGGTCAGATACCTGTAGGGGAGCAGACGAACCTATGAACTGAACAGAGTGAAAACCGGGAAGCGCGTGGTCAGCCCAGCACCAGGTATGAGAGTGAGGAAGAGATTGATATGATATGCAGATAAAATGGATAAATGAAAAGGTGATGCTGGGGAGATGGTGGAATGGATGCCGGAGGAATCAGAGAACTCGCAGAAAACCCGCCCAGGCGCTGCTTCATCCACCACGAATACCAGAGTAGGTTCTTGGAATAGGTGAACCTATAAAATTACCTTGTAATCTACCTAATGTTAACCAAGATAAATATTTGGAGATGTCTTATCGCATGTTTCACTGTAAATATGATAGGAAAAGAAAATATAGTAGGATTAATTGATAGTGAAAACCTTTAAATGCTAATTCCTATGCTCAGATTTTGACCGTCAAGATATGAGAACTTCCTAGTTGACAAAAGTATAGATATTTGAAAATTCAAACCAATGACAAGGAATATCTCGGAAATGGTTACCTCCATAAAATGTATTTAACAAATTGTATACTCTAACGAGATCTACACTTTTGTACAGTAGGTTTGTGTCTAGCTCTTTCGGATTACCACGTATGCAAACGTCGTCCAGAATGTAGCAGCCCTGAGAGTGTATTCACTGAAAACTCAAGATATATATTACATTTGGAATGCTAATATCTCAAACATATGGTAATTTACATAAAGCCATTAGTACCATTTTTTAGAATATCAGAATTTAAAAGGAATGCTTCCATGTAAATGGCGGTGATCGTGGATTATTAGAAAATAATTATAATAGGCAATACAAGGTTTAATCTTCACTATTATTTTAGGATTATACTTTATAGGTCTTCAACTCTATGAATATAATGAAGCACCATTCACTATTAGTTATGTATGAAATTAATATTAAAGGAGCAATTTTTTTAATAGATTATAAAATCAAACAAATTCGGATAGGGGATTTTCTTGCAAAATTTCGTGTCATATCCTTGGAAGATGTTAAAGTTAAACTGCAAGTTAGGTACTTAACCAAGATTTAGTTTGTTCTTTATGCACACGGTGGAAGCTAATGCTTTATGCTTTGACTATACATTAACCAGACATTCCACATGAGTATAACAAGTATGCCGAACACAACTATGTGAATAAAGCACCGTTTCACCGAAAAAAAAAAAAACATATATTTTGTATCAAATATTTGAAGCCATCTAGCTTCTTGATTGTTGTTGTAGTGTTTAACGCCCGCTTTTACTACTACGGCACCGCAGGCGGTGACACTGATGATACATGAAGATGGAGCACCGGTGGAATGAGATGGCGGGGGAAACCGGAGCACCCGGAGAAAACCCGCCCTGACGCCGCTTCGTCCACCACGAATACCACATGCGGGTCCCTGGGATCGAACCCGGGCCGCCTAGGTGAGCTTCTTGATGAATGGATATTACAAATGTTTACTATTTAAATAACTGTCGTACAAACATTATGTGAACAATGCTGAGTGCGTTTCTACCTTAATTCGAATGAATTTAGTCGCAACTTAATGTTGAAATGTCAAGTAAAGTTTAATTTCTAAGAGAAATTTTATAACGTGCCGTTAACATTGAGTTTGAGACTAAATACATTCGAATTAAGGTAGAAATGCATTGCAGAAGTGCTGTCCACCTTTTTTGTGTGCTCGGACACATTTAACGCATGTCTAAGGAGGCGCGGGCGCCATCACAACCACCGTTAGGACAAGTACCCTTATTTTGAGAGGAAAAAGGGAAAGCACTGGTTAGGGAAGTAATGAATACAGCTTTATGTGTACAAAAATACTTCATGAGTGTGTACTGGCAAGGTATTCGGAAGGAAATATTTTGTCTTGAACTTTGAATTAATGTTAGAAATCGTCGTAGTAAAAATTTGCTTATGAAATACTTAGAGAACTGTTCACACAATTTTTGCGGGACAGTTATTTAAATAATAAACCATTTATATACATTTGTCAAGAAGCTAGATCTCCGAATATTTGACACAAATTTTTTTTTTCGGTGAAACGGCTTTTTATTGACAATAATTAATTTGGGCATATTTGTTGCATTAATGTAAAATCGCTGGTTAACGCATGGTCGAAGAAGCACCTTCCACCTATATACCTATAGAATTTATTTTGACAGATATAGTAGTAAACACGGAACATTTTCTAAAAATGCTTTTTTATGACTCAGAGAGCGTATATTTTCAGTGAAATCTCTTATCATATTTTTGAGGGTAATACAGCACGTACCTTATGTATCTACTTTGTACGGGATAAAGTAAAAGTGACTCATACTTATTAACATTAGTATGAAGAAACTTATAAACTAATTTGTGCATGGGTGTAATTGCTATAAACTTTGAAGCAGCAGGTATAGGAATAATTATGACATAATTTGCTACATGAATTAAAATATTCTTTGCAGTTCCTGTTTGAAGAATCTGAAAAGTAAAATGAATGAACTTGTTTTTGAAGCAGGTTTTACAAGATTGTGGAATTAAGTAACATATGTATATTCGTTCTCAGATTATGCAAAATCCATTTCTACTTAACTTTGAAGGACCTCAATGTCAATGTCACCACACAAGGACAGACACAACAAACTTACTGTACGCCAACATTAAAGCGATAAAGGGAACACTGATCTTTCTCATAACTAGTTTAGGAGATGGATTTGACAGTTTAATTATATGTACCTAGCGTCTTATAACAAAAGCCACCTCTCCACTCACAAAAAATTACACGTTTCCAGACTGACAATTAGATATGAATGTGAATTTGTCACAAGTACTCGAGAAAAGGACACACAAAATCACTCTCATTTGTCAGATCAATGGTGAAATTACTGTTTAAAATCTTTGTCTGCAGTATATAAGTTGAATGTTTACAAACCTTTTTATACTGAATGTAATGCACTAAATGACTAAATAAAGGCGCAAAGAAAATAACTAAATAACGATGTAAAATAAAAGCATCGTGATGTTATGCACTCACACGACTTTCTCTACTCTTGTGCTTTTCCTACAAACTCTTATTGCTCTATCTTCTTCATATTAGTCGAGATAAAGATCTGCAGAAATTATCTCATTGCTGATTTTCTTGTAGGTACAAGAGGAATGTGGGAATTTAGTAGGCTTTGAGCGATAGTACTATCTTTTAAAGCTTTGAAATTCCACACTCCTTGAACGGTTAAGAGATAGAAAGTGAATAACGTCCTTCCATTTGAAAAAGTGCATAAGTATTGCAAAACTCACCCAAATAATAAAAAATATTTCGGAAATGGTACATTCATAAAAAATACATTTGTACACAAACTGTGTTTTAACGAGATCTACATTTTTTGCATAGTAAGATATGACTTATCTCTTGCGGTTTACCAGTTATGCAAGTCATCAAGAGTAGATAGGACTACATAGGCTATAGCAAAAAAAAAAAAAAAAAAAAAAAAAAAAAAAAAAAAAAAAAAAAAATCAAAATATACATTTCATTTATCATAAGATATCTTAAACACATGGCATTTTAATCTAAATTGTTAGTCATTCTTCAGGAAATCATAATTTTCGAAAAGTTTCCTGTAAAGAGTAGTTTAGGGTGGAGGAATTTTCATTAAAACCTTCGTGTAGCATCCGTGAAAGATACCAAACTTACACACACACGCGCGCACGGACCTTTTTCTAAAAATGCTCTTTTGTTATTCAGTGGATCTCAAACTACATATTTCTGGTGAAATCTCGACATCGAATTTTTTGGTCGAATATAACACTTCCCCTGTTTACAATACGTAGTAGAGAAAGTAAATTTCGTATCAAAGCTTTTAAATTTACGTGGTATCAAATATTTTTCAAGTCTTTCTTAAATAAAAAATATCAATGTATAATCTAAGCCAAATTTATATGATTACGCTAGAATTACTTAATATTAGTTACTTATTAAGTATAAACGTGATGATATGTACAAAGTTCTTCACTTTAAACCTAACAGGCGCACGGCAATTCGCTTGTGCCCGATTGGCTTTGCTGCTACATAATTTCCGCGCGTAAAGCATGTATAGAAGATGCTGGAAATGTCGGGCAGCATCCGCCCAACGCCACCTAGTGTCGAGAATAGCAGCTACAATGGGCAAACATCCGCGCCATCTGTTCGGCAACGCCATAAACTGCGTACACATCTGAAGTATAAGGGTATTGAAATGAAGGGAAATTATGTTAAGGAAATCGTTGTGTAAAATTAAGCACCCCAGCATGCACCTAAATGATAAGGGTAAACCACAGAAAAAAACCAAGTCAAGAATGCCGGGGAGCGAACCAGGGACCTCCAGAGCTCTTTTACCTGGTTTTGGAACTCTATCTGTCTTAAAAGTAGGTACCCTAATCTATGGAAGAACAGATAAGGAAATGCCTTGTTTTGTCTTAATGCTTTAGAAAGAAAATTGACTGTTAGTACAAGTGCAGTTTTGTCTGTTGCATTTTTCTTGCTTAAGATACACATCAGTTTTCATTTCCGGTGTGTGTGTGTGTGTGTGTGTGTGTGTGTGTGTGTGTGTGTGTGTGTGTGTGTGTGTGTGTGTGTGTCTGTGTGTGTGCGCGCGCGCCCGTGTGTGTGTTGCACCGAATAAGCGAAACCTCTAAAGCAAATAATCGAAGTTACGATGTCGGTCTGGGTGGCTCAGTTGATGAGGCGCTGACCTGCCGATCCCAAGGTCGCAGGTTCAAATCCGGTCCAGACCGATTGTTTTTAAGTGTGCTTAAAACGACAGCTCCATGTCAGTGGACTTACTGGCATGTAAAAGAACTCCTGAGGGGCAAAATTCCGGCACACCGGTGACGCTGATGTGAGCCTAGCAATTGGCAGCGTCGTTAAACAAAAAATAATTTAATTAGGACATTAAGTCCTATTCTACATCTGCTTGGAAGATCCGGAGAAAAACTGTTCTCAGAAGAGAAGAAGAGTGACTAGAAGAGAAGGATAAATAAAATTCATACCATTAACGGCTGCTATGGTACTGCCATTTGATGAGGTAACGTTCCTAAGGGAGTTAATATAGATGAGGGACACGGGAATAGTGTAAGTGTAAAACTTCTGATGTTATTACATGAACAAACCGAGCGATGTGGCTCCACGGTAACGTATGAGGTTCACATTCAGGAAGTAGTAGGTTCGATTCCCTCTTTTTTTTGTGCACTTTCAGGGTAGGAAATGTTAGGAATTAGCCAGATGGGTGCTGCTGCATGGGGACTTTACGAATTATAACTGCTGTTCTCGGCGGATGAGTGTCGTTATGGTCGCGTGACCGGTGGCTGCTTGGTCAACACCGGTGTCGGTAAGAAAAATCTCCAGCACACGTTTGGAACCCTTACGCTGGTTTGCACTACTAGCCGGACTTCTCTCACCCCAGCTTCTTATTTGTATGAGCTTTACAGTAATTTTTTCAAATGGAAAGTCGTAATTTGCTTCTTTATATCATAGCTGTGCAAAGAGAACGGAATTTCAAAGATCTATTAGCAGGCGTGTCTTTATGACAACTGTAAAATAGGATACTATCCAACTACTGAGTTTTCTCCTATAATCCTCTTGCACTTACAAGAACACTAGCAATACTTTCTACAAATGTTTATCTCGACTGAATGAAAAAGAGTAATAAGTGTTTGCAGGAATACTTGGTACAAGAGTAGAGTGTAACACAGATTTTTAAATAACTTTTCCGTAATTTTCCTCACCCAGCTATCAGGCATATTACTAATATGCTCTTGATATATCAGACATATTTTCACTATGTCAGTAACCACTAACTCTTGCACTCGAAATAAATTTCAACACTGTCTGTATCAGTAATTCTCTAACATCTATTTTTCCTAACTCTCAAAATGTATTCATATCAGGAACAGCAGCAAACGATATTTCAAACACCTGGACTAAGCAGGTTTACAATTTTCTGCATATTTCCTTTACGTAAGCATTTTTGGTGGGGAGGGGGAGTAGCATACTACTATCTGCAAGCATTGTTTTGATCTCTCTTACTGGGAATTTCTTGCCAAAACCAGGCCCCCTACAATTACCTGTTGTGAATGCAGGTTCATTACAGTAAATCATCTCATTGTTTCTCTTATATTGGGCTGTCTCAGGCCATAGTAAATTGTGATAACATGTTAACAATATTGCATCAGAAATAGCCGTAGTGTATTTCCAAAACGCTCGTATGTTACTGAAACGTAGATTTAGATACCCTTAAGAATGTGCACTTCTTTATTATTCCATTCATACCACGTCTTTAACTACAACGCTCATATCGGTCATTGGCTAGCGGCAATCTGATTAACTCGTATATAGTGGTCTTGTACTGGTTTTATACTTTAATTCACAGAAACATTCATACTTCCAGACTCCGAAGAGCATAGGAAATAACCAATATGCACTTGATATTTCCAAATGTTTTGTTATACTTCCAAAGACAAAAGAGATACATGGTACTTACTCAATGACCAATTAATTATTTCGCTTTGTGAAAAGGTTTTAAAGCTAGATAATATGCTCCATTTGCTCGATTACCCGCTTATTTCCTGCAGCAAACACGGAAGCATGTATTTTATTTTTTAATAAAACAATTCGGAGTTTCATAGGCACTAACGTGTTTCATAGATACAGTTATTTGCATGCATGGGTTAGAACCGAAGCTATTCCTATATCAGGAATAGTGCACATTCCCAGTGGATACTTATCGCTTTTGAGGCAAAGTAGGAAATAAGTTGTTTTAATGAAAATATATCTCCTGAGTTCGAAAATTGTACTAGTATACTTCATGTCAAGTATAGTGCGAATTATTTTTACTTTCTGTACTACGTATAATAGGGAAGAGTTGCCTAGTATGTACCAATTTAACACACTTTATTTTTTCTAATTGTAACTGACAACGCTTGAATTATTTCAATAACGGGTTCTTAATTCCAAATATGTTAGGATGATTTGTCTAAAAAGAAAAGTTTATTTCAAGCTAATTAGTCAAGTCATTAGGTTCAAAACTCTAAAAGTCTGCAATGGGTACAAATTAAGCAACTGGTTTCGTTAATTGTACCAGTTGGCTCTTAAATTGTAGCATTATTTTTTGCAAAAACATTTATTTTCCTTTGTAGTTAGCACAGAAGTACTTTTTTGCAGATTTCCTTGCACTTGTCCATTAAGAATAGACCCTTGTTTTACGCTTAACGTAAAGCGTTTTAATCATTTCATTTGTTCTACACTCACTGCACATTTCACAGTACTAGTCACCATGGCGTTAATCCAAACATCAATTCTTTAAACTTTAAAATGTGAGTTTCCGTTTGTTTTCAATTTTTGTCGCAAATACTGTGGTTCTTCCAAATGATCTCACATCACCATTAGCAACTACGTACGTTTTTTCTTTTTGGCACAATAATATTGTAGGCTTTGGCACATTGTGCATTAGAGCTCATTCATTTATTTCAAAATCGCTATTCATATACGCAGCGATAACAAGTTTTACGCAGTTGAATCTGCGACCACCTTCTGTATTGCCGCTTAGTTACCATACTGAAATTAAATACATACAATTGTAATTTATTATAAAGGAAGACAGTTATTCCAGAGTGTAAAATCTAGAATTTTTAAATATATAATTTTGTGAATTTACGCTATTTTGTATCATCATTCTTATGATTTGTAATGAAAGATTGACTAATTTAAAAATGTACAGATAAATTCGTTTTATTGTATTAAGTAAAATTTATTTATTATATTTATATTAAAATACAAGTTAATAACTTATAATTGATGAACTGAATTATGTATGTATTTAGTACGTCAGTATGATATGACAAACTTGTAATGTAAGTTCCCTATATTGTACTGGTACTTTATTAGAAACTGAAACCAGTACAAAATAGGCAACCTCGACAAATTCTCTTTTTTAAATTGTTGCAGCTTTACGGTTCTTGATACAAGTCTATAACACACGAGAACTGCCATATATTAAACTAGTTTAGAATAACACACAGTATTGTGGAATTGCACTTACCTTTCGGAAGTATTTCTACTAATCAGATAACGGATAAACTATAATCGATCCACCCTTAGATCTGCACCTGATGTAAACACAAGCTGTCAACAACTAACTCGCGATACGCCGAATCCGAAGCACACCATAAATATAGTACCTTAAATATTGGCCATTATCTGTGAGCCTTCAAGATGTATGATAACCCTGGTAAAGACTACTTGAATGTAACGCGATAGCAACACTTTTCCTAAAACCCTTACGTAAATATCGCTCCGTTGCATCATAAACATGAGGCATGAGTCCACGTGGCGTTTGTGTTAGTCGTAGATGATCGGAACATCAGGTTATCGCGGAGGGATACAAGGGATGGATCTGAGGCTGGATAGAGTATAGAGTGAAACTACGGAAAACAAGTTCATTAACCCTGAGTATGCACAACTCAACGCACAAGCTTCTTCGTTCAGCACATAGTGTGTGTAGCTGTAGTTCACAGTGCTTGACGTAGATGGCAGCATTTATCAAGGAACTATTTTTTAAGATGGTACAAATAACACAACCCTCCCCTAAGTAGGGGAAGTATTGTATTCGACTCAACATTTCTATGTCGAGATTTCACTGGAAAGGTATGCTTTGAGGTCCCCTGAATAAAAATTAATTACAAAAAAGTCTGTGTTTGTCTGTTAACAGCATTAACTTAAAAACGAAAAGTTGGTTAAAACCGATGTTAGTATTTAAGTTGATATCTTTCAAGGATACGGCACTAAGATTATGAAGAAAATTCATCCACCCTAAACTACTCTTAAGATGTAAAATTTTATGGAAACTGATTTTCTCAGGCTCTAATGATTTTTATTAAAATGCCATAGGTTTATGATATTTTTATGGCAAATAATTGCATATTTTGCCTTCTCTGGTTATAGCCCGAGTAGTTCTGTTTACACTTGATGACTTGCATAACCAGTAAACTGTAAGATATAGACCAAATCTTACTGCACAAAAAATTGTAGATCTTATTAGAACACGCAAGATATGTCCAAATACATTTTCTTGTGGAGTGGACCATTTCGGAGATATTCCTTGTTATTTGTGTGAGTTTCGCCATACTTAAACTTTTCTCAAATGGAAGTGTGCTTAAAAACGACAGCTCCATGTCAGTAGATTCACTGGCTTGTAAAACAACTGCGGGATGCAATTCCGGCACACCGGCGACGCTGATGTGATCCTGATAAGTGACAGCGTCATTAAGGAACAAAATAGTTTAATTTAATTTTAGAAACCATCTTATTGCTATTTCCTTGTAGGAGCAAGGGGAATATGAGAACAGTAAGGTTTGAGCGATAGTCAAATCCCTTAAAGCTTTGAGATTCCCTTCTCTTTGCACAGTTAACATTTAAAAAATTGAATAACGAGTTTCCATTTGACAGAAGTATAGGTTCTCCAACACTCACATAAATATCAAGGCATATCTCCGAAATGGTTCACTCTACAAACAATTTTATCCAAGCATAAATTGTGTATTTGGACAAGATTTACATTTCTGTATAGTAAGATTTGGTCTATCTCTTACGGTTTATCAGTTATGTAGAAGTCGTCCAGAGTAAACACGACTATAGGGGCTATAGCCAGAAACTTCAAGATATACATTTCATTTGTCATCAAAATATCTCAAACATATGACATTTTAATCAAAATCGTTAAGTCATTTTCAAGAAAATAGTTTTTGAAAAATTTTCCATGTAAAGTGTAGTTTAGGGTCATGCAATTTTCTTCAAAATCTTGGTGTCACATCCTTGAAAGACATTAAACTTAAATGCCAACTTTGATTTTTAACCGACTTCCGACTTTTCGTTTTTGAGTTATACTGTCCGCAGACTAACACACAGACACACACACACACACACACACGGATCATTTTCTAAAAACACTTTTTTTTTTTTTTTGATTCAGGGAGCCTCAAAACATATATTTCCGGTGAAATTTCGGCATCGAATTTTTGGGTGGAATTCAATACTTCCTCTACGTACTAGTAGAGAAAGTAAAAATGTTGAACTAAGCAAAAAGCGCTGAATCTTTAATTCTGTAGCAGGGCTTTCAATGTTTAAAATCGCACCGGGTGCAATACAAGGTGCATGGTTCCTTGCACCGTGCATCGTGTCAACTCGGTTAAGCTCGGAACAACTCGTCCACTACAGAGCGAAGAAGCAAGACTCTAGGACTCTGTGTTGATACAACGTTTGTTATCGTTGAATATAAATACCTAATTATAGTGCAACTTGCTCTAAAGAAGGAAAATAATACTATGGGGTTTGTACCAGTGCTTTGTAGAACATTAACACAAAATACCACATTTTATATCAAAATTTAAATTGACCAGTTTCACCTGTGTACGCATATAAACTTTACGCAGTGAGGCAGAAACAGCGCTGCATAGTGCATGCACCCTTAGAGGTCCGCTTTTAAAGGATAGCGATGCCGTGATTATTCAAATAATATTGGTTAACATTTAAATAATTTGGTATACTACATAATGATAAATGATATAGCAATCACATTATACAACGTATATAATTAATGTAATGTGCCTTGACTTTGCTTTTGCTAGTTATTGAATGTCCTATGTCGCTAAACAAATGCAAATGAGAGGATAAACCAGATCGTTAGAACTCAACGAACAGAACAACAGAATTTGTCAAGACCCCTTCCAATCATCGGATTTTAATAATATGCATTTTATTTCGGAAAATAAGGGCAAACGTTTCAAGTCCTTTGTAGAGATGTTCGGAACATCATGGTTGTAAATACAGGAAGAGAACGGCAAAAGTGATATTTCCGTAAGTGTACAAAGTCACTTCAGGTGCTTGAGTAGAGAAGAAAAAGAAAAAGAAAAAAAAAAAAAAAAAAAAAAGCAAGAAAGAAAAAAAAAAGCGACACCATATTTCACCGCTCAATAAATATCTGCCTGCACATAAATAGGCGGTGCTAAACCTGTTTTACTAAATGTATTTATATGCTTAAAATGTGTTATGTAAAATGTTGGCGAAGATACATGAAAACCTGACTGCTCTCTTAGTTGAAGTAACTGGTTTTAAAATATCATGTACTGCTAAGAGCTACATGTGCTTATAGCCCATGTCACGTAATGACTAGCTCCTACAACTCCAGCACATTTACTGCGTTGCTGTCACGAGAATGGGATGTAAGAAAATAAATGTGTTTGGTGTCAACAAATCTAGCGCTTTCTGAGAAAGCTTAGAATTTGAACATACCAACAAGGCTTAGGCCACTTACGGTACTCCAGAAGGCATTATCCTTAAAGTGTTAAATTAGTCATACTTTTCTATTGAACTATTAGGAATGCATTGGTGAAATGTTTACAGTAGCAAGGGTATGCTTTTGGCTGCACCTTAACACAGGGATTTTTGAATATTGTATCTTTCTGATTAAACATACATTTTTACTTTCTCTACTACATATGGCAAGTAGGGGGAGTAGGTATTGTCTTCGATCCAAAATTTGATGCCGAGATTTCACCGGTAATATATGTTTTGAGGTCCCTGAATCCAAAAACGCAGTTTTAGAAGGAGGTCCGCCTATATGTCTGTGAAGAGCATAACTCACAAACGAAAAGTTGGTTAAAAATCAAGGTGAATATTTCAGTTTAAGATCCTTCAAGGATGCGACACACAGTTTTTGAAGAAAATTTGTTCGCCGTAAACTATACTTTACGCGGAAAATTTTTCGGAAATTTTGACTTTCTCAAAAATACCTGTAATGACTTTGAATAAAAGATATTTTTATGGCAAATGAAATGCATATTTTGAGCTTTCTGACTGTAGCCTATATAGTTCTGTTTACTGCTGATGGCTTCTGCATAAGTGCTAAACCGTAATAGACAGACCAAATCTTACTATACAGAAAAGTGTAGATCCCGTTAAAACACACGTTATGTACAAATGCACTTTCTTGTAAAGTGAACCATTCTGGTTATATTCCTTATTATTTGTGTCAGTTTTGCAATTGTGTCAGTAAAAGACATGGATATCATATTTAAGCAACTAATGACCAAGCAGTAACGTCTGAGGCTCGCATACGTAGCGTCCGTAGTTCAAATCCCTCCAGAACCGTCCACCTTGACTCGCTCTTTTCCATGTTTTCCTCACTTTTCATAACTGACAAATGCCTGGGAGATACCTTAAATATTTCTTTCCAAGAATTCCTTTCCCGAATATCATTGTATTACACGTACCACCACTGTTACCGCCCGGGGTGCCGCATGTAGTAAAAGTGGACGTTAAGCACTGAAAATATATATAAATAAGAAACACCAGTGTTTACCACCTGTTGTGTGGAATGCAGCAAGAAAGGAGGTTAAAAAGCTTTTACTCCACTAAAGGGATTTGATTTACCTATTACACTGCTCCGCATAAAAAGTGTGCACCCAAACAGATCTTTTGGTTGAGCTGAACAGAATATTATTCTTTTTTCAATTACATAAGATTTGTGAGAAACCGAGAATATGCATTTTATTTGGGAATCCTGAGTCAGTTTGCATGCATCCTAGAAAGGACATTGGATTTATCACGAAATGACCCTACACAAACTGAAAGCATGTTTCTATTGGACCTCAGACCAGGAAGTTAATGCCTGATACCAATTTTGAGGATATAGTAAACCAAACGGAAAAGGAAGACTGGAATAATTATGTACAAAGATGTAAACATTTCCAAGGGAAAAGTAGTCCAAATTAGAAAATCGTTTTGAACATCATGCTGGAAAATTTGAGAAAACTAGTTAGCAACATGAGTTTGAAGTTACACTTCCTACTTGTACACATCGACTATTTTCCAGATTGCTCTCTTGGAGTTTACAGCGAGGAAGAGGTGAACGTTTTCACCAAGATTTGAAAGAATGTCATGGTTTTGGAAAATTTGGAAGAAGACACCATGGCGATTGGGCAGTTAACATGATGGCAGAGTACTCTTGGTACCTGGAAAGGAAAACTATTTCTCTGCTTATGGAAGAAGTGCGAAAAGAAGAAAATTTGTTTCGGTAAAATAATATCACTTATATCAATTATCGGTAGGTCTTAGAAAATGTACGTACATTGTGTTTACAATTACGTGATTGCACAATTCTAATATACTCCATATTCATAAGCATGACAATTATCTTGCACGGGGGTATTAGTATATGTAGGAATGAGTAAATATGAACATTTGATTTTCATTTTTTTTTTAAAAAATCTGTACATGATGGGAAGAAAATATAACATATTTGGAATCAACAGTCCAAAATTTGGGGGAATCGGCATTCTAAGCCAGTACATCATTTTGTTTTTCAAGTGTGAACTATCACCAGTTTCACACTTAGGCTTATGTTGGTGACCTTGCAACTGAAACCACTATTCAACAGTTGGTAATAATTAGTTTTACCTTCGTGCAAGCACTGTTTCTATTATTCTATTATTTACTGTCGAAAAATTCGTGAAATGCGTTGGAGAACCTTGGAAGTAGAAAATATTGTACTTCTGATATTTTCAAAATTCTTCCTCGTACTCCAATGATGGACTTACCTCACTTGCATCGCAATATACTGTGATGCCGGTCGGTGGCAGCGACGGCAGCATAACAAAGACTCAGGCCGGGCTGCCTCGCGGGATTGTTTGTGAACACGTGACAACAATAAGCGCGACATGTCAAAGAGGTTTTCGAGATTATTCGAGAAGTGTTCTTGTAGTTTCCAGAAAGGTGAAGTTCGAGAAAGGCCCGTATTACGTCATCTTTGCTATACAAGGAGGCGAGGCAACGAGAGTCGGGAATCATTCAGTTTTTAGTTTTAGTTTTAGCTGCGTAAGTACGGTCACGTCGAAAGGAACACAGCGAAACAATGAGTGTCGAGTGACTGCATCGTTAAGGTCAGCTGTTTGAGAGGCATAAACGTCGAGTCAAAGTTACGAGAAGAGAACAGTTGTGAGTTGTAATGTCACGAAAAAATGTAAATGATGTTAACATCAATAGAAGTATTGTTGTGCATTCTGGAGAAGAAAATAAAGCACCTAAGAAGAAGATTTGGAGAGGATTTTATCACTTTGTCACAATATCTACTACTTCTATACGATGGCTCAGAGTGCTTTAGTTGAGCCATTTCAACCATTTCTTTGAAATCTGTCCATAAACGTTAGGAATAAGAATAGGAAAAAATACGTTTTGCTTTTTATGAAATGCTAAAGAACAGAAAGATGTAAGAAGCAAAACTACCATGAAGAAAGGTATAAGGAGTGGATGAGGACAAAAAAAAAAAAAAAAAAAAAAAAAAAAAAAAAAAAAAAAAAAAAAAAAAAAAAAAAAAAAAAAATCAGCTATACATTGTTCTGAAAAGCACAGTTGTTAGAGCCGTATAGTCCATACATAAAGTTTTAGTTAACATTCGGAAATGTAAATTGCTTGTAGCAGTAACACATTCCATTTAGAACACGCATTGACAGGATTTCGGAAAGATGTTTGGCCGTTGACTTTGCACAGAGTTTTAGGAGAAATTCAGCAGTACCTTTACTAAGGAGTAGAGAAAACATTTAATGAAACCTTAATATGTAGTGATCGGTTTCCTGTGCAGTAGTGCGGATATTCCATCTAGAATGATGAAAATAAGTGCATTAAGGCCCGGTTGCATAAATAACGCTAACTAAAGATCAGATTTAATCCAAGATCAGAACATGAACTGAATCAGCGTAGACTCACATTGTATAAAATTAATCTAAGATCATCGACTCTAAGTTCAGCTTTGCTCTTAGTTAAAAATATAACGTTTGGAAACATCGTAAAACAGCTGAAAATCACTTGCTGCAGAAATCATCAAATTTCTCACGTGGGGGAAAAACACATTGGTGGATATTGCAAGTACAAGAACACGTGGAATTAAGAAGGAAAAAAAAAAAAAAAAAAAAAAAAAAAAAAAAAAAAAAAAAAAAAAAAAAAGGAAAGGAGGAAAAACCGACGCAATTTCAGCTTCTTATAAAGAAACTGCACGGAAGGAAATCCCCGAGTGTCTTAATTCGAGGTTAGCAAGTATTAATTAATTATGTATTTACCACATTATGAAGAACAATATTCCAAACTGATTTTACTGTTGATGTTTCTACAAATAAGCCTCAAGCATAATAACTTCACATTTTAGCATTTATGATATGTTTTCTAGGCTAGGAATGATTCTTTTTTGCTTCTCCTTTAAAATTTTGTTTTTGAACATAATAAAACTTGATGGAATGCTACTATTGTTCAAAAAACTATAAAATCATTACTTACCATTTTGTTACTTGACTTAAGCCTCCATTACGTATTTCTTTCTTCTGCAATTCTCCTTATCTAAGTTTGACCAAGTTAAGTGGAGAAAATTCACCAGTCAGATTCCCTCTTAGTTCAAGATGCCATGAACTTAGAAGAAGATTATACAATAAAAAATTCTAAGTTCAGCTTAACTGAAGATTATTTTCAGATTATTGAATTCAGATTAACTTTCATGCAACCTGGTTAAAATGCATGAATAATTTATCATCAATTTTTTAGTTGTGAAGAATAAGGTGTAAACTAACACACGAAAATTATTCTGGATGCTTTGTACATCAGAAGCAAATTTGCAAACTAGGCAAACAGTTATTTCTAAACAAGAGCTTTAAAGTTAAAGTTTTAGTACTGCACATCATTTCGTTGTAATAATGTTATAAAATTATAATGCCCTTGCTCGAGGCTAAGTTGGGAGTAAACAACAAGTTAAAAATAAAATGCAACCATACAAGTTTTATTCAGCAATTATTATATCCGGTTTTGCTCATATTATAAATATAATTAGGGGCTAAAGTAAACTAAGGCAAGTTTTCGATAGTAAGATAAATATCAACATCACAGTAACATGTTACATGACATTATGTGTCGTCGATTAAGTTAATCTACAGTGACAACCTGTTGGTAGACTTTCATGTTGATAAAATGCAACCCGTCTTATCTATATATCTTCACCTTCAGTATACCTGCCACATTGTATCTGTCCATAAACAGTAAATAAAAATACTTCGCACGTTAACAGTCATCAATTTTGTGGGGCGAGAGGAAATTGAATCTTTTATTTTGGAAAAATATCATTATATATATATATATATATATATATATATATATATATATATATATATATATATATATGTTGGTTGGTAACATTGATTAAACGGTTGTTTGTCGTCCTCCGTGGTCTAGGAGTAAAGAAAGGTATACGGTAGAGGATATACACGGAGGGGAACACCTCACGCACTACAACCTACGCAGATTTATTGAGGCTAAAACCCCCAGGAGATAGGGATGAAGGGTGCCACAGGGTCGCAGCCAGACGGGCCACAGAGATGCGCGGAAGTCCCTAACAAGCGCTGAGATCTCTTCATCCCGGCGCTAGGTGCCGCTGAGTAGCCACCACCCTTGCATCGCACAAGCTTCCCCCACACACGAAGGAAAGCGGCCACCCAATGCCACACAGCGCTGGGAACAACGGTTATAATGCAAGCATCCCTGCCATCTGTCCAGTACCGCCAAACACCACGCGCCTGAAAATGCACCTGAAATGTGATAAGGAAATGTATGAAGGGAAATGATGGAAAGGAAGTCGTGGTACTCCAGCATTCGTCTAAGTGAGAAAAGGAAACTACCGGGAAACCCACGTTAGAATGCGCCGAGGGTCGTGGTCTAAAGGTAGCACGCTAGCCTCTGGTTCCCGACTCGCGGGTTCAAACTCAGCGGAGGGCGATGGATGTTTACGGGCGTAAAAATCCTTAACATGGCTTTCTTTGGAAGGGAAATGAAGCCTTGGTCCGTGTCATAAAGTTGCAGCACGTAAAAGAAGCTCAACGTTGATACAGGGGCCTTTGAGCAAAATTAAGCTCTCTTTCACGCCCAGTATACGATGGGATGCCGAGAAACACAGCAGCAAAAGAACTTCTAGCAATAAAAGCTCTCCTTTTTTACTTTCTCCACTATGTATAGTAAGTAGAGGAAGACCGTATTCCACCCAAAACTTCGATATCGAGATTTCACCGGAAATATGCTTTGAGGCCCCCTAAATAAAAAAAACTAAATTTAGAAAAAGGTCCGTGTGTGTGTGTGTGTGTGTGTGTGTGTGTGTGTGTATGTGTGTGTGTGTGTGTCAGCCTGGACAGCATAACTCAAAAAGGAAAACTCGGTTAAAAACAAAAGTTAGTATTTAAGTTTAATGCCTTTCAAGCATGCGACACGAAGATATTTATTAAAATGACATGTGCTTAAGATATATTTCTGACAAATGAAATGTATATTTTGAATTTTTTTGGCTATAGCCCATGTAGTCCTGTTTACTCTGGAGTGAGCCAGTGAGTGAGTGTGTTATGTTTAAGGAGCCAACGACAACTTGGCCCCGAGTCCAAAGATAAAATCACGTAAGGTCAAGTGTTAAAACGTCACTTTTATGTTTACTCTAAATGACTTCTGAATAACTCGTAAACCGTAAGAGATAGACAAAATATTACTGCACAAAAAATGATCTCACTAAAGCACACAATTTATGTCCAAATTTTTTTTTTTTTTTTTTAGAGTGAACCATTTTGGAGATATTCATTGTAATTGATTGACATTCAGTTTCGGAAAACAACATTTCATCAAATGCAACAGCAGGTTCATTTTCTTTACATGTTAACCTTGCAAAGGGAACGGAATCTCAAAGCTTTAAAATATTTGACTATCGCTCAAAGCCTACTGTATTCTCATATTCTCCTTGTACCTACAAGAAAATAAACAATAGGATAATTTCTGCAAATGTTTATCTCAACTAATACAAAGAAGATATAGGAATAAGAGTTTCTAAGAGTGGTTAGTACCAGAATAGAGTAAGCCATGTGAGTGCAATACGTCAGATTTTTTCAAATACGGTTCCCTCCACTCATTTTGCTATCGGCACACATTTAGTCATCGGAAGTTAGGTCTGGGAACAGTATTTCCAAGGTGTCAAGCTATTCGCCCATTTTATGACCATCAAAGCAGAAATCTAGGGAAAACCGGTTCCACCTAATGTATGTGTGCTAGTAGCTATTGCAGGTTAGGCGGGAGTAGAGTACTCCGTTCACACCTTCGCAGTACTCTTTCCTGTACTGAATAGCAAGAGAAACCTCCTGTAGTTGTAGTAAAGTGAATGCAGGAGTTACGTGCTAGTTTCTGCGTACTCTAGTGGTTAATGTGCCTGACTTATTGACCCAATAGTGAATTATGTATAATATTTATAGAAGTTAATCTAACCGGGTTATAAGTTCTGGCTGAGGAGTTTAGCTTCCACATACTTACACCTGTGTTTAGGTGCTGCAAATACTTAGCGTTCGTATGCTGATCCATCAGATATTTTATTTAGTTAATACATCCAATTCAGTGATACAGTTGATATCCCCTACCCCTTCAAAGGAATAAATGTTTAAAAATGAAGATAAGCTGGGTGTCTCAGCTGTTTCTGAATTAACTTGCCCCCACCCCCACCACGTCGCAAAGGCCCGATGCTGCCATCCGGCAGTTGCCCCTCCCACCTCTGCTCACAACGGGTGTCATGAAGAGTTATACTATTTAGTTACAAAAGTATTCATTAAGCAACGCAGGATTTCATGACCGTTGTCATAAATATAAAATGATTAATGGGGCTTGTAATTTGCAATTTCGGAGGAAGCGTCTGGAAGAAGAATGTTCAGTAGATCATGAACTGCAACCCCGGATAGTAATTTTGTATTTAAAAAGTGCCCAGACTCTAAAAATTGTAGGTTATTTAAAGGATGGTGTTTGCCAGTTATCAATATTTCGCAAAATCTGGGAACCCTTTCTGCCTGAAACTTCCATATTCCTATACTGCCTCTGTACGCCTTATAGTTAAATTCTGATCATAACCATGAAGCAGCCATTATACCGTGTTGAATTGCGGCTACTGGAGAACCAAACTGTCATTTCTTCAAAAGAATGTATACCCGGTCCGACTTTAGAATGGGTCCGGACGTCAATTTACGTCGCAGTATAACCCTTAGTGCGGGTGAAAATAGTTCCTTAGTACATTACATATAGCGTCCCTTATTTTATAGATTCAAATAATGTACCACGTGAATCAGCACTCAAGTTTCAAAGGATTTAAATATAAGCTTAAATACTTTACCTCTATTGTCACGTGCTAGTCGGTACTTCCCCGATTACGCTGTTTATTGTAGCCAGTTACTATTGGAGTCCGTTACTATAAGTAAGAGTATTTCAGGAATTAAATAATGATATAGTCTGTGAAATGTTATTTAAATGCTGCATTGTAATTAGTAACCTCGTATTGATGCTTGAAAATTTTAAGATGTTGGCAATTTCAGTATTTGGAGTATCTCCTGTTAATTTATAATTTCGTTCAATAAAAAATTTATCAAACTGATTCCAAATATACTGTCTGTTGTATTCTGTGGTCTGAGGTTTCTCTCTTTGAATTATTTTATCTATTTCAGCATTAGATGCTTCACTGAAGTGAGGGTCAGTCATTCTAGACATTTAAACCTATTGGCTCTGTTTCATCAAATTACTAAGCGTTTGCGTATCTGTAAGACTGTGTACTTAAATTAATTCTTTAACCCGACATAAGAAAATCAGAGGAGGTGATAATCCCACTTGAGAATTCTGTTCGCAAATGAAGGCTGTCATTGCTTGAAATTTGAAATTGTTATGCCCATGATTGGTTAATTTCAACCAAGTCATGTATGAGTGGAACAGTCACAGTCACTTGCATTCTAAGTGTAGAGAATACAAAACTGGCAAGCCTGTAAAAACTGGTGCAAATGCAATTGTATTAAATGTTGAACTTTTTCATTCAACGTTATGCTATCCTACGTTATGTGAAATTGACGTCAGAAACAACTGGTATGTAAGCAGTGTTTCAAATGCAAGAAAGAAAGTAAAATAAATGGGAAATGAAAGAAAGAGAAGATCCGTTTAGAGTTTTAGAAAAGAGCATGATAAAGTTTGAGTTGTCATTCGCTTTAGAGAGCATAGTTTATTTTTAAACATTGAATCTGGACGACTCTTCAAGTGATCAATTATTTCAGAACCTTAAACGCTCATAACTTCTTTGACCTACTCAAAGTGCATCACTGTACTAAATGAGATTACATGCACATCTCTTGTTAGTGCGCATGCATTACAACGCATAATACATTTATGAGGATAGGATGTTCCGATGCGGATTACATTCCGGGCCGTGGATGATTGATGCGCCGTTTCAGATTGTCCTTCGATTGTGTGCTTTGCAGTTAGAAAACTAACCTAATTCGTGACTGTGTACAACATCTGTGGCTTTCATTCTAAAACTTACTTGTATAGTTAAATAAACAGGTAGTTTTAGTTAACGACTATGTAAATTTAAACACCGAGAAGAAGCTTAAAATCAATACAATCAATACAATTTTGGTTTCAACCCATCCAAAGTACTTCCACTTTGGAATTTCAAATGACACCCCTAGATAATTTGGCGTATTCATTCCTGTGCTGATTACCTACAATAACACCGAGGTTTACCCAAAAGACACGTTTGAAGGTCCCTTAATCCAAATAAGATACATAGTTTTATACAATCGTCTGTAAGTGCGTGTTCGGGCACGTCTCTGCATCTGGGTATACTTATTGCTGCAAAACTGAACGACCACGCGCCTCCACATTCTTCATATTCCCTGGGTTTGCTTCCCGGTGATTACTTTTTAACCCCAAACCAGAAGAAATGGCTGGACGGAGGAAAATTCACTTCAAACGATAAGGCTGAAACTAAGACGTATATATTATGCACAGTTCAACAAATATTTTTGAGGATATTAAATAGATGTAATGTTGTTGAACTGAGTTTACTGAATTACAGAACGACTGGATAACAATTCTCTTTCTTTCTTGATCACCCTCTCCTTATGTAGGACTTACACCCCCTAGGCCCTACAACCCAGCGCCTAGGGTTAGACTCTGTCGGGGAGCATATGCACCGGACAGAGTGAAGGCCTGGAAGTGGGTGGTCAGCCAAGCATCAGACGTGATAGTGAGGAAGAGGCTTATATGAAACGCAGGCGAAATAGATGATTGGAAATGGAGCAATTAATATGAGTGTCGGGGGAAACCAGAGAAGCCGGAGAAAACCCGCCCTGAGGCCGCTTTGTCCACCACGAATACCACATGTGGGTTCCTGGAATCGAACCCGGGCCGCCTAGGTGGTAGGCGAACGCTCTAACTCTCTATAAGAATAAATCTCTTAAATCTTGGATTTCCTTAATCAGGCCGAGAGCTTCTATAACGCCCCTTGTAATCAACAGTGACAATAATCAAGATTACTGACATAAAAGGAAGAAAGAGAGAGAAGAGAGTAAATAACTGAAATGTGCCAATAACTGACTGTTCTATGAAAAATAAGCACAATAACCCAGGGATATCAGCTGAAACTGTGCTGAAACGTAAACTGAAATTAACACAGGTTTTGTTACTTCCCCCTCAATATCTAAATCTACGCGTTTTTTCCCATTAAATTAAAATTATCTATTGATATATCGAAACTGGGCGGTTTTAAAACCAAGACCCTGTGTATATTAATTTGACGCTGGTTCTCGTACTTAAAGGACTTCTACAGAAGAAACTTAAATTTGTAATTCTTTACAGACTAAAAGCTATTAACATCGTATAACAGCATATAAGTCTTGCGCATAGGGGAAGTTGCTTTCCTTCCCTCCCTCTCTGCAACGTCTGAGGGAGGGGGACGGGGGACGGAATAGGCTCGTCAGTGTGCCGCGAAACAGCGTCTAGCTGAAACAATTGCAGTTCACATGAAAGTTATTGTTGGCACATAGCCATAGTTATAGCGAAATCGCATAGTTCGTCGTAAAGCTAATTGTTATACATATGTAATGCCATTAGCAATATGCTAGCGAACTTCACTCCTTCGTGGACTGAAACGTTATGACTTCTGCGCATAGATGTTTGCGCAACTTCCCCCACCATCAGCCTTTCAGGTGAAGAGTGCCACTGCGCAACTAAGGAAATTGCTCATGTCTCACCTCACGACCTAAGCAACCTCAATAGGTTTTGTAAATAAAATGTAAACTTTCGAAGAGGAAATGGTCGTTTTCGTAAGAATAAATGCATTCTCTCTTATTGGGAAACATTCCCAATCCAGCCATTTAAGAAATTAAGATAAAGTTGAAGTCAGGCAGAATGGAAAAAAAAAAAAAAAAAAAAAAAAAAAAGCACAAGATTGAATAAATAAATATCCAAGTGACACAAACATTTGATTTCACTAAAATCTAATATTGGTAACAAAAAAGTAATATTGCAAATTTGAAGGCAATCTATCATCAATCAATCAAAGAATCATCATCTCAGACATACTGTGACAAATTGGGATTTCTATCAAGGCATCCGTAATCACTTAGCTTTCTAAGTACCTTCTGTTTAATTCTATGTAGAGTTGTCAATCATGAATGATTACTTCAACAACCGTTAGAGGTCACTAGGGAGAGATAAGCACGTTTTGAGTGAGAAACGTTGGACACACTTTGCTCAGGGACCATTTTCATATGGCATGTTGCTCCTTTTGTATGCAAATTGAGATTACACTGCATTTCAAGCTTTAGTATCCTTCCACAGAAATCCATTCTAAGGCATTGCTCAGCCAAATTGCCTCCTGTCGAGTGCTAAACCCCAACCTTAGGGAACTAGAGGATAAGCATATAATATCTAGACTCATATGCTGTATCACTACTAAAATATTGGTCCAAATTTCTTTTGTTTCAACCATGTCTAAAAATAGAGAATTTAACAAGTGTTTGCGTTATTATAAAATTTAGGTAACCCAGTTTTTCAATAATCTTTTACAGAATAGAGAATTAACCGACATATGTTCATAGTCAAGTTTCCCTTTGTAATGTAAGATTTAAAGCTTTCACGGCACACGTTATTATTTATTACAGTTTCCCTTTGTTTTTATTAAACAATAATGACTTTTAAAGCACTTTGGGTCCAGATACATGCTGCTGTCTCAGTTTCTAAGTTATTACTTTCTCTGTCGCTTACTTTAGTAAATAGAAGTACTGTGTTAAAAATTCCATACACAAATTTCTCTGGACATGTATGTTTTTAGAACTCATAAAACTAAAAAGGATACTTTTAGTTGATATTTTATGTTTGAAAAACGTCCATACGCATCATGATACAATGTTCACAAAATTGAAAAATCAAATAAATTACAAGCTTAGTGTTAGTTAAGTGTATCTTCCGAGTATTCCGTGCAAATATTCCACAGTTACTCTTACCTGAGACTACACTTCACATGACAAGACTGCTCAGATTGTTATTCATAACCTCCTGTTTCAGAACGTTAGTTTAAATATTGCGTGTTTGATATTGTAACAAGGACCTCCGCGCACAACAAAAGACGGTCGGGGCCGGGCTGTCCCAAACCATTGGCGGTGCATCAAAGGCGCTCCAGATCAGGCTGCCTCGCGTGGCTGTGGTGGACATGTGACAATAATCAGAGAGGCAACGCAAAGGATTTTCCAAAATATTCAAGAAGTATCCGACAGCCGATGTATTTGCAGAAATTCGAGATAGGACCATCCCCGCTATAAAAGGAGGCGAGGTGGCTGGAGTGAGTCACTTTTTATTTTGAGTGTGTGTATGTGTTTGTGTGTGCCAGCTGCGTATGTAGTCGCTTCGTGAAGGAAGACAGCGAAGCAGTTAGGAGTATTGAGTCATTGTATCGTCAGAGTTAGTGTTTGAGAGACAAAGAAAGTCAAGAAAGACATAAAGGAGTGAGTCAAGGTTAGGAGAAGAAAACAGTTGTGAGTTTTAATTTCACTAAAGGCTGTAGCCTGTGTTAAGGTCAGTAAAATAGAACTGCGTTTTACTGAGTTTTGGAGGAGAATAAAAGTAACTAGATTGAAATCTGTCGTTTTGTAACACTGATGTCAGAAGTGGGCTTTGTCGAATTGCCAAGCTATTACAATATATTGAAGCGAGAAACTAAGTATTTTGAATTTTATGTGAATTACCGGAGAAGTCGCGGTTCATTTTGATTGAAATTTGCACTCATTTGTTTAACCAAAAATCCCAAGGAATACACAGAAAGTTATTGAAAAACTATAGATATAATTAAAATACACAAATCAAGTGAAATATTGTTCTTCTTAACCTTAGCTATTTTAGAAACATACCCTCATTACATTTTTCTATGAGCGTCATTTACTAGAAAATTGTTAACTCCAGGATTATTGCTTCGGAATTCATGAGTCAGTTGCTCCAACATGCATGGGAGCGAGCATACGTAAAAAATCTGATGTGTTGAATTCACATAGCTTTCTCAATTTTTGTAGAAACTATTCTTACAAACGCCTATTCATCCATCCATTTCATGTTAACCCAGATAGACATGTGCAAAAAGTACCTTATTGCTAATTTTCTTAAAGGTATAAGGAAAATGCGGGAACATTGTAGGTTTTTAAACGTTACTCAAACATTTAAAGCTGCTGTGTTTAATGGCTTTGAATTTCGCTCTTTTATTTTTTGTTGTTGTTTAACGACGCTGTCAATTGCCAGGATCACATCAGCGTCGCCGGTGTGCCGGAATTTCGTCCCGCAGGAGTTCTTTTACATGCCAGTAAATCTACTGACATGGAGCTGTCGTTTCTAAGCACACAATTTAGAGATTAAACAATAAAATAACGACTTTCTTAGAGAAAATGATTAAGTATTGAAAATTCAGACAGTAATAATGATTCATAACAGAAAACGGTGACGTAAATTGTGTGTTTTAACGAGCTTTACGTAGTAATGGTTTACCATTCATGCTAAGGTTATCCAGAATGAGGAATCTTCTGAAGACGCTCCCAGAATATTCAAAGGCACATTTAATTTTTTATTAAAATATCTTAAGCATATACCTAGTATATAGAGTTGGAGCGATACTAGAGGCGTGTGGTGAAGGTATTGGCCAGGGTAAGCAATCTCATTCTAAATGGTTAAACGAAAATATGATAGTACATGCAATTAAAAACAATGGTATCAGTGTTATCCTGTACAGTACTTTGTAACAAAATATTGATGATTTACCTTGTCTCATTTGAAGCAGAGCTGGATTCTCCTCCCTTTATTGGCAAAATCGTCAATCACAAGATCATAGAATTTGGGATCCTGTTGTAGATTTACCAGAAGCTCCTTCTCTAGTGCTACCAAAGATAAATTTGAAAGTCTTTCCTGACCCTGAGTGTTGCGTGCATAATTTTTTATGGTTTTTAGTTCAGAAAAGCTACGTTCAACTGCAGCACTACTTGCTGGAATAGTTAACACTAACTCGTACAGTTTTGTCACTTCACTATATGCTCTGTTCAGTTCATTTTCTTTTATGAAGGCTAGAAGATCATTCACAGATTTATGATGCATGTCTAGTGACAAGTAAGTGAGAGAGAGTTGTGACCTCGACGCAACAAAGTCAAAGACTGTCCCATAGGACTCTTTTAGTGATTGAAAAGATAATTTTGGAAAAAACGATTTGTATTTGTTGAAGTTCTTAAAATTTAACAAATTTAACACGTATTACCGAATCTTTCTCTGAGATGGAGTAGAAGCGTATCCAGAACCTCTCAATACAAACGTTTGTAGTGCATTTTCCTACTCAAACCATCACTGCTGGTATGACGTGGATCACCAACGGCTTCTTCAACTTTATCCCATCCATACTTCATCGACGGAATTACACTTCTCTTCTAAGGCCCTCTGAAATGCTGTAACTTTCAATAAGCAATATCCAATATCAGATGACTTTGCTTGGATAATATCACACAGAGTGTCCGTGATGAGGAACACCTATTGTAGCAAACATCTCTAACAAATTTCAAGGTGAAATCCTCCATTATGCTTACGATACCGCGTGCAGCAGTATGAGTATCTTGATCCCATTTCTCATCTGTATTTGCAATACTTTCAAACAATGAAAAAAGTTCTTTTCTGAATTCGTATATTCTTTCCACCAAACGAGAGCTTTAGCTCCAGCACGTTTGCGAAACACGTGGCAATCTTCTGTATATCTCATTATCCAGGGCCTCAGTTCTCTTAAAAGACCTGGAAAAAAAGCTGCTATTCCATTAACAGTCATGAAGAATATCCTGCCTTCTCGAATGTGTGAAACCGCCTGTGACAGAACTACATTTAATCTATGGGCGAGACAGTACACAAATAGAGCTTGGGGAAATGATCCTCGTACTTTTGCTTAAATGCCCCGCCATAACAGCCGCACCATATTATGTCTGAGCAACTAACTTTTCCCCAGAGTCAAATTCATCCATGAGTTCCTTCACAATTGTGTATAATGCATCAGCTGACAGATCATCTGAAATATTTATAAAGCGGAGAAACCTTTCTTGAACGTCACCGTCAGGTCCAACGAATCTCATTACTGCAGAAAGTTGGGATAAATTTGCAGCATCTGTACTTTCATCCAAACTAATGGCAACAAAACTGGTCTCTTTGATTTCTCTCTTTATCTCCATTATTAGAACATTACTTATTGACTCAATTAAGTAGTTGTGGATCAGCTTTGATAGCCCAGTAAACACTGTCCCCTGCTCCATGAAAGTTCTTAACTTGTCATACAGACAAAGCAGGTTTACAAGTTCTACATAATTCCCCTTGCTGCTGGATTCTGGTGACTCATCGTGACCCCTAAATGCTAATTGCTGTTTCCCCAAAAACAAACAATATCAATTAGGCGTTTCATTACTTCTCTATTTTTTCTTACTAGTTCGTTGTGCTGATTTTCCCTCACTTTCTTCTGAGTATCCAGTAAATGGTCAATTCTGGATTTACTGAATGTTTTCAGTAGAATGATGGTTTACAGACAAGTGCTAGTCAAACTGTCTTTTTAATTACTTTATGGATGTTCCCCATGTCACTGAACTCGCCACTAGACCAAACATTTTTTTCGTTAGCAAACAGAAGACAACACCAACAATAAAGATTTTGTTTGTGCGGACAACCAGTAAGTCATTCATTAGTAATATATAGCTGTGAATTGAATTTTCTTACACAGCTTTTCATTGGAGTGGTAATGTTTAGGTCAGGCATTGGTCTTCCTTCCTGCACAACTTTATGTTTTCTTCATAATTTCTAGAAGAAAAACCTGGTGAGATAATATTGCACACAGTGCAACCATCTGCGTCTGCAGTTCTGCTCTCCAAAGAAAGCGAAGGTTCCATGTTTCGTACCCTCTCCAAGCTGCAAGCACTAGTGTACGCACGGTTTGAATCTGCTTACCTTGCTCTAGCACGGTACGTGGTAAACTATCAGAAACTCTATCATAAATCAACTGTTAATAAGATATCAGTGATATCGCACTAGTCATCGAATAATACAGCTAAACTCACTGCAAAAAGTTACTCGTTATTTACGTATTCACTTGAAATACACTTATTAAACTGCGACAATGCTGGAAGGTCATTCGCCTAGACCTGCACTGAACACATGTGCTTCTCTTGAGCCAATGCCGCGATGGCGCCCGAGCTGACCCGAAAACCTACGGAAATGAGTCCCCACGGACACAGTGCGTTGTTGCACGCATGATTGCACGTATTGAGTACGTATCGTACAATAAAACGGAAATCTTAGTTCAGATCAACTGCAGTAGCCAAGTGCTTAACATAGAATCAGAGCGTGCTGCTAGATAATATAATATAAATAATTTTGTAGCATTGTACAGGGCAAGCACTGCTTACCTTGCGTACATGGACCACACGCCACTGAGCGATACCCAAATCTTGCAAAGCTTTCAAATCCCGTTCTCTTTGCACAGTTAACATAAAAAAAAAATTAATAACGATGTTGCATTCGATGGAAGTATAAGTTTTCCAAAACTCATACAAATAAAAAGGAATGTCTCCAAGATGGTTAACTCTATTTAAAAAAAAAAAAAAAAAAAAAAAAAAAAAAAAAAATGTTCAGACATAAATTGTGTGTTTCAGCAAGATCTACATTTTTATATAGTACGATTTGGACTATCTCTTACGGTTTATCATTTATACAAAAGTTATCCAGGGAAAACAGGACTGTACGGGCTACAGCCAGAATATTCAAGATATGCATTCAATTTGTCATAAAAATATATCAAACTCAAGGCATTTTAATCAAAATTGTTAACGCCATTTTCAAGAAAATAAATATTTTCGAAAAATTTCCAATTTAAAGGGTAGCTTAGGGTGGCGAAATTTTCTTAAACATCTTCGTGTCGCATCCTTGAAAGACATTAAACTTAAATACAAACTTTGGTTTTTGACCGACTTTTCGTTTTTGAGTTATGCTGAACACAGACATACAGACTGAATGACACACACCCACACACACACACACACACACACACACACGCGCGCGCGCTCCCACGGACCTTTTGCTAAAAATGCTCCTTTTTGGGACCCCAAAACGTATATTTCCGTTGAAATCTCGGCAACGAATTTTTGCGTGGAATACAATATCTCCTCTACTTTACTATACGCAGTAGAGAAAGTAAAAATCTGATATGTTGCACTCTTATGACTCACATGACTCTTGTACTAACCATTTATACAAACTCTTATTCCTTTATCTTCGTTGTGTTAGTTCAGATAAACATTCGCAGAAATTATCTTATTGCTTATTTGCTTCTAGGTGCAAGGGGAATATGGGAATACAGTAAGCCTTGAGACAATACTAAAATCTTTCCAAGCCTTGAGATTCCGTTCTCTTTGCACGGCTAAGATATAACGAAATGAAAAACTATCTTCCATTTGGTGAATGTTTAAGTATTTCAAAGCTCACATAAATAACAAGAAATATCTCCGAAATGGTTTACTTTACAAAAAAAAAAAAAAAAAAAAAAAATCTTTTGTACACTGCTTGTTTATGTTAAAAAGATCTGCATTTTTTGTATAGTAAGATTTGTTCTATCCCTTACGGTTTACCAGTTATGCAAAAGTCATCCATAGAAAACAGCACTACATGGCAATAGCCAGAAAATATACATTTTATTTGTCATAAAGATATCTTAACATATGGCATTGGAGACATTTTCGAAAAAATTAAAATATTCCAAAACTTTTCCATGAAAAGGGTAGTTTGTGGTACAGGAATTCTTTTTAAAAATTTCGTGTCACATCCTGGAAATATATTAAACTTAAATGCCAACTTTGTTTTTTAACCGACTTTTCGTTTTTGAGTTATGCTGTCACACACACACACACACACACACACACACACACACACACACACACAAACACACACACACACACACACACACACACAAACACTCTCTCTCTCACACACACACATTTTTCTTGATTCAGAGGGGCCTCAAAGCATATACGAGTTCTGGTGAAAACTCCAAATTGAATTTTTGGGTGGAATCCTCTACTTACTGTAGACAATAGCAAAAGTATAAATGTATCTTGAACTACGTAATCTGATCATTTTAAACAATGCTATATTATAAAGTTTTGTGTTTATGTCTGATTAGATCTTCCTATGAGTATTGCGAGGCACTAAGATTATTATTATTATTATTATTATTATTATTATTATTATTATTATTATTATTATTATTATTATTATTATTATTATTATTATTATTATTATTATTATTATTATTATTATTATTATTATTATTATTATTATTATTATTATTATTTTTTTTTTTTTTTTTTTTTCAGGCTGACTAAATTAAACATGAAAGAGCATAAACCCAGATAAGAGTCTTTATCCAGCCCTACTCTTTAAAGAGGATAATTAGTTATAAAAGTGAGAATAAACTATTAGTTTTACCATCCTTGAGTAGCCACTTTTTGTATCACAAGCCATTTAGCATATGGTCTCCCGTTCCCACTTTTTGAGGATGTATTAAACAATTAGTGTTCAAAGCTTTTACTCTTTTTAAATAGGGTTTACTAAAGTATGTAATCTGTACTATATATACAGAGTGGAAGTAAAATGATCCACTAGACTTTAACAGCGAATTTCTCATGTTGTAAATAACAAGAAGGTCTAATACTAAAATGTTGAAAAGTTTATAGTTTTCTAGGAAAAAAAAAATTTTTATCGAAAAAATTTATTATTACCTGGCTGAATTATTATTGATTAATTCTTTATTTATGGCTATATTCATAGAAAATTAAATACACTACAACTTTTTCCTTTGGTATATTTCAATAGATTCAACGGTTATTGTGTAAATTAAATTTAGAAAACCAACAGTTTATTGTAACAAAACGGTAACAAATTGTGGATTCTTTTAAATTTAATTTACACAAAAGCCGTTGAATCTATTGAAATAGAAAAAGGAAAAAGTTGTAGTTTATTCAATTTTGTATAAACCAAGAACCTTCAAACAATAATAATTCAGCCAGGCGATGATAAATTTTTCTGATAAAATATTTTTTCTAGAAAACTGTACACTTTGCAACATTTTGGTATTAGACTTTCTAGTTATTCACAACATGAGAAATTTGCTGTCAAAGTCTGACGGATCATTTCACTTCCATTCTTTATACACAACTGAAATACCCGGCGTTGCCCATAGTTTGACGATTTATCCCTAAAACTTTCGAACTTAAGTAGCACCTGTCAAATAGCCTTGTGTTTCTTTCGAGCCATTTAAAGATATTACTTAAAGCTCTTAAACAAAGAAAGGAATAAAAAAAAAATAAACTAACTAAATAAAAATTCCAAGCAGACACTATGCAAAACCACTGTTGAACAACCGCGTGTAGAGAAAACATTGTGCTTGTAAAACGCTGTAATTCTATTTTGATAATTTGGAAAAGAGTATGAATTGTTTGTAGAAGAGTGAGATGAAAACTACCTGTGGATGTATTAGGTAAATGAAAAGTGAGTAGAGAAAACCGTGTAAATGTAATAGCTTACATTTCTATTTCAAATATATAGAAAGTTATATGAATTGCTTGTAGAATTGGGGGCAGCGAAAGAAATGTGTTTCGTAAAAGAAACTTGGGTAGAGAAAACCGTGCAAGTATAATACGTTAAATTTCTATTTAAGTAATATAACACTCCATGAATTGTTTTTGAAGGGCAAGTAGAGAAGCACATGTGAATGTGTTATGTAAAAGAAAAGCGAGTAGGGAAAACCATGTGAGTATATTCTGTTGCATTTCTATTTTGACAATATAGAAATTGTGTGAATTGTTTCTAGAAGAGTTAAAAGAGAAATACATGTGTAAAAGAACTGTGAGTTGGGAAAATCATGTGAGTGTAATACATTGAATTTTTATATTTCAGTCATCTAAAACTGTAAGAACTGTGTAGAGAAGAGCAAGTAAAGAAGGGCGTGTGAATGTGTTACGTAACAGAAAACTGAGTAGAGAAAGTCATGTGAATATATAGTGCATTGCATATAAAATGGATAGCTATATGAAAAAATATTTAGATTTTTCAACTTCATCGCACTCTGATGATTAGTATAGGAGTTCATAATGGCTAAACAAACAAACATTCAGTTATATTAATACAGTTCCTATTCATCTGATACCTTATTAATCGAAGCATGCATCGGGGCGACAGCGTAGCTCATATACCCAGTGTAACAGATACGGGTCATTAATTTCACAGTTCTCAGGATGTATTATTTCAGCTCATCCATTTCATCAGGAACTGGGGTGGGCAAACATGCCACTTTTCACAAATTCACAGAGGAAAAAAAGTTGTAGAATGTGTGGTCTTGAATCTTGCTTCTCATGTTAAAACAGCAATACTGTCATTTTATGCTTCCGCTTCAGTAAAGTCCATTTAACTGGAAAAATCCTGTGTTTGCAAATTACAAGCAAGGTTCTGCCTATTAATGTTCCTTTTTATTATACTTCCAAGGTTAAACTTGGAACATTAAGCAGATCGTGTGGCTGAATGAGAATCCAAGAAGTTAGCCTTGAAATTTTCTCTGGAATGCAAATATTTAAAAACAAAAACATGTCGAAATGCTCACTTGACTAGTGCACCACATAACGAGAAAGAAAAACAAACAAAAAGTTTATTGTCTTCACGTGAGAACAAAAAAACATTAAGTAACGCCTTTTAAAAATTCCTAGAAACTGCTTAGGTGATTGCAGACTAACGTGAGAAAACATTTGAAATTTTCCCAAAAACAAAACAGCGTGACATTTGGTTCCTTATTTATCTTATAATTAAAATATATAAACTGCAAGTTAAAACAAAAGCCTAATATTTAATAATGAGAATAATAGTAATAATAATTATATATATAAAATTTAATTTCAATTTATTTTAGTCAAAGTACGTCATGCAGCTTGCATCACTTTTTCACTGCATCGAAGTTCTAACTCGTTGACAAGTATAGTGCCTTGAGGGTGCATAAAAGACTATTATAACAACACAGAAAAATTGTTTTTGCTATTGATTTATTCTCTGTGAATGTAATGCTGTTCTAATAAATAATTAACAAAATCAAAGGAAAAGGAAAATAAGGAATGAAAGAAGTGTGCCGTTCAAAAAATGTATATTACACCCTCCATTGTGTAGAACTTCAATAATTACAAAGAAAGGAGTCAGTACGGCTGGTTAAATGGATGCTCAAGTCTTCCCACGGCACGCTGTGTTCGGCATCGTTTTATATTCCAAATGCTAAATTAATATAGCCTCGTTCTTTCATCACGCTAATGACTAAGTTTCAGGAAAAAAGGTAATAGCTAACAGCAGTCAGGCCTATTGCGTTTTATTGAATTGAGAATAATTCATAAATTTCGCTGTGTTGCGCTTAAGTGATTCCATTTTATTTTATGTGGAATGAGGTAAATAAACAAAATACTGTAACAAGAACGACAAAAGTCCAGTTCAAGTTCTTTTTTCTCACTATATTTTCTTCCAAAATGTTTGCATAGCTACACCGTCCTCTTTTATTGACGTTACAACAATTTACAGTTGTCCGCGATATTACCTCGAGTACGTTTATTTCTCGTAACCTCAAGCAGGTCCTTTCAGTATGTCTGTTCACTTTCTCTGTCTGTCGAACATTAACTCTGACGGTACAATCACTCAGCACTCATTAAAACCTCACCTCGACGTACCTTTTATGACGACAGTACCGCACACACAGTCTCACTCGTTGAGACACTAACTCATTCCCTCGTCTCCTTATATATCAAGGATGACATCGCACGGTCACAGCCGGACACTTCTCGAATGTTCCAGCAATCCTTTGCTATGTGCCGCAGTCATTGTTGTTAGTCACGTGTACACAAACAGTTGCGCGAGGCAACCTGACCTCGAGCACCTTTGTTCGCGCCGACCTGGTATGTGGCGTGAAGTAACTTAGCCCCAACCGTACGTTGTTGTGCGCCGCGGCCGGCGTCGCAGTATTTTGGTTCAGGATTTTATGTAGCGTCGCGCAATTATTAAACTTCGCTGTATATGACCAATTTTTATATTAATGTATAGTTGTAATAGACAGCCAGGATTTGACAAGTTTGACACTGTCAAATCCAGTAATCTCTATTATATTTTGGCTTGCAAAATAAGAATGGTCAAACTTAAATTAAATTATTAAAAGTTCCATTTAGCATAGCTTGTATTCACGTCTTTGTATTCTGTAATTTTACTTTCGGTTTCAGTATTTAATATACATTATTAAATATTTTTAAGCTCTTTGTGATAAGAGATCAGATATTATACTCATTTACACACCAACCCAATTCCGATAAGCTGAGGGCTTCAATTACAGTTCATTTCAACTGCACTTCCCTTTACCTATGCAGGTACACGGGATAATTAGTACGAATGGAAAGGAACACATATTGAGGGACACGGAATGGATGAGAGAGAGAGAGAGAGAGAGAGAGAGAAAGGGGGGGGGGCAGAGGGAGTACGAACACATCAGTGGTATCTACATATAAATAATACTATTATTAAAACAATAAAACAATTCCTTTAACTTGTAGAAACTTTTGTTATTATTGAATACCTACGTATTCAACGTATTTTTAATAGGTAAGCAATGTGCAAAGAATATACCAAAACACAACAAATATTATCCTAGTGCAGTATCTTAATACAATATCTTAGGAGGGCCATTCGGAAAGTAAGTAGCTCATTAAATTTCACGGAACATTGAAATACGCCCAAAACGCGCCATTTGTATGGATAGTGTAGTGTTGCAATGTGCTGTTCAAAACAATCGATGGGTCCACCTACTGTAAAATACGGCTTATGATTCTCTTTTTAACAGCAAAGAACGTTTTAGCAAAGGACATTCACCGACAGATCACTGAAGCGTATAACCCCAATGCGATGAGTGACACCAAGGTGCAGAAATGGGTGAGAGCTTTCAAGGTCGGATGGGACAAGCCTATAATGCACCGCGATCAGGCTGGCCTCAATGATTACAGCAGATTTGGTCAATGGATGAACAGATTCGTGAAGATATGCCATTGACAATTTCCACTGATTATCCAACGAATGGTCGAAACATAAAATCTCTGCCTCCAAAATGAAATACGCACTGCTAAAAGGACGACTTAGACCGCATCCTTGGCTTCAATTGCGCGAGTGCCGCATTGCAAGAGCCCAAACGGTGAAGTATCTGGGTGTTGTGCTTGACAAATGTCTCCTACTCGGAGCATATGTCGCGGATATAACGCAGAAAGCTCAATCTAGGCTTGGTAGAAATCATAGCGCAATACCAACTCATGCCTGAAGTAGTCAACAATACTGTAATGTGTTCTACAGTGGTACACGGTGCCAGTACCTGGGCACATACATCTGCGAAGTAACTGAGAAAGACCCAGAGCAAATGCCTACTAAAATTGCCAGGGGTCCCCGACTGATGTCCTACTCGTAATACTCGGACTGTTACCACTGGACTAGAAGTATGCACGTCGCAGAGCTGCATGTTGCTGGTTAAAAGGGAACAATGCTGTTAGAGCAGCACAGCTAACTGGTGCCCCAGTAAGAGACGAATTGGAAATCAAAGAACCTTGTCTCTGAGTGGCAGCAGGAAGGGACGCTAGCACAACTGGGTGACGAGAGTATCACATTCTCCCAAACTTGGAAGAACATCTCAAAATGAAGCACTTGCAACCGGCACGTGGACTGATACACGACCTGACAGTCACGGTCCATATGCTTCATACCTCCATCGATTCCAACTCAATGACCAAGATTTCTGCAGATACGGAGTTAAGGAAACACCTGAGCACGTGGTATGGGAATGTCCACTCATACAAACAACCAAAACCACAGCCCTCTCCTACGTACAAATTATAAAGCGCAGGAAGCTGTCAGCATGGGCCAACAAGGCGTCAGGCGCCTCCTCTACCAGAGCCAGTGCCCTCTACATACAGAGAAGACACCAAAGTACCTGTACATAAATGTAAATTAAATGTAACAACACCTAAATAAAAAATGTATAACAAAAAACTATGAGGAAGTACAATTAAGACGGAAAAGCAGTCTAGTTTTCAAAATTGGTGCCAGACTTCCATAATTTACAATTAACATCTAACTATCCTCACAGATGGCAGATTTCTATGACGTGGGCATACAAAAATTGTAGAATGTTACGATGAGTTTAAACAAGCGTAGCGACTATGTACAAAAGTAGAGAATTATGCAAAGAATTAACTAAAACAACCGTTTTGCAACTATCTATGCTGGTTTGATATGTGTAAAACTTCGGACCTTATTTTATGAATGGCCCTCGTACAATCTGTAAGGAATTAATTGTTTTTTCACACTA
This sequence comes from Tenodera sinensis, assembly GCA_030765045.1. Classification (NCBI taxonomy): domain Eukaryota; kingdom Metazoa; phylum Arthropoda; class Insecta; order Mantodea; family Mantidae; genus Tenodera; species Tenodera sinensis. The sequence goes on along the minus strand of CM060965.1, from coordinate 145,098,097 downwards.
GCCGTGGGTAAGACAAGGTTTTCAATATAACATGTTGCTTAAACTACTTCAACAATTCATCACTAGGACCATATACTCTACATTATATTTAGCTGTTGTCCAAAAGGAATGGCATTGCACCTCCTACATTTGGTATTTGAGGCATAATTTAAAGCATTTTCATGACATTCCTGTTCCACTCTTGGGTACGAGGAACGGTATAATGAAGATGAGTGGTGCCATTAAGTTGGTCTTTTCTCTTTTTAGCTCGTTAGAATTATCCTTCACAAACTGGCGAGATAGGTGACTCAGGTAAACAACATCCGTGAGTTAATAAGAGTAGCATGCCGTCACGTAGAACAAATAATTCTGTGGCTGTCATTAAGAGCGACCAAGTAGTTGCAACAAAGACAGTAAAGGGTATTAGAAGCAACATTTATGAACTAATCAGTTTATTACGTTCTCTATTATGAACCTACTTAGAGTAAGTAAAAGACTGTGCACCTAAATTTCACAGGAAATACATATTTTTAGATTATCTGAATAAAAAAGAAAAGAAGTAGAGAAAGGTGAACAAAAACGAAAAGTCGTATGAGTAGCAAACTTCTACTTGCATCAAGTTCAGCATTTTCCAGAAAATGAAGCTTTTCTAGAAAATTCCACGCCCCAGAATATCCTTTACATGGAACATTTTTAGAAATGTTTGATTTTTTCAATATTGACTAACCATTTTCGTTAAAGTACTATAAGATATTTATATGATAAATGAAATGCAAGTCTTGAATTTTCTGGGGATGACCTCAAAAGTCCTCTACATCCTGGGTGACTTTTGCATCACTGATTTAAGAGAGAGAGAGAGAGAGAGAGAGAGAGAGAGAGAGAGAGAGAGAAACTTACGCAAAGAATGTATATCTGCTTAAAACACTATTTATGTCAAATACACATATTTTTACTTTCTGTACTACGTATAGTATAGTAGACAAAGTATTCCATCCAAAAATTCGGCTTCGAGGTTTCACAAGAAATATGTTCTGAGGCCTCCTGAATCCAAGAAAAGCATTTTAGAAAAGTATCCGTGTGTGTGTGTGTGTGTGTGTGTGTGTGTGTGTGTGTGCGTGTGTGTGTGTGTGTGTGTGTGTGTGTGTGTGTGTGTGTGTGTGTGTCTGTATCTGACACTGTGTCAGACAGCATAACTCAAACACGAAAATTTGGTTAAAAATCAAATTTGGTATTTAAGTTTAATGTATGTCAAGCATATGACGTGAATATTTTTAAGAAAATTCCTCCACCCTAAACTACCCTTTACATGGAAAATTTTTCGAAAATTTTGATTTTGTTGTAAATGGCTCTAACGATTTTGATTAAAATGTCATATATTTGAGATATTTTTATCACAAATGAAATGTTTATCTTGAATTTTCTGGCTATAGCTCCTGTAGTCCTGTTTACTCTGGACGGCTTTAACTGGTAAAACATAAGAGATAGACCAAATCTTACTGTACAAAAATGTAGATCTTGCTAAAATGCACAATTTATTATTTGTAGAGTGAACCATTTCGGAGATATGCATTGATATTAATGTGAGTTTTGGAGAACTTATACTTCTGTCAAATGGAAAATCATTCAATCCTTTATGTTAACTGTGCAAAGGGAACGGAATTTGATAGCTTAAGAACATTTGACTCGCTGAAAGCCTACTGGATTCCCATATTCTCCTTCCACCTACAAGGAAATAAGCAAATAAAATAATTTGTACAAATGTTTATCTCAACTTACACGAAGAAGATATAGGGATACGAGTTTGTAGGAATGATTAGTACAATAGTAGAGAGTGCAACACAGATTTTTTATGAAGTGAACAATTTTCAAGATAGTCATTGTTAATGGATTCAATTTTCAAAACTTTTCAAGTTTCTTAGGTACTGGTAGATGTAGTTATTCGCCTTTTATATCTAGTTCAAGCAATCACATAGTGACCAGCTTTTAAAATATTTGATTAGTAGTTAAAACCTACTGTATTCTCATATTCCCGTTTCGCCTACGAGAAAATGTGCAATTGGATAATTTCTATAAATGCATATCCTGATTAAAATGGCGTAGAAAGCGTTGTAAGATCAGATTTACAAGAATAGAGAAATTCGTGTGAGTACAGCTCCTCAGCTCCTGTGACCCGGTAGGTCATATTGGACGATGAATGAATGAAACGATACCCAAACCAGCCAGGAACACATGCAGCTTAAAGTTACCCACATTTTCCTTTTCAGAGGGAGAGAAAACCTCGGAAAAAACATCTATGGAGAGCTCACAGTAGCTGACAGTCGAACTCAGGACCTGTTGATTATGAGGCAGACACGCCATCCCTACACTACGCCGCGGGCTTTATTGCATTATTGATACACTTCTTTAAAAATAACTCCCACCGCTGCACCAGCAACTTAAGTACGTATTTGTCCATTCAGGGTGAGGGGGGGGGGGGACAGCGTGTGCCGAAGCAAAACATTATCATAACTAGGGCCCGGATTTTTAGGTCCTATAAACCTTCAGTTTAGGTTTTTCACATGCCTAAAATAGGTTATTTTAGGTTTTAGCTTTGTGGATCAATAGTGGTACAAATAATTTTCTGGTTTGCTTACATTATTGAGATATAAATCATACAGCATACAGATAATTCATTTTACTGTCTCTTTTGATGATTATTTTTGGCATTGCTATATATAACTGCATACATACACAAATTTTCTGGTGTGAACGACTTCCTATTATCACATAACACATTCTTGTATGAAGAAAAAGCTCTTTCAATGGAACATGATGCCATTGATACGAATGCTGTAGGTTCTATGCATATTTCTCCGGTATACTTTTCACCCTGCAATATTGAAGACAGACTTTCACATCATTAAATCCAGGATTACTTTGAATAATTCTCTACAGCTTTGAAGAACATGCAACTCCAACTGGTCCAGGCATTTCTTTTCTGGAAACATTGTCAAAGATATCTATAGCATGTTTGAGTGGCAGGGTTGCGCTTTCCAATGCGATGATGGCTTCTGGAATACAATAAAAATGTGTCTTAATATACACAAGAGAAGCGACGATGGTAGGAGCCTTGATTCATTTCTTGGCCTTGGCGATGCAGGAAACATTCGTTTCATCAAAGTCGTTTACTATACTTTTAATGTCATTTAGGTGCTCAACATAGTAAAAGGCAGCAGACAGCCAAGTTCCCCAGAGGGTAAGTATCGGCTCAGGTGGAAGAGGAGTTCCCGGTAGCTTCTCTTTGAATAACTGTATACATGTTGGGGCTTTCAAGAAAACCTTATTGACCGAAGATATCACGCTGTTCACATCATCAAAATGGCTTCTAACCTCCACCGCAAGGCGGTGCAGACCATGAGTGAAGCATGTAACATGCACCATGCTTGGATAGGACTGGAGAACTTCCCCTGCCTTCAACATGTAGGCAGCACTAACAACAGGAACTTACTATCCTGATTCTCTTCTGGCCACAATATGCGTAAAGAGTGTCTCACTGCACAGGCTGTTTTAGTTTTATGTATTTCTTTACAAAGAATTAGATGAGGGTTACCTGGTTCTTTTGGGTCTAACGTTCCTACTACCACATTCACAATGAAGCGACCGCAACTATCAGTTGTTTCATCAACAGAACACCAGATATAGCGATCCCCTATATCTTTTGTTATTTCATGTAGTGTGTTCTGGTGAACAGGAACCAAAATAAATAATTCTTCCTTACAGTAGATTGTTTAGGTATCTCTTCTAAAAATGTTTTCATGGTCGGGTTCGTTAGCACTTTCCATGGAACGTTTGCAGATACCAACGTTTGGCAGAGGCGAAGGTAAAAGTTAGCTTCAGGTTCGCCAACTGGAAGAAATAAGCGTCTGCCTACTGATGCTGCTGGAATTATTTCTCCTAGCAACACTAGCATTATTTAAAACTGCAGATTTGTGCTGCTCAATATGGGATTTCTTCTCACATTTAACCTGAAACTAAAAATACAGATCCTAAATCCACCTCAGTAAGATAATGCATGCAGTGTTTAGGTTATTTACAAGAAAATTACTTGTTTTGAGCATGCCTGACAGAATACTACTGATGGTCGAGTAGTCAAGTTGGGATCTGTAGCGATCCATTGGCCCAGTAAATGCGATTTAGCCATTGTTCCGCTATATAACAATTCAAGTTAAAAAGTATTGCAGCAACGATTCACCATACGTTCTACTTGTTGAATTCGCTTCTTAGACTGCAAGGTCCTCCGTACCAATCTGTCGGTCTGGGTGGCTCAGTTGGTTAGACGCTGGCCTACGGATCCCAAGGTCGCGGGTTCAAACCCGGCCCAGGCCGATGGTTTTTAAGTGTGCTTAAAAACGACAGCTCCATGTCAGTAGATTTACTGGCATGTAAAAGAACTCCTGCGGGACAAAATTCCGGCACACCGGCGACGCTGATGTGATCCTGGCAATTGACAGCGTCGTTAAACAACAAAATAATTTAAATTTTAAATCCGTACCAATCTGCGCTCCTGACCTTCTGCTTACTGTCTCAAGGAGTAACCAGCTGTCACATGTGTAATGTATGTACTGCATCTTAGCGGTATTATGCTGTACTATCTCAGCCCTAATGCTTGTAGTGGTAGCAATAATAGTTTTCCAAGGAAAAATGACATAATTTGAATAAGGAAAAAGAGCTATTTAGGTCATTTTAGGTCTCAACCCTTCAAATAGGCATTTTTAGGTGCAACGAAAGTTATATATTCTGCTTCAGAATGTGTGAAATGAACACTTATCTTGAAATTAGTTAATTAAATGGCAAGGAAAAAATATGTTAAATCCGGGCCCTAATCATAACAAATGCATATCGCGTTTATCGACAGTTGGATTTTCGGAAAGCAGTTGTTTCAAGATGGCTGAGTGTTGGTGACCACTGTAATAATTCCAGTTTCATGCCCACTTTAATATAATTTAGCAAAGGAGCATATTGTTGTTGTTGTTTGGGGGTTTTTGGACGCACTATCAGACTCCTGGCAGGAGTAGTCGATGTCTGCGTCGAATCGAAACATGTAGGAGAACTGAGAAAAACGTTGCATCACTAAAGGAGGATCGGAGCACAGATCATAGTTTCATTTTGCAGTTAACGAGATGGCGAAGTAGTAGCCGTGGCAAATCGGTATCCGCACTATATACCAGGGAGGAAATATTCCATGGGCCATTTCCATAACGCTTGGCTAGTCTGCTGATAAATTGCGTAACTGGGAGTGCGTGTGAGGGGCAATTAAGAAAGATGTGGTTGATATCACCGTAGGCACCACAATCACAATTTGGGGAGGCTCTTTGGCGAATTTTAAATAGGTAGGCCGGTGTAACGGCGACTCCTAATCGGAGTTTTGAGATCAATGAGATTGCAGCTCTACTGAGAGTGGATTTCTTAAACCATGGGTAGCACTCCGTTAGGGGAGGTGCGTCGGGATAGTTAGAGAGGTGTGAAACCACGTGGTTATATATAAGCCGTGCAGCATCTCTCCAAGGCAGGGTTATCGGTTCCATCGGTGCGGCGAGATGAGCCGCCTCTCTAGCCAGGCGGTCTGCGGTTTCGTTGCCCGAAATATTTGCATGTCCCGGGACCTACAAGAATTGAATTGTATTGCTGCGGTTAAAGTGTTTTGAGATTTCTAGTCGACACATCACCTCCCACCAATCCATCCCCGGATGCATACTGGGTGAGCTGATGCTTCGAGGGCACTCAAAGAGTCTGAACAAAACAGGATCGTGGAGTTAGAAATACCAAGAGTAGATCGTAGAGCTTGGTAGAGGGCATAAATCTCAGCAAAATAATTGCAGAACCCCGCAGGGAGAGAAACCCGTGCCGACGTTAGTGTTGTCCAATTTATGAACGCCGCTCCCGCACCTGTTGGGGTAACGGAGCCGTCGGTATATAGGTGGAAAAATGGTTGAGTCATGGATGCCTTGTGTTGGAACATGAAGTGGTGGAACCGTTGTGGAGTAGACGGGTCCCCGCGATGCAGATCGGCAGTCAGAAGAGTCGCCTGTGGTTGGTGGACTAAGTAGTCCACTAAGTATATCGGTAGCCTGGGGAAACTGGGCATGCCCTCTAATTCTTGGCATTTCCGAAATACTATTAAGTAAACCAACGGATGGCGTGTGGAAGCAACTACTTGGTAAAGTGGTAAGCGTGTACTTAACAGGAGTTTCGCGTACAATGGCGTTTCTCGATATTGAAATAGTTTGGCTATAAATCGGACTGCAAGAACCACCTGCCTATGCAGAAGAGGCTGCATTCCCAGCTCCTTGAAAACCTTATTCATAGAAGGTTTGCCCCCTACCCCAAGTATGGCTTTGCCAATGCGGTATAGGACCGAGTCTATTTTCCTCTGCCACACCTTAGGAAGATGAGTAATGACTATCAAGCCGTAGTCTAATTTTGCCTGACATAAAGATAAGAAAATGTTGTATAGACTCTGGGGGTGTGCTCCCCAGCTACGGCCTTGCAAGTAGCGGAACAGGGTACTAGAAGCCAAGAGGGATGAGTGCAGGTGTATCGCCTGCGATTTCCAACTCAGGTTATGGTCCAGGTGTAACCCAAGAAATTTGACGGATCGAGCTAAAGGCAGCGGATTTTCCCCAATGGTCATATTAGCATGTAGCAGAGGTGGACCGCGTTTAAAGAAAATCGATACGCACTTGTCAGGGTGAACCGTCAGGCCAAGGTCTTTGAGCTTGCCAAGAAGGAGGTCTAAATCGGCCTGAAGGGTGGTCGGAGAGTGACTCACAGTATGTAGAGGGGTTTGGGAATATAAGACTAAGTCGTCGGCATATACAAGTAGTTGGCTATGCTTAAATGGTAATGTACTTAATGTGTGAATGTAAAGGATAAAAAGGAGAGGACTGAGGGACGTGCCCTGGGGGAGACCTTGGGAACAAAAACGTGGGGATTGTAACGTATAGCGAGGATGAAGGTAAATGCAGCGATTTGACAGGAGGTTGATAAAAAGTGTAAGTAGGGAAGATGGGAAGGCAAAGTGACGTAATCCTTGGATTAATGGGCCAACAGACACAGAATCATAGGCATGTAATATGTCTAAAAAGTGGGCTAAAACCCCTTGGTTCTGATGCCACGAGACTCGAACGTCGTGTGTAAGTTGTACCAGATTATGCGTAGTAGAGAAACTCTTACGAAAGCCATACTGTCCCTTTGGCCACAGACCAACGCGTTCAAGGTAGAAGGATAGCCGCGAGACCAATATTTGTTCTGACAGCTTGTGCAGTACGGAGGGGAGCACTATCGGTCTATAGTGTGCTGCTTCGTCGCCCGACTTGCCCGGTTTGAGGATAGGGATCACATAAAATGTGTTCCAACCTCCGGGAATCGTTCCAGTGGTCAGGATGTGCGAATAGCATTCTGTAAGTAGGTGTAGAAGTTTGCTCGGAAAATGACGAATCATGTCATAGGAAATACCGTCTGGACCCGGCGTGGAAGAGTGGTTCTGTCGTTGGAGAGCCATTTTTAGTTCTTCGATTGTCACTGCGGAAATCAACTCTCGTCTCCCAGGAATACACTCCACACAACTGTCAGTTGTGTCCTCCACCTCCGGTTTCTCGGCTGCGTAATCTGGGGTTACGGAGCATAAAAATTCCTGTTGTAGCTCAGGGTTATATTCTATGGGAGACATTGGTCCCCGAACACGCGACGTGAACCATCGAAGTTTACGCCATATCTCACAGGATGAGACGTGGGGTGCGAGGTTAGAACAGTAATTCCTCCATCCGAGGCGCTTCGCCTGTTGTAGAATCCGTCGAGTTTGGGCATATTGTCGTTGCGTGGCCAAGTAGAGGGATCTGGTAGGAGATTCTTTGTACTGTCGCAGGGCCTGGCACCGTTTAGCTACTGCCGCAGAGCACTCCGGTGTCCACCACGGAGGCTTCGCAGTTCGTGTCAAGGCATACTGACGAGATTTGGGGTAGTATTTAGGGAGGGTAGTGTTTAGCGTGGCATCCAATAGGTCGAGGGGATTAGAGGCTAGTTGTGTGGAAGTGATTTGAAGAAAGGCACTATCCAGGTCCTGCGTGAATTGGTTCCAGTCTTGTATTTGCGGGCGTATCGGGATATGGCGAAGGCGTTGAGCCGGACCAAGCGGAGAAATTTGCAGTAGTATGGGCCTGTGGTCACTGCCGAGGCTGTCAAGATCCACCCTCCAGGTAGATTGTGGCCAGAGTGAGTCAGAGATAAACGTAAGATCGGGAGACGTCGGACGTTGGGGAGGTGGCCCATAGCGCGTAGGGTCATCGGTATTCAGAAGCAGGAGACGGGAAGAAGCCAAGAAGTGTAGCATCCGGTGCGTGTGTGCACCGTCCCGTATTTGCTGTGGTGTGAGTCCGAGGTTAAAGTCGCCACATATGAGGGTTGGTAGATGGGGTTTAAGCAAAACGTGGGAGTTCCAAAAGGTTTGCGATATATGGTGTGCCGGAGCATTGTAAACCGTGAGGATCTGCAGTTGAGGAAGTTGTAACAGCACTGCTTGAAATTGTTCATCAAAACTAGATATTTTCTGGACGGAAAGAATAGTAAGGGAGGGATGAAGTAGGAGGAGTAGACCTCCCCCCTCCCGGTTACGATCGTGCCTAATAATCCGGTGAGGAGTCCAGCGAAATGCGTGATGTGGCGCCAGCCAGGATTCTGAAATAAGTACCAAATCAACATATTTATTAGCCAGGTACTGTTTGAGTTCCGCCCGTTTAGAGCGGATGCTACGCGCGTTCCACTGGAGTATAGATAGTGGCTTGTCCATGGGGCAATTAGGAGACATACTGAAGCGTCTGTGCCTGGATCAGGCCCGCGAGAATACGCCCTGCCTGTTCGACCCAGTTCGACGCTTCTGTTTCCACTAAGAGACGTAGATCTTCGAGTTGTCGGCGAAATGCGAAACTGTCTACTAGTTGTGTTACAACGTGAGGTTTGTTGGCGGGAGCCTCCGCTTGGGATGTGAATGAGCTCAAAGGAGCACTCGGGGTTTGAGAAGCATATACAGGTTGAGAGGGGCCTGCCTGAGGTAGGCGACCAGAGGAGTGGGGGAATGCGCGCTTCGGAGGCGGCTCTTGAGCCAGGCGAACACGTTTGGAAGTGCTAAAGTATGGCGAGGTTTTTTCGGCGACAGGGGGCGGGGGGGCACCGGTCCCTCCTCCAGCCAGACGTTTCTGTTTAGTCAACGTTAGAGTCTGGGGTGTCGGCGTTGTCTCCCCGGGTCGTTCTGTACGTGGAGCATTTTCTCGCACTTTATCGGCAAACGAGGAAGACCCCCTAAGCATCGCCAGAGCTTCGTAGCGCGTGACCCGGAGCTCGGCGAAACGTTTCAGGACTGCTTCCTCTCTGAGGCGGACAAGGCAAGTTTTTGCATTTGCCGGATGTGCAAGCTTGCAGTGTACACATCGTAGGTTATTTGATGTGCAAGATGAGGTGGTATGTGATTCGGCACACTTAAAGCATACTGTATTGCTACGACAAGCTTTAGTCGAATGTCCATATTTGGCACAGTTGTAACACTGCATCACGCGGCTGATATAAGGGGTAATTTTAAAAGAGCTGTAATATAGTCGGAAAAAACGAGGAAGGGTTTGACTGCGGAAAGTAATGACACAAGTCTGTGTAGGGTGGTATACAGTTTCACTCTGCGGGGTTACTTCTTTGCGCTTGAATCGGTAAACATGTTGAATGGGGGTATTAGATTCTGTATTTCCAAATTCCATAATTTCCTGCTCAGTAATGTCAGTGTCCACATTTCTTATAATGCCCTTCGTCTCAATGTAATGTTGAGGAATGAAAGAGCGCATATTATTCTCAGAGTCGAAACCAGATAGCAAAAATGCATTCGCCTCGGAATACTTTTCACAATAAATTTCAAATCGATTTGTTCCAGCTTTTTGTAATTTAGAGATATGATATTTCGCATATTTTTCAAAGAGAAGTTTACCGAGCTTCAATGGGTGTAGAGAAGCTACATCACCCTTACTACTTGTAATGACTACTAAAAATGGAGCTAAATCATTAAACGAATATAAGAGTTTTTCTTTAACGGGAGTCGGGAGGCTAGCAGTAGTTTCCGAAACCGGCAAAACCGGAGCTTCGGCTTCAGCCATTTCTTTGTCCGAGTCCGGGAACGATGGCTCGTCCATCGGCCGGCGAGTAGTACGGGATCCCTCCCGTCACCGAGGAACACTTAAATGTCGGCACCTGACCGTATCAATATATTTAAATTATTAAAGAAGACAAGATGAAACGACAAGATCAAAAGTACGTGCACTGTAAATAAAATGCACTTTGTATGGCACCACAATCCTGTGACTTGAAACACAAGCACACTAGTTAGTCACGAGCACTGCACTACGAACACGTGCACCAGGTTTCTATATATTATTCCAATATCTTCGTTTCCTCTGTATAACACCAACTTGACCACAGATTGCACAGTTAACTTGCTTTCCCTTGAAAACCACAATTTGTGACATAAACTTCTAAATTCGACATCTACAAGCTGGTGCAGGAAATGCCATGCATTTATTTCCAAGTTGGCAGCCTTGGAATGTTGTGACGATTAACCAAGTTCTTGCATGGTTTAACAGAGGACAGCACATGCGTATCGCCACCGTTTAATATGGCGTACGAAGGCCGGTTGACGTTAGAACAGAAAGCGAAGGCTGTATTGTTTTAAGCGGAAACGAAGAATGCACGAGAGATTCAGCGACGCTTTCGTGTTCATTTTCGTATTAGATGGGCAAAGACCAACACAGTCCGCACACCAGAGAATATCGACACTGTGAGAATGACTTTGACATGAAATCCTAAGAAATCCACGAGGTGAGCTGCAGCCGAATTGAGTATCTCACGCTCTCTTTAGAAATACTTAATGCTGTTGTGAAACACAAACTGGCGGAAAATGATATGGTACAGCGACTACAGTTTACGACATCAGCTCTTGGCAATAATGGTGTCCTGATTCACAATTTCATAACACATGGTCCTCAGAGGAGGTGTGCATTCATCTGAGCGGCAGTTTCAATAGACAGAATATCAGATTTGGGGCACAAGAACCTCATGATGTACACGAGGGTTAAACTTACGGGATGCCATTTCCAGCCATGGAATTATTGGTCCGATCTTCTTTAACGGCACAGTTAACAGTACGCGCTACATGAACATGTTGCAGGACAATTTTCTTCCACAACTTTATGCATCAGTGTTACCAATGGCGACGCAATAGTTCATATAAGATGGAGCTTATCTTCATATAGCAAACGTTGTTTTGGATTTCCTCAAGGAACATTTCGGGTAACGTGTGATGTTCCATCGACATCCAGAAAGTTTTCAGGGAGGTTTAATATGGCGGCCACACAGCCCGGATACTAATTCCTCCGATTACTTCTTAAGCAGATATTTAAAGGAGACAGTCTACCGTAACAATTCAAGTAATTGAATGCAGCTGCAAGCAGCTACCACAACATTTTTCCAGGGAATCATAGAAGGTAGTATCGAAGGGTGAGCGGAGACATCACAGATCGTCTCGAAAAGGCGGTACGCCAGCAAGGTAGACATATGTTGCATGTTTGCTGAACATACACATTCTGATCATTAACGTAAAAAAGATAAAATTGGCATATTTCATTTTTTTAAAGTTACATAAACAATTTTCAATGTATGATATTTCGTGCGCCACTCTGTGTTAACTGTTTTCAAAAGTGCCTAAAAATGATGCGGGGAGTGTTCATCTTGAATATTGTATGTTGCAACTTCTGTTAAAACTAACTGCAATAGTAGAAGAGAAAATATAAATGACTCCAGGCAGAGTTGTTGTAATTAGTGAAATGCGTGTGAGCTGCAACAAATCACATTAATATACTTGTGTGAGATGAAACAAAATAAAGCAGGGTGGTCGCAGTATGTATTTAATTATCTCGTCATTTCATGAGCAGCTAAAACATGCGCAAAATAATTACATATTTCTAGGCTCTATTTTGTGCATTCGTTTTTCCTACAGGTTATTTTTGCTGTGCCCATGCCGTTTTTATGGAAGTGTATCCATCTTTACAAGTATAGGGTTTTGTGAAATTGTGTCATAGACTTCATGTTATATGGAGCATTAAATTTCTATTGGTCTCAAGTGATGCTTATATTAATGAAACAGAGGGGCCAGCTTTTGCAAAGGTTTGGCCATAATCTTATTTCCACGTACGACGGGGAAGTAAACGGATATATTGACAAGAGAAGTGGTTGTTGGGGTAATGATCACGTGCTGTGCTTGATTAGACTTTCGGATGACATGGCACCATAATGGCAATTATATGACGTTCTTTGAGATTATGCAGTTCCGCACTTCCTGTTTATGCCTTAAATTAACGTGCGGCTTGTATACAACACTTTTTTCTTCACACTGCGGCTACCGCATGGCATAACGTACTTCAGCAGATAACCCAGAGACTCCCCTCAGACGCACACAATACACTGTGCTTGTTTGTGGGTCACATCAGCATGATGTAAGTTGTACTGAAGTCATTGTCTAGTTTGTTTCACGTTTGTTCCAACTTACAAATTTACTACCTGAAATACTCGGCGTTGCCCGTGGTTTAACGACTTATCCCTTGTAGGCTTACGTTCCACTTGTCCAACAACCTTGTGTTTCTTTGGAGACATTTAAATAAATGTTGCATAATATGCTTAAGCAAGGAGTTAAATCTTTAGGGTACTACAAATAAAAAATGAAACAAACTAAATAAAAAGACGGCGAGGGCACTACGCAAACGCACTGTTAAATAATCACAAATACCACAGGAGGAAAAGTGAGTAGAGAAAGTCGTGTGAAGTAATACGTTGCATTTCTATTTAAAATTTGTAGCAGATTGTATGAACTGCTTGTAGAGAAGTACATGTGAATATGTGATGTAGTGAAAACCACGTGAATGTAATATGTTGCATAATAAAATGGATAGCATAAAAACCACCCTGAAAAAGCACTTAAAGGCGCCAATTTTCATGGTGAACGATCAACCGGTATTGGAGTTTATCTACTTCATGCATACAAACATCCATAATTATATACAGGGTGCTTCAAAAAGGCACTGAAAAACTTAAGGTTACAAAACGAGTAGGCAGAAAAGAGTAATTCTCAACCAGAAACCCATGTTCCCAAACACGATCCCGAGTCAGTAGCAATGATTTCTGTAAAGCGTAATACACCTTATTATGCACAGAATACAGTGTAATAGGTTACAAAAGATATTCAAACGCACCACAACATTGAATACAGGCATTGCATCGTCGAATAAAGCCTTGGAGCACTCGCTCGAATATCCCAGGCATGTGTTCAGAAGTTCGCCAACTATTCTGGCTACCAGTGTTTCTAGATCGTCCACCGGTCTGATGCACTGCGGCTTTGATATGCTCCCAAAAGGAATAATCAAGTGGCGAACCGGGTGGCCATGCAAGTGGTTCTCCTCTTCCGATCCATTGTTCAGGATATTTGCGATGTAAGAAAGGCCACACGTTGCCATCAAACTTAAAATGTTTAACATTTTCTCCTTATTCTTCAGATAAATTATTGACAAAGTGTTCGGTGGTATCCTGTTTTATTTCGTGATTTCAGGCTCTTTCTTCAACCGCATTTTAAGTTCTCGAACGATGGTGACTTTTTTCCGAAAACTTGAAGTCTTGTACTGGACACGCGGTTTATTAAGAGACGTAGTGGCATTGATTTGTAACACACTGAACAGTAGGAAGATCAAGCGACAGCTAAAGGCGCACATGTTTTAAACATGGGGTTCTGGGAGCAGATATGGAAGCCCAAGACCTGCAGCTAAAAAGGTCACTCCACCCCCCCCCCCCCCACACAAAATCCATTTAAACTGCATTCCGACAAAATAGACAACCCCGGAGCAATGACCTCTTTTACAAATTTTGCAAATTGAACTTCCGCGTTGAGCCGTTATATCACTTATAAGTCAAAAGCAGAGACAACCATCCATAGACGCTCATCAAACCAAAAACCAATTAGCGCTCTGGTACTTCCACGTCGTAAGCAATAGATGGAGTCTGCATAGTTACCCGGCGAATTGAACGACCTCCTGCTGCTAAGGGCCGAAACAGCGGCGCATGCGCAACGCTCAACGTGAGACTTCTCTACCAAGCCAGGTCTGGCAAGAAGAAGCCTCGAGGAGTCGAATTTGGGATTTCAACGGAAGACGACGTTTATGCGGAGTTGGGCAGAAATGGTGACTGGTCGGGGAGGGATCATGCTTATCATGGGGGAGTAGGTCTTTTCCAAATTAGCCTTCAGCTCTTCTATTCGGATTTACATAATTGAAAGCTTTAGGCGTGAGTAAAATATATTAGCAGCATGGCAGGAATTTTCAAATACTAAAGACTAAATAATGATATCAAAGTGAGACTTTTCTTAACCTCTTGAGGTGGCGACAAGTATTTTTATTTCTTTGTAATCCAAGGTGTTAAGCTTTTGTACTGTTAGAAGTTGTTATAATAAAGGCAAGAATTACTTGCCAAATTTGCAGTGTAATTTCTTTTAAAGATCCACATATTCTAAAGGTTTAGAAAAAGGTTAAGGTGTTTCCAGTGAGGTGCAAGAGGCTAACAACAGTTATGCTTTCGTGCACCCCAGTAAAACGCCACCAAAAAAAAAAAAAAAAAAAAAAAAAAAAAAAAAAAAAAAAAAAAAAAGGTAGTGGAGCATTACAGCGTTTAGGTTTGACATTTCTGATCACAAGCTTCGACATGATATTCGATTGACATATGAATTTTTATATTGCTTCAACACAAAATCCAAGGGACCAAGAAAAATATCCGAACTAACGACAACTTAGAATTACAAGTGTTCGTAAAACGTAAAGAAATCCAACGTTACGCAGATAGTAAACCAGTGAACATAATTCCCAATGAACAATAGTTCTAAACGGAAAACTCTGATATGAAGTTAGACGCTAAAAGGGCACATAAACGGAAAAAGAAAGTACAGGAACGTGGTCCATTCTGAGTAGAAAGCAAAGTGTGAAAAGGCAAGTTCTTACCTAGGAGAGGCTGGATGAGAGTGCAGAAACTTTAGAATATTTTTCTCCTATATTTCTTAGGAGGTCTGCACAAAAAACAGATAGAAGTGGTGTCTATTTGTAGTGTATTGCTTACACTGCAAATCGCAGCACCGAATGCTGCTATGTTGACTTTGTTATAATACCATGGCACTCAGTTGAGCTATAGCTTCCATTTTGTTCTGGTGCCAAAAGTGATAAGTAAAAAATCTGATGTCTTGCACTCACATGACTGTCTACTCTTGTGCTAACCATTGTTACAAACTCATTCCTTTATCTTCTTCGTGTTAGTTGAGATAAGCGTTTGCAGAAATTATCTTACTGTTTATTTTCTTGTAGGTTCAAGGGGAATATGGGAATATATACAGTAGGCTTTGAGCGATAGTCAAAACTTTTAAAATGTTCAAATTCTGTTCTCTTTGCACGGCTGAGATATAAAAAATGAATCAAGATTTTCTATGTTACTAGTTTAATGTTTTCCAGGACTCTCACAAATAACAAGGAATACCTCCGAAATAATTCACTCTTTAAGAAAAATTATTTGGACATAAACTGTGTGTTTTAGCGCGATCTACATTTTTTGTACAGTAAGATTTGATCCATGTCCTATGGTTTACTAACTATGCAAAAATCATCCAGAGTAAACAGGACTACATAGGCTATAGTCAGAAAATTCAAAATACCACTCAGTTTACATAAAAATATCTCAATCTATAGGATTTTAATCAAAATCGTTAGTCATTTTCAAGAAAATCAAAATTTTCGAAAAATTTTCCATATAAAGGGTGGTTGAAATAGAGGAATTTTCTTCAAAATCTTCGTGTCGCATCCATAAGAGACATTAAACTTAAATACTAACTTCGGTTTTAACCGACTATTCGGTTTTGAGCTGTGCTGCCCACAGACTGATAGACACACACACACACACACACAATGACCTCGTCGACGGGCCCATAAACCTCACGCCTAACTCGCACACACATAGACCATTTTCGAAAAATGTTGTGTTTTTTTTATTTGTTTTTTGTTTTTTTTAATTTTTTTATTCAGGGGCCCACATATGTATTTCCGGTGAAATCTCGACATCGAATTTTTGGGTGGAATACAATACTTCCTCTACTTACTATACGTAGCAGAGAAAGTAAAAATCTGATGTGTTGCACTCACATGACTTTCTCTACTCTTGTACTAACCATTCTTACAAACTCCTATTCCTATATCTTCTTCGTGTTAGTTGAGATAAACATTTGTAGAAATTATCTTATTGCTTATTTCTTTGTGGGTGCAAGGGGTATATGGGAATACGGTAGGCTTTGAGCGAGAGTCAAATCTTTTAGTTTTAGAGATTATGTTCACGGCTATCAAATACAAAAATAAACAACGATGTTCCATTTGACGAAAGTTCGTTTTTAAAAATTCGTACAAATAGCAAGGAATATCTCTGAAATGGTTCAGTCTACTACAAATTTATATATTTAATTTATTTATTTATTAATATGTGTTTAAGCAACGTCTACGTCCTTTGACGGTGTACCAATATGCAATAGTCATCCAGAGTAAGTAGGACTACATGGGCTATAGCCAGAAAATTCAAAATAAACATCTCAGTTCTCATAAAAATATCTCAAGCTATGGTATTTTAATCGAAATCGTTAGAGCCATTTTCGAGAAAGTAAAAATATTTTCCGGCACACACACACACACACACACACACACACACACACACACACACACACACACACACACACACACACACACACTCTCTCTCTCTCTCTCTCTCTCTCTCTCTCTCAGGAACCTTTTTTTAAAAATGCATTTTTTGGTTTCAGGAGTTACTTCTGGTGAAATCTCGACATCGAATATTTGGGGGGAATACAATACTTCCACTACTCTCCAGTAGCAGAGAAAGTAAAAAATATAGGGAATGTGGCAATTTTTCAAACTGGAGCGAAGTGCTTGGCTAAGGGTTCCATCGCCCCGGGAGGATAGGACTATGGCAGTTACATCCATATGAGATCGGAAAGTAGAGGAGTAGCTGCTCCCAGGACCAAAAACCACCTAGATCTTCCAGGGCATTATCTGAATCTTGGAATAACATTGACGTGCAAGAGTAAAGAGTATCCCAAAATAGTAAATTTACTATATTTGAAAGCCAAAGGAGGCCATATATGGTATAAAATCATCTGCAATGTATGTTTGAAGCAATAAGCTATGAATTTATAATAATGTATGATGTCAAGTGTTCTTTGAGGAGAAAATTTCGTAATATCAATGGGTGTCCCTAAACCTTTAGTAGAACCTGTAGTCGACGAGGAGGCGACCGGGGCGAGCTGCCGGGTGGTGGCCACAATTAGAAGGGAAATACTGTAGTAGTGCAGAGCAGAATTCGTGCGATGCGTGGTAACCGATTGCAATGTTATCCAAATGGAATAGCTGTAAATAGGCAAAGTATTTTGTTGCTGACCAGCTATTGCACATCAAAGAAAGTTCAGGATCGAGCTTCCTCACGCAACATCCAAACTGGCGTACATTAAAAGTTCTTAAGGTCAGGCTGCCTCGCGTCACTGCTTATGAATATGTAGCAACCATGGGGCGCGGCAGAGTAAAGCGTCTCGAGAGTGTTCTACAGCATCGACTGTAGACTTGTTTTGACACCTGCTAGGAAAAGGTCAGTTTCAGAAAGATCCGTGCTACGTCATTCCAGTACTAAAGCTTCCGGGACGCCAGAGAGACAAGAAGGAAGTTGCGAATGTTGAACGAGACAAGTGTTAGGAGTGTGCATTTTTGTACAATCGTCGTGTTGTGGTGTCGAAGTGAAGAGAGCAAAGCAGTTTTAGTGAGTGTTGGGTGATTGTGTTGTCAAAGCCAGCTGTTTGTGAGGCAGAGGAATAACTGAAAGACAGAAAATTGTGTGTTAATGTTATAAGAAGACAGCAGTTGTGAGCTGTAGTATCACGAAGAACTGTAGTTTGTGTTGAGGGTAAAGGAGAACTGTGTTTTGTGCCTCAGTTTAGAAGAAAATGAAGTGACAGAAAAAGTAACTAAACTGGACTGATTTCCTAATTTTGTAAGAATATCTAAAACCTGCTTGCCATCTTTGCAATAAACATTTTTATGTGTTGCAGAAAATTCAATGCAGTCTCAAAAACGTTATATTCCATAATATTTTGGTAAAATCTTCATATATTACAAGATCTTTATATTTCTTCATTTTTGCTAAAGTCATGACATCTTGTCTTTAAATAACTAGCGTTAGCAATCAACCATGCTTGCCGAATGTTCTATTGGGACAGTTTTTGGTGAAACACATTTGAAAAACCCAAGTCAGTCTTTCCAAAAAATCGACACAGTCAGTAAAATGCAGCATGTGCAAATTGAAATTACCTCTATTCTTCAAAAGTTTTCATTTTCGCCAATCGTTGATTATAATGCGTATTCTAATTAATAGTAGTAAGCAAGTACAAAGCAAACAGTATCTTCTTTTTCTTCCTATGTTGGAGAGATTAACAATGTTAAGTTTTAAAAAGACCATCTATTCTTATGTATTTCATCAGATATTTTATTATTAAAATGGACAAACTCTAAAACCCTACTTTTCTGTAAGCTTATGAAGTAAACTTGCTTCAGGCTGCTAATGTAATTTTGGCTTTAGTATAACATCTATTTTGCAGCATTTTAATATTTTTATCTCATTTACGATGCTAGCAATAAAGATAATGTTGTTGGAAACTTTTCTTGATATTCTGACAGTCTATAGTGATAACGTACAAACTTAAGTGGCTATCATTTACAAAGGCCAATTATCTTTAATGTGCAATGAAAATCTTAGTTCTCATAAAAATGTTTCGCACAATCAGATTTGATTATATTCTAGAGCTCCTGCGATACGGTTGTCCCTGTTTTATGTGCTTTAATAAGCTGTTTGTGCTACTATAGCTTTCGTTACACACAGTACTTCGTGCTACAAACGGACGATGACGCGGGTGTGACTTCACCTAAAGAAACAGTAATGCTTTGTAACTATGTATTTATATATAACGCATGTTCATCTGGATAGTGCATTTAGTTAGCCGATGGCCTTTTGGTCTTAATGTCGCGATTTCAAA
This sequence comes from Tenodera sinensis, assembly GCA_030765045.1. NCBI lineage: Eukaryota > Metazoa > Arthropoda > Insecta > Mantodea > Mantidae > Tenodera > Tenodera sinensis. The sequence goes on along the minus strand of CM060965.1, from coordinate 145,078,893 downwards.
TTTGGCCCAGACCGATGGTTTTTAAGTGTGCTTAAAAGCGACAGCCTGGTGTGAGTAGATTTACCGGCATGTAAAGAAACTCCTGCGGCACAAAATTCCGGTACACCGGCTATCTTTGCAATGACAGAGTAGCTAAGCCTACGTTGGATGAATGGTGTGTCCAGCGCTGTTTGACACGATGTATCTGTGAGATACACACGATCTATTAAGGCATTTGAAATTTAATTGCTCATGAGTTTTGGTAAACTTGCCTATTTTTATGATCTTAGATATATTTTATATCATCGTATATCAATTGGTCATAAATGACATTACATTCTGAATGTGTACATAGAAGTACGAGTAAATGAGTATGACAGAACTATTTTATTCAACTAATAAGAATACATGACGGTTCCAGCTTTCTTTCCATGGACATACTATTATCAATCTTTTCCCTCCTTTTCTTCTTCAGCATCATTATAACCTTCATTGTGCTGCGTTTAGTACTAGAAGTTATACAGAGTGTTTAAAAAGGGTGATATTGCAACAGGAGTTGACATTTCGTAACCCTAGAGCCAAATGTTGCTATAAACATATGTGCGAAAACAAATACCTCTTGCGATATGAACCATTTTACTTGTGTTGAGTATTTTCACCAGACAATGGACTTTATCCAGCGCAGGTATGGGCAAAATCGGCTTAACTGGACCACTCCACTGGAACACGTTCTTATCTTACTCCACCTGCCATACCTCCCTGCACTGCTTTTCAGCTTCCGACACGCCTCATTCAGTGGCGAATATGGCTGTTTCATGAAGAGTGGTAGAGAGCATTTGTTTTAAGTTATGAAAACTTAAGTTTGGTGTTAATATACGGGTTCCAATTTGCAAATATAAAACGTTTAGTATCAAACGCCAGTTTGATCAGAAGCATAAGTCAAAATTTTACGAATCTACAGATATTTATTTACAATTTCAAAAGGTACTTTCTGAATACTCGTATTTGTAAACATTTAAAAGGGACAATATGATTCCACGTTTTATTTTATTTAATATAAAATATTGTATTTCGTGTTTCAAAGTTTGAGCATAATATTTACTTTCAAACCAAAGAACTTATTATATTAATCAACTAGTTTTAGAGTATTTTAGGTAAATAGCAATGGAGCTTTTCTGCTTTATTTATTGTGAAAGAGAAACAATTTAGTATGTTAATCCTAAGGCAGCGTAAGAATATCACGTAAGAATATTATTAGGTTATAAACCTACATATGAAGTTATTTGCCTAACCACAATAGGTGGCTGTAATAATTGTTGTATGTAAAATATGTATGATATAAACAAAATAGTTAATAGCAGCCTAGAAATTATTACTATCTCGCAGGTGGAACGAAACTACCACTGTTCTTTTAGTATCAAAACAACCTTCGCCACTCGGCAGGAGAATGTAGGGTGAGTGAGCCACGTTCAATCGCTACCTCTCCTATCATGCTCATGGCTGAATCTAATGGATGGATTGGTTAAAGAGGTCCATTCGCATGGGCCCTCCATTTGTCGGCCCTCAATCCACTGGATTTTTGGTTATGAGGACGTTTAAGGGTGTTGGTGTGTGCTAAACACATCGACAATGTGCATAAATGTGCATACAAGCGAGTGACCAATGCATGTGTCCAAATCTGAGAGCAGCCAGATATATCAATAGAGTTCTGGATTCTTTGAGAGGAGGAGTTGAAGCTTGTGTAAAAATGCATGGTAACCATATGGAGCATCTCCTGTAGTAGCATCGACATAACGTGCAGATGTTCCCGAGGACAGAATGGGAAGAATAATTACAACTCCGTTTGGTGTTTATGGATGTTCACCTAACAATTGTTTAATTAATTGTTTTTGACAGTAAAGAGTTCCCAAGAATGCGCTTGTTGGATGAAGTTCATTGTCTGGTGCAAGCACTCAACACAAGCAAAATGGCTATATGTCATCGTTAAATGGAACATCATTTTTAACTTTTTTATATGTTAGCCTTGCAAAGAGAACGGAATTTCAAAGCTTTCAAAGATTTGATTATCATTCAAAGCCCCACATTCCCCTTGCACCTACAATGAAATTAGCAATAAGATAATTTCTGAAAATGTTTATCTCAACTAACACGAAGAAGACATAGGAGTAAGACTTTGTACGAATGTTTAGTACAAGAGTAGAGAAAGCCATGTGAGTGCAGCACATCAGATTTTTAAAACTTGAAATACATTTACGTGGTATACATTCGCCGCTCTTATTTCAGGTTGGAAAGTACACAAACGCACATGGCTGATCGAACCGCAGAACTTCCATGTTAGCAGGTGTGAATAAAAATATAGTCCTTTAACTAATATGCAAAATACGTTAAATTTAAGATAACTACAAGAATTATTTGCGATAAACGGCTTGAAAAGCTTCAAGTGTAATAAATTTCATTAACCTGAAAATTCGGCATTACTAGCACATTTATCAGCGATACGCAATGCACTCCACGCAGGAAGTAAAGGAATGGAACATACAGTTTGTTAAAAAGGCGTCTTTCGTGAAGGTGTAAGAAATACTCAACACCGTAATGAGTTGTTCCATATTATGCGTAAGAATGTCTGCCATAGAGATCTGTGGCAAAATAAAATTTTGCACTTTGTTTACATTGCAACCTAAAGTAAGTGCGGACAAAGCATAGGTAATATCAAACGGTAAATGAATAATGAACTGATCCGGGGCTTGGTAGAGTTTCTATCTTCTCAGTATAAGTAGACAGCCTTTTCCGAATAAAGCACTGTGACCGAGATTCGAACTCGGAAACGCTGAATGTAAGGGAGACACACTACCTCCTCACCACACGGGGGGGGGGGGGTCTTTTGTATTCCATTGCTTTTTCAAAACACATTAAGTAGCATTTTAGAGGTCGTAAAATCAAACCTTTGTGAGTGAGTGGTGGTGTTTAAGGGCCCGTCGACGACTAGGCCATTAGGGCCCGCCTTTATGGGCATTTTGCACTATTCTCGTATGGGGAAAATAGCCATCTCCAATCATGATCTGAAGTATTAGTAAGTTATATTAGGTACTAATAATTTTCAGCACAAGTGACGATAACTACTTACGAAGCTACGGGTACTATATTTAAACTAATACATAAATGGGAAATGTAATAGCAGCTTTCCTTCCCAGAAGTCTTGGGTACTACCCAGCATGAGCTCCTCAGTTTTTGGCACTTATGACACTTATGCTATATATATCGTGTTACAAAATACCCCATAGTAATATCACATGAATCAAAATTTTGACTGCTTGCATTTCACAGACTAGCTAAGCTTTCAGAGCTGTTTAGCGTTTGTTATTTTTAATTTTGTTTGAGGTGAATTTAGTAAGGTTGGTTACTCTGATTTAACATGATAGAAACCATATTATACAGCAACAAACTATTTTCTCTTGTTTCCCCAAATAGGTCCTTTAAGAAACTTTGAAAATACAGTGTGTTTACGTTTGTTCTTATGTTTAAAAGGTTGTCTTGAATTAACATTGTGACGCCGGCCACGGCGTACAACAAAGTACAGTCGAGGCCAAACTACTTCACACTAGGTGTGGAGGTGTGTGCCAGGTGTGGCGCGTATCATAAGCGCTTAAGGTCAAGCTTCCCCACACCACTCACGCGAACAAACGTGGGACAATGAGCGCAGCACGTCATAAAAGGAGTTTTCGAGACCATTCACGAAGTATCCTGTGGCCGTCTCGTTTTTAAACATTCGAGAAAAATTTGGCTACGTCATCGCTTGTATAAAAGCTTGCGGAGCGCGTGAAGGAAGCAGTAGGGGCACTTTGACCCCGAAATTTTGGACTTCGTACTAACAAAAAATGCGACGCCTTTAATTAACTTTACAGTGTATCACAGCCTGGACTCCGACCACCTTCCCGTGCATTTCGACATACAGGGTGGCATTTCAGCCGGTGCTTCTGGCCCTCGAAGGAGGGCTGAGACCGACTGGAATAAGTTCACCATGGAAATGCACAGGATGGCGTAACCCAGGCTGTCATACTTTAGCGAGGCAGACATAGATGTCGCCATTGAAAACTTTACTGCCTCGCTACACACGGCCAAGACAAGCGCTACCACTTACACCACAAGACCACCCGGTTTTTGCACGTACCCCGAGGTAGAGCAACTCATTGCGCGGAGACGACGCTTGACAAGACTGTGGCGGTACACCCGTCAGCCTGAATACAATATGCTAGCCAAATGGCTACGCAACATCATTCGACATCAAATTAAAATCAACAAAACTGAACAGTGGGAAAACAAAATGCTGAGTACCACCCATTCGGACTCTTCCTTGTGGAAATTATTAAAGGCATTTAAGGTCTCCACGAGCGTCAACTCCGCAACTGAGGCGCTGCACACTCATGGCGGCCTGCACTTCTCAGAAGAGGAGAAAGCCGAGGTCTTCGCTGACTGTCTTGAAGATAGATTCAGCGAAAACCCAGTTACCAACCGTGATATAGAACGGGAGGTACAGACATGGGTACAAACCTGGGTGGCGCAGAAGCAAGAGCAACAGCTATCCCTAATAACACCGCAGGAAGATTACAAGCTCATTAGGAAAGTACCTAATGGGAAAGCTGCCGGCCCAGACAAAGTGACTAATGAGGAACTTAAGCATCTCCCGAGAAAAGCTCTGGTGCAACTAACAAAGATATTTAACGCCTGTTTGCAGCAAAGCTATTTCCCCTCTACTTGGAAACGAGCCAAGATAATTATGCTTCCAAAGCAAGGGAAAAGCACCAGACAACCGCAAAACTACCACCTCATTAGTCTCTTGTCTACGATTGGTAAATTGCTCGAAAAACTCATACTTTCTCGACTTCAAAAACAAGTTTCGGAATCCCATGAACTTTCAAATTCACAGTTTGGCTTTCGAAAAGGACATTCAACTGAGTTACAGCTTCTCAGGCTAACTGATGACGTAACAGAGCAATTTAACAATGGGGCTTTAACATTGGTGCTATTTCTGGACGTAGAAGCCGCATTCGACCGGTGCTGGCACAATGGCCTTATTTACAAACTGCACCACAATTTCCCGGCTCTTCAAAATTATCTATACTTGCTGCACAATTTTTTAGAAAAACGGAAGTTCTACGTCCAAGTGGGTCGCTCCTCCTCACGGGAGCGAGCGATGCGGGCTGGCGTCCCACAAGGGGCAATCATGTCACCCTTTTTGTATATACTATTCACCAACGATTTCCCAGTGGACGCCAGATGTAAGGTCGCCATGTATGCTGACGACACTGCAATATACAACCACCATAGAAATCCACGTTTCGGCCTCGCAGAAATGCAACGTTATGTTAACAACTTCCTCTCATGGCAACATGACTGGAAAATCAAAATTAATCCCAACAAATGCCAGCAGATTCATTTCTCTAAGCGGCATCACACTTTGGCAATGGACCTAACGGTCGGTGGACAGGTATTGCACTGTCGTCGGCAAGTTAAATACTTAGGGGTTACCTTGGACCGCACAATGTGCTGGTCCTCCCACATAAAAAATAGCGCCAACAAAGGCAGACAGCGGCTAAAGTTATGCGCCCCCATCTTCCGCAGCAAACAGCTGCAATTGAAGTCCAAACTCGTCCTGTATAAGGCTTTCATCCTGTCAGTGGTTCTTTACGCGTGTGTGGCCTGGGCAAACGCCTCAAAAACCGCCCTGAAGACTATCCAAACCCTCCAAAACCTCTCCCTCCGGAAAATCCTCTCTGCTCCCATCCTAACCACTAACCGAACCCTTCACCAGGAAACCCAGATCCCTTCCATACCCGAGGCAATAACAAAAAGAGCCACTGTCGCGTGGGCGCGCATCAGGAATCACCAAAATGACGTGATTGCCAATATTGGCAAGGGCGAGCCAAAGCATCGTAAACATGCTAGAATTAAAATGTTTTAAACATTGCATGGCTCGCCGATTGATGCGCGCCCATGCAACCCAGGCCCTAGGCCACACACTCCGGAAGAGGTCTGTGCCTCGGAAACGCCACAGGAGCTGCAACCTGATCCGCACAGGAAAACCGCGGAAAACTGTAAATAGTGAAGTGTATATAGTGCAGATGTGTAAATATGTATATACGAGCGTGTGTGTGTGTGTGTGTGTGTGTGTGTGTGTGTGTGTGTGTGTGTGTGTGTGTGTGTGTGATGGGACATATGTGTGGTATGCCCAGGGGTGAGTGAGTGTATGCATCCGTGTATATAAATAAAAAAAAATATATGAAAAATGGACAATCGAAGGACTCAGAATACGCCCAAAAACTGTTCTCGATGAGCTAAAGCTGCTCACCGTATGGGTTTTTTGATAAGAAAACGCAAACAAGAGTACCCATGTAAATATTATAAATTGTAATTAATGTAAATTTTTAGCCTGTAAGCCGGGCCCCTCTGTACCGGCACCAGGCAAATTTTTCTTGATTAAAATAAGTAAGTAAGTAAGGAAGCAGTTTTTGAGTAGGTCATATGTCAGTGAGTGCGAGATAGCTCCGAATGATACATCGCATCGAAGTAAAGAAATTTTAACGAGTGTAGAGTGATTGTGTCGTCGGAGTTAGTGTTTGAGAAACACAGAAAGTGAAGGGAAACAGTGAAAGCAGTGAGTAAAGGCTACGAGAAGAAAACACTTGTTAGTTGTAATATCACGAAAGGCTGTGTTAACGTCAGTAGAACAGAACTGTGTTTTTTTGCAAAAGTATAATGTTAGAAAAGCAGCTGGACTGGAATTTTGTCGTTTTTGTTAGACTGGCTGGTTGTATTTCACAGATTTTCAGAGCTGCTTAGCGTTTGTTATTTTTTATTTTATTTAATGTGATTTGGAAAAGTTGGCTGCTCTGTTTAACACGACAGAAACCATATTATACAGGATGGAAATGCATACTTGTTTTTCCCGAAATAGATCCTTTAATAAACTTGGAAAACACACAGTGTGTTTAATTTAGCTCTTACCCTTAAACACTTCATCTTGAATTAACATATTTTACGTACACAAATGCTAAGTTTTCATACTCCGCAATTTTTCCTCATAATCTTCATATTTTAAAGTTGTTTAAGCTGATAGTAGCGGAATGACATGTGGCTTAAGATTAATTAATAACACGACATGGATTAATTAAGTTCGGATTTTCTGATAAAAACAACTGTAAACTAGGCAGCAGTAATTAAATAACGGTGCACACATTTAGTATAGTTACTCGTAAAGGTGCGATGCTTTCACCGTAACTTGATGTTAGATCCGTTGTGCAACAACATGAGAATAAGCATAGTGTGTTTGCAAACATTTATCTCGATTAACATCTAACACACAGAACAATACTTTTTTGTAACAACATTTTGTGGAAGGCGGGTAGGGAATATCGTGCGAGTGCAGCACATCAACTCTTTTGTTTCTCTACCATTTAATTATGTCAAGTTGAAATATACCTTGTGTTATTGTGTTAGCATAAAACATTTTCGCGGTCCCAAAATCCATTTCGGAACCATACCAAAATGGTTAATATCAACATTCAACGGAGTTCAGTGATACACGCCCAGCATTTCATCTTTATAGATTTTTTGGAAGATAGTGCGATTTCATGGCCTTTCCGATTAGGTTATGGCAGATAAATGAATTATCCTATATCCACATCTACCAACTTAACCTACCCTCCTGTATTACGTATTCTTAAGGCTTAGGCTTTATCATTTTCACAACCTTAAACTTAAAAATATTTTGATTCATACAGAAGATATAGTCAAACCTTGTTGATTTTTACCACCTCAATAATTGTCCTCTTGTTTATATTGTATATATTTTAATTTAAAAGAGTAAAGCGCTGGAATCAGTACAACTTAGTTGTAATGAAGATCGAAGATATTATGCAGAGTCACTGAGTCTTAATACACGCTCCGACATATAAACAGAGTAGGCCGTGCTGAAATAAATAATTACCCATAGTGATCATGGCGGCTAACTTGAACGAATGTGTTGTTTCTGAAATCGAAAAAAAAAAAAAAAATGGAAATAGGACGTACTTTTCTTGTACATGAAAAATCTAGAGAGATAAGAAAGATCTTTTAAAAATCTTATGTGTTGCACTCACATAACTTTCTCTACTCTTGTACTAACCAGTAATAAATCTTCGTGTTAGTTGAGATGAGCATTTGTACAAATTATCTTATTTCCTTGTAGGTGTAATAGGAATATTAGAATACAATAGGCTTTGAGTGCTAGTCAAATATTTTAAAGCTTTGAGATTCCGTTCTCTAACATATAAAAAAATGAACTATGATGTTACATTTCACGAAAGTTATAAGTTTTCCGAAACTGACACAAATAACAAGGAATGTCTCCGAAATGGTTCACTGTACAACATTTATTGGGACATAAATTGTGTTTTAGCGAGACCTACATTTTTCGTATAGTAAGATTTTGTCTATCTCTTACGGTTTACGAGTTATTCAATAGTCGTATAGTCATCGTTATAACCAGAAAATTCAAAATATACATTTCATTTGTCATACAAATATCTTAAGCATATGACATTTTAATCAAAATCGTTAGAGCCATTATCAAGAAAATCAAAATTTTTGAAAAATTGGTTTTTAACCGGCTTTTCGTTTTTGAGTTATGCTGTCCACAGACCGTTAGAGATAGACCAAATCATTATCTACAAAAAATGTAGACCTTGCTAAAATACAGTTTATGTCTAAATAAATTTTCTTGTAGGGTGAACTATTTCGGAGATATTCCTTGTTTTGGAAAACTTAAAACTTTCATGAAATAGAACATCGTTGTTCATTTTTTTATGTTGTGTGCAAAGAGAACGGAATCTCAAAGCTTTAAAAAATTTGACTATCGCACAAAGCCTGCTGTATTCTAATATTCCTCTTGCACCTACAAGGAAATAAGCAATAAGATAATTTGTACAAATGCCTTAACTAACAAGAAGAAGATATGGGAATAAGACTTTGTAAGAGTGGTTGGTACAAGAGTAGAGAATGTTATGTGAGTGCAACACATCAGATTTTTTATTTCGCAGAACGTTATAACCATACGATCACGGCAGACAGTGCTACCACCGGAATTCCCGTCTCTAGGGGAATCTTGGCTACATGGGAGCTGCGGAGGACTTCTGGATTTCTCTATATATGTTTATCCTATATAATTCTGTTTTTGTATACTTTGTCCTTGAGGCAGCCTCCTCAAGGAGGAAGTAGTTGAAAAAGAAAATATAGGTAGACTGCTGCTAATATTCCTTGAATTCTGCGACGCAGTAATCGTCAATAATATTTCTGATATCCCTATTTGTCTATAAAGAGATGAGTGAAATTGATCGATGTTCGTATAAAAGCCCCCAAAATTCTAATTTTAAACGTATTAGATAGTATTGTCGTGTTTGTGCTATTAATAATGAAATAAATGATCAAGATTTAGAGTAATTTTCCGAATGTACTCTGCACACACAACAACAACAACAACAACAACAACAACACATACGCGCGCGCGCTCTATAATACTAATATAACTTTTCCTATTCCTAACACATATCTACCCTAAATAATACAATTTCTACTCATCGTTTTTATGATAACGAACTAAGATTATATTATGCCATTAAAACACACTGGTAATTGCATTTATGTGTGATAACTGTGTGTAATAAAACATCATAGGTACTTAGATTATTATTTGACCATGGAAATCAATTTATAGCTTAATGTTTTATATGCATTCCTTGCGATAATTTGAACACATGAACATCTATAACCTCTTTGCTAGGTGGCCAACTAATATAATTTCTCTATGTCAATTGTTGGTCTGAGACGCGCTAAAGGATACCACGCCATTTTCCAAAATGTCGCAGGAAGTTATTAGCGTAATGCCGAATGAAAAGCCTTTTCCCAGGAAATATTGTTGTTACTTGGTGAACGAATTATATACAGGGGTGAGTAACTATTGATTTTTACACTATTGAAGTTAGAAGTAATGAATAAGAGTTAATGCTAACATCCTAATCACAAAAATCAACGTCCAGGTACATGTTCACGTCGTAAATGGTGATTTGTTTGTGTTTTAAAGTTTGAACTTTTTGATTTTTATGTCCTATTATAGCTCTGGCTCTCTAGTTTTAAAAAATATATAGTTTGCATGATAATTGTTGCCAGAAGTATGTTTAATTTAACAATTTGTACAATCAGGTTCGCCTGGGTGCATAACATTGTAGCAATTTAATTTCAATATTTCCCCACATCAAATTTTTGAACAGTTTTACCTTTCTCACTCCCAAAGAATCACTCTTAAAATTATGCTAAACACCTAATTTATACTCATTTTGAGACTTATTACAGAAGGTCTAAGCACAAAAACTCTGTAGCTAGTTAAATTTAGTTGCTAAAAAGATTACTTTAGACTACGTCCAAGTCTATCTCGGGAGGCGTGCACGAAGGCTTAAGGAGTCTGCCGAAGTTGCCGTGTAATTGCAGCACTGCCAACATTTCTAGTTGTCTATTCATTTGTTACCAACCGCTATAACTATTAAATCTGAAAATGAATATCAGTATATCGAGTTTATAGGTGAAAGTCGTATCTGAGAGCAATGGCTGGGTTTACCAGTTTTGCTTTCTAGCGCATTCTGCTACTGACCAGCGCATGCGCAGTAAGTACCTTTGGACCTAGATTTTCTAAGGTAAAATGTTGGGGGGACATAAGCTAAAGAAGAGCTAAAAGGAGAATTTTAAATTTAAAAATTCATAACCTTTTGAACAGTAAGTTTACTTAATATAATTGAGGTTCAAATGATTGCACATATTCAGAGAAACAAATTGGTGTATTAAAGCATTAAATATATATATATTTTATACAGCTATGGAATATATATCTAAAATTTTGAATCATGAATGATTTTATAGTTGCCTCAATAGCAAAAAAGGATAATAGAGGAGTTAAATGGTCCCTGCACTTCACGCACTTCACTTCCATTCCTCCCCCACCCCCCTTGCAAGTTCGTATAGTGCGGTCTCCCACCACACCTCGGTTTCACTTTTTCTTCCACTCTTCAGCATACAATTCTTGTCAGCTTTATATATTAAATATGATATGGCATCTATACATTTTCTGTTGTATTCAAAGCTAAATTACGCGAGTTTGATGCGGTTATCAATAACTGGTTTTAACGCTTTTTTTGTCTGTTTTTGTTTTCCTATACTTGTTCTGAAACGCTTTAGAATCTGTATCATTAAGTTAGCGGCAGTGCTTTTGTTTCTTTGTTAATTTTTAGTTTGACTGGCACTAATACTTCGTTATCATTTCTTCCTGAAGACAAATTTATCCATCACTTCTTAAAAAGCACACGCATACAAAAAAAGAAATTGTATGCATATAAAAAATACCACTGGTGCAACAGCCCATGAAGGGCCAAGGTTTGCCACCCAGCCGCTACGTCCCGCACCTCTTCCCACGACAGGCGTCATTGGTGGGGTACAGTACTGGAGAGTGGGACGTGGTTAGCGTCCCGAGCCCTCCCGGCCAGTTATACGGCCTTCTCGACCTGGGGCCGCTACTTCTGCATCAAGTAGCTCCTTAATTGGTCCCCCGGGGACCTAACGAGGCTGAGTGCATCCCGTGCCAGACCTCTCAGAGGGGATAAAATCCTCATGATGGTACCGGTGATCGAACTCGTGTCCTCCAAGCAAGCGCGCTACCAACTGCGCTATGGAGGCGGTTGTATGTATATAATGTAATGCAAATATGAAAATCAATACTGACAGTTTACTCTAGACAGGACATGGAATGTGTGGATTTTTTGCGTAAAAGTTAATTTTACTTTATAACTAAAATAGGCATACCAATAAACCATTAGTGGGTGACGTTATGTAAGTGGTGAAATATGCAATATTCTGCAGAAATTCTGTTATAGTATGTGTCTACTTTGTCCCAGAACATGATCGATGGAGAGATTCCTTCGTAATTTCGCTTATCATTTAGGCTCTCAGTTCCCATTGCGCATGTTCTGTAGCGGGGAGATGGTCATGTTTGTTGTCCTCACAGGATTAAATTTCTTTATAAGAAAACGCACCAAAAAGGGTGGGTGTGTGGGTTCCAGAATCTACCTGCAATGTGCAACATCACCCCCAAACAACACTCTAACTAATTACTTCTCTTTCACTGATTTTAATTATTTACCCGTGTTGAAATTTAGCTCAGAAACTTTAGGTTATAGTGAATCATAATAACATTAACAGCATACTAACATATTTATTTTAAAAACAAAATTTAATTTAGGAGATTTTCGTAGTGTTGGTTTCAATTGAGGATACATATATCTCACTTTTAAGACCCTCAATAATAGCATAATTTATAAACATTTTCTGCCAGAAGAATTTCGTCCAAAAATATTATGGAAATTGGTTTACTTTCTAGTTTAAACCCCGCTTTGCAAGTGAAAGCCAATCTTATATTTGTTTCCCTTTGGATTGTTTAAGGACTGGGGCAAGGAAGGGATGGTTTTCAAATGAAAGGATTATTTTTTGTTAGGGATTAGGGAAAGGAAGGAATAGTTTACAAGTGAAAGGAATACATTTTAATTCTTTATTTCAAAGACAAAACCATATGCTCTTTCAGAAGAATTTGGCGACTGTGAAAACAACCCTGGAGCCCGTACGTACATCCAGATATATGTTGGTGGTGAGCGAGTGGTGAAGTTGCCCTTACATTCAGTTCACCAAGCATAATGCTGTGCACAAGTACGATGGAAAACACATCATTATTGCGCGCCTTACCCTGGCTAACACTGAGATATATGCAAAAAGATGTTCTGGAAGGCCACTCATGGAGTTTCCTTCACATAAACTCATCCACGTAGGATGGTAAAAGGGTCTTACAGGTTTCTGACATCTCCTTCAACTTCTTTTTGTCATTTTTCCAGAAGTAGTCTACCTTGTTGATACGCACTCTTGTCACGCAAACTTTCGACTGTGATTTACACGAAATTGTGTCCAAGATGGCGTTACCGGTACTGCTGGCAGTGCAAGATAAGGCCTCCAGTAATTGGCGTGTATCTCCTTACCTGATTATTATCGAAAATATGGTGTCCCTGTCTCGAGAATTCAAAACATTTCAGGTGCCTGTTGCAGCCAACATACCCATCTTTGGGTTTGGCAAATAGGCTTTCGTCCAATTGGGCAGCAGTACTAGGTCCCATAAGCACCATGGAATTAGAAATCAGCCACTGGAACAAATATCTTTGAAATGCAGGTACCACTGAATTGCCGTTTTGCTAAAAATGGCAAAAAAAAAAAAAAAAAAAAAAAAAAGACACAGTTACTTGTGTCAGACCCTGTGCCTTTGCAACAGCCATGCCATAAGCCCAACAAAATGCAAATAACAGGAAGGTCTTAGGGCGGATCTGCTGGTGTTCCGGGAAAGAACCACTCCTTATAGAGCGCTTCCGTCCCTTATGTGAAGTTGCATCCTGAAGAGCAGTTGTACGAACCTCGATCATACGCCAGTCACATCCCACCACATCACAGGACGGTATACTCCTGACCAGAGGCCCATCCGGCCGGAGTCTTTTCCGTCGTATTGCCCGATGACCTCAAAGACGCCCATGCCCTGAAAGTTCATTGCCACACACCAAGTTCCAATAAGATTCAATGAACAGTAGACGTAAATACAAGTCCGCAACGCATAATTAGGAAGGGATAGTGATGTGTGGGGAGTGACGTAGTTTTCATGCTTTAAACCAATCAAGAATGGGCGGAGGAGTGACGTAGGATCATGTGGGGGAGTGACGAGGAGAAAAAGTTTAAAACTAGTCATTGTTGTCCGCATCGAACTCGTGCAATTTTCGCTTTGAATGCAACGGGAAATATATGAGATTACATATCATATTTAATGATATAAACATGATATGAATTATAAGATGAAGAGCGAAATAAAAGTTTAAAACGAGTAATTGTTGTCCGGGAGAATATTATAAGAATCTTACACTGAATAGTGAAGGTATTGGGGGCAACTACGTCATTCCATAACCTTTCTGTAGTGGTTGGACCAATTTGAATGACATTTTATTTATTTTATATTTTGTTAGGATAGGAGCGATTAAGTTTATTTTAAAAGCTGCGTGCAGCTACATATATCTCTAAACATTTTGTGAGAGGAGTGTGAAATATAGAAACACAATGACGGCGTAGATATTTAGCATCTAATAGGAGCTCAAATTGGCAATACTGGATTTTCTAGGTCAGCCGACACATACCTTTCAACCAACCAGAAGTCTGCGGATTGTGGAGAACAAAAGGCTTTGCTTGTGTTATAAGTAAAGCTACAATTATCTAATTAATTTTAATGCGCATTATTGTATCCTATTTCTCTGGCAGGGTCACATTTTTAGTTTGACGGTTAAAACTTCGTTTGCGAAAACGGTTACTGAGTTTGATGGTAGGTCAAACGATACCAACCTAAAAAAAGAAAATGCAGCTAACATCGACTGTCCTAACCTGAATGTAACCAATACTGACTGTAACAGCTTATACTAATAGTTGTAATAGCGTAAAAATGACATCACTGAACACTGATGATACTCCTAATAACCAAACACACAGAAATCCAAATGAAGTAAAGAAATCTCCCACTAATGAAATTGCGCCACTACAAAACTAAGCTACTCCGACATAACTCTGTCGAACCCTTCAAAAGAACAGGCAATAGTTCTGTTATTGAATCTCATTAGGACATTACCATAAAAGACTACATGCTTGCGCTAGGGAAACTTGTTAACCCAAGCAATATACGCTATGTTTCCCGTATATCAAACGGAAGAATATGTATTTTCGTATCCAGCGAAAAATACGCAGAGAAAATTACCACAAAGCACTCCAAAATTCTCATCTATAATGTTTTATTAGAAATCAGACCCCTACTAACAAAGAATAAAAGAGTAATTCTGTCCAACGTATGTCCGGTTATCCCTAATTATACTATAGAACAATAATTAAGTAAACTAGGCATAAGGGTAATGTCAAAAATATCGCCAATCAGAGCTGATTTATCAATCCCAGGATTTTCTCACATATTAAGCTTTCGAAGACAGATGTTCGTCCACAATGAAGACTTTCACAAGCTCCCGAAATTCTTCAAATTCAACACGATGGGACGAATTACTTTATTTACCTTTCGTCTGACATTCCTTCCTGCTTTCTTTGTAAAAGTGAGGGACATTTAGCAAAGTTCTGCCCTAAAACCAACCAAACATCTGAAAGTACTCCTGATCTCTCCCATAGCACATCTGATGGAAATCTATATTCTTCTGAACTTCTCGTTCTTAACAAGAAATTATCAAAGTGAAAATCTATAGATGAAGAGAACATATACATCCCTTCAACTCCAGTAAGGCAAAACACCTCTCGATGCACTCAAGATACAAATCCTGTGTACAGACCGGATGAAATTCAAGTTACTTCAAAACTCTGAAACAAGCACAGATTATAGTCTCTCTGCACAGATAGAGAGCTCCAAAACTCCTGTTCACATGGAAACCCAACCTCACAGATCTGTATTAAGGAAAATAAAATTCTTTAATCCTTAAATAAGCAGACTTGCCGTGTATGGCAATATTATAACTATGCCTTGTAACAGAAGTATGTACAGTACATAGTATGCATTATTTGCAAGACCCAAAAAATATGCATTAATAATATAAGATTAAAACATTTGTAAACAAAGAATTATCAGAGTCTTCCATTCTAGACACGTGTGGCGTTTGGACGAAGTTTGAATTATACTCCCAGATATTTTGATAACTAAAATAATCCGGTTGAAACACGCGGCCACATGTCGTTTGAGAACTGAGGAGATTGAGGGAGGTGTAGGGATCAAGGTCAATGATTTCTTTGGGCACTATTTATAGCTGGTGAGACGTACCGCGTCAGCACCGTGTGTAACGCCACTATATCTTTCTTAAGCTCATTTTACAGTACAGTACGTATTACTATAACTTGTTGAACAATTTATGTAGCAACCATACATTGAATCAAATTAAAAAGCGAATAATTGGCTTACATACACTTACCTTCTTACTATGATACTTAACTTTAATATCTAATGTGAACACTAAATTTAAAAAAGAACTATCTTCAAATATGGTTCAGATAATCCGAAGATCCGGATAAACGTGGCCGGATAAATGAGGTACTATATTAAAATATGTAATAAAACTAATTGTACAAACATTTATTTCAATTAACTTAAAGTATAAAATAAGCTTTTGCAAGCTGCAGAAACTAAAAAATTAAACGACAGTAAGTTGAAGTCCTGTGAATGGAGCAATTAGATTTTTTCGAAGTGCTCATCACTCCCCTGTTTCTCGCAGTGTCGTGAGTATGTCCAGCATATAGCGAGTCTGTTTCAAAAGACTATCACTTCGCCATTTGTATTCACCTTGATCTGTGCCAACAACAAAATGACACATTAAACTATATTACATACTTTTATCTCGGCATCTCTTCCGATTACCGACGGTAATGCATTTTCCTTATTTCTTTCGTTCAACGGCGTTAAGTTTTGTTTCTGGGAATTAGAGTGCGTAAATTGGGTATTATTCGCTAATGAAGAAATTCATTACTCAAAGTGGCAGGGTGTGGGAAAGTTGACGATCTCAGAGTGTCTCCCGAAGGAAATTGCGTATATCATTAGACTTCCTAAACATATTCTTGTGCACCTTATTTTCATCGGTAATTACACATAATTGTGTAATGATCTAATGACATATCACATCATCACTGTGGAATTCTCTTCCTCCCACTTTGCTTTTGTGTGTAACGTCTAATTAGCCTGAAACAATGTCTTCACATCTGGGTTGGGCACTTGTCCGTTCCGGCTTCATATTAATTGCTTCCAGCGTATCCTGGGTTCGTCCTCCACTCTTCTTGGCATGCAGGCCAAAACTTCCTTTGATATCCGGAAGCAACGTATTTATATACAACATATTCAGGTGCAATATCAACAAGATTATAGTAAAGCCTCCACCAGAGTTTACGATGTCGAGATAAAGAAGTTCAAGCTCTATTATTAAAACTATAAATCTGTAAACTAAAGTTGTTTAGTTATTTTATCTAACACCTAGGTATAACGGTATAGTGTGTGTTTTTGATGATGATGATGATGATAATAATAATAATAATAATAATAATAATAATAATAATAATAATAATAATAATAATAATAATAATAATAATAATAATAATAATAATAATAATAATAATAATAATAATAATAATAATAATAATAATAATAATAATAATAATAATAATAATAATAATAATAATAATAATAATAATAATAATAATAATAATAATAATAATAATAATAATAATAATAATAATAATAATAATAATAATAATAATAATAATAATAATAATAATAATAATAATAATAATAATAATAATAATAATAATAATAATAATAATAATAATAATAATAATAATAATAATAATAATAATAAATGATAATTTTGTTTAACGACGCTGTCAATTGCCAGGATCACATGAGCGTCCCTGTATGCCGAAATTTCTTCTCGCAGGACTTCTTTTACATGCCAGCAAATCTACTGACAGTTGTCGTTTTTAAGCACACCAGTTAAGATACCAGTTATCCAAAAGTCATCAAGAATAAACAGGACTACAGAGACAATACCCAGAAAATTAAAAACATACATTTCATTTGCCACAAGAATATCTTAAACTTGTGGCATTTTAATAAAAATTGTTAGAGCTATTTTAAAGAAAATAACAATTTTGGAAACATTTTCCATATAAAGGGTAGTTTAGGGAGAAGAAGTTTTCTTTAAAATCTTTGAGTCGTATTCTTGAAAGATAGGAACATTAAATAACAACATTGGCTTTAACCGACTTTTGGTTTTTGAGTTATGCTATTTACACACACACACACACACACACACACACACACACACACACACACACACACACACACACACACACACACATACACACACACACTCACACACACACACAAACACACACGGATCTTTTTCTAAAAATACTTTTTCTGGATTTAGGGGACCTCAAAACACATACTTCCGGTGAAATCTTGGCGTTGTTTTGGATTAACTACAAAACTTCCCCTACGTAGTAGAGAAAGTAAAAATAAAATTGTCTATTCTAATTCCCCTTCCATATTGAAGATATGCTCCCACAGTATTCAAAATGACAGCTTTCCTTTAATATACCTCTCTCTGGTTATCCTTCGCGTCTGTATATAATTGCAGGTTAATAATTATGTATTAATTTTTGGCATCCGCACAATTGTTTTTATTCATATTTCCCTGGCTTTGCTTTTATATGCGAGTCGAAATGGGTTGTTGCCAAGAATGCTGCTAGTCGTTTTACAGTTAGATCCTACTCATTAGGGCTGTAATTATAATGCATGGATTCATAAATATATCAAAAAATACCCTAAGGACCTGAAGCTTAATATTTGCATCAGCAACCCTGATGTTGCTAGTTTTTTAGTCATCAAATCTCAAAACTGCTAATAGTTCTTGTAACCTAATGCATAACATGTCATTAAAATTATGGGTGACTAGTTCATAACTCAGTAGCACTAGTCGACTCTTACATGACTCCTTACTGCAGCCAGCAGTGCAAAAATAAATCCCGGTGGTAACTCTTGGATTTTTTATTATGCCCTATTTTGCGCTCTTTCGGGTGGTTTCCATTGCGTTTATCAAAACTATTTTGGCATTAATATGCCAACATATAACATCCAATATGTTTTCAGGCAAAAAGAGAGAAAATTTTTTTCCAATAGCACCTATACATTTGCTGCCATTTATTCAGGCCAAGACTTTATCAAAGAATGGTTTGAACTATTCTTCTTCCTTGACGGAAGGGTATACTATTACTTTTAGAGCTGAAAAAGTCCGATGCACTCGCACGACTTTCTATACTCTTGTACTAAATATTCTTACAAACCCTTAATCCTCTATCTTCTTCATGTTAATCTATATAAACATTTGTACAAATTACCTTATTGTTAATTTTCTTGTAGTTGAAAAGGGAATATGGGAACACAGCAGGCTTTGAGCGATAGTAAAAGTTTTTAAAGCTTTGAGATTACGTTCTCTTTGCACGGCGAAGGTATAAAAAATGAGTAACGGTCATCCATTTGACGAAAATTTAAGTATTTCAAAACTCACACAAATAACAAGGAATTAACCGAAAGTTTTCATTCCAGAAAACAATTAATCTGGACATAAGTTGTGTGTTTAAATGACATGTACATTTTTTGTGCAGTAAGATTTGTTCCGTAAGTAGTCCATTAAGGTTTACAGTTATGCAAAACTCGTCAAGAGTAAATAGAACTATGAGGGTAATAGCTATAAAATTTAAAATACACATTTTATTTGCTATAAAATATCTTAAACACATGGCATTTTATTCAAAGTCGTTAAGGCCACTTTGGAGAAAATCGAAAATTTCGAACAATTTTACATTGAAAGGGTAGTTCAGCGTGCAGTAATTTTCTTCAAAATATTTGTGTCGTATCCCTGAAAGATATTAAAATTTAAACACCACAGTTGGTTTTTAACCGACTTTTCGTTTTAGAGTTGCGCTGTTCACACACATACATAACACACACACACGCGGACCTTTTTCTAAAAATGCTCTTTTTGTATTCAGGGTGCCTCAAAACATGTTTCCGGTGTAGTCTCGATATCGAATATTTGGGTGGAATACAATCCTTCCTCTACGTACTATACGTAGTAGAGAAAATAAAAATTTCATGGTGGCATCTTCGCGCTATTATAACTATTCTGTCCAAGGTGGTTCAGCCATTTTATTTATTTCATTCCTTAAAAAGTATAAATATTGCAAAATAACAAATTAAAACAAATAAATTCGTATCTCCGAAATAGTTCACGCCTGAAAAAAATCGATAAGAGATAACTTGTGAGGTGTAACAAGTCTTTTTCTTTTCTTTTTTTTTTTTTTTTTTTTTTTTTTGCTCCATTTATGTATCCAGTTTAGATATAACCGCTATTTCGTATTGAGTTATGCTGTTTCT
Organism: Tenodera sinensis; assembly: GCA_030765045.1. NCBI lineage: Eukaryota > Metazoa > Arthropoda > Insecta > Mantodea > Mantidae > Tenodera > Tenodera sinensis. Next base: position 145,058,798 of record CM060965.1, on the reverse strand, counting down.
CTCTCTCCCTCCCTCTCTCTCTCTCTCTCTCTCACACACACACACACACACAGACACACACACACACACACACACACACACACACACACACACACACACACACACAGGGGATCCCAAACGTGTATTTTCGTTGAAAATCTCGATAGCGACATTTTTGCAGAATAGAATATATACTTAATATTACCTGTGGTAGTGATCGAGTAAATAGTAACATTTCGCAAGAATGGTTATAGAGGGTGAATAACATTGTACGGCAGGATAGAGAAGCTTACACGAATAAAACATATTTTCTTGTGGTTATACAAGGAACACGGATTTTAATGCCAATATGTTGCATTCCAATTTGATATTCCTTCAGTCTGTAAGGTCCCTCTTGTGCCCACAACAAAGTGTATACGAAGTTGATGTGTTACGTTCACATATAACGCTATTCTAAATTATTCTTATTAAAAAGCTGCTTCAGGCTAATTGAGATAAATATTTTCATAATTGGTTTTCTTGCGTTCTAGCTAGCTGCCTTGAGTTATACGGGTGAAGTTTCAAGTTTGAGTGACGTATTAATTTTCTTTGCCTTCCCCACCGCCCGATATTTATGACGATAGATATTTTATCGTCAATAATTTTGACGATTTTTATCCCTTATTACTGTAATTTTTTGCAGCCTCAGCTACTCTTAACAATGCATGAAAAATCTCCTGATGTTCGCGGAAATGGATGTGAAACATTGGCCGAACGTCTAACTTCCTTAAGTTCCCCCAAGTCTTCCAAATTCGGTAAATGCTGTATAGTTTTATAATAAGCATCTATAGTCTACAAATTTTCAAGAGAATCACAGTAGGTGATTAAAATTAGTAATTCTCTTTGGTTTCATAATTACTTAATATAAAGGCTATATAGATTTCGCAGAATACATAGACCTTCAACATCTTGTGCTAGCGTCAACTGTGTGACGCATAGTCCATATTGGCATCTAAATTATGTTTGGCTAAATGGTACCGTGAAAGACAAGGAATACACGAAAAAGAAAAGCTTAATTCAATTTTAACACATTTTAATAATCAAATGAGTTACGTTCAATAACAGAAGAGCTTCACATGATGAACAGGCAAGTCATGTCTTAGTTATGGGATAGAATTAAATAGTAACAGCACGACAGCTCTTCGGGAGCCAAGGGTTAATGTCCAGGTGCTGTGTCTCGCACCTCTGCAGTGGGGTGCAGAACTTGAGGGTGGGACCTGTTCAGTGTCCCGGTTAGGTGGCTTTTTTATCAAGTAGCTCCTTCATTGGCCCCTCAGGGACCTGATGAGGCTGAGTGCACCCGTGTCAGATCCCCCAGCACGGGAAAAATCCTCATGCCGGTGCCATGGATTGAAATCGGGTCCTCCTCTCTAGAGGCACTGCGCTACGGAGGTGGTCATGCGGCAGAATTGGCAAGCAAGAAGTACGTTCTTTATCCTCCCTCAGAGAGGACAATCTGCCCAATCCAACTGTTAACACTTCCTTTAGACTGTCCCTTACTTCCCCATCACCTTGCTTCCAGACGCTTTTGTTACCGCCAGGCTTGGGACAACCCTCGAGTCGAAGATTACCAACCTTGGACTGGAAGGCTCGCCCCAAACTAGGCTTGCTGAGCTAAATCTCATGTGACCGGCACAATATGCAACAAAATAGAGATGAAGCTGGTGAATCCACTACCAGGTTCTAGGCTAATAGCTTTAGAAAAACCGCTTAACATGCAACCATCGAGTTTCTTAGTTTCTTAACAGAGTATCGGTTGATTGATATCTAATAATGATAGCTGGACGCACTTTTCTATCTTCTTTATACTGTTATTAACATGCCTTGCTCACAATCTTGATTAAAAGTTAGGTGAATCAAATAAAAACGTTCTTACTTGCTTCCATTGTAGTGGTTCGATTCTGTTATATTTTGCGGTGTCTTACTTGATATGTCTTAACCAATTGCGTATATTCCTTGGAATTAAATATTCGTGGTATTTGTCCTATTGTGCATGAATACTCTGTGGAATAACAACTGTCTTCTGTTTCTTTAACTACCGTGCGTTCTCAGACCGACCGAGGCGCCCCGCGGCGGCACCGCACCAGGGGACCTGCGGGCTCTCCACCAGAGTTATGCGTAAAGAACCGGCAAGTCACGGGTACGAAACACTAACGACTGTAGTAACTTGCATTAGACTTACGTGAATCACAATATATGTTGAAATTGATGACCAGCGTGAACCTGTTTTCCCTATATCTCCGAAAACAATTCTGGTTTACTCGCAAAAGTTCATATTGACTGATTTATTGTATTTCTCTCGTGATATTGTCGTTCAGTTCTTGTAACGTGTGTGGATTTGATGCTTACACTTTATTCTTTAACGCTGCCCATAAATAAAAATCACTAAGACGTTTAGTACAAGCAATTAACATTTCCAAGACGCCAGCTTTCGTGGCAGCGAAACTTCCGAAACTTAAAAGTTCATGTTTTATAATTACAAGATCCTGTAAGTAGGGTTAATTAGCAGTTCATAACGACGACATGGAGGAACAATTAATATTGGCCTGTCGAAAATTACCATATTATTCATGAAGACCCTCACCACTCTTAGAATTATCAGTCCCATATTTACGACACAACAGTTGATTCACACGTTTATGTGAATTCTATTTAAATTCGTTTTTCTGCAACTACTCAGAAATGGAAGATTGTGTGACTGGTTTGAATAGGATTCAGCTATAGCACACAACGCTGGTAATTCTCTGCATAAATTGTGAAGTGTGTATGGGGACAGAATAATTATTCAAGGATTGTGGCCATCTCGTTCCCCTGACCTTATCTCCACGCGAGATTTATTTATGGGGAGCGTTGTAGAATAAAGTAGGTATGTGCATCAAACACCACATTACAAGAACTGAAGGACAGCATCACATGAGAAATACAGGCAGTCAACATGAACTTCTGCGAGTAAACCAGAATGTGTTTGCGGACGTATAGGGAATGTGTTCGCTTTGAAGGTCATCAATTTCAACATCTGTTGTGATGCAGGTAAGTGTTCCGTACCCGTGACTTGCTGGTCCTTTACGCATAACTCTGTTGAGAGGCCGCAGGTCCTCGCCCGGTCCGGTGCCGCCGCGGGGCGATCCGGTCGGTCTGAAAACGCACGCTATTATGTCAAAGCCTTCTTCGTAAGCATGTGTTTTTATGTTTTCAATAAGTTTGTACTCAAGTACAACAGGTTTATAAATCTTTTTGATCTGTCGTTCATTTATGAAATGAAATTAGGTGTTTTATAGACCCTGTCAGTTACAAAGGATTGGGCTTTTCAATAATAAAAGAATTTTTAATACGGTTCAGTGGATTTTGTGATTACCCTGCATATACACACTGACACGCTCCACACCAACCCCCCCCCCCCCCCCATCCGACACACATACGAAATAAAACGCTCTGCCTTTATACATGTTTGTAATATATATTTCGTTATAGATACAATGGAATGTAGTAAATTACAAAAGCAGGTGCCTTTTGATGGCTTTGAAATTTCGTTTCTTTGATGAACATAGAGTTAATAGTTTAAAGAATCTGATGGAGACACACGTATGACTTTCTCTACTCAACTCTTGTAAAACTACTCTTTAAAATCCGCATTTTTCTGTCTCCATTTTAATCGGCATAAACGTTTGTAGACAAGGTTTTATTACTTCTTCCTTATGTACGTGGGTTGATTTTTTTAACAGTGACAACCTTTTTTGAGATGCACAGCATACGTACAACGTTTTAAGTTTTACAGGACTTCGATATAATCACCACTTTTTGTATGATACGTTCCCAGCGATTTAGAAGCCGTTGGATGCCTTTGTCAGTGTCTAATCTCTGGATTGCGAAGGTAGTAGCCAGTTGCCTGGAGAACTCATCAACTGTGCGACATTTATACATGTTTTTAATTATACTGGCGGTTGATGAAAAGAAATATGTCGGCTAGCACACGAAATTTAAAACCGAAACATCCCGATTGCCCCCTGTAATGACTTGAGCCATTTCGTGCAAAAGCAGCAAATTTTAGCGCTGAAGATCTGACCACTATAATTACGAAATTGACTGCTTGTACATATAAAAGCATGGGAATGAGATGATGATCTTCCAATATTTTAAACAATTACTTTTTAAACTGACTCACTCGACTTAGCATCCTCAACATGGTAAGCAGTAGCTCTGCAAATGATTAATTTCAAAATTAGTGTATTACAATTGTTTCCTTACTCTACTACGTGCAGTAAACAGGGGAAGTATTACATTGAATCTAAAATGCAATATTAATATTTCCCCGGAAATATGTTTTGAGACCCCCTGAATCTAAAAGAGGCCTGTGCGTGTCTTTGAGGAGCTTAACTGAATAACGAAAAGTCGGTTAAATATCAAAGTTGGTATTTAAGTTCAGCATCTTCTAAGGATACGAGACAAAGATTCTGAAGAAAATCTTTCCACACCAAACCATACTCTACTTGGAAAATTGTTGAAAATTTTGACTCTCTCAAAATTGGCAATAAGAATTTCATCCGCATTGGCGTAAGTAGATAACCCTTTGTGGGCTAAAACAGTTGTAGAACGAACAAGTGCCAATGGAACATAACGTGCCCTCATTGCTTGTACTTTACAATGTCTAATCCATAATGTTAGACAATAGCACAAAGTAAAGGAGTGATTTTATACTGTTATTGTCCATTGTTGCGGACTACACACGCTAGTTCAACTGCTTTTCACCTCACGTCTTCGCTGAGAGGCAGAACACGTCAATGACTAGAATTGCGCCGTGGAGCTCTGCAACTGCTTTAACGCACGAATCACCTACGCCGATGCCGAATTAAATGGGCCACTTGGTATATTTGAGTTCTGTTAATAAAAAATGAAATGTATGTCTTGAATTTTCTTGGAATAAGCTCGGAAGTCCTTTTCATTCTGGATAACCTTTTATAACTGGTTATCTGTAAGAGATAGACAAAATTTTACGTAACAGAAAATGTATATGGTTCTCACTGAAATACACAATTTCTGTTAAGTACATGTACTTGTGGAAATAACCATTTTCGAGATAGTTCTTGTTATTGGTTTGAATTTTCAAATACTTGTATTTTTTCTCAAATGGAATGTCGATATTCATGTTTATGTGCTGGCCATCAAAAGGACTGGAATGTCAAAGGCATCACATAACGACCAGCTTGTAAAAGGTTTGAACATCACTTAAGCCTAGTGTATTCCCTTTTTTCTGTCTCTAGGAGGAAATATAGAATAAAGCGATTTTTACATGTATCTCGTTTAATGTAGTTGTATATACGTGTTTAAAAATAGTTTATATAAGAGTGAGGAGAGAACGTCATGAGAGACATACATGAACCTTTCTCTATCTGCACGTCGTATTAACACTGAAAATATTGTTCACGTCTTCAATTTGTGGAGTGGTGCTCATTCTTTTACCCCTCTTTATAGTCATAGAATTTGTTTCTTTTCGTAATATTCACATTCTCTGAAGTAGTAGCACTTCCAGACTCTGAAAGAATACAGAATAGTCTTAGCTAGGGAAACGTTTCAGCTTGGGATCGATTCTGGGACCTCTAACGACTAGATGGATGTGGTTTCTTTACAAACAGTTGTTCCCGACTCGCCGTCTCATTTTTTGCGTATGGGAAGTCTAAATGGGATTAGGGATAGTAAAATATCTCTAGCGCTTTGCTTGGTTTGTTGTTTTGCGTCAGTTATTTTATTTGAAAGCACTCGACACCGCGTACAAGGCAAGGCATTTGTTTCAGGAATTAAGGATCAGCTTTAATTGTTACATATATTTAAATCTATCCACGTTCTGTATTATTTATTGTAATTTTTTTTTATTCCGACTTCTACGCGCCGTGTTGACGTATTTCGGTACACCCAGTGGTGCTTTCTTAATGCTTAATCATGTGTATTTCTAGTCCACATTCCCACAGCTGTGATGCTCTGTGATTAGCTCGACGCTCATAGATGACGTCATAGAGAGGGAATCTTTACACCCTAAATAATCTATAAACATCCGCCGGGTTGAGACACTACTTACGCATGGGCCTGCCCCTGTTAGGGCGGTGCTTGCGCGCTGAGGCGAGCCGAGCGGAACGCCAAGTACCCTGCCGCCGCTGCTGTGCCTATGGACACGAAGACACTCACTGCACCGCCGCTCCTCGGTGCCACTACTGTGGCGCCCAGAACCTCACCAGCGACTGCACATCACACGATCTACGCAGACGACGCCGGTGGCTTTGGTCACTTTACGGGACAAGCACAGTGCCCACTGTATCCCCGGTACGGACACATACACACACCAGCAAATCCCAATGCAGCTTCTCGGCCTGCACAAACGACAGCATCTTACACCGCAGCTCCACGGCCGTACACACGTGCGACCCCAACCACTACAGGAACACCACCAGCCACAGACCGTAGCAGTCCCAGTACCCGTCGTCGCCGATAGCATCCTTCGAGACGCGGTTCAGGGCCTCTACTCAGAGGTTCTGAATATTGGCTCTCAGCTGGAAGCTATCACAGAACACTACAACACGCCGGCAAACAACACCAACGTCACTGAGCTCCTACAGCGCCATGACCACGCCACAACCAACGCCCTAGCAGCAATCCGGACACACCTCACGGAGCTCATACAGATTCTCACCAAAACAAGCGAAGAACTCGCCCGACTACGTCAACACACTGAGACCATCTACCGCAACACACAGAAGATCAAAGACACCACAGCAATAGACTAGAGTCAACCAGATATTCGACATCATCACACTCCCCAGATTTCCCATTGGTACCCCAATGCCACACACAAACGCCAATGTCAGGGCATCCACCATGATATTAGACCTGTCTCCATGCACCACCCATCATAATATGCACCCACAATCATCCGGTTTGCTTTGGCGGTACCAGACTTCATGTCACCCCTTGTTAAAAATAAATTGTATCACCACAAAATAACTTTAGTATAGGGGAAAAAAAAAAAACACTACCTGGTGCGCCAGAAGCTAGCATAACTTCACCACGGAAGACATTGTATAATTTGTTTAGTATTACAGTAATTGTAATATGAATACTACAGTAATATTTTAGTATAAGGATTGAATATATCCAATATAAATACAAAAAAGAAAAGAATACCTAGAATACAGATCTACAAGAAAGACAAAGGAAGGCACATGAATAGATTCACGAACCAGTTCCTTTCAGAAGCTGGAAGTGGAAGTGCCTAATTTCTGCTGCTGATGACATCACTGTATAAGAAGAACGAGAACGAGAAGAAGAAGAAATAGGAGGAAGAGGAGATGGCAGAGGCGGAGGAAGACGAGGTGGCAGAGGAATAGAGCAGAAGGAAGAGGAGGAGAAAGAGGAGGAAGAGAAGGAGGACGAGGAAGATGAGCAGTAGAAAGAGGAAGAGGAGGAAGGGTAAGAAGAGGAAGAAGAGGAACAAGCAGGAGGAAGAGAAGGAGAAGTAAGAGGAGGAAGACGTGGAGAAAGAGGAGCAAGAGAAGGAAGAAGAGGAAGAGGAGGTGACAGAGGAGGAGTCAGGGGAGGAAGACGAAGAGGAGGAAGAGGGAAAGAGGATGAAGGGAGATAGGAGGACGTGTGGGAGGTAGAGGAGGAAGGGGGAGAGGAGTAGGAAGTTGAAGGGAGAGAGGAGGAAGAAGAGAAGAGGAGGAGGAAGGGATAGATGATGAAGAGGAGGAAGAAGAGAAGAGGAGGAAGGGAGAGAGGAGGAGGAAGAGGAAGAGGAAGAAGAAGACAAGAGGAGGAGGAAGTGGAGGAAGAGGAGGACAATGCGGAGGAAGAGGAAGTAGAGGAGGTAAGGAAGAATGCGGCTCTTCCATCAGGAATTAAAGTTGAAGATTTGCCCTTACATTGTAGGTCTTTTGACCAACATATCTGGAGTAGTGCTTTGCGTACTAATGGTTAGGTCGACCTATATCTAATGAGAAGCTTCCGAGTTCGAATGTTCGTTCCGCCTACACACTCACCTTTACGTGTGGCTCATAACTAAAATTTGTACCACCCCGTATACGTTTTCATCATTCTCCCCTTAAGATGAAGACATTTGAATATCAAATTATTTCAAAATAATATTCATCTGCAGGAACATCTGCACTTTAATCATGTTAATATTTACCGAGATCCATATTTTTTCACCTCCTATTGCCTTTTGGTATTTTCCTGTATGCTCCAGAGCTCGCTGATTGCTGTTGGAGCTATTAGATGCTGTAACACATGTTTTCGACCGATATCAAGTAGTAATGCATAAACCGTAATTTAGAATTCCAGGATACAAATGACAGGTCATTAGCTTGGCGGTAAATACAGGTAAAATGCGATCTCTTCCTTTCAAGGTTATCGTTAAATTGAAGATTATATCCTTATAGAGTGCTTTTTTGTAGTAACAGTTTATTTTTAGGATTTCCTTCGGCTTTTAAGTATAAATGAAGACTATTAGCCTGGGGGTAACTACAGGTAAAATACGATCTCTTCTTCTCCAGATACCTACGTGCCGCTAAATTACAGATTCTGTATACTGTTGATTAGTTCGTGTACCAACAGGTGTGTAACATTCTGCTGTTTCTTTTTTACAATATCCTTCCTTTTAACGCCTCGCAAATGTAATTTATATGCACATATACAGGATACACCAGAAATAAAGTTCTCGCCGACAAAGCACAGCATCAGTAAATTGGTATTAGTGATTCAAGATTCACAGGTGTCCTTGGCTTACTTTTATGTTTTGTCCTCTTCGCCTATCACAGCACTCAAGTCAGCTTACTGATACAAATACAGCTCCCTCGCCTGACCACTATACTCCTATACACTGATAAAAACAATCAAGAATCATTTATTGATCACACTCCTTAAACCGCTGTGAGGAGCAGGAAACATAAAAAAAATCGGATGTGTTGCACTCACATGGCCTTCTCTATTCTTGTACTAACCATTCTTACAAACTGTTATTCCTATATCTTCTTCGTGTTACTAGAGACAAACATTTACAGAAATTATCTCATTGCTTATTCCCTTGCTGGTGCAAAGGGAATATGAGAATACAGTAGGTTTTGAGTGATAGTCAAATCGTTCAAAGCCTTGAGATCCCGTTCTCTTTGCACGCTTAACATATAACAAAATGAATAACGGTGTTGCATTTCATTAAGGTTTTAAGCTGTTGGAAACTGACACAAATAACACGGAATATCTCCGAAATGGTTCACTCTACAATATAACATATACAATATATATAACGATATTTTTCTTGTGTTCAGATGTATTTCTAGCAAAATCTGGAACACAGAATTTTTGGGAGAAATACAATACTTCCCCGATTTACCACATGTAAGAGAAAAAAAATAATAAGAGATAGAGGGCAGAAGAAATTATGTGAATGTAAATCATCAGATTTTTATAAACATTGTTAGAAATTCAAGAAAACTTTAGAAATCTTAACAATATCACAAACTAAAAACAACTTAAGCTTAAATTCGGTATATTTTCTTTTAACCCATGAAATGTTGATACCTTAAAGCGCGAATGGAAATGATAACAATGACTTCATGACACATTCCTCTGCTAACCGAATATTTTACTTCCACTTTTGTTTCCACCGTAATATTTGATACCAAGATTTCACCGGAATTACATGTTTTTGAGGCTTTCAGAACCCAAAAGCATATGTCTAGATAAAGGTACATGAGTGCGAATTTAGGGGATGGTGGAATCTGTGAATAGGACATTTTAAAATAGAATTCTGCTGTAATCACTAACATGATAATTTAGTCTTTAATATTAGAAATGAAACGGAAAGTAGATTACTACTACATTATAATATAAAACATGGTTTATTGAAAATTCGTTTAATTTCCAGCCATTAAAATTCCGCAACTTACAAGGATGCGAGAAAAATATATTCCAGAAAATCCTTCTATCCCAAACGACTCCTTACATGGAACATTTGCAGTTTGTTTGTTTGTTTGTTTTTTTAATTGTTCCATTTATATCCCGTCTTTAAGTGCAGAGGTCATATCGGCGGCCTTAACTATTGGTTTTACTCTCTTAACAGTAGGGTTTATACATTGGATTCACACTTTCATTCATACTTTCAGACTCAGGGAATGATGGGGAATAGTCCTGACTGGAGAAAAATTCCTACCCTCCTGCCGGGAATCGAACCCGCGACCCGTACAGCAGGCAGGTGCTCTATCAACTGCGCCACGGGGCCAGCCTCAGTTATTTCTTGTTTTATAAAAACTTCTGTATATTCATTTAAAAAAAAACAAAAACAAAAACAAAACATGTATTTGTATTACGAATGTACTGACATTTCTGCAAATAGGCTGAGAATCCTGTTAATAATATTTGGTAATTGATAAACTGTAAAAAATGGACAAACTCTTACTACTCAAAAATGTAGTCTGAGCATACAGAGTTAAAATAAGTTAAATTATCATTGCTCTTAAAGTTCTAAATGGGGTCTCCTGAAATTGTTATGAACTATTTTATATATAATGAAAATTGTTTCAAGTTGTCATTTGCATTGATAGCTTACTTAATGAGTTTATAAATTTCTTCATCCAGAAAAATAATATTTACTTTTAAGACATTTTTCTCAAAGTAAGAGGAAGAGGAAGAGAGCAGAAATTTCTACTACATCTATACAACATGCAGTGAAAGTTTTTAATCACAACAATAACTATTAAACCCCAGCGCAACAGCCCATTAAGGACCAAGACTTGCCGCCCAGTCACTGCGTCGCCCACCTCTGCCCACCACAGGCGTCATTGGATGGGGTGCAGTACTGGAGGGTGGTGCTTGGTGAGCTTCCCTAGACCTCCCGGCCAGTTATGCGGTCTTTTCGACCTGGGGTCCCTACTTCTCCATCAATTAGCTCCTCAAATGGCCCCCCGGGACCTAACGAGGCTGAGTGTACCCCCTGCCAGACGTCCCAACGGTGGAAAACCATCATGCTGGTACCGGAGGTCGAACCCGGGTCCTCCGTGCCAGAGGTAAGCGCGCAACCAACTGCGCTACGGAGGCGGTTAATCAACAACAATAGTTTTATAAGTTTATTGTTATCGTCCTCCAACGTAATGTCATATCGGGCGGTGAATGACTGAAACGTGTGAAATGATGCTCAAATGAGCCCGAGTGTGTGTGCGTGTGCGCGCGCGCCTGTCAGTCTATTGGCAGCATAACTCAAAAGAAAAGCAAAACGTCGGTTAAAAACCAAAGTTGGTATTTAAGTTTAATGTTATTCAAGGACGCGACACAACGATTTTGAAGAAAATAGCCCCACCCTAAACTACCCTTTAGATGGAAAATGTTTCGAAAATTTTGATTTTCTTAAAAATGGCTCTAACGATTTTGATTAAAGTGTCATATGTTTGGGACGCTTTTATAGCAAATGAAATGTATATCTTGAGTTTTCTGGCCCTAGCCCATGTAGTCCTATTTACTCTGGATGACTTTTGCATAACTGGTAAACCGTACTGCACCAAAAGTGTAGACCTTGCTAAAACACAGTTTTCGTCCAAATAAATTGTTTTGTAGAGTGAACCATTTTGGAGATATTCCTTGTTATTTGTGTAAGTTTTTAAGAACTTTTACTTCTGTCAAATGGAACATCATTATTAATTTTTTAAATGTTAACCATGCAAAGAGAACTGAAAGCTTCAAAAGATTTCACTATCGCTCAAAGTCTACTATTTTGCCATATACTCTTTGTATCTACAATAAGACAAACAATAAGATAATTTCTGCAAATTTTCATTTTAATGGAAGATCGCTACTCATTTTTTTATATCTTAGCCGTGCAGGGAGAAAGGAATTTCAAAACTTTAAAATACTTAACTATCACTCAAAGCCTACTGTATTCCCATGTTCCCCTTGCACCTACAAGGATATAAGCAATAAGATAATTTCTGCAAGTGTTTATCTCAACTAACACATAGGAATAAGAGTTTGTAAGAAAGTTTAGTGCAAGAGTAGAGAAAGTCATGTAAGTGCAACACATCAGATTTCTCTCTCTAGTATTTCGCACAATTTTAATATAGATATTTTATCAAGGGCATTTTTGTAATCTATGAAGATATGTTATCTAAATTAAATTCTTTTCCCTTTTCAGTGAGTCTGAGTACACAAATGTATCGGGTATATTCTATATGTTATTACTTTGAAAATGTCATAATGCATAAATTTAAATATTTAATTGCAATATGTAGCATTTTCACTGGGATTTGGAAATAGAGACCAATGAATTAACTGAAACTAAGTTATTGTTGGTATGTGTGCCAAAATGAACCAATTATGTACGATATTAAACGCAGTAACAGTATATTTACAATGCTGAGATTACATAAAACATTGTCATGGATTCCATTTATATTAATTTGCTTATAATTGTTAAAAGAAATTGTAATTTACAGGCGAACATAATAAAAGAAGAATTCCAGCGGCTGGAGAGGCTAGAGAATGCGCACCAAAAGAAGCTGCAGGTTTATTTAGAGACATGCAAGCGTGTTGATAAGAAGTTATGCATGTTATGGGATATTAGCAATCAGAACATGCAGAGTGATTACGAGGGAGCAATGCAAGTTTATGCCTTTACAAACCATATTATCAAAACTTGGCAGGAGGGCAACGCATCCATAGCAAAAGAGGTCCAGAATGTTCTTCTTGTCAGTTACACCAACCCGAGTGAGTTAAGTTCTCTGTTCTATTTGTCTTGTATATTTAATAGTTATTTATGTAACTAGTGCACAGTATGACTGACTAATACGAGGCTATCGCGCTAATTTTTACGTGTGTCACAATGAAGAGATTATAGGTACACGCGTTATATGCTTTTCCTGTAATTTTAGCACTTAAATAACTTAAAAATGATTAATAAATCTGCTAAATGAATAAATCATCTTCATCATCATCAACTTCATGGCTTGGGCCTATTGATCCGTTCGGTTCCCGAGTGGAAATTTATAGCAGATGAATTCTCCAGCTTTGCTTAGTTTTTCCAATACTTCTCTGGCCTAAACTTATAGATTTAGCACCTTCTTTTGGAAATGTACCTCTATTCATTCTTGTTACAAGTTGAAACTAATTGTATTTATTTGCCTTTATCTTATCATGTAGTCTGAAAATGCCTCGTTCCTGATATCTCCACTCCTCTTTTGGCCTGTTAACGTTACTCCTAGGACTCTTTTGAGAAACCGCATTTCGACTGTTTCTATTTCTCTCCTCCAATTTTGTTAAAGACCATGTTTATGATCCATTAATAAACGTTGGTACTGCGATTGTTTTATAAAATTTTAATTTTGTTTCCCCTTATTGTGTTATTTCTTAAACATTTATTTATTAAACCACAGGTGTGTTGAAATTTTTCTATTTCCATGTCAGGCCTGTATGTGATCATACTTCCCAAATGTTTAAAACAGCTCACTTGTTCAATTCCTTCTGTTCCAATTGCAATTGTTCTCATGTGATAAGGTACAAGAAAAATTCTCCGACTTGATATTTATAAGCTGTATTGTTTTGTTATTTTACACAATTTATGAGATACCTTTCGCAATTGATTTTCTGAAGATAACTTGGCCATCTACAAATAATATGCAATTCATTTCCATTTCGTCTGTCATAAAATATTCCTCAAAAACGTTTTACCATTTTCTTATGGCGTCCAAATATGTATTAAAAAGTAATGGTCAGAGTGGGCAACCTTTGTCTAACTCCAATTAATATTCATAAACATTTATCCTATACCTTTTCGTTTATCTATTCGTGTTCTTATATTCTGGTATAAGATTTTAGTTCCCTTCATTAAAATGTGCTGGGCACCTTTTTCTTTTAGAATTTTCCACAGTTTACGTCATACCAATTTATCAAATGCTTTTTTATAGCCGCTGAAGACCACGTGTGTTTATAGATTGAACCATCTCCTTTTTCTATTAATTGCCTGATTATACAGCCTGATGTTGACCGTCCTCCTCTAAATATATGTTGTTCAAATGAGCGTCTCAATGCGTCTATTTTGGCGTAATTCTTACTGCACGTTATCAATAAACCCATTTCCTCTATAATTATTTGGATTATGTGGATCACGTTTTTTAAATATTTGTACTATAACAGCTTCACACCATTCTTACGACCCGTGACCATATTGGCAGCAAATTTTTATAAAATTCAATAGTCTATTTAAGTGCTTGAGATCCGCATTTGATAACTTTTATGTTTATTTTATCAATGCCAGCAGATTTCCTAGTTTTAAAACTCCTCATTGTTTCATTTAATCCTTTTAAAGTTATAGATTGAACCATTTCGGATATATTGCTTGTTATTTGTGGGAGTTTTGCAATACTTATACTTTTCTCACCTTCACTTTCTCTCTTTTCACCTCCAGCTATAGCATTAATTTATTCTTGTTGGTTATAGTTTCGTAACACTGTAACCAAGTGTTATTTTTTTGATAAATTGGATTAATATTTAGATTCTTTTCCTCCATTGTTAATTTCTTTCAGTATTTTATATACATAATTTTGTAGGCGATGCAAATCATATTCTAAATTGAACTTTCCCAACTTTTTCTATGTAATTTACTGACTTTCCTCTTTAATATAGCAGTTCATTTTATGCTCAGTTTTATTTTGTTGTTATTATTGTTTAAATAATTTATATAAGCATCATGTATTTTTTTCTTTTATAATTCTCTCAATTTCCGAATTCCAAATTTTAATTCTACTTTTCCTATACCTTTTCTTTCTTCTCCCCAGAACTCTTCTGTTGCTTTTAATATTACCGCTTTTATCCTTTATCATTTTAAATTAATATTTTTATAGTAAGGTAATGATAAAACTATTGAAAGTATGGATTCTATACCGATTTAGATTTTGAACGCAACTATGAGAGCTCAGAGTTTGTTAATTCCAGAAAAATCAAAAGATGCCTACGAGAAGGAATATGAAAAGTTTCACGGATGGAGAAACAAAAAATGCGTTAGTTTGACCATTGAAACCGCGTAATTGATATACCTTTCAGACGATTTCAGGTTTTCTTACAAGCACATCGGAGAAAAGTATGCTGCAGCGTTGATGACACCATTGCCATCTTGTTTCCATGGTAGTTACGTCATTTATTTATTGGTGCTAGAGACACGGTAATTTCGTGCGCTTTATTCCCTCATAATATTCTTACTTTCCCAACTAAACTAAGCCTCGGCACTACAGCCCATGAAGAGCCAAGCCTTACCCCCAGCCGCTGCGTCCCCGACCTCGGCCCACTACAGGCGTCATTGGTGGGGTGCAGTACTGGAGGGTGGTACGTGGTCAGCGTCCCGATCCCTACCGGCCAGTTGTGCGATCTTCACGACCTTGTACTTTCCCTACTACTATATACATTTCAGGTAGAGAAGGTATTATATTCCACACCAAATTTGCATATTGTGAAGTCGTGTTCATTCACGTTTTGAGACCCTAATTCAAAAAATAATAAAACAATTGCTTCTGTAATATACACTTGCATCAAGTAAGGAAGGAATTCTACTCCAATATAATAAAAATAAATAAAACATAAAATAATAACACCTCTTTAGGGAAAAGGCCTTTGTACGTGTGTGATTGAGAGTGAATGTGTGTCTGTGTGTTTACGCGCCTGTCTATGAACAACATAATCAAAAACCGTTAAATACAAAAGTTCAACAACACGACACGAAGCTTAAAAAAGAAGAAAATAATGGGAAAATAGTGAAAAAAGAAAATAAAGAGAAATCCCTATTAACATGTACACTTTACATGGAGAATGTTTCAAAATTCTCAGCAAGTATTTTTGCTTTCTCTATTACCTGCCTTCAATAAAAGAACGAATTATTAAATTCGATACACGGATTGCCCTGAAAATATACATTAAAGGCTACCTAAAAGACAAATTTAGAAAGAGATTCACCTATCTGTCTGTGTGTGACTCTGTTAGTAGGTTTAGTGTGTACGTGAGCGTGTGTGTGTAAACATTGCTTAATACAAGCTCTGATAAACACCAAATTTCGTACATAAGTTGGACAGTGGGTTTATGTATGTGTTAATAATAATTATATTTTACATGTTTTATTTCCATTACAAAACATTTTTGTGTTTTGCATAAATATTATAAGCTGTACAGTTTTAGAATTTATTTTCCGTGCATGTGTTTACGTTTTTCTTTCTATTACAAGGTGCTCCTTTAAAAGTGGTTGTTGAGAGGATAATAACGAACGCAAACACAGCAAGGGATACTTATCAAACAATTAGGCCTCATGTGTACTGTATGGGACGTTTCAACAGCATATACAGTCAGGTATGATCCATTTCATAGTATAGGTAAGTACATAATTTTATTGTAAACTAGCTGATCCATCGAACTTCTTACCGCCTAATAGTCATTGAATGTCGTGTTACAGATTAGCTAAACTTAATTTCTTATTTTATGAAAGTAATACAATGAATGCAAAATAAATATTTAGTTCTGTACTTTTAAGATAACAAAAATAAATAAAAAGTACATAAATTAAGTATATCAGCAAGTGTCAGCAAGTCACACAGATTTTCTTACTGCAATTTGCGCCGCCGCCACCACCGCCACTGCCACCGCCACCAGCACCAGTACCAAAACAAATTTCTGAACGCACGCATAAATATTTGACAACCAATAGATATGTCAGTTCTTTTTCATTACTGACATTATTCTACATTTCTAAAATCTAAACTACGCTATTATCCGAATATTATGGATATATCTTGTAGATTCAAAACCTTTATTTAATACGTTCTTTAATTTGAGGAAAGATTTTACCGTATCGACGGGATGAACATTAAATGTTTGACAGTTACGAAACCCATGAACATTTTGTATGGAAAAGGGATTTTTATTTTTTGTCAATTTTCCAATGTTTTAATAATTACTCTGCTATTCAGGACGGAGACAAATACAACAAATCAAAAACCATGAAAATCGGTCCAGCCGTTCTCAAGTTATAAGTGTTAGAACAAACCCGACTTTCTTTTATATATTAATATAATTTAAGCTCCCACAATTAGGTTAATTTTGGTAAAATAAACAAACAAAAAATGAAGTTTAACACATAAAGGACTTAGGGGAAAACATTGAGGATGACATATGGCGCCTCCATAATCATGATTATGGTTCTTAGCACATACGCTTTTACATTAAGCCTAAGATAAGATTAGAAAAAGGTGTACTTAAGAGCGCAGAGAAAATCAGCAACCATTTTAATCGTTTTAGCTGTCAAGATACCAATGATATTACATCCGTCCGTCGGTCCCTCCGAAAAAAAAAAATTAGTTTTATTTTTGCGTAGTCCTCGAACATTGTTCCTTACAATTAAAGGTATAATCTTTTAAACACTAAAGAATTCCAATATATAATTTTAACTCGCTGAAATCAAATTGTACATGAAGTTATTTTAAATCCTACATTCAAGACCAAACTTGTAATCAATAAAACTATACCCCGCCGCTGTAACATTTCACTTGACAGCTCACGTGGATTTGCATGAGGTTGTGTATTCTGTGCTTGCAACATTGCCACAGTTGCTAATGCAGTAGCAGACGACTTAGCTTTCTATCACGTCACAAAACCACAGAAAGTGTGCATGTAAGCTAAGAACTTAGAAGAGCAATTAACTACTTTGTTATTACTAATAATTGAAAGTGAGCGCAGGTATAACACACTGCAACATAGATAAATCAAATTACAGTAATTTCAGTGCGGTTGGGTATTCCCCTCTACTGCAGTAGACTTTCTAATGGCATCTATTTCTAACACATCGAGACCTGTGATCGTGTGAATGCAGTTTCTTTTCTTCCCTGGAGTTGACAATAACTTGGTGCGCTCCAGCAACCTTATCTTCTTTCTCTTGAAGTACTGTTCCCTTGTTGATTGCGATTCTTCTCCTTAATCCAAGTGTTCTTTAACTGCGCTTTATAAGTTTATCAGCATGAATAGAGGAATACCCATGAATAGGGCTCGGAAGTTCATGCCCTAAAAAACACTGAAATATGCAGGCATATATGCTCTTAAAAACTTCAAAATATGCCAAGAAATATGCACTATTAATTAAAACGATTGATGTCCCTTTGCAGTAGACAAGACGAGTTAGTATAAATAATAAATAAAGTTACCGTATTCCTTAGACGTTGAAGCAGAAGTGGTCCGGCTGCTAGTATTAACTGCTAAATTGCAGTTCACAACAAACACTTTGCAAAAATGTTCAACTGTAAAACATCCTATGTTGTCTCGCAAAACACTTTTGTAACGTGAAAAACTTCTCTCTGCGTCATAAGATGTTATCGGGTATATTTAAATGATGTTAACTACTTCACAGAGAGAGAGAGTCAAGTCTATTGGTGTGACAGATGGTTTTCTTTCGAGGATGTCTCGGATATCGCACATCTGGTTATAACCAGAATTTTTTGAAATTACATAATTTACTTTTTGTCCTGTGCTACCAGGAACCGAACTTAGATCACATTGTTTTTTCAAAGACAGTAAGTGATTCATGCAAAGGAGATCCTACAGCTTCCAATGCCGTCATGGTTGTTGGTAAGAAAGAAAAATGGGCAGATATGAAACTAAGATCCTTCTTTAACCCAGTGCCTGACAGAATATTTTGCACCATTTCCATTGATGAAGCATCTTTCGAGTCCAATGAATTAACAATCTCTTCGACTATTTCTATGTGCTCAGTATAATATAAAACTGCATCGACCCATGTTCCCCATCGAGTTAACACTGGTGCAGGTGGAAGTCTGATATTAGGTGCTGTTGATCTAAACAACTTAACTCTTTTAGGAGATTTAACAAAAATTTTCTTGGTACTGGACACAAATCTATCTACCAGCGGGAAAGAATCACGTATTGTCTCAGAAATGTGATGAAGAGTGTGTGCCAAACAAAATAAAAAACCATAGAAATCATTAAAATATCAATAAAAAGGCTATAATATTGAAATAATATGCATTTATCAAAAATCAAGAAAATATGCAGTTATATGCACTATAAAATCATGTCCAAATAACAGAAAATTCCATAATTCGTGCACGTAATGTAAAAGCATACATTTTTAACCCCTATGAAAAAACATGCAAATGCATGAACTTACTAGCCCTAACCCATGAATACCCACGTATTCCTTCCCTTGTTCACAAAATTCCCTCGTTCTTAATAACCCCAGTGCTTGGCTATTCGGTGGAACACCTCGACGTATAGGATTTTCACTTCGTGAGTCACTTCGCGATCGACTCTCTTTTGAGGCATCATCTTGCACGTTACATTTTCTGTGTATAAGAATTTATATAAAAATTATACACAATAAAGAATAAATATAAATAAACGATAATCTTATCAACAATAACTATTAAAATAACACATATAACAACAAATATAATAAAGAACTCGCGAAAATCAATTAGAGGCACGTGGCTGGAAACTATATTTTGCAACAGAGCTTCTTCCCCTCCTGTTTCCTTTTCCACTTTCTGACCGGCCTACCAGAATGCTACCCTGTGATTGGTTCAGGAAGTCTTACTAGCGGCGGTCTTATCTGCAAGTGTAGCAACTTCACTGCTACCTGTAAGTAGAAAGTTAACGGGTATGTTAAGCTGTCTTCAGCCACCCTCAGGAACGGAGGCTGCACAATTGAAAGCAGCAATTGTATCGCGAAGAACGTTTTAAATAGGTACCAAACCTATAAGAAGGCGGCGCCGCGGTCGAGTGGTTAGAGCGTTTGCCTACCACATAGGCGGCCAGGGTTCCATCCCAGGGAATCGCATGTGGTATTCGTGGTGGACGAAGCGGCGTTAGGGTTTTTTTTTTTTCTCTCCGCCATTCACTCCAACAATTGCTACACTATCACTCACCTTTCCAATGGCCTGCATTTCATATCATCCTCTTCTTCACCATCATGTTTGGCTGACCACTCCTTCCAGGTCTTCACTCTGTCCGGTCCATAAGTTCCAGTAGTCCCTGACAGCCGCTTGACCCTAGGCACAGGTTTGTACGTTCTAGGGAGTGTAAGTCCTACATAAAAGGAAGGTAATCAGTTAAAGAAGAAAACTATAAGAAAACAGGAGAAAATGAACGTTTAAAATTTCATGCCTTGTCTCACTGCTCGCGCACAACATTTTAAACTTCATTTCGGAACTTTTAAATGGATAGAAGGGAAAACAGCAATTGGATAAACATTTAAAACGTTTAAGAACCTTTTATGAACTTTTAAAACCGTCACTTTCCCCTGAAGTTTTGTTCGACATTTTGTATCGAGTAGCCTTACAAACTATTTACACCTATATGACAAAGACAGTGTGATTTTTATGTGTTTTTGCTCTTGAATTCCAAAGCCCTATAAATTATTAATAATTATTAGATATTCATAATTAATACCTTTTAACTCAATTACGTAAAAACGGTAACAATAATTAAGCTGCAAGCAAGAGAAGTCCTGAGTTTCATTTAGTTTTCCTTTTCGTAAAAAATAAAAAAAAGAGGAAAAACGTATGTAACATCGGCGTGAGTAGATATCCCTTCGTATGTTAAAACAGTAATTGGACACCTCCATGGCGCAATTCTGAACATAGAGACGGCAGTAGTGTTCTGCCTCTCAGCAAAGACCTTACAAAGGCAAGGGGCAGTTGAACTAGCGTGTGTAGTACGTGATAATAGACAATAACAGCATAAACAACCAATAAGGTCACACTTTACTTACAGGATCTTTATTTTGCAGGGAGTAAACTCACTTCGTATGTGGTGCTATTGCCTAACATTATGAATTAGAGACTGTAAAGTGTAAGCATAAGGGCACATAATGTTTCATTGGCACTTGTTCGTTTCTTATTAATGTTATTGTATTTCATTATTATTACTAATATTATTTATTGCCTTTATTTTTGTTTGTAGTTATTTTTGTTGCTGTTGTATTATTATTTGTATTGTATGTTTATCACTATCACGCTTATCAGCAGTATTATTGTTATCATTAACATGAGTATCATAATTATTAGTTTTAATATTATCACTATTTATGTTTTTGTTAGTGTTATGGTTTATTGTTATATTTTCATCATCAAACGCTACTGTTATGCTGACTTCATTCATAGAACAGGTGTTCAAAATGACGCCTTTTTGATTGATACAATGTTTCAACCATCTTCTTGTATGTCCTTTGGGCGTTTCTGAGAATTAAGGGAGTGGCAGAGGCACATGCTTCAACGATTGTTTGACGTATTACCTCTACAATGAGACGATGAGTTTCAAGCGCAGTCAAGCCCGGGCGCTTGGACAGAGCGGACGTACCAGGAGAACCGGTTGTTTTGTCTACAGCGTGCGTGGCGTGATAGTGAGTGAGAGCAAGAAAGACATATACCACACTGTGAGTGATATTGATTATCACCAAGTGTAGGAATTTAGAGTGAGTAGATCAGCTAAATTTAACAGTGAAAAGAAATGGAAATGTACGCGAGAAAAAATACCCTCCGGATAAAGTTTGCTTTAAGTGCAACGCGACCGTCGGCATATGAAGTGCATAATTTCATAGCAGATACATTACGGTTAAATGCGGAGCAAGTGGATACAATACAGTTAATCGCAAGTGAACGGGCAATTTATGTTAAATTAATATCAGCACTCTTGCTGGAGAAAACCCTCAATACCCTCTCGGCGGAAACACCTTTCACATACATGAATAGTGAGATGACTAAAGTGCTTATCGAACACGTGACCGGTAATGCTGTCAATGTCCGAGTGTTTGAAGTACCCCCAGAGCTCCCAGCAGAGGTCTTAAAAGCAGCGTTGCAGAGTTACGGAACGGTATATGACGTCCGGAAGGAACAATGGAGCAGACAATATCGCGTCCCGGTGTTTAATGGGGTACGAGCGGTAAAGATGCAACTGAAGACGAACATCCCTAGTTTTATCGTCATTGGTAGCTACAGATTATCGGTGTCCTACGCCGGCCAACCCAGATCCTGCTACGTCTGCAGTAGCACGGCACATCTAAAGGAATTTTGCCCCCACCGTCCGACTGCAACACGCCAACTGGACGGAGAAACGAAACAGAACCGACAATGGTGGTAGTGGACACGCAGAGGGAGGGAGCGCATCCTACGGATGAAAACAGGCAAACGTCCCTGGTGAATGACAGTCAACAGGAAGCAGCAAGGTCTGCACCGCAAAGGGAGTATGCCTCCATAGTTCGAGATACCACTGGGAAACGAGTACATCTGGCCAATCCGGAGGAGATAATACCACCCGAGGTGGGTCCACTTGTGACTGAGACAGCTGCAGCAGAAGAGAAACGCCCTACCGAGAAGAAACGGGCCAAGCGGCGGAAGACAAGCAAAGCCCATAAGGAAGAACCATCCTGGAATAACCAAATGGAGCTGGAGGAAGAGGTGGAAGGAGCCCATGAGGAGGCACGTCAATTGCAAGTCCCGTCCACAGACACAGTAGATACGGCTGGAGTACTGACGCAAGAGCCTGCCTCAGCATTGATTGGCAGCAGTATCCTGGAGGAGGGAGGTGACAGGAACACCTGTGAGGTTCTACCTGCAAGGAGGGACTGCGGGAAACAACCCCCAGAGTGATTACGAAGCAGCACAGTTACAACAAAGTGTGAGGTGCCCAGCGGTGGAGATAGGAGCTGACTCCCATTACCCGGAGGACACCCCCGGCACCACCGTAGCGGCACGACCATCTGCGAGTGATTCTCGACGGCAAGTACTCGAACGGCCACACAGATCCCAAGAGGACCAACCACGGTCAGCTGAAGCAGTCGCAATTTATCGGCGTGCAGAGATGGCTGGTGGATCTCATCCCTCCCAACCTGATGCGAGGGCCACAGAAGCGGAGTCGCCGATCCTACTTCAGGTGACACGGAAGCCCCAGGTGTCCTAATGTGACCCAAGGCTTAAGGGAAATCATCCGGCACAGATAACCCCAGCTAGACATCCAGAGACCGAACAGTAGCACACTAGTAGCAATGCACGAGGACAAGAACGTAGACGCCCGAGTTACACTACCTTTGCGACAGTCGCTTTCATAATGATCTATCTACGAACGGTGGCAACAGTGAATGTGAATGGGTGCAGAAATCTAGTAACCCAAAAACTGCTCAATAGTTTCCTCCAGGTGAACAACATTGACATATGCTTTCTCCAAGAAGTAAATACTTACAACTTGGATGCTCTTTACAATTACGACTATAAAGTTAACCTAGGTTTGAACGGCAGAGGAACGGCAATAGTGTACAGGAAGGGACTTCCCCTGCAGAATTTTCAGATGGATCCCGACGGCCGGGTCCTCTCCGCTACTTTGGAAGAGACCGTCCTGGTTAACATATATGCTCCAGCTGGGTCACAGAATAGACAAGCGAGAGAGCGTTTCTTCCAAACCGATGTAACCCCGCATTTGCGACAAGGCAAGGAACTTCTGCTAGCAGGCGACTTCAATTGCACGTTGCAGGCGAAGGACCAAAAAGGTGCTACGAATTTTAGCATCATGCTACATCTAGTGTCACAGCTGCAACTGCTTGACGCATGGGAGATCAAGCATGGCAATGAAGTGGAATTCACTTTCATCCGCAACACTTCTGCCTCGCGCATCGACCGACAGTATCTATCTCCCGGAATGGCTCCAAATGTCCATCGAATTTGGGTCATTCCGGTGGTTTTTAGTGACCATCATGCAGTGCTATGTCAATTGCAAATAAATGAAATAAGGCTTGAGACGGCCGGCCGTGGCTACTGGAAACTCAATAATTCTATGCTGGAGGACACAGACATTCGGGAACAATTTCAGACCAAATGGCTTCAGTTACAAACGGCCTTTAGAAGTTCAACTCGGAAGAGTTTTTGGTGGGTGAACACGGCAAAACCGGCGATTCGTTCCCTTTTTAAATCCATGGGTATTGAGAGGGCACAGGCCAAGAAGCAATTACTACATTTTTACAATGTGGCGCTGTGGGGGCTGCATCTGAAGCAAAGGAAGGTCTATGAGGTGCAGACGGAGATAAAAAAGTAAAAGAAATCATCAAATTAAAACACTTACACCAGTTGGAAGGACACAAAGTTCGAGCCAAAGTGAAATACATGCATGAAGCGGAACAGAACTCATTTTATTATTTCGCAAAGGAGCGGCAGAAGGGACATGGAAGATATCCTCAAACAATACGGGACGCGCACACTGGAACTGCCCATGTTGGAACGCGCGCCCAGCTCCAGCTTATAGCGGATCATTTTCAAGCTTTATTTCAAGAAGCGCCAGAAGCAGACACCCCTTATAGGCGTGTGGAACATGAACTGTTTGACACCGACATCACCCAGGAATCCGCAAAAATACTTACCAGCCCTATCACGGAGCGGGAGGTGATGGTCGCCATTCAACAAGCCAGTTGACACACATCACCAGGTCCTGATGGACTCACCTATGAATTCTATAGAAAGTTCTGGCCAATAATCAAGAAAGAAGTGATAGATATATATGCGGAATTGTGGGAGACAGCAGCGTTTCCCGCAACCTTCGCGGATGGTGTTATCACCCTGGTGCCGAAGAAACAGAAAATCACCACCATGAAGGATTATCGTCCAATAACGCTGCTAAACGCCGATTATAAGTTATTTGCAAAAGTTCTGGCTAACCGATTAAAAGGTGCATATGCAGAAATCCTGCATTGTAACCAAGCGGCAATATCGAGAAAGAACATTATGGTCACACTGGCGGAACTGCGTGACACGTTGATCCATCTACTAGGAGACAATAAAGCGGTGGCTTTGATCAATCTTGACTTTCAACAGGCTTTTGATAGAGTGCGCCATTCGTATCTATGGAACTGCTTAACGGCTGCGAAATTTCCAGTGCCGGTAATCAATCTTATTCAGGGACTCTACGGCACGGCACAGTCTCGAGTCTTATGGAACGGATGGTTTTCCAGGCCGGTACGAATAAAACGATCAGTACGTCAAGGCTGCCCGCTATCAATGGGATTGTTCTCATTGGCATTGAACCCTTTACTCCAGAGGTTGCAACAAACCATGCGAGGAGTCAGTGTATACAATGAACGGTTCACACTTACAGCCTATGCTGATGATGTGACTGTGGTGGCTGCAGATAATGCAGACATGACGACCATGCAACAGGGATTGGAGCAGTACACAACGATGTCCGGTGCAGTGTTAAATGCTGAGAAATCGGAGATCCTAATATTAGGAAATTGTCCCGAACCGCCACAGACCTTGGGGATGCAATGTGTCACCACTACAAGGATACTTGGTATATGCTTTATGGCAAATATCGAAGATACTATTGCAGTTAACTGGAGGGAAAAAATTAATAGTTTACGCCATTCCTTATCCATGGAGAGGATCCGGAACCTGAATTTGCTACAACGCATCTGGTACCTGCATACTTATGGTCTAAGCAAAATTTGGTATGTGGCACAGATTCTGCCGATTTCAAAACGTGACGCACAGAAACTGGAACAACTCCTTGGTTACTTTTTGTGGACTGGAAAAGCATATAAGGTGAGCCGGCCTCAACTACGCTTGCCTCCATCCAAAGGTGGTTGCGGCTTAGTCGACATTGCCAAGAAATGCATGGCCTTATTGGGGAAAACCGCCACACAATCATTGCGCGGATCTGGCTCATCAATTGACCAACATTTCTGGAAGGAACAGCTTCATTACCCTCAGGTGGCACTCAACGGATTTAAACCCACTGTCCTTCACCTAAAACGAATTCTGGACAACAACGATGACGTTACGGCCTTCGAATGCACTCGGAACCACTATCGTATGCTCACGACAGTTCATCTGGTTCCCAGAGTGACAGAGAAATATACCAGGGAGTGGAAAGTGATCTGGCAGAATTTATTTTGTAAACATGTGCCCAGTGATTGGCAGGAAACCACCTAAGAAGTATTAAATGAGACTATACCGACAGCGGATAAACTCTGGCGACATGGAAGGGCACAGTCAAACCAATGTCCATCTTGTGCCGCCGTTGACACACTGGACCACCGGATTGCTTCCTGTAAGCAGGTTGAAGTCATCTGGGTAGAGCTCCGGACTTACATCGCCAAATGGTGCCCACCGCAAGCTCCACCATGCATTGAGAAGCTCCAGCGTTTGGAATTTCATTTTCAGAATACTGCACTCCAACGCCGTGTAGTTTGGCTGGTAATGGGAACATTGTACTGGATCCTTAAACAGAATAATGGCCCAGTGGCGCAGAGGAAGGATTGGGTCAGTTTTCTGAGACAGGCACGCTGGCAACTGATAACTTCTGTCTTAGCAAATCAATGCAGCCGTACATAACTCGCCTTGCACTTTAAATACGACAATGCAACCATAATCAAAATAATATATATATATTGAAAAAAATAATAAATAAATAAATAAAATAAAATAAAAATAAATAGATAAAGTAAAAAACTTAGTTAAAAAAAGTCTGATGACGACCCTTACCCAGTTCAAAAAAAAAAAATAATAATAATAAAACAAAAAAAATAGTAATAATAAAACAAAAAAAAAACAAAAAAAAACGTAACGTCAAAAAAAAAAAAAAGCGCAATATTCTTATGACATCCAGGCCGATTGAGCGACCAGGGTACAACTAGTTGAAATGGACCTTTGCAGGTGTTTTAACGCAAGTCGTACCCGAACCTCAACAAGAAAATCCTGAAGCTCACCTTGCAGGAATTCCAGATACCGTGGTCCTCTAGTCTGACTGGGAGAAAGACAAGTCCCATAATATTGACCTCAAGAATATCACACCAAAATCGTTCGTACCCAGCGAGGATTGTTGGAGACCCAGTAGTGTATATTGTGTCTATTCATAGTGGCATAGTTACTGAAATATAGTTCATCGTTTCAAAGAAGTCTTTCAAGAAAGTCATGGGTGTCTCCCTCGTGCACTATTCAACACTACGGGGAAAATCATTGTCATAGAGTTGCTGTTTGAGGTGAAGTTTGTACACCCACCGCGCCTTAATAATAATTAACAATAATAATAATAATAATAATAATAATAATAATAATAATAATAATAATAATAATAATAATAATAATAATAATAATAATAATAATAATAATAATAATAATAATAATAATAATAATAATAATAATAATAATAATAATAATAATAATAATAATAATAATAATAATAATAATAATAATAATAATAATAATAATAATAATAATAATAATAATAATAATAATAATAATAATAATAATAATAATAATAATAATAATAATAATAACAACAACAATAATAATAGTAGTAGTAGTAATAATAATGATAATGATAACAATAATAACTAAAGGCCGGTGGAATGTGCACTCGCATGCGATACAGGTTAGCTGTACGCAGAGTATGAATGACGTCAGAAGTACAGCACGGCCATCAACTGCTACTACAGAAGCAAGAGTCGAAAACAACATATCGTGGTACTCTGCGAACTAGTGAAGCATTGCCTTACAAGTGTATGCAGACGCCAATAATTACAAGATGGGGCACTTGGATAGAGGCCGTGTAATGCGATGCATTACAAGGAAATTGTAAATGTTTTTAGCGCTCTATATGATGCAGATTTATGTGCTATTGTAACTGCAAAGTCTCTAATATCACATGAGCTATCTGAAAATCTTCATTTCATATCCAACAATTTTGCAGTGTTGCCCAAAGCAACAATTGGAAAAACTGAATTCAATTAATAGGACACCTCTTGTGCCAGGTATCGAAAAGGTGAAAGCTAAATTCCAAAAAGTCGTAAACAAAAATATTGGTTACCAAGGTATGTGTGAAATTTTGAAAATGAGAAAGAAGAAAAACACGTCAGACGACAGAGTGGAATTATTCACGTTTGCAGCTCTGACATCGTGTGACGTAGAAAGAAGTTTTACACTGTTTAAAAACTACTTTAGTGATAGGCATCGAAATTTCATATTTAATAATTTACGAACGTACATTGTAACCTATTGTAATACGCTCTGCAACGATATACTTAATAAATGGCAGTATTAGAAGCGTTTAAGTGCAATTCAAGAATGCATAGCAATGCATGCTTGTAGGTTGTGCTGCAGTGAGGTGGTTTTCATGGTTAAGCTGTACCCACCTGCAGTTGTTCACATACGCGAGCGATAACACTAAAGTCCATGTGCAGTGTAACTATGGAAAAATGCACACGCCTCCAGCCTTTAAGGATATGTATGACTGAAACTTTGAAATTCTGAACTAGTAATGCTAGCTGGTTCAAATGTATACCATACATATAATGTAATGCAAACATGTTACAGTTTAAATATCACCTGTTTTGCTTTAATAGTTTAGAAATTATGATTAAATTTCACTATTTTTTGTTACGCTATTAAAAAAGTTCCTTGCGACAAAAAAATTTAAATTTTGATCTAATATTTTAACCCTGGGTTCACAATACATCTACTTTTAAAAATTGCCCTAGGTTTCTCTGTGCCTCCATTAGTTTAGGCACAAAAAATTCTTAAATTTAAAAACATGTTTTTTTTGGCCAAAAAATTTTAATTTTTGGATTTGAAAATTAAAAATATATAGTTAGATCCATCTCACAACAAAACCTAAGGCTATTTGTATTCCTTGTGTCTCTGTGAACATGTCTAGCAAGTTTCATTAGTGAAATACAAAAACTGCATCGCAAGGAACATTTTACAGGAACAAAAATGCTGAAAATATCAATAGTGAGAAAACAGCGATAAAAGATTTCAAGGCATATCCCACATTAAAATCCACCAGCCTGGTAGGTTGGACCGTCAGATTTCCTTTTCCTCTCCTCTGTTGTTGCCTAAAACTACTTCTCGGTGATTTCAACATGCAAGGCACCTCGTGGTAAAACATAAGCAAACGCCATTTCATACCACATAATCTAAGTTGAATATTTATGTTACTTTAAAACTGTATTATATAATGATTATTCAAAATTACTGCATTAGAATAACAGTTTGATATAGGTTTAGATGTATCACATGGTATGTGGTATATTCAAACTCAAAGAACAGATTTTTCTTTGATGTACATAGATACTACTTTGTCTTGCATTGTAAGTATGAGAAATTTCACTGCCAAAGTCAACCTGCAGCTCTATGAGACGATTCTGCAGTCAACATTCAAGGCATAATTCCAAAATTTGGCCTTCGAGAACAGAAAACAGCCAAAGAATGTGGATGCAGGCAAAAGTGGGCGTAATCTTCAGAGAGTTTAAAATCCACGCAACCTTTAAATATGGAGTAGGGCATTTAAAAATGGCGTCAGGAGGCAAATTATGCATTTTTCGTATTCGGCAATGTCTAAATTATTTTATAGAACTAAAATTTAAAAAAGGTGTTTTTTTCTTGATTTTCATGAAATTTCAGTCATACATATCCGATAACACTAAAGTCCATGTGCAGTGTACCTATGGAAAAATGCACACGCCTCCAGCCTTTAATAATATTAATAAGAAATGAACAAATGCCAATGAAACATTAGGTGCCATCATGCTTGCACTTTACAATCTCTAATCCGTAATGTTAGACAACAGCACCATATACAGGAGAGAGATTTTTCTCTTGAAAATGAAGATCCTGTCAGTAAAGAGAGACCTTTTCGGCTGTTTATAGTGTTATTGTTTATTATTACAGACTACACACGCTAGTTCAACTGCCTCTCGCCTCACGTCTTCGCTGAGAGGGAGAACTTACCACTGCCTTCTCCATGACTAGAATTGCCGTGGAGTTCTGCAAATGTTTTAACGCGCTAAGGGTTATGTACTTACACCAATGCCGGATGAAGTGGCCACCTGGTGTATATTGTATTACCGTTGACATTGCTAGTTCCAAAGCTATTAAAACTTGCTCGACAACAACACTATGACTTACCTGTAAGTAGTTATTATAGTGACAGAAGGATGGAAGGACACGCCCGCCTGTGTAGCGTGATGGTAGCGTGTCTGCTACACATCCAAGGGGTCCTGAGTTAGAATCTCGGTTAGGGTGAATTATTCGGATAAGATTTTTCCTAGCTTTTCCCTTGTCCTGGCAAATATCGAGTATCTTTAAGGTCATGGACCTCGGGCTCATTCGATCATCATTTCAATAATTTATTCATTGATTGTCCTATATAAAATTACGTCGGAGGACCATTGTACAATTTTGACCCGTAAGTCTCATTAAAAATCTGATAGATTTAAGTGTCTTGTTCTGCCGTCATAGGGCTGAACAACGCTGGCCTGCCACTAATGACAGAGACTTGTAGTTCGTATGGGATGTAGACTCAGTTACCTTAGGATGAACCTTATCTTACTCACTTAGGTGTGGTTTTCTCCATCCACTTACAAGGGAAAGCACACTGGGCGAATGTCGTTCTATTTCTAAGCACTTTCTATGAAAAAGCAGGACAAGTGTTCCTAACTTTTCCTTAATAACGATTGTTATCCACTTCCCGTTGATGATATCGTTTATGAAACTCCTGCACTTCGTATGTTTATGCATATTTATTAGATGCTATAAATTGTATTTGATACTCATGTGTAGATATGTAATTGTATATATGCAATATAAACATAGGTGTTTCATAGTTAAATTTTACCATTTAAGCCTTACTGTATCTAATTCCCTTTATTTGTTAATATTTACTTAGCCTTAATTAATAAATACAGAAATTTAATATAAATTTATCGCTGCATCTTAAATTGCTGACAAACTTGGTTCATATTAACAGGCGGACTAATGGATCATCGAATCTGAGAGGCTAGGCAGATCGACTTTGATGCTACTTTGGAACTGCTGATAGTGGCTAATTTTACTTTCGTGTACTTATTTGTATTATTCATTATCATGGACAAAACAGTGTGCAATACACATGCTCCTTAGGTCTTTTGCCGAATGTCGAAAGTGAAAATACTTGTTCTGTAAATTTAAGGCAATGTATTGCAATGTGTTTCAAGGACTCCTTGAGATTTATCGCTGGCTTGAAAGGACTGGATCTATACTTATTTCACTTCGTATAATAGCTTCACTTAATTTTATTCATAATGTCTTATATTTCTAGGCTCAGCCATTATTTGGACGATTAAGAAATGGGAATCTGATTCTGCAGTATTTCTTCACGGTCAGCAGAGGAATATCACACTTAACCAGTCTCGAGAGAAGTGTTGATCAGTATATAATGTATTCCTTGCCACCTACACTGCTATTTCCAGTGTCTCAGGCCACCACTGGAACGGCTACTGTTACTTCTCCAGTCGAACAGGAATCTGTACCCCAAGTAACATCTGAGAGCGAAGATCTGTCGGCTTTCAGAATTGTTGTGCAGCTGCTCAATGGGGAACTTCTGGCTGAGGAGAATCCTTTACACCACCAATCACATATAACACCTTTGATCTCACATCAGAATAAACTGTCTGATGTGCCTGAGATTGTCAATATACCCGAAACGGGTGGAGATATTTGCATCAAACCTAGGATACAAAATGAGACTACCATAGAACCACGTAGCAGCCTTCGAAATGAATTTTCACCAAACGAAACCACGACAAATCTAATGAGTACTCCTCAGAAGACAACCTCAGTAGTCACAAGAAATGATGGACAGCATTCTGTTGAAGTCATAGTTCTGGAACGATTTACTGCTACTGACTTCAAAATCATGGAGTCATCATCGTTGTCTTTATCATCAGCCACAGATTCATTAGAGCCAAAAATGGGGTTTCAGTTCAATGGCAGAAAAGGCGTTAAACGTTGGTAAGTAAAGGCTAATACAAGCATAATATAGGGTGTGTCCTTAAAGTCATGGCGGAGTGTTGACCAATATCAGAACAATAGCGAAAAATGTAAGAGATGTGAGACCATCACCAAATGAAAGTAAAGCTGTCCAGGTTCGCACCGCTGTTTGCTACAGTTCAATGTAACTTCCATTTATTGCTCCACATACCTCTGAACGACATTCTACCTCATCCCACACACCTCTAAGGACATACTATTTAATACAGTTAATCATGTTTCCAATTCTCTTCGTAAATGATTGATGTCGTTGATATGAGTAATGTATATAGCGGATGATCCAAAAAAACTCCGAACCGGCTGCACTGTGTTTTGCCTGTGCGCGTCCTTAACTGCGCGGATAAAACCATCCATCTTCAAAACTACTTTTAAAGGCTTTAGTTACCGATGTTATTAAAGGAGATGCTGAAACTGGCCACCGTCATTGCCCATATATTTTTGGCATCTCTTTAGGAAACTACCCAACACTCGCTGTAGTTACAGTTTATTGCAGCTGCTTATCCGATCCATCAGTGTTATTTCTCTGGGAAAGCTCTTCATTATACATGCGACGATAATCATGTTGAACAAGTGTAACGGATTCAAATGTAACAAGACACAGAACACACTAAGTTTTCCTTTGAACCGCCCACATCTGCTCTAAAATGGCATAACCTGCTATGCTGTAGCTACTCTATTTTCTTCACTGCTGTGCTGCACGATTACTTGCTCACAACAACGATGGAAACCATACTACATCCACTCTTTGAGATCAGCTTCAATGTACACACATAGTTTGTTCCTTGATTTCGTTTCGTTTAGCTATTATAGAAGTTCAAAACTGCACCATGACTTTACGAACATACCACCCTATTCTAAGATTAATATTTAACCATCATTGTATTGCATTACACTGCCTGTTTTAGAACCTTGAAGATAAATGTGACTTGAAGCAATCAAAAAATTTTTTCTGCCATCAATCACTTATATCTGTAATTAATGTTCTACAGTTAGCCATATGACAACATACTGTTTTGTCTATAGCTGTTAATCACAAAGATACTCTGTATATCGTCGACGCAGGGGGGACCAGAGAACAACTAGGAAATTGTAGACAAGGTTTGTAGACGATTGTTAGGCAAACACTTTATGATGCGGATTCTATGACTATTTTGGTCATTTATCTAAGTTATGATGCACTGGATGCGGACGCTCGTGATGACTGAAGTGCTGTGAATATCTGAAAGTGGTTTGGTTCCCAAATACTCTAGTTCAATTAACAAGTTATACAAATGTCCTGCTAAAATCATAAACAGTAAATTCAAACCGACTGGTCTAGCTAATTTTGGTACAATTATTCACTCTCTGAGTCGTTGCAGACTAGGCCACAGGTAACAGTTTGAGTCGATGGTCACATTAGGTAAGTAGAAAGCGATATTCTAGTGTCTTTATACCATCTGAAATAAGAAACACTTGAGATAAACAATGGCGAGATGCAGCACCAAGCAGGTGACCCCAGTGAATCCTTTCATTGGCCTCTGATCGCAATAGTCAGGCGTAGAGTAGAAAATGCATCTGATATTCCTTTGTGTTTTTATGTTAAAATGTGCTAATGTATACATTTAATGACTTAATTTCAGTATGTTATGTATTTGTTTACCATAATTTATAGACAGAAACAATCAGTTTAACGAAACCCAGAATACGTAATGCATACGTAATGCGCACAGTAATACAAAGGCGTGTTTCTAAGAGAGGATCCAGCTAAAGAGCATACTTCAGTCCAAAACTTAGGAATTTTTCAGTCAAACTGACTGAATGTTTCCTAAAAGATGCACTGAATGCTTCGTATCGCATAACAGTAGAAACAGTGCATGTTGGCGTAAATGTGCGCCTAATGCTATATATATATATATTATTATTATTATTATTATTATTATTATTATTATTATTATTATTATTATTATTATTATTATTATTATTATTATTATTATTATTATTATTATTATTATTATTATTATTATTATTATTATTATTATTATTATTATTATTATTATTATTATTATTATTATTATTATTATTATTATTATTATTATTTATTATTATTATCATTATTATTACTATTATTATTAATTATTATTATTATTGTTATTATTATTATTATTATTATTATTATTATTATTATTGTTATTATTATTATTATTATTATTATTATTATTATTATTGTTATTATTATTATTATTATTATTATTATTATTATTATTATTATTATTATTATTATTATTATTATTATTATTATTATTATTATTATTATTATTATTATTATTATTATTATTATTTTGCAGATATTGATACCGGTAATTAGGGACAGTGTAATGAAGAACATTACATCAATATTTGCTGCATTTCTCGGCTGATAATTTTACTTAATTGTACTATGTTTTCAAGTTCATTATTACCTCCGAATAGGCGTGGTACAGAGAATCATACATGACATGTTTATTTTCCCTCGGCAGTTGGAGGGAAAAGTGCAAGCAACAGTGGGCAGGCCTCGCGGTAAGTAATGTTGCATCGGAACAGTTGGAATGCTCTCTGCATTGCCAATCGCCCCGCACTAAATAATACCTTTGTAACGATAGCGGTAAAGCCTTGAGATGTGAACAACTGGAAGCAAAACGGTTAGTGTACAGAGTGAAGGTAGTGCTTACACCAGAATAACCTGACTAGTATATGCAGGTGTAAGACATATAACATACTAAATTTTCTTTAAGTAGGTTTAACCGTTTTGTAAAAGATTCTCATTATTTTCGACAGCATAAATGGGTGATGGGATTATTCCTCGCACATGACAGCAGTCTGTGTTATACCCGATCGGCATGTGCTCTGAGGCAAGCATTTCCCTCAGATGTAAATAAAACCCTTGTCCAGGGCGTTTACGCTACCGCTGGTGTAGCCACATCTCAGGCAAATACACACGAATCGAAATGTTTACCTGACAGGTGTGAGTGTTACTGAGATGGTATATTCCTTCAGGTAATAATAGTTAAGGAAGTAGAAAAATAAAACAACTGAACGTTTTTCGAGTTAAAACAATACCAACACAAAGATATACAGATTTTAGCAATAATGTACAACACTATTATCATTCATTACGAGCTAAAACAACATTAATAGATTTTAATACATTAATAAATAAAAATTTCCCTATTCATTTTACTAAAACAACTACGTTCTTTTGTAGATTACTGGATTGAAATACAAGTAATGATCTGCTTGTCACAAATGGCAGGTAAACTGCTACCCCACCCACCAATACTTATACCTTGCACATTAATGTGTCATCTGGTCCCTCCACTTTTAATACCACCAGGCGATTCCTTCTCTCTATCAGAATGGCAGGTCATTATACCGTTGAGGCGAAACACGCGAGTGGCGTTGCCATATTTCTCTCAGAATCAAACTTATATGACATTTATACATTACATTGTGGATAAATTCAAATTAAGGCATTATTTACATTCGCCAAGAAGTGAATGGTTGTTTAATTTTGGGGGGCGAAACGGCTCTTTATTGGCAATAATTGTATTGGCCGAAGCAGTATTCTCCGCCCAGTGTACGGACAGGCGTTGTTCTTTCGTGGTCCAGTTATGACCACGCGAAAAACATCAATGTGATGGGTTTGTGGGAAAACTTTTAGAGAAGGGGAAAAACACATCGCAGTGGATATACCATATTAAAGTACCTATCGTTATTGAAATATTTGTGTCTATCCCCTAACACTGGCATAGGGCAAGCAACCTGCACCCGAGAGCTGGCACAACTGATACCTTCCCTCCTGGAGGTCTATGCTACATTTTCATTGCCTGCCAACAAAAAAACCGCATTTCTCATATTTGGCTAATTTCATTCCCACGATTAGTCACGTAGATCAAGTTTCGTATGCTTATGTTTGCGTCTAATATCCCTCAGGCCAGATCTTAACAATATTTGTTTTCAGGGCCACTTTACACGCATTCTCTCTGCGTTCGGCGCATTTTACGTTCCAAAAGATTAAACATTCTCCTTTAGTTATTGCTCTCCCTACTACGAACAGTAACCAGGGAGGTATTGCAATCGACCCACAATTTCCTTGTCGAGATTTTATAGGAAATATATGTTTTGAGGCCCCTGAATCCAAAAAAGGAATTTTTAGAAAAAAGTCCGTGTGTGTCTGTGCGTCTGTGAGCAGCATAACTGAAAAATGAAAAGTCGGTTAAAACCAAAGTCGGTATTTAAGTTGAATATCTTTCAAGAATGGGACACGAAGATTTTGAACAAAATTCCTCCACCCTAAACTAACCTTTACATAGAACATTTTTGGAAAATTGTGATTTTCTCAAAAATTTCTCTAATGGTTTACGATTTTTTATGGCAAATGAAATGCATATTTTCAATTTTCTTGCTATATCCCAAGTCCTTCTATTTACTCCTGATGACTTTTGCATAATTGGTAAACCGTAAGAGATATATCAAATCTTTAAAAAAATGAATATCACATTAAAACACTGGTTATGTCCAAATTCATTTTTTGTGGAGTGAACCACTTCGGATATATGTATACTCTGAGTTTTGCGATACTTAAAACTTTTCTCAAATGGCAGGTCATTATTCTCCTTTTTATTTCTTGGCTGTAGAACGAGAAGGGAGTTTCAAAGCCTTCTTATAGTGACCAGCCATAAAACATTTGACTATCGCTCAATGTTACTGTGTCCCCAAATTCCCCTTGCATCTAGCAGGAAATTAGCAACAAGGTAATTTCTGCAAATGTTTATCTGGACTAACATGAAGATAGGTGAATAAGTGTTTGTAGGCATAGTTAGTACAAGAGTAGAGAAATGTATGTGAGTGTAACTTATCAGATCTATTTTACTCGCTTCAGTGTATCTGTACTGGATTACGCAGCGTATTTCTCATCGCTTAGAATAAAGTTTCATTTATTTCATCCATTTAGTTCGTGAGCCTTATTGTTGCTACTTATTACATTATTTTTATTGCCGCTTACATTTACATTATTTGTAAGTTTTGTTTCTTTTCGGTCGTTACATATATTGCAATGGGAGAATGTTTTAGATTCACTTGACATTTAAGTTTATTTCCTAGGGATGCGTCAAAAATATTTTCAAGCAATCCCCTAGCCCAAATTATATTTTACTAGAGCATTTCTACTTTCTCTACCAGTACTCAGTAGCTAAAGAAGGTAATGCATTCCAACTATTCAATACTGATATTTCACTGGAAACACACCTTTTGAGATCCCCTAAATCCAATGAAGGCGTTTTTAGAAAAGGTCAATGTGTGTGTGTGTGTGTGAGAGAGAGAGAGAGAGAGAGAGAGAGAGAAAGAGAGAGATAGAGTGTGAGTGTGTATGTGTCTATGTGTGGGGATGCCTGTGTGCCCATGCGCGTGTCCAGTAAGTAAGTATGCGAGGTTTAACGGCCCGTCGACAACGAGCTCATTTGGGCCTAGCGTGTCCATGTGTATACAGCGTAAGTTAAAAACGAAAGGCCGTTTTAACACCAAACTAGGTGTTTAAGCCCAGCATCTTCCAAGGAAGCGATAAAAATATTTTCAGAAACATCTCTCCAACTCAAGACTACTTTTACATGGAACATTTGTTAAACATTTTCTTTTTCTAAAAGTATACCTAACGATTTTTCTTCAGATGCTATGTGTTGGTGACACTTTTTTAAGAAATAGAATATGTGAGTTGAATTTTTTGAAAATGCCCTCAGAAGTCCTCTTCATTCTGGATGACTTTGATGACTGGTAAACCGTATGAGATAGGCAAAACTCACTACACAAAAATTAGATCTCGTTGAAACACAACACTCATGTCAAGTACATTTTTTATGAGGTATCACTTTCAAGATATAACTTATTTGCTTGAATTTGCAATACTTATACACTTTTAAAATGGGAAGTAATTATTCTTTTTCATCCTGTCATGCAAAGTGAAGCCGAAATTGTGAACGCCATAATTATGGATATAATACTGCATCACATGGCGGCATTAAATTATCAGAAAATGTTAAAATCATTGCACGTATAAAGCTACAGAATCTGGAGGATTGGTTGTGACTAAAATTGTCAAAAGGCACGAAAAGGTACAGATAAGTCATTAGGGGCGAGCTTCCAGGAAGTCAAGCGAGACCTGGTAAGACCAGTTTTCCTGGAAATCGCTCAGTGCCGGTGTTGAGCAGGAAAACAAGGGGTGGTCGTTTCTTCGAAACCCTGTTGCTAATTAGGAAGTGAAAGGTATAGAGAGAACCCTAAGAGAAAGCGTCGTTTTAGACTTGCCTTCCAGAACCCGGCGGGTCAGTACACTTGTCGCCCATATCTCCGAACGAGCACTTCAGTCACGGGACTTGCATTCCGGATCCTCGAGTGTGAGGACAACTATTTAATAGTAACAATCTTCGGTCTTAGTAAAGACACAGTAACAACTTAACGTTGTTAATAACGATCGGCAAATCTCACGCATTCATATTTTGGTGAGAATAAAAGTATTCAAACGAGAGTTCTGGTTTTATTCGCAAACACCCACGCATACCTGAGGTTAAAATCACATGCCAGAGCAGCCGGAGCAGAAATCACCAGAAAGCAGCATTCCGCCTAGGATAGCGGAACGGAGGAGCGGGTAATTCCACATCAAAAGAGAGAACGAAATTCCAAAGCTAACATAAAGCAACCAGCCCATAAAGTATTTAACTATCACTTAAACCCACAGTACTTTCCTATTCCCATTACACCTGTAAGGAAATTTGTAATAAAACCATTTATACATACGTGAGTATCTCATTAATACGAAATAGATAGTAGAATAAGGGTTTTTAAGAATAGGATTTCCGAGTGAATACAGAAGGTCATGTAGTGTATACATGAGGTTTCTTTAAAATTAATTCTTATTTTTTTTAACTTTAGTTTAAGTGATATTAATACAAATATTAAACGTTTTACATATTGTAATGAAGACTAAAATGTTGAATACTCTGTGAATAGCTACTAAAGATCCATTTAGCGAATATTTTTGTAGTTATGAAATTTACTTCTGGAAATGTGTAGATCATTCCAGAGTTACATTTTGAGAGTTTAGGCGTTTAACATAATTCTTATTTTTAGCAAGAAATCTCCAGCAAATTATAGCTAAACGGTTCTTAAGTACCGTATTTGTTGTTTTCTCAACAGCTCATGCAATTCAATATATCAAGTCCATCACATATGCGGTGAACTTCTTTGTAAGTATCCTACTTTCTTATTAACCTCATGTATACTACATCAAAAGGCGTCTTAAAACGACTGAAAACCATTTAAAATTAATAAGAAGTACAAAAACAAAGTTTTGGGGAATAATTCTCAGAACAGAGTGCAGAATAAAGTACTAGAGTATCAGAAAATGTTAATATACCGGAGTATCTACAGCATTTGTTTACTTTAAATGCTTATGTTGTTACATTGAATAATTTCAATTATTTACAAATCTATGATATATCCTGTTTTATAATTTCTTTCTCGATTACGGTATTTCATTTCAGCTTCAGAAGACAAATGAAAGTACAAGATGTAGAGGCTAGCGATCTGAAACCAATCAAGATCCCAAAGCTGAAGATGGATTTCCTTACACCACTTCCATGAATGTTTATCATCTGTCCGCCTATTAGTTAGCAATAACGAAGCATGTTATACGAGTTCAGAAACTTTGGAGTGGAAGATAATATGTTAAAAAATAAATGAGATTAAGTCTGGTTCCCACAGAACAAGTTTTAATACACTAATGTATAAATAAATGCATGTATATTTTATGCTAGAAAATAAATATGTATTTTAAGTTGCATTTTCTTTAAAGCTGATTTGAATTTTCAAAAATTTCATCATAATATTATGTACTGCAAACTTTAGAAATTAGATTTTTATAGTAGTGTTCTTACTACATGCGGTATTACAGGTGGTGCTTACTGAAATAATATTCAGAAGGTGGGTTTTAACTTCGTACCTGAGCCTTAAATGTTACCGCAGAGCCATTTCTCTCTAGGTTATGTTGGTGGTACACTCACCATATGACAGTGAATTCTCTTGCTAGATGTTACACACAAGTGACAGAGTCTCATCATAAGTAATTTATACTTCAGGTTCTCATTTATAGAATAAAGACATCAGTATGCTATGTGAAATAGTCATTCTGGGTATAACAAGGGTATTATTTAAAGACTGTGTAGCACATGGAGAATGGGGATGTTTTATTAGCACATGAGTTACTTGGAGAATTATGTTTATATTTTCGACAGTCATTTCTTTTGGATTTTGAGCTCTTGAGTAGGTTTTTAACAAATAAAAAGCGAAAGACTAAAAGCATGGAAAAATCTACAATCAACATGGCAATTCTCTCCTGGTCGTGTACCATCTGTTATTAAAATGCTATCAAACTTCATTAAAATGCAATCCAAAATGTTATTCTTATCAAATAATAGGTATAGGAGAAGAAATATGATTGGTTGCTGTTTAATGTTTTGAAGCTAGCAACGCAGGGGCGGCTATCAGGGGAAGTAGGTGAAGTGGCAAGTCGTATGAGACCCTTGAGCTTCCGAAGGAGCCAGAGTTGTCGGTCGCGTTGCCACTGTCGACGTTCTTCATGATTTTCCCTTAGAAGACTTAAGTTGGAAAGTGGTTAAGAGGGGAAGAACAAGGACGTCTATTCGGAGAAGTGGAAAGTCGGGCACAGTTACAAATGGTGTCAATGAAATGCTGTATCGCAAGGTCTACATCATGGGTAGTAGCGAGTGGATAAGAGCTGGTGAGCGAAGCATCCAGTTGAGACTGAAATGCATCCCAACTGACGTATCCATTCAGGACTCTAGAAACTTACGGACGTAAGGCAGGGGGAAGATGAAAGGCGACAAGCACTGGGCAGTGATCAGAGTCAAGCTCCGCTATAGAGGAAACAAATGTGGGGAAGTGAAGATTAAGATGTATACCAATGTCCAGAATATCAAGAGAAAATAGGGGATTGGAAGGAAAATAAGTAGGATCCTCTGGCGCCAATATTGACAAGTCGTGGGATTTAAGAGCTGCGAACAGGAGCCGGACATTCGGATTGGTTGTTCGGCATCCCCAAGAGGAATGCTTACAGTTAAGGTCACCTAAAAGGAGAGTGCTTTTCCCCAAAGGGAAGAGGAGGGGGAGATAAGTAGTATTCAGCCGGCGATTAAGGGGTTTATATGAGCTGAGAATAACAAAGTCACCGCCGTCCACACTGTGGAGTTCAATACCACTACCTCCAGACTGGGCACGTGGGGTAGGAATATCTCGCCGTGACTCAAAGAATGTCGGATTAGGAGAGCCACTCGACCGGAAGGCTTTTCCGGTTCTCGGTCCTGCCGATAAATGACTTAGTCAGGAATGGTGAAGGTCTCATTAGGAAGAGTTTCTGTAGCAGAAGTAATATCGACATTGTGCTTGAGAAGTGCAATGAATGATGAGCGTTTAGCACGAAGGCCGTTAGAATTCCAGTTCAGGAGGGTGAGCTGACGTAGAGAACAGCTTACGGCGAGCCATCGGAAAACAAAGGAGTAAGGTGGGAGGAAGAAGGTGCAACAGTTGCGGTAGAACTGGGGATAACAAGGTGTGGAGAAATGTACTTATTGGTGCAAGTAGATCCTTCAGAAAAGTCCAAGACGATGTGGCTGAGGCAGAATTCTCTGGTGAAGTGGCTGAAGGATGGCCTTGAGAGGTTGGAGCACGACCAGTCAGTACTTGAGAGGAAGTCCGAGAGGGCAGAGTACAAATATTTGGAGATGAATTATGCTGTCGGGGTGGTTGTTGGACTCTGGACACTGGACCTTCATGCTGGAATTTACTCAAGGAGACATTTACCTCATCACAGCATCATTGCTGTCATATCAACGATTGTGAGAAACAGCAATTTTACAAAAATAAGCACAACTTTCGACACTGCAAGGAAATGTAAGAACATTGGTTCTAGAACAGGAGGTTTATAACCGTGCGCATAAGTCTTCATCTACAAGTACAAGAGCAATGTGGATACAGGCCATTCTTCTGTTATTGGAGTTTTCTACGCGAACAGTTCAAGCACTGGGGATAAAGGATTTTCCACCCCGATAATGTTTGTCCAGTATTTCTTCGTTTTGTGACAAACGTATTGATCAACTCATATTCCCTACAACCATATTGTGGACACACGAGAAGGTTTTTACAGGAAAGAGCATGTTTAATAGCATAAGTAACATTTGGGCACAGGATAACCCTGGGCTATTAGAGTTTTAGTTAGAACACCAGTTTGTAGTGAATATTTACGCTGTGAAATGACACATTCACAGGAACCTATATATTACCAAGTTTGACGAAATACATTACGTGCAGTTCTTACAACACACTGAAAGAATTCTGGGAGATTTTTCTTTAGGAATACGCCAGGCAATGTTGCTCCAAGCGATGAGGCAGCTCCACATTATTGGTGATGTAAAGGATTTTATAAGTGTAACGCAGCCTGATCGCTGGATTGGTAAAGGAGCGCCGTTTTCCTGGACAGCACTTTCACCAGAGGATTTCTTTCTTTTGAAGACATGTTCAGAATCTTGTACACGAGACGCCAGTTAGTAGTGAAGAGGAACTAATGACCAGGATTTGTTGCATTTGATGCTATCAGTGATATGTTCTCGGTGAACATTATTATGATGCAATCAGATATGCTCCAGAGTCCAACGTTGATATTTTGAACATCGTTTATAAACACTTATGCTCTTCTTCAATTCTTGTTTTGTTTTATTAAAGCTATGTATGAAGTCTATTTAAATTAATTATTTTATCAGTTTTTGGCGCTGTACAACATTTAGATTTGCCGCTGTAGAATCAGATATGGGTATTAGCTTTTTAGTCATGCAATATTACAACTCTTTTAAATTTGTTTACTTCATATAAAATATTTTGTAGACTGAGAAGAATTGCTAAGTGTAAGACTAACCATTCACTAACAGAATATTTTAAACTTATTATTTCTAGTGGCATTTGCCTCAAACCACATTTGATTGCATAATAATGATCACCGAGAACGTGATGTCCAGGAAAGCGGTGCTCCTGTACCAATCCAACTCTTAGTATATGCTGAATAATGAACTAATGGGGTTCTTAGGAAACAAAGATACTTTTCGAAATACGGAAAGGGAAAAGAAAGCGAACCAATTTCAATTATCCATTTGCCTCTTGTACCTTATAATCGTATAAAGGTTTGAAACGAATCAGCCATCGGATACTAATGTAAATAAATGCCTTAAAGGTGGCATCGATCTGCAGATCTAACCCCTACTCGATGTTATGCTTTAGTCTCAAAAACGCACTTCAATGTGTATTTAACCTGCAAAGAAACATGACCAGAGAGTGAGGTCCCTTGCAGATGTAGTAGCTCAGATGGTAACAAATGGCTAAGTTCAACACATCAAAGTGTCGACCTGGGAAGCAGATAGCGTGTAATTCCCAACAAATCCGATTTCCCTCTTTTTGCATGCTGGAAATTTTCGTCCCTGGGCGGAACACCACTGGATTTCCCTCTCTTTCTGCCCTGAACCGAAACACGCTTTTCCTCAGAGGCTAAGCCGGATTACTAGAAAAATCCATCTGCAAGTAAAGATTTATTTCACATGCTAGCCCGCTTCAAACCAATATTTCCACTGAACGGATTTCCGTAACCTCACAGGGCGTTTATCATGAGAATCCCTCACCTGTCTGGTAGTTTATTCTTGTTGCCTAAACTAACTTTGCTTTGGAAGGTCTCTGTAAGCAGATAAGAGTAAAGGAATTCAGGTGTTTGGAGTAATAGAATGTAATTCCATATCACAAGGACTGATCATCCCACATGTTGTTTTTTAAAAAAACAGGGAATTTTTGGGGGAAAAGGTTTTCAAAAGAGGTAAGGTATATATTGACGGTCAAGACTGAGTTATATATGATTCTTTTGCAGTTCCTAACATATCCTGAACCCAGTTAGAGTCAAATTGTTTACTTACGATCCTTGCCTGTGACCTATAGATCTCCTTATGGTGTGGCTTACCAGCTGAAGAGTAAAGATGTTCTCTTGCCACGTGATGCTTCGTAGTCAGCCTCTCATTGGTTTTAAATTTAGAAGTTGGTAAAGAAAACAAGAATTGAACAACGGCATAAGTGTTTATAAACTTAACGAAGATTTTTCTAATAATAACGTCCTCCAGTGTAATGTCGTATCGGACGATATAAAGAAGGTAGTATATGCTGAATAATGAACTAATGGGGTTATTAGGAAACAAAGTTAGTTTTCGAAATTCGCAAAGGGGGGAAAAAGCGAACAAATTTCAATTATCCATTTACCCCTTGAACTTTCAAAAATACATGGCATATCACCAATAGCATCAAATGCAACAAAGAACCTGGTCATTAGTTCATCTTCACTATTAACTGACGTATCATACACAAGATTCTGAACATGTCCCTCCAAAAAAGAAATCCTCTGGTGAGCGTGCCTTATATCGTCCGATATGACATTACGCTGGAGGACGTCATCATTAAAAAAGCTTTCTATATCATTTCCTTCCACTCTCCACTACCTATCACTAAAGCCCGGATTTTTATGTAATATCAAGATGCGAAATATGTATATATTTGTGTAACAAGAACATCAAAAT
Organism: Tenodera sinensis; assembly: GCA_030765045.1. Taxonomy (NCBI): domain Eukaryota; kingdom Metazoa; phylum Arthropoda; class Insecta; order Mantodea; family Mantidae; genus Tenodera; species Tenodera sinensis. The sequence continues at coordinate 145,014,238 of CM060965.1, read as the reverse complement.
ATATAATGAAATATGTAATATCAACAAAATATGTAATATTATGTAATAATCTAAATGATACGATTACTACCTCAAATCTAAATGCAGACTGCAAATTATCCCGAATTTTGTAATTTGACGGGTCTTTAAGTAAATAAATTAATTACAATGAGTTAAAATTTACTAAATATAGAATTAATTATAGGGAAAATGTTTTGTTTTATGCAGAATTTACCTAAAATTTATTTTCAAGTAGGTAATCACGAAATAAAAAATATGTGTTTTGGATTATGTTTATTAAACTTACTAATTTAACATAATTAATTTACTTAAATTCTAGACGGTAAAGCAATGTTGAAATACTGAACCAATTTATCAATGAGTGAAATAATCAATTCAAAATAATTAACTTTTATAATGTGGATGGATTTTCAGTTTTCTATCTCTTGACATACAATGAATAACCAGCCATTTTCATTTTGAGTATTTTGCTTCTTTCAACGTACAGTGAATAACCATATACTTTACATATTTTTAGGGGCCATTTTTTGTCTCTTGTTTGATAAAATGTTCTTATAACCAGAGATGCTTCTCTCCACGTCACACGAAGTAACAGGAGCATATTTTAGCACAGGAATCTGATTTGCAGAGAAATGTTTTGGTAAATTGACATCGTCATCATTTAGCGCTTTAGACACGCATACAAGCACAGATTATCCTGTATTTCTATTTAGCACAGCTTTGAATTTTTCACCTATCTTCCATCTTACATCTCCTGCAACTACAATAAGCTTCTGTGGTGCACGTTCCATTAAATCTATAGATTCGTGAAGAAGGGAACCTGATGTTTCCAACTGTTTGCTTGTTGGTGCTTAGACAACCAGCCGAAGTTACTTTTGATGTAAGCACAGGAGCTTGCCACTTTCGGATCTTTAAAGATGTCCTGCGATTCACGTATGGAAATAGCTACTTCTGAAGTGAACATGTCCACCACTGACTGGACTTCTTCAAAATGTTAAGAGTAGAAGTTCACAGCTTCTAACCACGTACCCCATCTTGTAAGTACTGGCTCAGGAGGCAAAGGGACATGTTGGAGATGATTTTTATAGCACTGAATTCTGTGCGGTGCTTTCACCAAGGCCTTTTTTGTTGCTGATATCAACTTATTCACACAGGGAAAATTACTTTTTACTACTTCAGCAACACGTTGCAATGCATGGGCCAAGCAGGTACATTCGGGTAGAAAACCTTAAGGGCACTAGCAGCCTTAATAGTGCATCAGAATGCATAATTAAAACCTTTTCCTCACACACACCCTCTGGCCATAGAATCTTCGTCCCATCATTTACAAATCTTGTAATTGTAGAATGCTTTGCTTGTTCTAAAACTTTGCCACAGATTAGAAATGGTTTTGCTTGGCTTTCGGAATATAGTTTTCCTACTACTAAATTTGCTATGCACCGACCCATGTCATGTGTAGTTTCATCGACGGCAAACCAAATAAAGGAGTCTCCAATTTCATTCCGTATATGGGCAACTGCTTCTCCATAACACATATGAAGAGACTTTTTCCTCAGAGTAGATTCGTCAGGAATAACTCTCTTACAATTTTTTTTTCTAGAAAGGAACGAAATTGAAGAAATTGAAGTTTATGTCACTGAATATTAGTTGCAACCATTGCACTGCACAACTCTTTAAAAATCATTTCCGGATGATTCCTGTTGCATTTGAGTCAGCAGAAGTTGCTTTCTAGAAGACTGTAGGTGTTTGTTGCGTATGTGAAGCACTTTTGATATGCTGTTCCAATTGAGATTTCATGGAACAGCCAATTCTTTTACCTCATGCTTGACAGACTATTACTTTTCCGTCGGTTGTAAAGGCGCTATCTAATTTCACCCATGAATTCAACTTGCAGGATAGCAAGGGCGCAACTGGTGCCATTTTACTGGTGCAAGAAACTATGTAACTGCAGTATTATCACCTCGCTATATTGATGGTTGTCCCGTGGCTCACTTTGTTTCCTCGCAGCTATTATATTACAAGATGCCGACTACCGCGACAATGGTAACAATGGTTACAATCAATTTATCCAGTCCTTGTAAATGCCCAAAGCGCTAAGAGAAACGTGACACTGAATATCAACATTGTCGAGCGGCACCTATAAACGGACAACAATCAGAACGAGGCGAGGCGGTTATTATCGCATTCTTAATTTAACTTGTATCCTATTTCGCAGATTGATTTTTGTTGCTTTCAGCAAAACTTGTGAAAACATTATTTTATAATGTGACTACAATATTTTTTTAAAAGATAATAAAATTGTAAGGAAACCCAGAAAATATGTACATTTTATGTAACATCGTTAAAATATGTAGAAACGTGCAAAATATGTAAAAAGAATTAAATTAAAAATTTGTGAGGGAGTCCCAAATGACGTAATTCGCCAACATTTTTACTTCTCATTGAAATATTATGCAGGATTTAAAATATGTAATTACATAAAAATCCGTGCTGCACCTATCACCATACAAAACACCTGCTACTTAATATATCTGTGTCATCTGGAGCGGCACTTATTCAGTGATCGGGCCTCCAGCTTATCTCGGTATTTCTACCACGATTTTTGTCACATACATTCGTAAATATAACGGGTCATCGAGAAGTCGCATCGCAGCTCTCGTGGAATCAAGATTTCTCTACAGACGGGAATTCCGATGGCAGCACTGGCTGCTGTCACATTTCAATAACTGGCTTACTATTATTGGAAGCAAAAGCAAACGGTCGGTTGGTCAGAGGGGAGTGGGGAAAATCTAGGAGTACCAGCGTTATCTCTAGCGATAGGCACCAGACCAGTGTGGAGGAAGTTGCTGATGACCCTTCACGTTTATGTTATTTTGCATGACATTATGTAAATAAATACTAAGTTTCACCCACATTTCATTTTAAGACACTATCTGTTGATAGTATTCCTGTTGCAATGAAAATGAATTGCGACTCAGATAAGTAAACCTCCTTTTGGCCAAATTTCATACATGTTGTGTGTTCTTAGGCAAAACATTTTGAGGGAACTGGCTATTTACGAAAATTTTGGACAATGGTAGAATGTTTATACCTCGGGGCAGAAAAAAACTAAAAATCAAGAAAAGAAAAGTAGAACATGACAAGAACTGTTAAGCAAAATATGACATTTTTTTTGACAAATTGCGCCTATATTTTGTGCTTAGCTGGTATTTAGTAATAGTGCTTTCTCTTGTTGAAAAACCACAAGGTGAATCTTAACTCACCTCCACATCAGTTCAAAAAGAGTGGTCGATTGGTATTTTTCTGGGGAACGTTGTTCTAAAGAAAACAGTTCCAAAACAAGAATAAAACTCTGGAAATTAACGATCAATCCTCCTATCCAATTCTAGCCCATGATTCTGTGCTATCTTCAAACATAAATATTGCTGGAAGCCGCACGATTTAGAAACCGAAAACCGTTAGTGTAGGCAGTAGACGGGAGTCGAACCTGTTATGCAGTATTTGTGCGACTGTGTGTATGTGTGTGTGTGTATGTGTGTGTGTGTGTGTGTGTGTGTGTGTGTGTGTGTGTGTGTGTGTGTGTGTGTGTTTGTGTGTGAACAACATAGCTAAAAACCAAAAAGCCGGTTAAAAGCCAAATTTGGTATTTACATAATTTTAATGTCTTGGATGCGTCACAAAAGATTTTGAAGAAAATTGCTCCACTCTAGCTACCCATTACATGGAAATGTTTTGGAAAATTTTGACGAAAATGGCTCTAACGATTTTGGTGAACGAGCCATATGTTTAAGATATTTTTATGAAAAATGAAATGTATATTTTGAATTTTGTGGCTTTAGGAACCCCTGTTTGCTTTTGATGACTTTTAAATAACTCGTAAACCGTAAGAGATATACAAGAAATGTTTTCTAGTGCCTTGCATCTGGCAATGAAGCCATTAGAAATGTAGATCTTGTTAAAATACACAATTCATGTCCATATAATTTTTTGTGAAGTGAACCATTTCGGAGATATTCCTTGCTATTTGTGGAAGGTTTCCAATACTTATACTTTTCTCAAATGGTAGGTCGTAATTCACTTTTTATATCATAGCTGTGCATAGAGAACGAAATTTCAAAGCCTTCATATAACGGCCAACTTTAAAAGATTGGACTATCGCTCAAAGCCTATTGTAGGCCATGACAAGGCATGGGATTTTCTCAATACTGCTATAAGGAATTAATAATTATATTACTATTTGTGACATATATACATATTTCTTCTTCGTATAAGTTTAGAACATATATATTAGTTAGTGGAAATATTAGTAAGGAGATTTTTATATCTAGAAATAATTAATTGCTATTTATTGAAAAGTATAAATTGCGATAGTTTCGAAATTGCTATATTACATTGGAAACAACTTTCTAACCTTACTTTCATGAAATAATTAATGTAATTCTCATTGACAGGCAACAAAATAGGCGACTAACTTTTGACCCTACAGTTCAATTTGAAAATAAAATCTAGACCAAATTAAGGAGAATGGTAAGCGAAAAAATTACATTTTGAACACTGCATTCCTTATTTAAGAGACAAATACGAAATTTCAAATTGGGAAATGATTGCTCTACTTTTTGGTGCTTGTGGAGTAATTACTAAATTTACTGTTAGTTTGTTCCGAAGATTTGAAGTGCTTTAGAAGATATTGGTTTACAAATGAGTCATGATTCTTTGTACATTTTACACATACTATGAATTAAATAAATTATTCTAAAATGGTTGGCTGCCCTAATTACAAATTTTATAATTTTGTTCATAATTACACTTTATCTAACAAATATTTTTACATTATGTGATTTTTTATCCTTTATCATTCATATTTAAAATTGTCTTCCTCTACATTTCTATTAGCATGTGTGTCTTTATGATAACCCCAAAATAGGACCGCTATCCAACTAATTTTCTCTAATGTTCCCCTTGCACCTAAAACAATACTAGTAATAACTTATGCAAATGTTTATCTCGAATGACATGAAGAAGATAGAGCAGTAAGTGTTTGTGAGAATACCTAGTACAAGAGTAGAGAATGTCATGTGAGTGTAACGGATCATATTTGTGTTCTCTCTTTTTGCCTCTGTTTAGCTGCAATCGAATTTCAGTCGAATTGCGCGACAAGTTATATGCATTGATAAAAATGTCATGGGAATTCACTTGACCGCTTAACAAACATTTCTATTTCTTTAAATTGATATTGTTAGTTGATGGTATTAATGTTATTTACAATTCAATGTAACTTTTCTATTTTTGAACATGCCTTTATTTTGCTTCAATAAAGCTACTTGGAGTTATCCCATGTAGTCATCAGGAGAGGCTGCATCTTCACACATTGTGGTAGGCTTGCCAAATACCCTTTACCCACATGATCCGAGTATCCACCTAATATTAGCTTTTCCATCTTTGATGGGACACGTAGTTAAGACACCACGAGCAAAAGGCGGTGGTTCACAGGTTTATGAATAAATATGTGTCTCAAATGTTAGCCAACCGCTCATTTATCCCGCGCAGTCATTGTCAATATCATAGTCCCTGTTTACCAGGTTTGCCGTTTACATGTCAATTAATACCACTATAGTGTTAGTAGCCAGATAACTGTAGGTATAAATGTAGCAAAGAGTATTGATAACTATTGAAGGTAGAAAATAGAATCGAGGCTTATTTCTTCGGAAAAAGATTAAAAGTGCAGGGAGTAAATGGAAAAGGGTGTCTTTGCAACGAAGGGATTAAAGCGTTAAAGTAGAGTGCAATCGAGCGAAGGAGAGATTAAGGATGATTTAGGGTGAGATATCTACGGAAAGTTAATGGAAGAATTATTAACACTTATAGCAAAGGATAAGACGGCGAAAATCAAGGAACCAACATTATAAAAAGAAGCACGAATATGAGAAATTCATAATTGTAAATGACAAGCTAAGGACTGATGTAAATATAACTTGAGAAAGAGGAAATTAAAAGCACCAAGCATCGTATACAATAGAGACAAACCTAAACTGCCGGAAAGATTTGAGAAAGTGTTTGATAAAGCACAGAAACATACCTAGTTTGTAACATCTAAGAAAGGAATACCGAATATTGTAACTAAGAACCAAAACCAGCAGAGGAGAAAATAAGAAAAACCAAATTATAATAACCAATAGGTTTTTAGTTGTAGAGTCCGAACCACAAGATAGGTGACTAGTAGAATCAAGCAGGACCATAAGTGAGAAGAACCTCAACATGAAGTTTCCGCAGGAAAGGTAACCACCAGTGATTTTATAAGATATTTTGTCGGGTGAAAAATAAGTCACTAAGTATTTTAATGTATCGATAGAACTTTGAAACTTAAGGGACCAAAATGATTTTTATTACAAAGTAATGCTTAAGTTAAGAACAGGGTCAAGGAATATAACAGTATACTATAAATATATTGCAGGTTCCATCCAAAATACGTCTACCGTTGAGAAAAATATGATAAACTAGTGCAAAGAGAAATTGCGAAAAATGTAAAACAGTTCAGGAAATTGTAGTTTATTAGAAACAGGCAAACTTGACAGTTGGAACCTGAAGTAAATTGTAAGCAGAAGGTAGTGAAAATGGAGAAGTTAACGTAGGGGAAAGAAAGTCTCGTAAGTTTAGGTAGATTAATATGCAATGTAAAGGAGTGGTTCAACAGATGAAGAAAATGTAATTGTACGAATGAAAGAAAACGTATACTATATCTATAGTAAAGAAAATGGAATTTTGATACGTTTTAAGAGCAAAGTTGAGGAAATCGGAACAACGCAAGACTAAAAGCAACGCTGAAGAGATACAGTAAGATGAACATCAGAAGAAAGAGAGCAGAATTTATAAAGCAAGCAAAATTGGATTTAACCCAATTGGTAAGTATAACAACTTTGAAGAACTATTCAAATTAAGTAGAGTAGAATTTAGGGAGAATACTTTAGTTGCATTGAGACATTCAATGAGATATACACATCCAAATTCCTTCTACTGTGTACAATTTATCGTTCACAAATAAAAACAATCCAATTAATGTAGAAATTGCATACAAATAGATGGATTAAGTATTTCAGTGTGGAAGAAAAGAGGAATTCTAGCCAAACCATGTGACAAGTCTTTAGTCCATCAGGAGTGTTTTACAAATTACATCGCTGGGGGAAAAGAAATGGAAATGAGAACGCATTGGATTTAAAACAACATGCAACCATAAGAACATTTTGTAGATAAGTCATGCACACAAGAGTATATAGAAAATTGACAAAATATAAGAAAACAGAGGACCATGGACACGAAAAGAAAATAAATTATGGGTAAAACTATATACAGCGTAACAGAACGCAAGCTTTCACGGCCTGAGCTAATATAACTCAAAGTTATTGTTGGGCAGTTATGTCGTGGTATTAATGTTCCAGACGTTTCGTCCAGTATGATGCAATGCAATGAATAAAGGCAACATTTCATAGACTTTTGTGTCTGAATGAAAACTTGCATAACAATGGGAGAAGGAGAAGAGACACTCAAACTCAGTTTTGAACGAAACTAATTAAGTTGACGCATTAAATCACATTTCTGCAACGGTTTGGCTTGGTGGCCCAGTCTAGGCCATTACGTTTACCTACAATCAAATTATAAGCAATTAATTGAATTCATATTGCCATAATGGTTTGGCAACCCGCCTCTGTGGTGTGATGGTGGCGTGTCTCTTCACATTCAAGAGGTCCCGAGTTCGAGTCTTGGTTAGGATGAGTTATCCGGATAAGATTTTTTCCAAGTTTTTCCCTATTCATGAGAAGGCCAATGTCAGGTAACTTTAAGCTCTAAGGACCTTGGACTCATTTGAGCAGTTGGAGGATTTAATATAAAAAACTCAATTAAAAATTATGGTTGATTTACCACAGCCACCGATAAAGTCTTAATTATTTACTATTAAAGTATGCTACTCAGCTTCCATGGATTGGAGGATATTTAAATTATAATTTATAGCAAAATTCTAAAAATAACTGTACTTCGCTAGTATAGGGAAAACAGATGAGAATGAAACTATGATATTATTATACTAATAAGGGCCGTCTCCTTAGCACGGTAGTAGCGCTGCTGCTTACCACACGGGGGACCCGGGTTCGATTCCGGTACCGGCATGGGGTACCTTCAGCCTCGTTAGACGCCAGTTGAGGAGCTACTTGATTGAAAGTAGTGGCCACTGCTCGAGAGGACCGCATAACCGGCCGGGAGGAATCGGGGAGCCGACCATGTTCCACCTCCAGTACTGCACCCCACTCATGACGCCTATGATGGGCAGAAGTGGGAAGTCAGCAATCGGGTGGTAGGTCTTAGCTCCGATGGACTGTTTTGCCACAGGGGTATGGTTGGTAAATTAATAAGTATATTGATAATACAGTTACAAATTAAATTGTGAGTGGCCATTGACTTATATCTTCAGTACTGTGCAATTACATATATGAACATTCTTGATAAATGCATTTCGAATTAAAAAAATCATTGCAGTGTTTAATTCGCAGTCAAAGTTGCACTGGGTCCCTGGTATTGATATAACTGGGTTTTGAACAAAGAGAAACTCCACCCAAAAGTTGCAATCTTGGATACAGCTATTTTTATTTTGTCTTTGTCTGTTACCTAAAGGACAGAAAGCATCCACGAATAATTCACTTGAACCAAGGCTTACTGGAAATCTTTATTGAATTCAAGAATATCATCTTTAGGAAAGGGGTGAGTGAGTTTGTGTGTGTGTGTGTGTGTGTGTGTGTGTGTGTGTGTGTGTGTGTGTGTGTGTATGTGTGTTTGTTAATATCCTCCAACGTAATGTCATATTGGATGGTGAATGACTGCAATGGGTGAAATGATGCTCAAATGAGCCGAGGTCCATGGAGCTTTAAGTTATCCGACATTCGTCTTCTCAGGATAAGGGAAAACCTTATTCGGATAACTTACCCTAAGCGAGATTCGAACTCGCGACCTCTTGAACTTGAGTCATGCACGCTAACCATCACGCTACGATGGCGAGCGGGGAGGGGGAATAAAGGAATAAGGAATAATCTGAAAGTACACATGTAGGTGAACATTCAAATGGAATATCGTAGTTATTATTTATTTGCTCAAAATGATAGTAGCAGTTTTGATTAAAGAATCGCAATTTGAGCTATTGATAGTTGAGTAGAATGCATCCACAATTGAAACTGTGTTTTTATTCATGGAAGCCCTTTAACTACTATGGTTCTCAGGTCCCATTCTACATTGATCGTGAAAGAACCGCTTTGTTCAGAGACATCTTGCATCATCATCGTGTTGGCAGGCTGAGAGCAGCCCGAGGTGTGTCATACGTGTACCTGTCCTTTTAGGGCTTAACTACTTTCATGGCAGGATGAAAATGAGGTAGTTTGTGTCTTGAATCAGCAATCGTATTTGTATCTGCTCCTAATAAAGAGAGGGGCGGTGTAGCAAACTGCCTGTTTGTGTACCCCACAGACCATAACATATGGGACAGACTATGAATAAACTAAGCTGCATGTTGGAAATATCGGCTTGTGCAAACTGCGCTGCAACATGACGTAGGACTTGAATGTGCTTTAAATGGCCAACGAGTTTCTCTCAGTTTTAAAACAGCAATGTATATTGTTAATTTTCGATACAAATGATGTTACAGAAATAAATATCGCAATTCACAATAGGATCCATCAGAAATTCATTTCAAGAATCTTGTTTTATTGATAATAAGTTGGAGTTCAACCTCAATTCTCTGGCTCAGGAATTTGAACTAATTTTGTCAATATAAAATTAAACTATACCTTATTAACTATACATCTGCTGCTTAAATGTATCTTTTGTATCTTGGTTTCGGGAAAGTGATGAATAATTTTCAATTGTTAGTTTTCCACCATCAAGATAGTTTCATAGCTGCTGAGGGGGAATTTGCTGCCACTAAGATAATCAGTCTCGTCAGACGCTGTCTTGCAGTTTCCCTGCACACATGCAGTCCCTCAAAGTCCATTTGTGAAAGTTTAGCTAAGTTTATGACAGCTGTCTGCTACACGCTTCCAGAGACATACCTCAGGGCGAACCAAGTTGTGCGGACTGTTACAACACGAGAAACACCACTAACTTACAAAACTCCCTCGGTGGTACTCCGCTTCTCCAGGCTTTCAAGGGAATAAGGAGGTATAGGAGAAAAAGTTACACTAACTTTTAGACCAATTGCACTTTATTGTCAAAACCGATTGACACATTAATTCAAATAGAACAAAAAATAAATAACAGGTTACAGAGATGTGATTTTAATTTAAGATTTACTTATGTATTATATAATCACATCCTGAAATTGAAATTTGCTGTCCAGGAACAAAAGGAAACTTCATTAAATCAAAATGGGCTTTAGTTTACATAAATGTGTCAATTTCTCATTGAGGATTTATCAAAGCAAGACTATGTAAAACTAAAGTCAAGTTCTTGCATCATTTAATTTATGAATGCGTTATAACATAAGCTGTAGTATATCAAGAAACATATTAAAAATTGAGTATATAATAAGAGCTGAAACAATCTTATTTTACTTTCGTTGTCATAGAAGCAATAATCAGAAAGATTTGTCAAAGAGAAATCTAATTTCATTGACCTATTTTTTTTTTCATTTTCGTTTCTGTACAAACGTTTCTAGTAATAGTTATCAATTATTTATTGGTGTTCGCTATTTGGACATTTTAAACAGGCCGTTACAAAGCTTGTTGCTAGCTCTGTTGAGAGTACAGCTTTTTTCTCCTAACATATTTTCAGTGCCATTCATAAGTTTACCTAGATTCTAAAGCGGGATATATTAATGACGATAATGATGACAGTAATGGTAATAATAATAATAATAATAATAATAATAATAATAATAATAATAATAATAATAATAATAATAATAATAATAATAATAATAATAATAATAATAATAATAATAATAGTAATAATAATAAAAATAATAATAATAATAATAATAATAATAATAATAATAATAATAATAATAATAATAATAATAATAATAATAATAATAATAATAATAATAATAATAATAAATTATAATAATAATAATAATAATAATAATAATAATAATAATAATAATAATAATAATAATAATAATAATAATAATAATAATAATAATAATAATAATAATAATAATAATAATAATAATAATAATAATAATAATAATAATAATAATAATAATAATAATAATAATAATAATAATTTTCGAAACTCATATTCAAGTTGTGGAGTCTTCAAGTACTTGGGTAGCCAGCTACAAGCTACATTTGTTATGAGTATTTTTATAATTATTAAGAAAATAGGTACGAGTATTTTGAAATTGCTGCTCTTTGTAGGACAGTGGTGTGTGTTACATTTAGATATGATTAAAAAGAACAAAAGGAAGATACAAACAAATCTACGATTACAGTCAAGGTGTTTTTCGAACTTGCTTTGTTATTTTTCTAGCATTTTAATAAAATAGGCGCAGAATAAACAATTAAATGGTTAGCTTGGGTTCCCTTAGTTCCTGGACAGCATACAGAAATGGACACATCAGTTGCATCGTTTTGCATAGGTATAAGAGACAATTATATAAAGGTCTCGTTTTGTATTCGTCAACCTAATCTGGGTGCACTCTGAATTCCAAATTTATCTGGTGCAATTTTTATGGATTGTGTATCGTTGTATTGTTCATATAAATTAAGTGCAACCCTCAGGAAAAAAATTATAAACTGGTGCAACAAATGTGTCCATCACAGTGAGATAATCTTAATATTTGCCTATTACTAATAGAAAGTGAACAAAGAAAAAAGAAAAAACTTAACATCTTAGCTGATTTTCAACATTATCTCCAAGTCATCGACACATACAGTAGACACTGAGATCAGTTTTTTGAGATAATATGCTCATCACCAGCTAGCGCAAAAAATAAAGCATCACACAAGTTTTGAGTTCATGCAGAGAAAACTGGAATGTGATATCGTTTAGATGTCTATCTTCTTTTTCTTTGGATAGGTGGACCACTGAAATTAACATCACCGCCAGGCTTTGATTTATTTGCAAGTGTTCAATAATTATAATTTCACTTCATTTGTCCCCAAAGATCAATAAGTCAATTTCTTTGTGTTGTCATAACTTCCAGAGTTCATTTAAAATCTTTATCGATTATGTTTAATACCAAATGTATTTCTTTGGTTAAACCTGTGGCATGTATGTTTGTATAGCACTTCTTCATTGTGGTAATAGAATACTAAATTATAACACTTTTGCTGATGTATGCACATGAAAAATACACAAATTCTTTTTAAATGTGAATCTTATCAGCTACCCTTCCCAAGGAAATACTCACAAAGTGCAGTTCAACAAAGCAGTTATGGTAAACAGAATCATAACTTGTAGAAACACATCATAAAGGACGTTTGTTGCACTTGGACACAATACATATTTTAAAACTTGATCACACTGGTGAAAAAATCCATAATATAGCGAAATTTTGTCAGTTCAGTATACTGAAGAAGATTGCTGCGTTATATTGCACACACTTCTAACATCTGCTTGTAGTTGGGAGGAGTACTTTAGTTATGTCCTCTCTAGTTGTAATTGGTTTGATTCAAGAAGTTGGTAATAGATCCCTACGTTCAGCTGTTATCTCCAAGACGATATGCCTTCCTGCTGCCAAATGTTAGTGTCTCATTAACTACTGCTTTGTTTGCCTTGTTTCCCTTCAAACCGTATGGAAATAACTGCAGTGTGGGTGATTACTACTGCACCAACATTAAAACCTGAATAGTTTGAATACTAAGATCAGAAAAGGCATAAACTAGTAACTTTATGTTTTTATGAAGACTGTTATGTATCACATAAAAGAATGCACAGGGTTACTGGATACTGATACCTGCTTTTGTGCCCTTGTGCTTCTGCTGAGGTATTTTGTTGTTTATAACAGTCATTTTGTCACAGTGATATCAGTAACTAAAAAGCTTCAGATTACATCTTAACCTCACTACAGAAATGAGATTATACTGCTCAGAAAGCTGATAATTTCTCATTGAAATCCGCGACTAAGCAGTTGAGCCTATGATAAGATGGCTCCGGATGCGATTGTTCAGTGATATTTAAATGTTAACTTACAAAATTGTCAGTTATATATTTCCAACTGACAAAGCAGAGCATATCAAGCATTTGGAACACTCTACTTCAGCAGTGCTTCAGTAACGGAATTCATTAATTGTGATACACCGTTTTCAATATCTTCCGTTCATGATTTCTTGGTGGAAAGCTGAACTTCCTGTATTTAATGCTTAGTATAAACTAATCAACCTGCATGTTTTGTATATTTCACTATCCGTTAAATCCTCTAAATTTGTGGATTTATTCCTATTGTAGCGGGCATGAAATATAATCATATTCGATTTTTGGACATTACCTTTAAATTTTGTCTAGGCCTCAACTTTCTTTTTCTGTGTCAATATTAAACTACGATCTCCTTAGTTTAGCTTAGTACAAAGTGCAAATTGTTTCTCCTTTCAAAGATCAAAATCAAGCTTGGATTATCTATAGCCAGTTCATCACCAGTTAATCTTCGTAAGCTGAACCTGAAACCACCTGTGTATATTTTGCTTCTATTATTCACTGCTATTGAACAACAAATAGGCAATACAAAGTGATAAGTGACTTGGAGTATCTTGGAAGTAGAAGTAAGTATTCCTGGTTGTTCAATTAAACACTTATAGGGTGTAGGGTAAACGCTTAAGGCGACACCTCGTGTACCGCGACCAACTCGGATCTATTGCGGCTACCACCCCCAGGAGGCAGGGATGAAGTGAAGGAACCACAGAGTGCCACAGGATCGCAGCTAGACAGGCCACAGAGACGGGCGGAACTCCCTAACAAGTGCTGAGATCTCTTTATTTCGGCGCCAGCCACCCCTTCCCTCCCCCCCCCCCCCCCCGAGCAGCCACCACACACCGCAGATCCAGTGTCACGTCTCCCCCCGACAGAGGATAGCGGCCGCCCAAACGCCACCTCACGCCGAGAACAGTAGCTCCCATCCTCAAGCATTCGTACCATCTGTCCGGTACCGGCAACACCCATCGCCTAAGCAAACCTGAAGGATGATAAGGAAATAGAATGAAGGGAAATGCTGGAAAGGAAACCATATTATGAAATTATGCACTCCAGCATTCGCCTAAGTGAAATGGCGAAACCACCGAAAACCCCATGTCAGAGTGCGTGGCCACGGGGATCGAGCCCGCGATCTCCCGAATGCGGGTCATAGACGTTACCTTCTGACCATTCTGTGCCATAATTAAACATTTACTTCACTTGTATCACAATTTGCTATTTTGGTATATCATTTTTTTTTTTCTTTTCTTTTTTTGAGACTGGCGCACACACTTGAAGTACATCTTAATAATTCTATAGAGAATCGTGTCTGATAATTTACACATTTATTTAACATAAGTTGTACGCTAAAATTGGTGTTCTTTAAATATACCAATTGTCATAGTATTCAGAATGAATTCTATTTATGAATGGATCATAATATCATTTACGTTGGTAACCTTTTCTTTTGTTATCAATAACTAAAGGCCGGAGACGTGTACGTTTATCCATAGATACACTGCACATCTTTACTGATATGGCTCGCGCATGTAAACAACTGCAGGTGGGTACAGCCTGACCATGAAAGAACACTCACTCCACGTCTGCAGCTCACTGCGAGAAGAAACAAAACAATCGTGTAATACTACACCTTAACATTGCGTCTGCAAACACTTGCAAAGTAATGCTTCACTAAAACTATTACAGTTCGCAGAGTACTGCGTTACGTTGTTTTCGACTCTTGCTTCTGGTGGCACTTGTTTGCACATTTGATGGCCGCGCTGTACTTCTGACGTCATTCATATTCTGCGTCCAGCTAACCTGTATCGCGTTCGAGCGCAGATCTCTTCGGCCTTTACTAATAAGACACGATTTTATTCTGCTTTAAAGTATTAATAGTAGTAATAATAATTAAATGTGCATTGTTACTACCATTCTATTATTATTATTATTATTATTATTATTATTATTATTATTATTATTATTATTATTATTATTATTATTATTATTATTATTATTATTATTATTATTATTATTATTATTATTATTATTATTATTATTATTATTATGATTATGATTATGATTATGATTATGATTATTATTATTATTATTATTATTATTATTATTATTATTATTATTATTATTATTATTATTATTATTATTATTATTATTATTATTATTATTATTATTATTATTATTATTATTATTATTATTATTACTACTATTACTATATAATCCTTGATGCTGTGACAGACAACCAGCACCACGGTGTATCGGTTAAATTAACAGCCGCCCATTGAGGCGATTCCAAGTTCCGATGTGGCTCCTGTAAACGAAATTTGGGAATCGTTTGCATGCAGGAACCTCAATCTCCCTGTCGTTCATAGGCCAAGGCTTCATTGTCAACTTGATTCACTCATTCAGCGGAACGTATATCCTCCGTGTGCGGGGATGTAATCTATATACTGGCTTTTGTTCCCTCAGGAGATCTGCTACGTGGGGCAAGTTCAAAAGAACAGATGTGTCCTAAGCGAATAAGCTAAGATGTAGGATAAAGAACAGCTTGAAGTGGCTCCAAAGCAGTGTGATCTTAAAATGTCCGCCATAGACGCTTTAGTTACCATCATATTCGGAATTGAGTCAATCTGTATCTCGTATGTGTGTACAAAGATTGCTCACATTCTTAGCCGCTTTGAAACGAAAAGTGAATCATTTAAAAGATATAACATTGGCAGTGAAAATTCTAAACCCACCAATGTTAAATTTTGGCTCTTCATGATCCATCTTAGAAATCATTGATCATGGTTAACTGATTTCTACGGTGTAGCTGTGCATAACTCTACATGATTTAAAAGAAAGCTCCTGGAATCAACAACATAAACAGCAACAACATAAACAATAATAATAACAACAACAACAACAATAATAATAATAATAATAATAATAATAATAATAATAATAATAATAATAATAATAATAATAATAATAATAATAATAATAATAATAATAATAATAATAATAATAATAATAATAATAATAATAATAATAATAATAATAATAATAATAATAATAATAATAATAATAATAATAATAATAATAATAATAATAATAATAATAATAATAATAATAATAATAAAATAATAATAAAGCATTTTAGATTTGTTTTAAATCATACACTGAACTCGATTTTAAAGTTGAAGTGTTATGCTTTTTAATAGTAATGTATCTTTATTTTTAATTGATTGCTTAAAGTTTATACATTTTAGATGTGCTTTTCTTACTAGAGGTAAGTTGTATTAGGCAACTATTCTTTTGTAGAAACTGCAATTGAACATGAAAGTAATAGAACAGATAGCTGCAAAAGAACACATAAAATGTATTTGGGAAATAATTAGTACATTAATACAATCACATTTATGAAACCCCGTAAATCAGAGGGTAGTAGCTATAGCTACTATAGTGTTATCAAATCCAAAAATCAGAAAGTCTTAATCATTTTGATTTGGCGAACCTCTAGGGCAGCTTTGTAAGGTACATCATGCTTCGTTAACCGGGTCTACTTTGTACTCTTAACATTGCCAATAGTTCACTATTTACTCTTGATGTGTGTGAAATGCAATTCAGTTAGGATCAAAGAAGCTAAAGGAGAACAAATCACAATTTTATTTTAAATTCAGTGACAAATTCAGGACTCTTGAAAATCCAGTTCTTTGCATAACGCGTCTCTCTCTGCCACAATGCGTTTCTTCCTTTTCTTCTTATTTCTCTATTTGCCCTTCTCGTATGGAGGCCTTACACCCCACCCCCCACCCAAGGACTCATATGTATATGGGATGAGACGTTTGTCAAGGAGCAGAAAGAATACGCAAAAGCGGGCATCAGCCCGATACCTGGTATTACTATAGAGAAGAGAATGGTATAAATTGTCAGTGAAAGAATTTATTAGGAAGGATGGTTACGGAGCATTTGGTGGAATGAATGACGGGGGAAACCGAAAAGCTTGCAGAAAAGCCGCCTAGCTGTCACTTTGTCCATCAAAAATCCCAGATGTGTTCTCTGGCATAGAACCATGGGATAGCCGACCCCTTTGGTGAGAGACGAGGAAATAGAGGGATGAGAAATTTGGTATATGTAGGTACTTAGGCTTAACATCATTCATGGTGATCCGGGGGAAAAAAACTGAGAAAGCCCATGAGTCAGGAAGGTTGGCTAAGGGAATGAAATCCACAGCTTCGCGAATGTCGGCCACAGGCACTATTGGCTGAGTGAACCCACTCAGTTTGATCGAGGTGGGCCCGCCACCTAGATTGCCCTATTACCTGAGCCAAAAACTCTCGAATTATGCTCTTAGCAACAATCTCTTGGCTCCCCTGAAAGGTAAAAGTAAAGGCAAAGGTACATACTACGCAGGGGCCCCCGCAACCGTGGCCGAGCACCGCACATAGACCACCCGTCCTTTGTGTCTCTATCGTGATCCCTGGGATACTGGGATACTGAGGGAAGAAACCCAAAGGGTAAGCACATGCAGGTGACCTTGGAGGCAATCATGGACGGAGTCTCTAACGTTGCCAGTATGCAGACATCTAACGCTGCTGAGCCTCAAGGTGCCGAACAGCGTCGCCTGGTCCTACACCCTGAAACATATGACAATGAAGGAAATTATGGGTGCAGGAAATGAGTGACAGGAACGTCATGGTAGAAGAGAAACCATACCAGCGTTCGCCTACCGGGGAAACCGCTAAGAACCAATGGGTCAAAGTGGGTGGTCACGAGGATCGAACCCGGGATCTCCCAAATCGGCAAGTTACCGTGGCATCATCTGGCTCTGTTTCGTTCCGCTTGAGTAAGCATTCTTTTTATGCATACCGTTAGTGCATCTTACATTCGTAAAGAGAAGAGCTTTCTTTACCCAAAAAGGTTTGTACCAGTGCTTTCTAGATCATTAAAGCAAAATACCAGATCTCTCTCTCTCTCTCTCTCTCTCTCTCTCTCTCTCACACACACACACACACACACACACACACACACACACATATATATATATATATATATATATATATATATATATAATATACACACACAAGTAGGCATTACGCAGGAGGGGTAAAAGTAAGGAAGAAGGAGATGGCAAAGCGAGCGAGACAAGCGTAAGGAGAGAATGAGTGGAGGTTGGCATGATTTTTGTACTCGCGTTTTGCACTTTGCACCATGCAATGCATCGGTGTATGTAACCTGAGGGGCCCGTTGGCACTAGACCATAAACCAGAGTATTTAATACATTTTTCACTGAAGTGATTGTACTCCATGGAGTGTATCGTTAGGGTAAATTATATTTTGTCCAAAACTAATAAACAAGGGGACTTCGAGAGACAGAAAAAAAAACAACAAAAACACGCCTAATTTAGGTGCATTGAAAGTACATTTGCTTGGAAGCCGCCAACCTGCAAGGCAGGCAAATAGCTTCTTATATATATTTAGCATAATTTTACATTTGTGTCTAACTATCGAATCAGCTTGTTTGTCATTTACAATTTTAAAAGTTATACCGTGTCCTCAGACTTGTTTAGGCTTTAGCACCAGTCACTTTAAATAAATTATGTCATTAGTTCATAGAGCTCCTTGTCTCCAAGGGGAGGCTTGGTAAACTGGTCGTATACTACGGCAGTGCAGGTTTTTTTTTTTTTTCCTTTTTTTTTTCCGCTAAGATATTTTGTGCGTTCTTTGCACACGAAAGAGAAGTGACAGAATTTACATGGTGGAATGTCACTTTTGAACTGGAAGGTACGAGAGGGGGGGGGGGGGGGGAGGGCAGAATATCATTAGATATCGGCCGTTGCGTGAATAATTTTCTCCATTTCTGCCCAGATTTGCAGCAAGACCCGAGGCGAAACATGAAGAAAAATATTAAACGATTGTGTGCACCTACCTAAGATTACTAATCTGAAGCTCTTAGTTTTCATTACAATACGTTATTTTGTTTATCTTTTTTTCTATTAATTTACTAACTGAAATACCCGGCGTTGCCCATGGTTTGATGACTTATTCCTAACACTTTCGGGCTTAGATTGCAGTTACCTAATAGTTTTGTGTTTCTATGGAGACATTTAAAAATATCACTCAACATCTTAAATAAATATTTAATTCAAACTCTTAGGATACTATGAAAAATACAAAATAAACTAAATAAATAAAAACACCGAAAAAACACTATGCAAACGCACTGCTGAACAATACTACGGGAAAAAATGGAGTAGAGGAAACAATTGCATATTAAAATTAATAAATAAAAACCTATTAAAACATTTAGATTTGCCTCTATATATATATATATATATATATATATATTCTCTGTAGGCCAGTTTTCATTTACCGCTGATAATATTATGTGCAAGAGCTTTTGTAATAGGAAAGCTGTGCTATTAAAGCCGAGACATTATACGCAACAAAAATCTTTCAACTATTTGAGTCACCTATCAGTATTTATGAAAACACGGTACAAACGTTGCTAACGAAAAAGACAGGCTGCGGCGCGAATCTGAGCTACGTAGTAATGGTAGTCTGATATATGACTAACATTGTATACCATCATAATAAAACTGTATCTTTTATATTAATTCAACGAGCAATTTGTTTGGTTGTTTAGAATATGGATGTATTAGGCGATTGTGGTTTTACTTCATAGGGACCAGGAGAATTACGTCACTGCAGTTCGCGTCGTAATCTGTCTTTTCGTTAGCCACGGATACAAACTACTGACGTCATGATCGAGTGGCGGGAAAGGCCGAAAAAATCTGATGATCGGTATAGCTCTCCCGTATACCAACAAAATCCTTCAGATTTGAGAATATCACCCACAAATAACACACGTATACAGATACTAAAACTTCACTTCAATAAAGTTGAGTTAAACTCAATACATCACCAACGATCGTTTCGACACACCTTTGTGTCATTATCAACGCAAACTCGTAGATGTGTCGAAACGATCTTTGGTGATGTGTTGAGTTTAGCCCAATTTTATTGATGTGAAGTTTTAGCCTTGACATACTTGTGTTATTTATGGATTACATTGCTTCACTGTTAATAGCTTCAGGTGTGTATAATAAATTGACAATAATTGTTTCAAGTTCTTCATCTTCTCTTCAAGGATTACGTTGTAGGCCATTTGGGCTTCACAGAGATTCCTTCCAAGATTTCTATCGTCTCCCTTAATCTCGTCTCCCCATTGGTCTGTATACATTTATCTCTTAGGTATGCAGTTACAATCCATTTTTTCTAGGTGTTCCATCCACTTTCTAAAATTATCTATTCTTCTTTCCAATGATACCACATCTCGTTTATTATTGTACTTTGAAAATCTGTATAACCAAGTAATATTTAAGTGTTAGTTATCTATTTATCTTTATCTGTAATTATCTGTACGTTTACCTGAATCCATCAGGTCTTTGTATTTCACATTTATCCCTGTTATAGACTTACTCCAAAGATTAATCAAGGTCTATAAACTGAGGTTGCAATGAAAATTTATACTGTCGGAAACTGACGTGTTAGATGGCAACATTCGGATTAATTACAGTAGAATATGAAATGCTTCCCATTTGTATTCCAGGAGTTAATAGCCAGCGCATGTTACAACCGTAACGAGGCACTCATCGCCTGCCCATATGCTTAGCTTCACATCGAAATGTAAATTAATACGTATTTCCAAAATCGCCGCAACACTACGAATAGCTCATGTTTACCTCCCTTCGTTTATATCAGCAAATATCAGCTTATCTCGCAACATATCGAGATATGCATAGATCCAAACTATAACATGCATGGATGACAATGCGGGTCTGAATTGTTGAATTATTCATTGAATAGTGATTGCACGTATTAGCCCACTAATTAAAATTTAGAGGTATGCATCAAATGTAGACCTCTTTTACATGTTTATAGTTATTGCTTTTTCTAAATTTATTCAGTTGGCCCTTTACACGTAGATAGAAGTTAAAGGCAACCAATTGCATTTTGAGTATTTTCTAACCTTTAAAAGCTATTGTCTTTGTTTTCGTTTTGGAAATTACCATATTACTTTTACAAATGTTGTTAAGTTGATATGAAACCATTTGTAGTCAATCCTCATGAAAAATTAAGACTACGTCATCCGCAAACGAAAAGATTGTGATAGCATGCTAGTAGAACAAGCAAAACACTTTCACTACCTAGGCTGTGTTGTGATACACCAGGAAGATCACAATATTACACAAAAAGCTACAAAAATTTGAAGCAATACATAGGACATTAAAATACAAATAGAAAGGAAACAAAATTGAGAGTTTATTTAGTGATGGCCCTAGTGATGATAATATAATATGGAAGCGAGAAATAGACACTCAAAGCAAAAGAAAAAAGTAAAATTCAAGTAACAGAAATGAAATTTTTACGAAAGTAAAAGGATATGCGACACAAGAACATATCCACAATGAACAAATAACAGGCGTTGGGAATTACGGTGCAACGACAGCTAACAGAAGTTTACAGTGAAAAATGGGCAGACCATCTCTCACGAATGCACACTAGACCATACACTAGCATACCTAAACAAGTTTTAAATTATAAGCCTAGGGGGTATAGATCGATTGGAAGACCATAGAAACGATGGAGTGATTAATATGAGACGAACAGTGAAACCCAAACCATGAGGGGAGAAGCACCAGAAGAAGAAGAAGAAGAATAAGAATAAGAAGAAGAAGAAGAAGAAGAAGAAGAAGAAGAAGAAGAAGAAGAAGAAGAAGAAGAAGAAGAAGAAGAAGAAGAAGAAGAAGGTATTGTCTGTGTTTTCAGCTTTTCCTGGAACTGTGCAACACAATTATTTCTTTCCCACAATTCTGGAGGTTTCAGCTGATGACGATGCCACTTCTCCGCATATATTTTTCTTTCCTTCTTGTCGGATAAGGATTGGTTAGTCAGAATGACAGCTTAAAAAGTCATTGTAGACTCTTTGCCACTTATGTGATTCATGGGAAGAAGAAGGTACACAAATGACGACGAGATCCTATGTCAATGCGTGCCAACAAGAGCGGGGTTCTTATTGATACCAGAATGACACCAATCTTGACCATGGGATTCCTGGAACGAGCCTACTAGGAATACGTGGCTGTCAGCCATCCAAGACTAAGAGAGAAATCTTTACACTGTCCTGCCGCAAATCTCCAAACGCCATCGCCTTGTGCTTCAATGAGACAGATGAAACGAAATAATAGGAACAGGAAATTTGGAGGTAGAAGCACAGACTGTAAATTGCCGTAACAAAATCCATGCAAACATGAGGGCGCGTTATGTTTGATTGGCATATATATGTTTCTTATTAATTTTATTGTATTATTATTATTATTATTATTATTATTATTATTATTATTATTATTATTATTATTATTATTATTATTATTATTATTATTATTATTATTATTATTATTATTATTATTATTATTATTATTATTATTATTATTATTATTATTATTATTATTATTATTATTATTATTATTATTATTATTATTATTATTATTATTATTATTATTATTATTATTATTATTATTATTATTATTATTATTATTATTATTATTATTATTATTATTATTATTATTATTATTATTATTATTATTATTAATTATTATTATTATTATTATTATTATTATTATTATTACTATTATTATTATTGTTGTTGTTGTTGTTGTTGTTGGTGTTGGTGTTGGTGTTGTTATTGTTCTTATTATTCTTGTTGTTATTATTATTATTATTATTATTATTATTATTATTATTATTATTATTATTATTATTATTATTATTATTATTATTATTATTATTATTATTATTATTATTATTATTATTATTATTATTATTATTATTATTATTATTATTATTATTATTATTATTATTATTATTATTATTATTATTATTATTATTATCGTCATCATCATTATCATTATTATTACTTTGAAAAATAAAAGGTTCTGAATATTAAGGGGCTGTTCATATGAAAAATACTTTGTTTTACAGCAATTACTAACAAATTTGAAAATGTTGGACAAGTTTTCTTCAAGCTTTCCTAATCAGTCCCAGCAATAACTAGAACTCCTAACTTGTAGGTGCCTTGGTTTTGAGCTTGCCCAACTTTGAAATGTGCAAATTTTTTCATGCTATCATTATACAGCTCCGATTGGATATTTGCAGCAGTTCTTAGGTTGCTTGATACTTACGGACAAATTGACAATAGAACAAAGCAATGCGCGTAGTAGTATATGTACAATGCACTATACGTTTTGAAATTGATAACTTCCCCCAGTGGGCGAATTACCCATGTGGTGAGTGTTCTGTTAAAAATGAACAGAACTTTAAGGTTCTGAAGGATGTACAAACGACCAAATGATTTATAATTTGGAAAGCTGCGTCGTTTACGAAGTGGCGCAAGAAAAATTACGGCATCCTAACATTAGCACAACCTGGGAAGTACCGTGCCATTTATTCTCACTTGTTAAAGGCCCTTCCCACAAACATTTGTTGTTGAACTGGCATTGTGGAGAACAAAATTATGACCTGACTGTGGAGGTGACATAGGTTTATTCTTGTGTGGTGGAAACACTGCAGAATTGCAAGGCTTGTGCAATTGTAGGTGTCTTCACTGTAAATTAATCTGAGGCACTCCATACGTGAACAGCAAATGCAAAATAATAAAATAAAATTAAGTTGTTTATAGCTCCCTTTTAACCTGCTAGGTACACTTCGTTTCTCAAGGCGGACATTTCGACAGAAGTACATGTTCTGTACTTCATAAAATAGATTGGTTTGTTGTCAGGAAAATAAAGAAACTTTGCTTCAAGGGCGTACAGTCGTCACGGTACTAAATCGAGTAAACAGGTCATGAGACAGCAAACACACCCTGTTCAAGCATATGTTTTAACATGTTCGTGTGTTTACAAATCATCTACTAATTCCTCTACAGTAACGTAATGGGTAGTTATGTACAAAATGGTGAGAATAAAGATCTAAACCAGCAGTTTCCAACGTTTGCAAAAGAAGGGAGGTTGTATGTACCTCCTCCACTTTATGCGGACTGTGCCACTCTTTAAAACTCAATTGTGTTGCAGTGGCGGTTTGGTTACATGTACGTTGCGTTTGATTTACGAAAGCACATGCAAACCCTATGTAATAAACACCTGCTCATTAGTGACTCCTTTGGTACTGGTGACGTTTAAGAAGTCTATTAATATTTGCCGACAAATAAGGAAAATTGAAGCTATTAACAGTGAAGTAACAAGATTCTAAAGTAAGAACAAATTAGAAACTAAAAACTTCACTTATCTTATTAATGTTGCATGTTCTCCTTGAACAGGCTAATAAACTCAGGGTTTCAAGTTCTCTCCAACTCATTCTCAAAGCTATACAAACAAATTCATTACCAAAGCTACAATCTTTCATTTTTTTCTGAAAACAAAAATAAATACTGATATTCAATTTTTATTTACCAATCTCTGAAAACACAAAAATTAAAAATACAATCTACAGATGGTAATTCGAAGTTCATAACACGGTTCCTGTTTCTTAAAATAAATTTTTTCCCCCAAAACATTAAATCTATCGGACCACCTATTTGTTTTAATATTTTAACTTCTGGATTAATTTCATGATTAAATGACCAAAAATGATCTGCCACAGCTGATTTATCGGTTTGTTTATATTTAATATTTCTAAAATGTTCTTTTATTCTGGTTTCTAAATGACGTTTAGGTTTTTCCAATATAAACCTTATCACAATCTAAACAGCCAAATTGATAAATGCCAGATTTTTTATAATTTGGTAATTGATCTTTTTTAGAAAAATTAAGTAAATTTTGTATATTAAATTTATTTTGAGGGACCAAATTTATTCCATATTCTTTGAAAATCTTTGTAAATTTTTATTGGCCCATGGATGGTGAGTAAACTTTTTAAAAATACAATTATCTTTTATTTTTTTAAGGGTTGAAACTTCTTTTTATGTATAAAATCTGCATTAAAACCATTAATTACTGCAGTGTTAATAATGTGTTTATATTCTATGTCAAATTCATCATTATTAAGGGGTATATTTATTAACCTATAAATTAAACTATTGAAAACAGCAAATTTATGTGGAAAAGGATTAAAACTTTTATATTTTATGTAATTATCAGTGTGAGTAGATTTACTGTAAATACCAAATTTCAATTTATTGTTATGTCTTTTAATTTTTAAGTCCAGGAATGAAAGAAATCCATTATTTTCAGTTTCTAAAGTGAATTGTATAGCTTTATCTATAAATACTGAACATGCAACATTACTAAGATAAGTGAAGTTTTTAGTTTCTAATTTGTTCTTACTTTAGAATTTGACGAAAAAGTTGAAGTGCTTAGTCTTAGAAGATACATCAAGTGATCGTCGCGTAACCTATTGCGATACAGACATCCAATATACTTCCATTTGGAGAAGTTTATGCTATAGCTATATGTATGTAGAGCTATACTCACTCTTATACACACTATTCTTGTAAAGGTTTATTTCTCGATCTACTACATTTTAATCGACATAAGCATTTTCAGTAGGTGTAGGGGAATGTGTGAATACAGCAGGCCTTAATTGATAGTAAAATGCTTTAAGAGTTGTTTGCTATGCGATGAAATTGAAATTCCGTTCTCTTTGCAAGTCCAAGAGATAACAAACGAATAACATATTCCTATTTGGAAAAGGGATAAGTATTGGCGAATTCACACAAATAAAAAAGAGTATCTCGGAAATGGCTCACTCAGAAAAGACGTATTTGACATAAATTGTGTGATATAGCGAAATCCACAATTTTTCATCTAGTAAGCTTTTGTCCGTTTCTTACTGTTTACCATTTATGCAAAGGTCACCCAGAAAGAAGATCTGCTGAGGAAATTCACAGAAAATTCAAGTAATAGCATAGAAACTGTCATGGAATGGCCTGTTTGGGTCCGTCACTGGATACTGATTATGAATCATTCCACACGCCAGAGATAAAAGCTGAAGGAATAGGGTGGGAATAGCAGCCACTTGCGTAAGTGTATCCAAAGAGACAAGGTTGAACATCGGTAATCTAACCATTTCCTTTTCTTTGTACTTGAAGCTTAAGGACCCTTAATCGTGTAAATCATACTGGGCCGTAAATGAACGAAATGGTTGAAAAGATACTCAAATGGACCCGGAATCACTAGAGCTTAGACCAACCTGACATATATATTCTCAGCAAAAGAGAAACACCGGAAAGAACTTAATTTAGATAATTTACTATAACCTGGGAGCTCTTGAATGCAAGGCAGATACGCTACCCTCAAGCCAATAAGCATTCAATTGACTCACATTATAAACACGAAGCAATTTCAATTAATTTTCGCGTCGACAATAAAAGAGGTAATTTTTTATGAATACAGATGAGCGAGGAGGAATAAACGGTGAAAAGGAACATTACTAATTTTCGTTAAGTTCGGAAAGTATAAGTTCGGAAGCATAATAGCAATGCTGATGAATATGTGCTAAAGGCATTACGAATCGACAATTGTTTACGATAGTGAAAGGGTTTGTATTCAGGACGAATTGAATAGTTGAGTTAAAATACTGAATAGCTATCAAATAATTAAATATATATCGTCCAGTTAAATAACTTTCATAACTGAGAAGACTGCTTGACCATAAAATTTAAGGACCTACAGAACTTGAATGGAGTGTATAATCTAAGTATTAATTATTATTGCAATTATAACATGTTAAGATATTTTGCAATAAATTAGAAGAATTGACAAAATAATTGGTGTGTCATTGTGCGTCTTATAGCTCTCCATTTAACTAAATTATAGAATTACTAGCATTACCATAAGGAAAAAAGTAAAGAGACAGAAGGATATACACGAAGCCAATGATAACGTTGAACAATCAACAGAACTGGCACATTCAACTACATTATTACAACCCATTACAGTACCGCATTAAAGCCGCTTAAAATTATTTTTCTTTTTACTCAGAATACTCTCCTCCTGTAAATGATTTACATCTCTCCCAGGACTTCCAGGTTAGGGCCTGGGGTCAGGTGCTTGTCGAGTATCAGACGAACTCTGGATCAGAGAGATTATGGATGAAAGGAAAGGTGATGATAGAGAAGTTCATAGAACGAATAGTGGGGGAACCGGAGAACCCGGAAGAAACCGCCCAGACACCCCTATAGGATCCATATAGGATCCCTCTGTGAACGAACCCGGCCTTGGTGAAAGGCGAGGGGTGTAACACCACAATTTATAATTAAGTATATAATATTATTCTTTAATGGCGTTCATAATATTCTACATTATCATTAACTTATGTTATTTATATTCACTGTGTCACCAGCTAATTTTGTTGCTTTTAAGTGGCAACAGTGGCAGTATACTAATGACAAGGATGAAATTATTTAATGTAAGAGAAACACTGTCTTCAGTATAGCAAGAGTCAAATTGTTATATATGATTAACCAGCGATATTTGATATTTGGACATCTTCAAAAGATGAATTAATGCGACATTCATTCTCCATATACTCACTATAATCTTATTTGCATGTATTAGCAAGTACAATTTGTTCACCAGTTCATGGTTCCTGGCACGAATGCAGTCAGCCAGCACGTCAGCAAACAATTCCAGATAAAGAGATATCTGGAGTTGCAGTCGTGCTTCTAATCGCGTTTGCGATAATGGTACCAACCTTGAGATGTGTATTCACGCTAGATTAGAGCAAAGAACTCGCTTAAAATAGCACAATTTAAATGTTATTACAAGTTCATGCAGTATATTTAGCTTATGCAACCAAACGGTGTTTTCAACTACTCCGTCTTTTTCCACTGATCATTTTCTACCTCTTCTATGTTTTTCAAAAACCTTGCCAGTTTGTTTCGGTCTTAAGTGATATACCCTCGAGCGTTGTATCGTGAATTCCTGTAAGCATAAGTCACTTGTTACGTTTCTCTAACAATTCGTTTTACCTTGGCCCAAGCTAGTTCTATGGGATTGAGATCACACATGTAAGTAAACGACAGTGTGGCCCAATAAAACAAAAAATGTGTCCGCTTTAAGGGCCTCTTTATGTTTGTAGGGTTCAGGCATCCTATAAATGTTTTACATGCTTTACATATAGAACTGCCACTCCAAATCCCTTAGTTCTGCAATCACAATAACACAGCAGATTTCACAGTACTCCTATGCGGACGATTATTTGCTTCTACATTACTTTTTCCATTACTTACGACATAAAACTAGTGACAAGTACGATTTTACAACTTAATTTAAGAGAAATTAACTGCGAGTGAACATAGCACGAATAACATTTTAGGTAATTTGGCAACGTGACCAGCAGAGTAATGTTTGCGCGGATGTTTACAAAACTGAGGTTACACTACGTATAACGTCTCCCCCTGCCCTTCATTCCCCTTAGACCATGAGCTAGTGAACGTACAGTATGTTTATCTTTAATCTTAATTATGTACGAGTGAGTGGGTGTGTTAGGTTTAAGGGCCCATCGATAATTATGTACGGTACATGCATTGAAAGCAACACACGCTTATTTATTCATTTTTCCAAAATTTACTGCTATCTCTGGCTTAACCATTTGCAACAGTATATTATCGCAAAACAGTTAACCTTTATAGACACTAGCCTTTCTTTTATCTGTACAACACGTGGAGAGCCCTCCAAAGGTAAAACGTGAACTATTATCGATTTTGGGTGGTCATGAATACAAAAGGAAATCTCTGTTAATGAAAATTGAACTAATATTCAAACTATACATAAATTGACACTTTGTGTTAATAAAGGATATTTAATTTTATACAGACATAAAAGATTGTGCTTAGGTTCTGCATATTTGGGTACTATTAGAATAAACGAAGTTTAGTAAAAAGCGGGTAACATTGGTACATTGCTATATTTGCGGTATTAATATGTATTTAATAAATATCAATAAACACAAGTTGTCTGATAGATTTTTTTGACGGCGGAGACGGCCGCTTGCCAGATTTGTCATTGTGATGCTCGTAAATAGTGGTTATAATTAACAGTGGAATGATCATATACTGTAAGGAAAACATGCACATAGATATTTTACCCAGGTGCTTCTTTAGGTACACCCAGAAGAAGAAAGCATTTGTAAATTCTGATGTCTTGAAGAGAAGTTAAGGATACAGTAGCCTTCATGTTTTTTTTTTTTTTTTTTTTTTTTTTTTCCCCTCATAGGAACGGAGTGAAGAAACTGAAAGAGTAGGCCTGAAAATTCATGTCCACATCGTCATTCTCTTTGTGTGTACTCCAATGGCTGCCTGCTCAGCAGGTTTTTAATGGTCTGTCTGTCACGGTAGGTACTCCGGCACGTCAGCTGATGACTTACTGTTCCTCAGACCCACGGAGGAGGACGGCCAGAACGCATCACAGGTGGAACTACAACTAAGGTGGGTCTGTAACAGGTGCAAGCAAATTCTTCAGCCCGACGGTCAACACAAGGAACCCGTCACTAGCCAGGCAGGTTCGGCTGATCAATCAGTCACCTTGGCCGCCCGACCACTGCACCTCCCCTTAGCCGAGCACCGTATTTCCAGAGCGTAACCACTAGCGTAGCACCGCCACCGGCGGATCCGCTGATTCTTACAACCTAGAAAGACCGGGTAGAGAGAATAAAATGACTGAAATGGGGGATGTAAGCATTTGCCTTAGTGACCCGGGAAAACCCCCAAAAAATACCCAATTAGGAAAGTTGGCTGCGACAGTCGAACCAGCGGTCTTACAAATGCGGGCTACAGAACTGTAGAACTACAGAACTGCAGGCTGAACTATATCGCTCGGTGATTCTATTGGCAGTTCCTTGCTGATACCGAAATTTAGATTTAAAATCGAATGGGCTTGATAACGACACGTTTTAATTTAATTGCCGGATATGAGATTTGCGATAAGTGTTGAGTAATAACATAGGTAGATAATAGAGTAGGAAGTGTTGTAAGGTGAGCAAGATATGAGTAAATAATAGGCGTTAAATTTGCAGGATAAATGCATTATTGGTTTGAAATTAACGAGTCATGACGTCATACCACATAATTTGAAATTCAGGTCTGCCAACCTTAAAAGTCGCGCGATATGTTTAATAGAGTATAAAGAAAACATCGTTTAATCATAAAAAGGTAACTATATATATTTGGAATTCAAAAAAAGAACATGTTATAATAGAAAGGGACATTTCTAAATTGGGAAAAGGAATGAAATAGCATTTTGGATACGAGACTTTCTTTTGGATGACGTCATGAAATTTAAAATCGGAGAGAACGTTTTCTTAGCGTGGGGACGCCAGGAAGCGTGTTCACTCGCCCAGACCGGTGGTGGACGTTGTGGTGTACACACGTGAGTGCGATTGCTCTGCGAGTATCTCTATGTAGCGAAAGTCGGCATAACTCCCGAAAGTGTCAGAGAGTAAAAAATAAATAATATAAGAAAGTTCTTCTGGGGTAATCTATAAACATACCTACGCATACCCGGGATTAAAGAGATTTCATGCTGAACTAGCCGGAGCGAACAACATCAATTCCACATCAAAGGGCGACACAACGTGAACCAGCAACAGCATAATTTTCGCATCATTGCTTAGTTATACTGCATTGTTAGTTTTAAGATTTTACCACTTCATTTTAATTATCCCATTACCTTCTCTTCAATTCTGCCTGTTCACTCACCAGGCTACGGAAAATACACCAATCAAGTTTTAATCAATTTGTTAATTTGTGATGAAAAATTAATTAAACTGCACACTAAATTATTTATTTTATTGCACTTTTAAATTATTATTATCATCATTATCATTATCATTCTTGAAATACTTATAATTGTCCGTAATTGTTATAATCTTCACTAATATCATTATTTACTCAGCGTTGTACCTACTTAAATGAGGGGAAACATACCTAATTGCACCTTTATCTTCAGGAATGCTTCAACACCTACTGCAAATCTTGTGTTGATAATAAGGAAATCTTTCTCGGAAGTTACGTATACAGCGCTGCAATATCAACCAACTTCATGAACATTCGTAAAGGTCATCTGTTTTCCGGAACCAAATATATAATTTTATCGCCATTATCCACAGGTGTTTCGTCTTGCTGTAATGGAGATGATTTCAGGCTTGAATTGTTTTCTTCCCCACTGATGGTTTTATCATAGTGCTGAGCAGAAAGCAGAATAACTGGTATATGCTTCTCTGAGACGTGACACCATAGCTTCTATCCTGAAAAAACAAACATTGAGTAATGCTTTTTTTTTCCTTGCTTACAAAATGTGGTTTGGAACTGCCTTCTTATTAGAACACGAGGTTCCTATCAGGTTATGCGTTGCGCTAGGAGTTCAAAGACAAGTGTAAATTGGCCTTTGAGTCATGTTCTTTACTCACAAAAGGTTTCATGAAGTCTAACAAACTTTCCGTCTTTTGTTTATCTCCAAAATATTGAATGCCATTCCCATGTAGACCTGTAATCTCAATATGTATGAGTGTTTACACGGGCTAACATCCAGATACTAACATCATATCTTCTTAGCTTGCTTTTTCTATAGGTAAACTTAATGGGGCAACTTCCTCGATATGCTCAATAAATTTCCAAATCAACATAAGTCAATACCGTGATATGGTAGCGTTGAAAAAATAGCTACCATCCATAAATAAAAGATGCTTATTTTCTGTTGTATACTGTATCACTGCTAAAATATTCCCATGAAGGAATCCTTCAGTAACTTTCTTCCAACTTATCTTGTCCAGGAGATGACCTTTATTCCATATTGAGAAAACTTGTTCAGCTTATTTGTTTGTTCACTATTATTTTCACAACATTAGGGCATATAAATAGAAAAAATGCTTCTCTAGGTGAATTGACCTTCTTTACATCATACATTGTACTTGAATAGACACTGAAAACATTGCGTACAACAATGGATGGTTAGGGCCGGGTTTCTCCACCAACATGGACGTTGCGTGTATTAAAGGTACTCAAGGTTAAGCTGCCTCGCGTGA
Organism: Tenodera sinensis; assembly: GCA_030765045.1. Lineage (NCBI taxonomy): Eukaryota > Metazoa > Arthropoda > Insecta > Mantodea > Mantidae > Tenodera > Tenodera sinensis. Next base: position 144,982,018 of record CM060965.1, on the reverse strand, counting down.
CTGTGAACACGTAACAACAATCATAGCGGCAGAACAAAAAGGCGTTTCACATTATTAAAGAAGTGTCCGGTAGCCGACGTATTTGTAGAAGCTCGAAAAAGGTCCGTCTGACGTCAGACTCGCCATATAAGGAGCTGAGGGGACGAGAGAAGAGTTAGAGTAGTAGCAGTGCTAGTTACGGACATGCAGCCGGCAATGTGTGTATGGGTGTGTTTGTAGACGTCAAAAAAGATACGTCGCGTCGAACTGAAGACGTTTTAATGAGTATAGTCAATGTCAGCTGTTTGTGACAGAGAAAGTTAAGAAAGACAGAAAGAAGTGAGTCAAGGTTACGAGAAGAGAACACTTGTAAGATGTAATATCACGAAAAACTGTAGCTGTGGAAACGAGAAGAGAACTGTGTATTTGTGCAAACGTTTCAGAAGAAAATAAAGTGAAAAAAATAACTTGACTAGACTTTGTCATTTTTGTCACAGTGCTTTGTTCGCCTGTGTTTTGGAGCCAGACTAAAAAACTGCATTCCGAAAAGATCATCGCCTCTTTTCTCCTCAGTCATCTTGTGTTTCTGTATCGTTTACCGATACAACTATTTCTTTCTAAATGGGAAGCAGCAAACAGCGCCTTATATGTCCATTAACCGTCTTCAAAATTGTAGGTTCAAAACCAATAGAAATGTATTATTTAATCCATCGCACCTGTGTATGTGGGCATGTTAATCCAAGGCACTCATAAAGAATAATGGACCAAGTAACAATTTGAACAACAACAATGGCAATTTGTTTCAAAACAAAAATGATATACAGATAAGAGGGAATAAGATAAATCCAGAAAATGAAACAATTCCCACTTAATAGCAAAAAGAATAAGAGAATGTAGCCTATCATATCAACCAAGAATCTGACCACGCCAGCCAGATTTTAAATAATACTAATAATAAAAACATGTAACTATATCGTATGTAATACTGCATTATTACGAAACAGCTTCATAAGGTAGGAAGTATCAGTTATGTTTTCTGTTTTATTCACAAACATATATTCTGGGATAATCGTAGGTATTGCGAGGGTTAAATGTTTCAAAATTAGGCAGCTTAACCACGCTTTAACTATAAGATGCTATGTAGAGAAAATGTGCCAATGGTAAGAATTACTGATTATTAGACATCCTTCGCTTCGTACGTAACCCTCATAGAAAGCGTTTGACGAGTTTGAAAAGGAAAACTTCCAACTCTGCACTTCAATAGGAAATCTGGATCCGTCGGATTAATCCCCTGATAAGCAGCAATAGCTTTTAGTGAAATTAAATATCAAAGACAGCCCGGATCGAATTTGGGCTCCAGCTTGTTACCAAAGCTTAGACAAAAATAACTTCAAAGAGAAACGAATTGAAGCAGATGAGGGAATAATTCATTCAAATGAGAAAGAAATTTTGAGCAGAACGCAATACATTAGCTTTACAGATTAATGCCCTTTAGAAACCAATTGAAAACAAGGATATACTTCATTTTAAATATCTGTGTTGGTATATCATTTCAAAATTAGGGAAACGCGTAGACATTCATGATTTTTATTTTTAAATCCTTCAGGTTACTAGACTATTTCTTTCCACGTCACCTCCCACATTTTTGGATATGTATTCTTTTGAATATAAAACATATATATAATGTTTTTGTTTATTACTTCTATTTGTTCCAGATCGCGATGGCCACATAACCCACCGGGAGGGCTCAGGGCGCCGACCACGTCCCACCCTACATTTCTGCACCCCACTCATGATGCCTATAGTGAACACAGAGGTGGGGGACGCAGCAGCCGGGCGGTAAGCCTTCGCCCGCGTTTTGCTAGGGGTTATTATTTTTTAGTGCTGCTTGTTAGATGCACTAACATAAGTAAAATATTCAGTTATAAGACATTTCACTGCTATTTTCTCCTCCACCACCACCACACCATCGCCATCTCCACCACTACCACCACCACCACCACCGCCACCGCCGCCGCCGCCACCGCCGCCGCCGCCGCCGTCACCGCCGTTACCGCCACCACCATCGCTACCATCACCACTACCACCACCGTGATTTCCTTTCCATCATCTTCCTTCATTCCATTTCCTTCATCTATGTGCTGTCAGGCGGATATTGTTGGCGGTGCCGGACAGATGGTGTGGATGCGCATGGTAAGTGGTGTTCTCGGCTCTATGTGGCGTTTGGGTGGCCACCGTCTTGGGGAGGGGGAGGGACGCTTGAGTAGTTGCAGACCCACGGTACGTAGGCTCCGCCTTGGGGGGAGGGGGGGGGGAGATGCCTTGCGGTTCCGGAACCGCGGTATATAGAGTTGAGCAATTTCAGACCCGCGGTACGTAGATTTGTGTGGTTCCAGACCCACGGTGTGGTGGCCGCTCGGTGGGGTCTGACAACGGGATGAAGAGATCTCAGCACTTGATAGGGACTTCCGCGCGTCTCTGTTGCCCTGTGGCCCCTTCGGTTCCCTCACTTCATCCGTGTTCCCTGGGGGGGGGGGGGTTAGCACAGAATCGATCTGCGCAGGTCGAGGTGTGTGACGTGTCCCCTCCCTATATGTAGTCTTTACCGTTTATCCTTTACATATGAGGAGAAATGGTGTACAGTCTAAACTAGAAAGTAAAACAAACAGAATCTTATGTGGCACGTGTGAGGGTGGTTGGGTGGTATAGTTGGAACTCACTGAGTGTGTGCGGTTGTATACAAGGATCTCCATCTGCGCAGTTGTCTTCAGGAGTTGAAGGTACGACTAGTGAAATAGTTTCAACGTCTAAATTTTCCTATTATCGTAGGAATCACCCAAGAATAAACTATTTTGATTGCCTTCTGAAGCAAGACACAGAGACTGGAAATGAACCCGTGTGACTTGGTTAGACATGCTTCTATCAGAAAATGAAGTACCTACACTTAAATGCGCGATTCTATATTACCTTTTGGAAACCATGTATTAACGTAAACTAATGTTTATTAAAATCTGAAGTATTTTAGGGAAGAAATTCACATCTTAAATACCTGCAACGGGTATTTTCGTTTTTGAAATATTACAAAGATAAATGGATCCTAATAATTCCAATGCCATATAAACCAACGTCAAGTGGAAATGGTGTTTTGGTTAGTGTGCTCCATGATCAAATGGAAACTTCCAACGGAAATATACAAAAGGGAACCAAATATTTTTGCTCAATTAGTCACGCTGCGCCGCGACCTCTGTGGTTAGATTGCGCGCAAACAATGATCTGAGTCATGTCCTGTCAGGTTTTTACTTCCCAACTCATATTAAGATTAATATCATAGAGGAAAGACCTTGATCATATAATCACAAAGAAATGAAACATAGTGGGCCAGAACATGAATCAGTTTGCCTATTGTTCACAACAACTACAACACATTCTCAATTAGAGAAAAATCGATAGGAGTGTTTATATAAGCACGTGCTTAAAAAGACAAGAGTGAACAAAATTGAATACATTAAGACTTTGGCTTACGTGAGGCTATAACAGCAGTAATTTCTTATATCCTTATGCACACATAAATAAACATCTTGCTAAACTCTTGGAAAGATGAACCTATTTTGGGGACTGCGAAATAAAGGCCAGCTTATCATAACCTTCAATCAAGTAGGTTATCGTAATTAAAAGTGAAAAAGAGATGCTACTTACATAGGTTAAGTAGCATTCAAAAGCGCAGTGATTTTTAATATGGCTAAAAGACGTACACCAAGGTATTGACTTTGCTTTCTGAGGAAATATGTTAAACAATAGACGTTGTAACAATTTGTTGTTTATAAAATTAAAAACTTCGTGTCATAATAGCTTTATGGCCATCATCATGCACCATCATACCATTCACTTCACATTATGGTGACCCGGTTTCGACTCTAGTAGGCACTAGAACACTTGTGGTGAACGAAAGGACGATTTCGTGGTTACTTGCTTTCGGTGGTTTCCATAGAAAATAATTCCGCTAAGTGCTCAATCCTTATTGTCAGTTTCATTCCCATAACCATCCTAATATGACATACGCAATTGTCTGTCCCCTTCGCTAAGAGCCTAGATAATAGGTCGACAGTCGATTGGAATTTGACAATAACCTATTTGGTACAATATTTGCACTTCATCAAAGGCTTAATGCTTTGTAGGAACGTATTACGTTAGTTTTGGGATAAATTAAAATATATACGGAAGTTACCTTCATTAATATCCTATATTACTGCATATCATTTTTGTAGGTATTACGAGATAAAATAAACACACAATTTATTTGGGTGAACGTTGTTATGTAGTATACGACCGTACGGAAAAGGTGATACTCTGGCTCCTAAAGCTCCATTTCAAAGTGCTACAAGAGAAAAAATATTAATACTTGGAAAAACTATATCCACACTTTTGAGAAACTTAGGTATTACACAAATCAATTCTCCAAACTCACTGTTGTGTTGCTTACAAACACATATAAACCGGGGAAAAAAACATCTTAGTGGTAGCATGTAGATCCAAAATCCATACACAGATTTAGCTGCCCTTTTCGAGTTATACTTCGGATTAAACAGTTTTTCAAAACCGCGACCCTATTTTGCATTCATAAATTAAAACAACTGGAAATAAATTAGTTGCGCAGAAAGGGAATCAAATACTCAAATAGTACCTATATATAGTAAGGTGATTACACAATTAAGGCCATCTGGCAATAAATTACTTAAACATTTGAACTTTATAAGGTCCCTACACAGCTAAGGCCAAATGAATTCACTCTTTCGGTCCAACTTCTTTAGGCTGAAACCAGTTTTCGAAATATGATGTTATATGAAGGATACTAGAGCTTACGTTAATCTTGGGTCTCTAGCTGGGCAATGGACATCACTAGTTACTGCAGCGTGACCAAGTCTGTAGTAGAAGATCCAACATAAATACAGGGAGCCCCAAAAACCACCGACAACGCTTAGTATGTTGTGCGAGACGGCAAACTGGTCGGTTTTCAAATGCACGGTCCGGATGCTGCATAGCATCGTAGTGTGAGATGAGACAGCCTAGCTACTGGAAACTACAGTACACAAGTAACGCACTAAAATGCACCCCAAGGACCCAATGAAGGAATTTAATACATGCGCAGAAATATTATGCTCAGAACGTTCATCCTTGTACACAGATGGCTAAAGAGTGGCATACCTTCCATGTTGAGATATCAAAATGAATGCTAGCAAATTGTCACAACCGTTCGTTCTCAAACTTCGACACTCTTCAACACCGAATCCGTGCATTTCCGAACAGGAGTTCCTATTTCAAGTCTGATCAGTTTGCCATCCCGCACAACATATTAAGCATTGTCGATGTTTTTGGGACACCCAGGGTACATAATGCTCCCATGTGTCATTGGACTGGAGAGGTTAAGCAGACGAGCAAGCAATTTATTCAATCAGAGGAAACAGGGAGACATCTACGTGCAACCTGTTAGCAAGTTACTTAAACAAACAATACAGAAAGGCTATTGCGTGGTAACAAATACGCAACTAAACCATTTGCTTTTGATATACATACTTGACCACACAAAGACATCTACTACGTGCCATGTCGGGATATAACTAGAGCGGGGTTAATCGAAAGTGTAATTACAAAAAGCAATCCCCTATTACATCTCAGATTAAAGGACCGCTAACACTGTACTATAAATGCATTAATAAATAAATGTGTGTAGGTGTGTGAGTGTGTCTGTGTGTATTTTACTCTAAATCATCAATTGTTCTTTGGCAAGTTTATATATTTGCAACTAATTTAAAATGTGTATAAGAATAGTATTCAGGAGTTTTCTTTGTAAATAAATTCCACCTTATTTTTCTCCTCAGAAAATATGAGAGATTACTAGTGTTATATTAAAACATATATTTAATTTACTATAGGTGGTAAGGCTTTCGTTTCTTTTGTAACATAGTTCTTAAGGCAGAGCGTTGCACATATCTTCACCAAGCATATTGCTGTTTCGATGCTATACCAATGAGATTGTGTAGAAGTTGTAATTGATTTTAAAGCGTCACGCTTTAGTTAATGTAATGTGGCATGCTGTCCCTAACAATAAAGACTGCTAGCAGGATCTTTTTGAAGTGTGATATCTAAATATATGTATACATAAGCCCAACAATGTTGTTCTTACAATGTTTATACCTCGGCGCGGAAGCCAACACCCCCATTTGCCACCCCATACCCAGAACCCACGGAAAGTCGGGGAAGATAATTATCCTTCCCAGCATATGCCTAACGACCCGTGGAAAACCACCGAAAAAACCAGGAAGGTGCCCACGGGAATCAAGCTACGATCTCCAAAATGCGAGCCTCACACGTGCATTGGGAGTGGACTGTGCTTTATCGACCCTGTATGTTCTCTACTGGTAAATAGCAGGAAGTATTGCATTCCACCCAAAAATTCGATGTCGAGATTTCACCAGAAATATATGTTTTGAGATCCCCCTGAATTAAAAAAAAATTAGTAAAAAGTCCGTGTGTGTGTGTGTGTGTGTGTGTGTGTGTGTGTGTGTGTGTGTGTGTGTGTGTGTGTGTGTGTGTGTGTGTGTGTGTGTGTGTGTGTGTCAATCTGTGTGTCGGTGTCTGTGTGTCTGTCAGTCTGTGGACAGCATAACTCAAACACGAAAAGTCGGTTAACAACCACAGTTATTATTTAAGTTTAATGTCTTTCAAGGAGGCGACACGAAGATTTTCAAAAAACAGTCCCACCCTAAACTACCCTTTACATGGAAAATGTTTTCAAAAATTTTGATTTTCTCGAAAATGACTAACGATTTTGATTAAAATGACATATGTTTAAGATATTTATATGACAAATGAAATATACATTTTGAATTTTCTGGCTATAGCTTATGTAGTCTTGTTTACTCTAGATGACTTTTGAATAACTCGTAAACCGTAAGAGATAGGCAAAATCTTACTCTACAAAATTGTAGATCTCGCTAAAACACACAATTTATGCCCAAATAAATTTTTATGTAGAGTTAACTATTTCGGAGATATTCCTTGCTATTTGTGTCAGTTTCGGAAAACTTCGTGAAATAGAACATCGTTGTTCACTTCTTTTATGTGTTAAGCATGCAAAGAGAACGGGATCTCAAAGTTTTAAGAGATTTGACTATCGCACAAAGCCTACTGTATTCTAATATTTCCTTGCACCTACAAGGAAATAAGCCATAAGATAATTTGTACAAATGTTTATCTTGACTAACACGAAGAAGATACAGGAATAAGAGTTTGTAAGAATGGTTAGTATAAGAGTGGAGAAAGTCATGTGAGTGCATCACATCAGTTCTTTTACTGCTTGCGATCCAGAAAAAAGTACTTGTGTATTTTTTCAAACCATCGCATGACATAAACGTTGCACAGAGAGGTTGCAGAAGAAAGGGAGAAAGCAGATGGGAGGTCGTGTTTCCCATGGGAGAAGAACGATATTGGGGCAGAGAAGAACGCGAGGGGAGTTGCTGGTTGTGTTAGGTACATGTCGAGTATTGGTATGTATTAGGTATAGTATATTATTGGGCACATTCGTAGTAGCTGTCAAGAAGCCCGCCTTTTGATGAACAGAGCTAAGGACGAAGCATATTTGAATAATTCTACTGATAGATAGAGCAAATACATACTGTTCCTATTCAATAAATTTGCCTCTCAATGTACCGGCTCTTGAAATTGCATTGGTTCAATGGCTACGGGCATAAAGTAGGCGCACGATATCTGGCGTCAGACTCGCTGAAATGGAGACAAATGAAATTACATGCGCCGACAAGAAATGTCACCACTCGTTATTTCTCTGCGCTGCCCACGTGATTCAAGCACGCTTGACATTTCCACGCTACACTCAGTAGATGGCATCCCACTCGTCACTCTGCACTCGCTCGTATGCACAATCTTGAAAATTAATGATTAAAGCCATGCACCATTAAACCTAAAAATGTGCATGCATTTATGCACTATCGTTTCTCCAAATATGCACAATGAAGGGCAAAGACCTGCATTATCGGAATCCTACACTGTGCTGAAGTGCATTTTATTCTCTGTTAAATCAATGAACAGGTTTGTACAAATTCTCTCTTATAAGTTTATCATAAGGTCGTTCTTGAAAGCTTTCTTCTTCATAAAAGGTGCCAGGTGCACACTTAAGAGAAAAACATCTGACTGAGGCTTGAATTCTATTACCGGTCCATTCTAAGATTGCATGGAGATGTAAACAAAGCTGCTAAAATGTATTACTCCGCCGACACCTATGATTGGAGGGAATGGTGGTGCCATTGTAACGACTATGTGGATATGTGCGCGTTGTTTAAAACGAGAATTGTATTGTATAATATATTTGCAGTAAACATAAATTAGATATAAGCAGAAACACTGGCGGAAAAAATATTTTATTGTTTGGCGACGCTGTTAATTGCCAGGATCGTATAAGCATCGGCGGTGTGCGGAATTTCGTCCCGCAGGAGTTCTTTTACATGCCAGTAAGTTTAATGGCTGTCGTTTTTAAGCACACTTAAGAACCAACGGTCTGAGCCGGATTTGAACCCGCGACCTTGGGATCAGTAGGCCAGCATCTCACCAACAAGGAGATGAGCTTCATTGGCTGTTGCGTTTTAATACTTCTGTGTTCCTCCACAATATAGCTCCATGAACTATTTAGCTTCTTGCTTTACCAGCGTTCAATAGTTATAATATAGAATATAAGTCTTATGAGTTCTGTTGCTGTGAATACCAAACGTGCTCAGTCGTAGTGTTTGTCGGTTGCCTCAGCGCCAACTTGATGTGCAAAATGGAAGCAAGATTAAGTACAAGTGATTTTCTTAAACATGTGCGAGAAAAGCCTTTAAGGAACAGTGAAAAGGTTGTTAGGCTGAATCTGTTTATTAAGCGTTCGGAGAAGTGTCCTACGGTGGCTATAAACGATCTGGTAAAGCGTGACAATAATGGACATTGCCTCTTACCAGTTAGTAAGCGCGGAGTGCATTGTAAACATAAGCAGTGTTATCTTGACTGAGATCTAAGAATTCTTTCTTATAATGTGATATATTTGATTACTGCAAAAACAATGGCTCTCAAGTGTTTAATACTGCAAGGGTTGATGTAGCAACAAGGACAGCAGTTAAATTCAGGTTATCTGAACGAGGTGAAATTGCACTGTGACAATAGCAATATTGTTGTTTACACGTGCACGTGCACATCTGTTTGTCGATCTTGGCGACTCAGTTGGTTAGACGCTGGCCTATTGATCCCAAGGTCGCGGGTTCAAATCCGGCCCAGGCCGATGGTTTTTAAGTGTGCTTAAAAACGACAGCTCCATGTCAGTAGATTTACTGACATGTAAAAGAACTGCTGAGGGACAAAATTCCGGCACACCAGCGACGCTGATGTGGTCCTAGCAATTGACAACGTCGTTAAAAAACTATTTTGTTTTATTTTGCAGATATGTTAACCAATAGCGTATTAGAGGTGGAGCTCAGTGTAAAGCGCGGAGGAATACTTTACTTTATTCTAATAACAGATTATAGCAGGTTTCCAAGTAGCATCCTGGAAACGTTGATAGCTTACCTTGCACCTTTTCTCAGCAGACAAATGGAATAGCCATCCAATATTTTAGGGAGACACTCTCTTTAAATGCAAAGTAATGCACACTAACTATTAAAACTATAAAATGAGGATTTATATGCAATAAAAAAGTCTAAGCATGTTATATTAAACAAAACAAAATCCAAAACATGCATTACGCATGAATTTGAACCTAAAAGGAGAAAAATGCAAACATACATGAAAAAATACTAGTTATTTGGAATCCTCAAGTCATAAAAGGAATAACTACAACGTTTTAGCTGCCTTACCAAAATATGTAAAAACGTGCATTTGCATGGAAATCCGGGGCTTATTATGTTTCTTACTGAACTTACTGTATTGAGCGAACGATAATTTGACGATCTAAAACTCGTAAGTGTGTGTTAAGTTTGTAAACAACAACAACGACGACGACGACGATGATAATAATAACAACAAGGCACAGTGGCCGAGTGGTTAGGTTGTTTGCCTATCACCAAGCTGGGTGGGGTTTGATGCCGGGGGCCCGCATGTGGCCGCTGATGACCTAGAAATTGAGCGCCCTTAAACCCACAAAACCGCATGTGGACGAAGCCGCATTTGGGCGGGCTTTCTCCGGGTTCTCCGATTTTCCCCGTCACTAATTCTACCAACTACCCCATCAACTCCTGCATTTCATATCATCATCCTCCTTATTGTCATACCTGATGCTGGGTTGACCACCCTCTTCGTGGTCCCCATTCTATCCGGTTCCTAGGTTCCTCTACTCCCCGACAGGCATCTGAGGCCTAAGAAGTCTAAGTTTGGGAGGACATTCAGAAGATGGTGATAATAATAATAATTAATAATAATAATAATAATAATAATAATAATAATAATAATAATAATAATAATAATAATAATAATAATAATAATAATAATAATAATAATAATAATAATAATAATAATAATAATAATAATAATAATAATAATAATAATAATAATAATAATAATAATAATAATAATAATAATAATAATAATAATAATAATAATAATAATAATAATAATAATAATAATAATAATAATAATAATAATAATAACAGCAACAAATAGACGTGGAATCAGAACTGAAAGATTCGATGCCACTTGCTTAGACCAGCAGCTCGATAGTGGAAGATCTGTGCTTCAAATCCCGTCTATGGCATTGAATGTTTCATTCCTGATTCCACCTCTTAAGCAATGCCCACACACGGCCTGTGTGTTAAAAAGCACCAGCAATATGTTTGTTGGCATAAATAAATAATAATTATATAATTAGACATTTTCAAAAAGACTGCGGACAAACTACCTATATGCTCTATCTCAATAGATAAAGCTTGCTTCAAAAAATAAAGTAAAGAAACAGCTTTCGAAAATTTCAAAAAATTGATCTACTGCTTGAGAAATTAACTGGCGAAGAGTTTTGTAATAAAATAACCATAAGTTGGGCTGCAGTTTATTACTGCATTTGTTTTAGATTAATTTTATTTTTTCTCTAGGGTAAAGCCAATATTATTACCTTTCTATCAAGAAAAAAGAATTGGTTATAAAGAAACACCAAAAATATGACGCCTCCCAAGCCCACCTATCTTATGATAAAGCTCGTAATTTTTAATTGAATTTCACCTAATTTTGTCGATGTAATCCGGAAATATGGAAAAGAATCAAGAAAGAAAGCAATAAATATGGAAAACAAAAAGGATACAAGAAATATTCCGCTTATGGTAGCTATTGTTGAAGCGTTGATCATTAACACAGATATTCAGACTTTGATTGTGCTTAGCGTTGCAGACGTCACTCACTACGGAAGTCTGTCACACAGACGATGTATCCAATTTAACATTCTCTACCTCAGCAATAAATGAAGCCGCAACTAGAGTTGTCCACTGAACGAATTTTGGTCATTACTTTGTACCAATCGTGCCTTCGGACACAAATCAGCTCGTGCTTTCTGCTTTTGGATATGTCAGAGCTCAATTTGATACACAAAATAAATTGGTGCATCATGTTCGGTTTGAAGGTCCAATCTGGCAGCACGTGAGGAAAAGGTTCGATTTGTTTGCTTCACTGCTGGCCTTTCTTTTTCTAAGGGGATTCTGGATTTGTCTCACCGAAGGCTGCTTCAGGGGTTACCTCGCCCTCTTCAGTCATACAGATGTCGTTGCCACACGGTACACACAAATACAGGCATGTTGGATTGATAATGAATAGCTTATATGGCTAAGGAAGGCTGTATAAAATAATGGTATGAGCTTGAAAGGTGAATAACCTAAATGTGATAAAAAGTTAGTGAGATCTTATGTTCCCGCTGAACTCTGTGATACTAGCACAAAAATATTAGAACACTTTTACTTTTTGTATATCGGTACGTCATCACTTCAATGATTTACATTGAGAGTCATTTGAAAGCCACAATAGATTCATCCACTGCAAAAAGGGATGGAATATATACCTCACAGAGCCTCTTAGTCAAAGCATTGATTACGCGTCAAAATTTGTCGTCAGTTTGTCGTATCCTGATTTTCCTTTTCAATGAAAAATGAATTGTCGTTCCAATAAGATTTTCTACTGTCTTTTTGTATTGAAGAATTTTCAATATTTATGATACAGCAGGCACACCCAAGATTGGATCACTGCTCCAATAATTCTAAATCGTGGAAGTTTATATATGCCTATTAAAGCAATCATTCCCATAAATGCCTTCAATTCAGCAACAGTAATATCATTCCAATTTGAGACTACCTGAGTTGCTTTCTTTCCTGCTTCGACAACAGAACGCTTCTGTTTGGTATACACATTGGTTTGATCATAAAGAAGCCTTCAAAATACAAAGTTTCAAAACAAACCAGCTCATTTTCAGAGCTTGAGAAATCTGAAGGAATTTCTGGATTCCTCTCAAAAGCAAGTGAAAGCTTTTGAAAGCAGAAAACATCCTCCTTCTATAAATCAACAGCAAGTCTATTGTCGTCATACACGGAAAAACTAAGAGCCTGTGCAGCTTCAGCTAGAAGCTGCTACAAATTATGTTCAATTCCATCTGCAGACCCCGATGTCATCGATTACCTTCATGTTCATTAGAGTTGGCATCTAGATCAGAATCCTTTACATCATCTGGCAAGAAGTAGAAAAAGACATTTATGGAAATGCTTGTTTTAATGGGCGTGTATCAACTTTCATGAATTCAGAATTATTGGAACAGTGATCCAATCTTGTGTGACCCTGCTCTATTATTAGTAATGACAATTCTTCAATGCAAGAAGATAGTAGAAAATCTTCATAGGAACGAAAATTTATTTTTCCATGTTTATTTATTGATGGGAGGGTAACATGGTTAAAAGTACTCATTATTCCTGCTCGTATCAGGTTTGGCATTCCAAAACAACGAAAACTTAATAAATATTCTGGTCATTCCATAACCTCATTCCTCACAGTTAAGCGGGATAAATAGTACCCAATAACTTAGCTTGAAGTTATTGGTTAATAAACTGAGCACTTGTATGCAAACTAATGAAGTTAATAAATTAATCCTTGATTAATATAAAATGAGAATTACTCAATAGAAGTCACTTCTTTATAGAAGACAACAATATCAAATAAATATATTTCAAGCAACCCTAAAAACAGCTTACTTGGAGCTAGAAGCAGCACAAATTGATTTTGCAGAAATTGTACCACCACTATGCCGATGGATTTGTTCTGCAAACAGTTCGTACACTTCCTGGCAGATGGCAACACACCCTAGAGATGGGAATTGCAGTTTCAATTGAGCTAGGAACACAGTAATAGGTGGGCCCCATGAAAGACCTGTTTTCGAATGCTGGTTATGTGGAGCCGAAGTGATGTTACTTCGTGGGTCGAGTGCTAGAGGTGAAAATGTGTTCTTGGAATTAAACAAAGAAGCTTGTCAGTTATAACAAAGTATGGAATCACTATCGGCATACCTATATAACGTAATGTTGTGTTGAAGTGGTCTTAGATTCACTTGAAACAAAACTGCGTTGGTTTTATTGTAATACTATTTGCGAACTCGTGTTGCAAAACATTAACTCAAGTCCGCTTTTCCATTAAACATTTTCGTTCATTGACGGATTTATTCACAGGTTTGTTAATTTGTATGTCTTAAAACAAAATCCAAAGGACGTTTTTTCTCGGCAATTGTGTTTATGGTTTATAACAACATAGCTAGAGCTTGAATGATAGTTGTACAGATTGCACAGTTTCTTGAGTTTAAAGAACAATTATTCAAATTTATTTTGTTTGTTGCATTAAATTGTAGTGACTAAGTGATTAGACCGTCGCTTCTCATCAAGGCTCGGGTTCGATCTCACGTGACCGCATGTAGGGTTTGTGCTGGACGAAGTGGAATTAGGGCGGGCTTTCTCCAATCCCCCCCCCCCCCCCCCCGCATTCATTCCACTACTTGATCCATCATCACCTTTATTTGTATCCATTTCACCTACATTTAATATCTTCTTCACTCTCTCAGCAAACCACGTGCCAATCCCCGTTCCTGGTTCTGTGACGAAACTTGGTCTGCCGCTCGACAGGCCCCTGACCGCAAGCGCTCACGTGTGTCCTGGTGGTTGTAAATCCTACACACGAGGTGAATAAACGATATTACATATGATTCGTTATGTTATCTTGGTTTTTGCAAACAGAACGTTAAGCCTCTTTCATTAATACAAATTTGATATAATTACTAAGGTGTAAGATATAATACGAATGATCTAGACCTCGTTAAAGCAAAAAATGTATTCAAAACACATCCTTTGTGGTATTAATCCTTTCTGAAATATTGTTTGTTGGTGATTAAATGCTTCGAAAATGTTCACGTTTTTCAAATACTAGGCTACTATTGCTTTTTCCCTTGTTTCTTATAGTCTTGTAATTTGGAGCCGTTATACAGCGATCCATTATTTAAAGGTGTGACTTTTTCAGACTATTGTATTCTCAACGAAATATATAATGATTTCATTTCTACTAACTTTTATCTTGATTAACAAGTAGTAGATATAAGAATGAGCTTTTATAAGAGTAGGCAGAGAAGGTTATGTGAAGAGTAACACCGTAGAATTTTTTAAATTCAGAATCCGCAAGTCAAAGGAGAATGTCATTTAATCATTGGTGTGAGACTCTCTGATACTCTCTGATACGCAATACCTTCGATCACTGGTTGTTTAAAATATGTAAATTTGTCAATATATAAAATTCACAGTTTATGAACGTATATTGCAAAAGTCGGGGATTAGTATCTGCATATAAGGCAATTAAACACGGTGAAATTGGAGCAATAATGCTGGAGGAAACGATATCCTTGAGAAGAGTTCAACTTAACCGATATTTCAAGAACTAGTGTGAACGTGCTTGAAACTTGAACATGCTTGAACACATTGGCCCATTATACTGCTTGTAAATAAGCTACCAATCGTTTTCTATTTTGTTTAAAATGAGAAACATTCAGGGTACATGATACAGTATTTGCTGTTCTGCTGATGGATGGTACGGAATTCATCCTTAACAATAGCTTTTTAGTTTTAAAATCATGTTAGGAAGAAGCCAATGATAACATAATGCACTGCTAAGAACTCGTATAAATAATGTCAGTATTGATTGAAATTCATATGCAGGAATAATTTAATGAGTATAGTCACCAAAAATACTCTGCTGGAACTCTTTGGTGTATGCTACACAAGCCAAGCTATAAATTAATCTTCCAAAATGAACGGAATGGAGGGGAATAGAGTACATATTTCGTTTATGTGGTTCTCCCGTCAAGGAATAAATCACACGCCAAATATTTTGAAACTATTATTATGCTTCAACAGAGTAATATGCACATTGGAACATCAGATATGCAGCGCAGAGCAATTAGTAGACACCCAAATACCTTTGGTAGTATCTCTTCAGACTTAAAACTTCTGTTGAAGAACATTTTTTTTATAAAATCTTGGTAGACCTTGAGCTGCACTGGCAGCTGGTATTCTAGACGCAGAATATTTTATCAGAAAATTAATTTAAAAACTTGAATACACTAAAGTATACTTTCAACTCAAGAGTCCAAAAACAAGTAAAGTAATATTAGATTAAAATTATGGATGATATCCTATTTCTGAAAATTACAGTTCCAAATTAAATATACACATTAAGAAACCTTCAATGGCCCAAATACTGTATAGGCCCATCTAGGTTTCGCATACCGTTACATACTAAGATTTGAATTTAATGTTCATATTCATTAACTCAAGTGTATATATTCTAAATTAATTTTCGCTCTTACTGAATCAGGAAACAAAATGACACAAGGGCAAGTCATGCACGTTGTAAGTAATCATATAAATTAAAAACACGATTTTATTGAGTGAAGTAGTTTTATAGCCTCCCTAAATGCACGTATAAATGATAGAGATTGACATTAATTTTATTCATTTTCCTCATGGATTTCATTCTCCCATTTTATTGCTCTAGGGCCTTACGGAAACCAATAGACAGTGCTACTGCGAGACACTTGTAATGCATACCTAAATAATTGCTGCAGTTTTGCATTTTCTATGTAAACGGGGTGAGTCAGGAAATTTTTGACAAAATCAGAGAATTGATAGATATAATGACAGTTCCGCTTTTGGAGGAAAGATCCATCTTTTCCGATACGTCGTTTAGATGTCATGCACCCCTGTTCGTTTATGCATGCAATGCTGAGCCATGTGTTGATGCCTTATTCACAGATCTGTTTACTCTTACCGGAGTGGTTGAGTATTATCATTCACCGGAGCGGACGCCTTTGACGTGCTTGAACGCAATGATATGATAATGCATTATGGGGAAGGTAGAGGATACAAGAGATCTACATCGGCGGTTTTCAGTCTGGCATCAGCTGGATCTCACAATGTTTACCCGGCTTTATCAACACCTTCGGAAAGCGGAATCTCTTCGTTCCAGACATATTGGTGATTGACGCAATGTGACAGCGCCTCTGTTTGAAGAAGACACAGCACACAGTAGCACACATACACGAGCAAGCATGAGTTAATCTATGCTATGGGCACAAGTCAAGAGGATATTTTTTCATTTATTTAAACAATAACCACTCCGTATATTTAAGGTCTCTCTGAGAACACAGTAAAACAAAAAAATTGTAAAGGAACTCTCTGCATCAGTAACATCAACTAATTGGAAACATTACCAAAAGGATAACAGTGTAATGACGAAGGTGAAAGAATCGTCGACGTGCGACTTTGCACTTCGTGTTGTTTTTGCTCAATAATCTCTGCAGCAAATCCTGCCAACACCGCACACGTCTTGTTAACTGAATGGGAACCGCTTTACGCAAGATGGTCACTTCAACTCCAAGAACTGCTATATCTTGAATGGCGTGGTTTCTCATGTAGTACTCGTTAGTGTTTCCCATCGTCAAAGTGTGGGCTGCAATGGCTGGTAACCATCTGCTGGGACCAGTTATTCTACTGCCTGGTTGACGGGAGCGACGTCTTCACGTCTTTCCAGGTATGTGTGGTTCCAACTCAGGCTATTCCTGCATGCACGAGTATATCTGATCAACATCCACGGGGAGAAAGGGAGATCCATTGCATTTTCAGGGTGATACCGGACATGTACATCAACCCGGCTGACACTAGAGAAGAAACAAGCTAATAGCCCGTAATTTTCATGGCAGTCCATCATTCAACGCAATCATGTTGCGATAAATATACTGAGGTTCAGGCTCGGTAACCAGTTTCAAGTGCACCTGAATAGAAAATTAACTGACGTATTTCTTACGTTAAATTCTCACTTAAACCTTTCATTCCTTTGATGTCATGTAGTTTTCAAGTGACGAGTCAAGTCAGAGTGCAACGGTTATTCAGCAAAGAAATTTCCTCATTACTCCTCTATCGATCCTCTGTATTTGTCTCAAGGATCCTGAATCAACGTTTATAATACGAGAAAAATTCATTAAGCATACATAGTTACGTTTTATTATTTATCGCAACAGCAGATATCTTTGATAGTTTTAACACGGTTCCATTGCCTTCTATTGTACTTTGTCCACTATCCCACAATCTCCCTGACACCTTCAGAAAGAAGGAAAAAGGAATTCAGTTGAGTGGTCAGCTACGCGTGCATAATTTCTTTTTCGTCTTCTGAGATTTAAACGCCTGAGTGTTTTAGCGAAGGTGAAGCCTCTTTTAAAGTCAGTAATTGAATCTATAATTTTAAATGTGGGTAAACGGTAGAGCATGCAATGGAAGCATCTGAAATATCCAGTTAAGAACCTCAATATTTCTTCCTCAGGAAATTCAATTTCTGGAACACCCATAACGCAATACATAAACGTTACCTGGGGGTTCGGCTGAGTTTATGTCACACTGAAAAGCCAAATAACGAAACAAATTCTGAAACTGAACCAGCACCTAGATGTAAAGGTCACAGTTGTACGACATCCGCAGTGTATAACATCACACACATAAAGTGAAACCGAATTTTAGGGTGTATAATTATTAGCTGGTGATGTGACGTCTCTCAGACACCCCGCTAACTATAGACGTATAGACGTCACGTCACCAGTTGCGTGATATTTCTGTCAAGAGCAGTACTGCTTAAAATGTTGAATCGTGCTGATTGGTTGTACTGATGAGATGCTAATACGTTTGAGCCCACTTCAAGTTCAAGACGTTTATGCCTTCAAAGCCAACAAAATATGATCTAAAATTAATGGGTATGACTAATGCAAGAACCAATTACTTGTATAATGACTATCCAATTACGTCAAGATGCACTGGGACTAACGGCGGAAGCAAATTAGATGAACTAACATTAGCAGTCATTCGTTTGTGTAAGCTCATTGAAGGAATCAATAGAAATATAACTTCTGATAATTTGTTTACATCTGAAGAACTGGCCGAAAAGTCGACATCAAAGCAGCTGACTTGTACTGGGACAACGAACTAGAATAAAAAGGAAATCCGTAAATAATTCATACCATCCAGAACCAGAACAGTAGGTCTTCAGCTTATGGTATCACCAACAAACTGACACTGCTATCCTATATGCCAAAGAAAACCAGCAGTGATTTTACTCTCCTTGAAGTACCATGATAAAGCATCAGGAAAATTAGAAATGTGAGAGGCACATAATATGGCTAAAGGGGGCAGTTGACAGTCTTGATCACAAATGTACTTCGTATTCTACTGGACGCCGAATAACGGCTGTTTTCTTGCGATTGCAACTAATAATGCACATATCCTGCACAACTCCTATCCTGAATACTCTCATATTCCAAAACTGAATTTCCATAAGAATTTGGCAGCCCTACTAATCAATCCACACATAAGTAGGAGAATGTTGAATGAGAGGATTCCTAGAAAAATTCGAGTCGGTATATCACGGATTCTGAACCTCAGACTGGAAACTGCACCTGTTGAGCCGAAACATGAAATCCGAAAAATTCTCGTTTCTGTCAGCATCCAAGAAAAAAACTTAATATAACTATGTGTTATAAGTACAAGGTACCTGTGTGCATAGAATGCACTAGTCTGCATATACTGTGTTAAACATGTGTAACTTGCCAGTGCACCACCAAAAAAATGGCGGAGGAAAGACCCAATTTTTTGTGTGCATGTTCTCTCAAGTTACTTAACTTGTTATAATCATTTAATGTTTCTTTAAGTATTTTGCATCTTAATTTTAATCATTCTTTTTCTTAAAATTTGACTTTGTCATATATCTTTGTATTCTGGAACTTTATGATCACCTGCAATATCAGGTAGATGTCACAATTTTTGTTTGTGAAATATATATAACACTTTCTGTAATATGTGTTTAGTCCTCTATTATAAAATAGTGTTAATGAAACCTGGTACATATAGTCCCTGTGGAAATGAAAATGAAACACTTCTTTACTAAGCTTCTGCATGATCAACGCTTTCGATCTTTTACATTTTTCTCACATGTCAAAATGATGCTCAGGGAGGCTGTAATTAAATAAAAAAGCTTTAAGTAAAAATCAACGTAAAACATTTCTACCATACAGGAGCAACTCTAGACGTCTCTCTGACGTTACCTCACCGGTTGTGTGACAAATTTTGCACGTCATCGGTTAAGGGATGATCCTGATGTTACTTCCTCGGACCTTCATTATACTGTTTCACATAACGAAGCTTTAAGATACCGTCGATTAACGTTGACAAAATGAAGGCAGCAGCGTATTTGTGGTGTGCTGCTCAGAAAAAAGACTTATTGTGGTATCAGGAAACTCATTGCGTGTTCGAATAGCTGTGTTGAAAAAAGCACCGGATTAACTAATCTTAAAAATGATGTTAATTGTAAATGCCTGCTGTTGTCATAAACTATAAAAGTTACAAGTGTATACTTACTGAGTTATTCTTGTATTAATAAATAAAATCAAACAGAAAGTAGTGGACATATTACCAGTGTCAGGAAATCAGTCATAGTCAGAAAGTAATAGACCAGTCAGATTCAGCAATCCAATTCTACTGGTTCTATTTTCAGATTACCAAACAATCATGCTCACACTGTCTAGTGATGAGCCAAACTTCCAGTTTTGTAAATGTTCGCGTTGGAAGAAAAGTACTACACTCTCCCTTTTTTCTTTCTCCAAAACGTTATCATTCTTTCCCAAACAGGAAGAAGAAAGAAACAAGCTTTGAAAAAAGAAGTTAGGAAATGAAGTGAGTCCTGTTTACAGTCGTAGTACGGGTTTATCATCGCTGTTAGTATTGAATGTCATCATTAAGTATGTTTCAGATCTTCTGCGCTGCTAATCTGTTTTTTGTTTTTCCCTCTGAGACAATTAAACTTGCTAAACCTTCCATGTGTAGTCCAAACCAAATACGCGGTCTTGACGCCACTGTATACAACCGCTAAGCAGCGCATATAGTTAGCTAGCCAGAACACTACGGCTATTGTTACCCACACCTTGGAAGGTGCAGAACATTAACGTACAAAAGAAGAGATGGCGCTATTGATAATAAGCGAAATGTTTCTCGCTTATAACCAGCGGTACGGCTGCATAATGTTCACAGAAAAGTTCAAAGTTCCTCGCGGATCCTGGAGCGGTTGTGGTGAGGCGGTGAGCAGGATGACATGACGGGAGTGGCCTGTTCCTGGCGGTGATGTCCAACTCAGCATCATAATTCGGTTTCACGTTCTGCTGTGCTGATATCGAACGAGCAAGGAGAACGTTCCCCGGAGTCTGGCTTGGAGATGAGTTCCTCCGAAGGCATGATTCCAGCTGTTCTCATGTCATCTCGTACCTGAAACACAAACACCCTTCCTTTAGTTTAGCTACTAACTATAATAGTGTAGAACAGGATGATATGATCAAGTAAAATGATGACGAAAATTAACCGTTAAATGGCAGCAGGTATTTCCAACTCATCTTAGGTTTACAACAACATTAAATCTCAGTTAAATATGTGAGCTTTTCGGCACCTTTCATGAAAGTCAGGCTTTCTGCTTGAGAAGGCATACTTGGTGCATACATTTCGACAAACGCATGCGATAAATGACCTTGGAGTCACCATCACACTGAGTGACCCTTTCCCATGTCATTTTATTGAGCAGAGCCGAAGTCCATAAGAAGTGCTCGATTTATTAAGGATATCCAGGGGAGGGGGTTGTAGGTTTAAAGGCACTCAGCTTAGTGGTCATCAGCGCTCTTAAAAAAGTTCATGGTAATAGCCGGATATAAACTTCAATAAAAATTACTATTAAACAAGGAAAATATATAAATATATAAAACAGTGCCAAAAGCCATAATTAAAAGTTAAAAATACGTCAAAAGAGTATAAAAATTAGGTATATAAAGCTTCAAATTCTCAAACTCATGTTGCACTCCGCTAAAAACCTAAAAACTCTTTCAACCACTATTTTGTGGTCCGCGAAGGCCTCTCTACAAGTCTGGCAGGCAGCTACAGAGTCTCGAAGGCGCGCTAGGAACACTAGCAGCACGTGACGGGCTGACAAAAGGTTGTTGCATAGCGGACAAAGAGGAGCAGGATCCCTTTTAAATAGATAACCATGTGAAAAATTTGCAGTGGCCAATTCGCAACTGAACCAAGCTAACCTCCTCGCGACGATTTAAGGATATCCGAATCACCATCTACAAGATATGGAGGTAAAGCGTTTATCTGGATTAGAATGGGTTACTTGTGTAACATTTCTTTTCCGGCCTACTTCCTTATCCTCATATAAAGAATGTGCATTACATTTTTAAAAAAATCTGTGTTACACTCACATGCATTCTTCTATGCATTCCTCAAGAAAATATCCATACATCTATTGCATGTTAATGAGATAGAAATTTGTAGAAATTGTTTTATTAGATATTTTCTTTTAAGTACAATGACAATAGGAGAATACAGGAATATTAAAGTATAATACAATCATTTAAGAGCGGCCCCTATATAGTGGCTAAGAAATTCCATTTTCTTTGCATGGACGGGGCACAAAAAAGGAATAACTTCTTGTGGGGAAAAGTATAAGTATTTGAAAATTCAAATAAGAAACAATATCTCGGAAATGGTTATGTCTACAAAAGCTTTATTCCCCTATGTATTCAAATACCTCTACGTTGTTTCTCTGGTAAGAGTCTCGATCTCTTACAGTTTACAAGTTATGCAGAGGACATCCAGAATAAAGAGCACTTCAGAGGCTATTTCCAGAAAATTCAAGATACATATATCATTTGTCAAGAAAGCACCTGAAACTTATGGTATTTTAACCAAAGTTGCAGATTGAAACGGAGTGATTTTCTTGTAAACCTTCGTGTTGCATCCTTCTAGGATACTGAACCTAAATATTAAGATTGGTGTATTAACCGACTTTTCGTTTTTGAGTTAATCTACTCACAGGTACATGAAACGTTTAGTAAAACTCATTTTTGGGATACAGGGGATCTCAAAGTGTATATTTGCAGTGAAATATCAGTACTGAATGTCTGAGTGGATTTCTGTGGAAGAAAAAATAAAAATAGCTCTGGATATATTTAAAATTGCCTTTTCTGCTAGAATCTTTCTACATAAAAGAACCACGGATTTATGATTTGCTCATTTGCACCACAGTTGTATCATGTATCTGACTTTTTATTACTATAGTAAATAGGGGAAGTATTGCACTCTACCCAAAAAATCCCATATTGGGGTTACACAGGCAATACATGTTTTGAGACCCCTAAAAACATTTTAGAAAAATGTGTGTATGTGTGTGTGCGCGCGCGCATCCTTCTGTCCGTGTGTGCGACTTTCAAGAGCATAATTAAAACACAAAAAAGTTTGAATACTGAACTTGATTAAGAGGTGTGAAAAATTCAATGCTATAGCTGGGATTTGAACCACGGGTCTTCGACTTGTCGAAAGGCTGCTTCAACCACTAAGCTACCATGGCCAACTTGCGAGTATGACATTAAGTTCCCCAGCCGATTCGTACTTTCCCGGTAGATCACAAGGGAATCTCACACCAGCATAAATAAATGTTGGCATCAATAAATAACAACTAAACTTGATATGTAAGTTCCGATTTTTCTAAAAATGCGACACTAATAATTTGAAGAAAATATCTCTATCCCGACTATCAGGACTACATGTGGAACATTTTTAAACACCTTGGACTATTTTTAAAAATGACTAATTATTTTAATTGCGTATGTTTATGCCTTCATGACAAATGAAGTGTGCATCTAGGATTTTCTGGGAATATCCTCAGAAGTTCCCTTCATGATGGATGACATTTGTATAACTGGTAAAACGTAAGAGATAGACAAACAAAATCTTGCTACACAAAAATGCAGATTGCGTTTAAACGCGCAATTTATGTCAAATACAATTTCTTGGAGTAACCATTTCTGAGACATTCCTTATTTGTTAGAATCTTCCAATACTTATTCCTTTCTCAAATGAAAAGTCGTTATTAAATTTCTATCTCTTGGCTATGCAAAAAGAACTGAATTTCAAGGGCATCTATAGAATGAGTTTTAAACGATTCGCTGAAAGCCTACTATAGTCCTATATTCCCTTACACTTTCAAGAAAATCAGCAATAAGTTAATTTCGGTATTTCTGCATTCTTGATCAACATGAAATAGAGTGAGTGAGAGAGTGAGTGAGTGAGGTTTAAGGGCCCATCGACAAGGTCATTTGGGCCCTATGTCCAAGGAAACATGGAATAGAGGAATAAGCGCTTGTAAGAATGGTTTATATAAAAGTCGAGAAAGTGATGTGAGTGCAACTTCTTTATCTGATTACTCGCTCCTTATGCAGGACTTATGCCCTCTAGGACTTATAATCCAGTGCCTGTCTGGGAGGAGAACCTATTGATCGGACAGAGTGAAGACTTGGAAGTAGGTGGTCAGCTAAGTACCAGGTATTATAGTGAGGAAGTTTATATGAAATGCAGACGAAATGGACGATTTGAAAGGTGATGATGGGGCAACTGGGAATGACTGGCGAGGGAAGCCGGAGAACCCGAGAAAACCTACCAAGACACCGCTTCGTTCACCACAAATACCACATGCGGGTCCCTGGGATCAAACCCGGACCACCTAGGTGGTAGGCAAACGGTCTAACCACTCGACCACAGCGCCACCCTGCTGTGAGTGCAACACATCAAATTTCTGTCTCTCTCTGAATTGGTGATCTTTGTACCATGTACCAGATATGCAGTATCGCTTTTAAGATGATTAAAGTTATGTTAAATTAATGAGAAAGTTCACGAAATACTCCGGTGGTCTGCTGATTAGTATGCTAGGTTCCAAATCCAGAAGTATACCGGGTTCGATTCCCGGTTAGAGGATGGGAATTTTTATTCAGCCAGAATTATGTCTGGAAGCATGAGCAAGTGTATGTGAATTTAATGCCTCCAAAGAAAACCCACCGTAAACAAATCCAAATTTACACAAAGTGTAAGCAGTGAGCAACAGTACTGGTGGTCAGTTGTTCCAAAGGAGAAGCCGCCAATATGACCTTAGGTGTTAAAGGCAAAAAATGCAGCCACAAAAAGAGTAAAGCTATTATTAACAAAGAGAACGGTTGCTTTTCATTTAGATAATAGCACCATATTGCAGGCAAATCCTAAAATACAAAATGAGCTCTACAAATGTTCATGACATGAGGACAAAAACATTTCAAAGACTTGCTTAAATTTAGTGAGTTCTTACAACATGTACACCCTAGACAACCAAAATAAATGAGCCATGTCTAGAACGACAAATTCGTTTGTCCTACACCGTACAGCACATTGACTGATTATTGTGGTTAGTAAAATTAAGATTTGGTACTTGTGACAACTTGTTGCTGCCGCTACACACTGTATTGCAGATAGTGTAAACAAGGCGCTGTGTCGACAAGTGTGGCGTTTCAGACATGAATAATTTTTTGTCCAGGGGTGTATATATGCAACGGCGAATTTAAGGATTGTATTTAAAAAGGACTGACAGGCGTAGGTAACGAGAGGAGAGGTAGCGATTAAACTTGCCTTAGCCACTCCACATTCTCTTGCCAAGTGACAACGGTTGTTTGGATACAACACGTGCAGTGTTGGGCTCGTTCCACCTGCGTGGCAGTAATAATTTCTACGCGGTTATTAACTATTTTGTTTATATTAAACATATTTTGTATACAATAATTATTACAGCTGCCCACTGTGGTTTGGCAAATTACATAATCTTGAAGTTTATGACCTTCCTTTATCTTATACACGTAATACCCTTACGCTGCCTTATAATTAACATACTAAATTGTTTCTCTTTCACAATAAATAAAGCAGTGAAGTTCCATTACTATTTAGCGTTAAAATATTTTACAACTATTTGATCAACATAATAAATTCTTTGGTTAGACCACCAAAGTTTGATTTATGCTTCTGATCAAAGTTGCATTTGCTATTTTAACGTTTTATATTTGCAAATTGAAATCTTCATATCTACCACTCTTCATGAAATAGCCATACTCGCCACTGAATGAGGCGTGTCGGAACCTGAAGGAAAGGGCTTGCCAGTGGAGTGAGGCAAGAAGGTGTTTCAGGGGAGTGGTCCAGTTGAGCCGCTTTTTGCTCGTGCCTGGGCTATGGGAAAATTATATTTTTCTGGACTATCCACACCTTTACTGCCCTACCGAAAGAGCAGTGGTAAGTAAATCCTTTCTAATATTTTCTTTGTTTGCTCTTGAATAAGCGGTTTAAATTGTTTGAGAGCATCACATTTTAATGTTTCACATTAAGGTACCAAAGTCACCTTTGTGGATAGAACAGGGAACCCTCTCCTTGGATATAAGCAACTAAAGCTCAAACCTGTTAGGCTAATTTGGTTCGTCTCCTTAGCGCGATAATAATGCATGTGCTTACCAAACAGGAGACACAGGTTCGATTTCCGGAACCGCTTCTTCCCTATGGGAGTTCTGGTCACGAATGCACTCAGCCTCATTAGGTCCCTGGGGTGGGCAATTGAACTACTTGATGGACAAGTAGCAGCTCCTAGTTTGAGGGCCACATTCACCGGTCGGGAGGGATTAGGGACCCAAGCACATCCACCATTCAGAACTATACCCACTCGTGACGCTCAATGTTGGCAGAAGTGGGAGACGCAGCGTCCGGCGATAGGCCTTGTTGCGTTATCGGCCATGGAGTTTAGTTCGCTTGTTACATTAGCTTATTAGGCTAGTCAGATTTAAAAATTATCTATCGGTTCATTAGTATTCCAAGTATACGTATTAGTTACATGCATGTTAGGCATTCACCTTTCTTAGATTCTCCACGGCGCATCAAAAGTACACAAGCTACTGTATTGGTCCCAATTAACTCACTCCGATACATCTGATTTGCGCGTTTTTTGTGTTATCTGGAAAACAAATAGGCAAGTTTACATTACGTTGTTATATTATGAGCTTATGACTGGCATATATGGACCTTGTTTGTTACTACCTGACTGTTTTATATACTGCTTTATCATAGTATTTAATTGAAAGTATATCCTAATAGCCACTTATTGGGATTAACAAATCCAAGTCTTTTTCTTCTTGTTCACTACACTATTTTATGGCTCTCCTACATTTCGACTTTTTCATCATCCGTATTGGTATGCTGCATTTGGATGCCTTATTTCTTCCATAGGGCGTAAGTGCTGCGGTCAATTATTTAAATATTGTTGAATGTTCTCATGTGTAATATATCTATAAATTAGCTGTAATGTCTTAGTTACTTTGTTATCTAGCTTTGCACAGCCACTGGTTCCCAAAAATTAATTTGTGCGCTCTGAATTCTACTGTTCAGGTTTTACTTCTACTATTTTAATTCTTCTTATTATTTACTTCTACTATTATTTTAATTCTACTATTCCAGTTTCGCTATCATAAAAAAGTTGAAAAACAGCCTTTGTTGTATATGAAATTATTATTGTTTATTTTAATTTCTTTTTATCTTAATGTCGTTTGAACTTTACCACATACCTATTGAAATCTGAAAGAATTCTATAAATGTATTTTTGTGTTTCAAACCCGATATTGAATTTAGATTTAGACTTGTTCCATTATTTTACTTATAGAATAATTTTATCTTATTGGTAACCTTCCTAAAATACCTTTTAGAGTCGCTTTGAAATGGTAGTCTGCAGAGAAATTAATGTTAAAACTTCATACACATTTACTTGGTGCATTAAAATGGATAATCTTCTATATAGGACTAAAATTAAAATTTATTACTTGAAAATATGTTCAGAAGTATATTCAAAATACGCAATTATTCGTTTATATAGCACCCCACGCTTTTACAAGTTACTGTTTAGTTGCATAAAAATATCTAAAAATAATTCAGGAGACAGGAGATTGAATTCGGTCTAACGAGTCGTGTGAAAATGAACTTAACTGGAAAATTTAGCTTTAATATAACACAGCACGCTCATCACAGCATGAATACGTTATCTGAATAAATAAATAAAAAACAACAATGTAAGCTCATGGAGTTTCCAGTGAACGTGGAGTTATATGCACAGATGCGGATAAAATATAGTTTCCAGGTGAATGCCATTTTGGAAGGGATTATGGTGGTGGTGATTATGATCATGATGATGATGATAGAGAAGAAGATGGTATCTATATACAAGGTTAATTAATTTCCAGCTTTATGTTACCTTATTTGATCTGCTTAAAAGTGCTTCGTTAGCTTCACCTGCTTTTACCACATATTGCGGATTTAGTTTTGCTTTATTTCTAGCGTTAAACTTCATATGTAATGCTTTTCGCTTGTTATTTCACTGAGTATATACAATGACAGCTTTGTTAACTCGAAGTATACTGGACTCCATTACACATTAAAATAAAGTAAATATAATTCACAATAGACCATGACTCAGTAACACAATCACATCTTGCGGAGTGAAACTTGCACCTCGACCGTTAAGGAGATCTTTTGTGCCTGTGCCCCTGACGGGTACCTCCCGGGAGGATGGATGAGGCGAATGGTTCCTAAGGGCGGCAGAACATTGCCACGACAGAGCAGGTGGCAGGGTGCCTACATTAGCCCAGTTAGAAGCGCCCGCTTCTACCGTCCCATGGGGGGGCCCGGAAACCAGTGACTCACCTTGTAATCCGGGGACGAGATTTCCAGAGCGCATTTGTTCCCCCTGCCGTGCTGATGCCGCGACGCTCGCCGACGCTTGCAACCCTGAATAACCCTAACGGGATGAAGGATGAAATGAAATTATTTATGTAACGAAATTGAGGGACAGGAAATTCGGAGGATATGGAAATCCTTCCCAGCATTTGCTGACGACCCGGGGAAACCTCCAAAAAGAACACATGGGTCAGGAAGTTCGGACACGGGTGTCGAACCCGCGACCTCCCTTATATGGGCCATCCTGCTCGGTGTAATACCATGCTCCCTTTTCCAATCTTTGAGATTCACGGTCCCTAACTACTTCCTCTTCCACTCTACATTAAGTAGACGAGGTATTGTATTACACCCAAATATTTGATACCAGAATTTCACCGAAAATACATGTTTTGAGACTCCCTCAGATAAAAAAAATAGAAAACGTCCTGTAAAACACCACAGGTTTAAGATATTTCAGATCTGAAATTTTCTGAAAATAACATTTGAAGTTTTATTTATTCTCAATGGATTTGCTTACCTGGTTAACCCTAAATAGAGGACAGTCTTTTTGTATACAGAAGTAAATCTCATTAAAGCACAAAATTTATGTCAAATATTTCTTTTTTGGAGCAATCAATTCCGTGATAGTCCTTATTACTGGTTTGAATTCACCAATAGTTATATTTATCTCCAATAAATAGTTATTCTCTTTTCTTTAATCTCTCGATCATGTAAAGAAAACGGAATTTCAAAGTCATCACATAACGATCAACTCTTGAAAGATTTGACAGTGGCTTAAAGCCTACTGTATTCCTCTATTCCCATTGCGCCTACTACAAATTATGTAATAAGACTATTTCTACAACATTTTGTCTCCATTAACAGGAAGTAGATAGTAGAATAGACATTTGCAGGAAAAATTTGTGTGGTCATTTCCTTCGCGCGCACCGGATGTGGGTTTTCTCCAGCTGGGAGACTGGTGCGAGGTACACTCAGCCACGTTAGGTCCCTGAGGGGCCAATTGAGGAGCTACTTGAATGAGAAGTGGCTGTTTCTGGTTGCAAAGGTCACATATCCGACCGGAGGGTCCAGGGGAGACTTCGTCGTACCCTCCAGTACTGTACTACATGTGGTGGACAAAGGTGGAAGCGCAGCGGCCGGAAGGTAGGGCTTGACTCCGAAATAGCTGTTGTGCTGTGGGATTAATTAGTAAGAAGTAAAGTCCAAGGGATATGCGCTGGCATGCGATACAGGTTAACTGGACGCAGAGTATGTATGACGTCACTTGTCACTTGTTTGCACGGCCATCAAATGTGCAAACAACTGCCACTAGAAGCAAGAGTCGAAAACAACATAACATAGTACTCCGCAAACTAGTGAAGCATTGCCTTGAAAGTGTATGCAGTTGCCAGGTCAAGGTGTAGTATAACGCGACTGTTTTGTTTCTTCTGGAAGTGAGCTGCTGACGTGGAGTGATGGTGTTCTTAGTGCTCATATGATGCTTGTAGGTTGTCTGCAGTGAGGCGATTTTCGTGCTCAGGCTGTACCTCCTGCAGGGATGCGCGAGAGATAACAGTAAAGTCCATGTGCAGTATACTTATGGAAAATCGCACACGCCTCCGGCCTTTAGTAAGAAGAGCTTGTGCAAGAATACATAAAGTTATATGAAAGAAACACATCGAATTTTTGTATATGAATTCAATAGCAACATCTGATGGTTACATATACAATTATTCAAAGATTTGATTTACTATGATCTGAATAGTTATTCAACAACGGTCATGTTAACGTCTGGGCTACGATAATATTTGAACCATAATTTCCCGGGATATTCTTCCCCAGATAAATGTAGACGACCTATAACTGTTCTTTCGATACCATAAATCCCTCAAGTCGGCCACTGACGATCTGTATGAAAGGAATAGGAAGGAAACATGACAACTTAACCCTCAGCCTGATTAGCCTGATAAGTGTGTAAATCAGCAGCTGATAACAATGAATCTGGCGCAAAAAGGTGATGGAATTCATCGTATGTTGCTCCTCAATTTGTCCTTGTTCTGGGAAGCTAGTTTTGGATTTTGTAGGCACCCTGTATACGCGAAAATGTCTCAGTAGCAATTTATACGCTTATATTTTCTTCTTTGAGATTTTAAGCATTTCATTGTTTTCTTTCTTTCTTTCTTTCTTTCTTTCTTTCTTTCTTTCTTTCTTTCTTTCTTTCTTTCTTTCTTTCTTTCTTTCTCTCTCTCTCTTTTTTACGCTCTTCCCTTCATACGGATATTGATTAAAGGTGATCAAATGTTGTGAAAGAGAAAATAACACATAAATCCATTTTCCTTTAGTCAACATCATTCCAGCCTATTCAACAAAAGACATGTAGTACGAGTACTTATCGCCTCACATTTGCCAGATGGTTGTCTCTTTCCATCTCAAATGTCAACTATCGAGTCTCTCTCCTTCAGAGAGAGAGAGGGAGAGAGATAAATTTGTTGGTAGCACTGTGGAAGAAATCGACTGCTACGATCGCTGATAATGAACGATCCGCAAAGGCTTGCTTTAACAGCCTCTTTCCTCCATCCCCATTTCCTGGGTGATATCGCTTCCCAATCTACGAGAAATATCTCAGTCGCTTCCTGAAACTGATATGTAAAAATGACTGCGGCACGGCATCCAATAGAAAAACGATAACGTCCCAAAAACACATATAACACGCAAATGAAGGGCTATTTGTATGGATCGCTCTGGAAACTAGCAGTTCGCGGCTAAGGAATTTTTCTTGACATATTTATCACTGTGCATAAAGGAGAAATAATGATTTTCAGAATAACTATGACAGAGTGTTATTATTTTCATAATAGCTCGATTTGCACTATTTTCTTACACCTGGTTATTATCAGACCACAAATGCTTCTAGATTTGATGTTCTGGAATATGCATATAATACCACATATAACAAATGAATGAGCGATTGAGTGAATGGATCGATGAATAAAGCCTACAGTATCCCAGAAAGGTCAAATGCTTTCTGCAACAGGGGAAGCTCTTTTACAGGACTAGTGCTAAGTTAATCCTGATGGATCGACAGCATTACAAATATTAATTCTTTCACACATTAGATTTCACTTATACTTCCACTAATCACTCTTAAATTTAACCTAACTTAGATCTTGTTTTTCTGTTTACGGACTATTATTTCTTATTGTCTTCCATAGACTTTCCAAACAATTCTACACCACTGTGGTTCCACTAGTTGTCTGAAATCAATCCCATTTGGTGCTGATGTTCATCGGCTTATGCTTTTAGTGTGTAGATCCCATATGGTGGTCGACTGAGTCTATGTGTCGTGGTGAAGCCTTACAGCGTGTCCGACCCATTTCCATTGACTCCTGTATCCTACTGAGCTATATTGTTAGAGTATGTAATTTCTTGGAATTTTGGTTTGACAGTTTGATTATATTTTAATTCCCATGACCAGGTTCCAGCTCGCAAAATAATTTATAATTCACCATGCTGAGTTATTATCTAACAATGTACATCTCTCAATCTGGTATCTGTCTTACTGAACACATTAAGTTGTTAACGACTACTGTTGAGCTTAAAATGGCAAAATTAGTTTTAAAAATTGTGCATATGTGTAATGAGAAAAATAAGACTGAAGTGGTGGTTAGAAATTAATCCATTGAAATTAAATCGAAGTTATACATACTAAAATACAGAATAATAAACCAAAGAACTAACCTGCGAATGTACACCTAAACAGTTAATATTTTCCTATCTAAAAATGTAGGGAAATCCACATGTAACTAGCGTGGTGAATTATACAAATGGTGTTTAAATAGTGCGTGTGCTAGAATTTTTGACACAGCACATTTTAGGTATCGCGTTCACATGACTTTCTGTAAACACTGTACTATGAATTCTTGTTCTTCTTTTATATTAAGCTTTGCAGAGATACTTTTAATTTGCATCTCATTGCAGGTACGAGAGGAAAGTAGAGACTGAGGTTATTAGGCAATTGTTTTAGAAGTAATAATGTTGAAACTCCTTGTTGCTGGTATAATATAACCACTACAAGAAATTGAATAGATACTTAGCAATTTCAAAAAGTTAATACTGGAAATAGGTAATGTCATTATAAAATAATATTTTGTACAGTGGTCTTTTGTCCTGTGTACAATTATGCCAAATTCAATCAGAATTAGGATTTTATCTGTGTAAAGGCAGGCTCACACTTGGACGCGCAGAAGCGAAGTGTGGCGCGCCGAACAGAACCAGCTCGCTCACATCTATCGGAAGCAAGACGCGCCGAAGTGTTGATGTGCCAAGGTCATCATTGTCAATCAGCACAATGGATCGCTTGGCTGTACTAGCCCTATTTTGCGAACAAGCAGAAAAAGAGGAGCTTAGGCAAAATAGAAGATTCTTGGTGCATGATATAAAGTTATCCAAGAATATAAAGCATGAGTTTTTTACACTGTTTGATTGTCTGTTGCGCGAAGATAAGTTCAAAGTGTACAGATCCCAAGGTCGCGGGTTTAAATCCGGCCCAGACCGATGTTTTTTAAGTATGCTTAAAAACGACAGCTCCATGCCAGTAGATTTACTGGCATGCAAAAGAACTCCTGCGGGACAAAATTCCGGCACACGGGTGCCGCTGATGTGATCCCAGAAATTGACAGCGTCGTTAAAACAACAAAATAAAAAAGATTGAAAGTGTACTTTAGATTGAGCGTAACAAAGTTTCAGCAGATATTTCATCTTACTGCATTACAATACAATACATTTCATGTTAAACTACTATTTTACATGGCCATTTTCCAAATTCAAGTGTGCGTGTATTACTCGTATTGTTAGAAAGGTTAACCATTGTTTGCCTCACAAGATATTTTGTACCACCCCCACTACCACCACTAATTATTTATTATTATTATTATTATTATTATTATTATTATTATTATTATTATTATTATTATTATTATTATTATTATTATTATTATTATTATTATTATTATTATTATTATTATTATTATTATTATTATTATTATTATTATTGTTGTTGTTGTTCTTACTCTCGTTCTTCTTATTACTATCTATTATTATTATTATTATTATTATTATTATTATTATTATTATTATTATTATTATTATTATTATTATTATTATTATATGAAAACTGGTACCTCATATGTTACTAAATAATTGAGTCTAAAGAGAAGGTACGAAGGTACCTTCTGTTAATTGTTGAACAAGATACTCGACCATTCCAATCGAAGATTGTTCCAAGCCAAAGAGTACTAATAACTTAAGCAGAATCTAGAACTTGGAAAGTGTCCGGTGGGGGTTAAAGAATTCGGGCGTTCCGTCGATGTTTTACCAAATTTTGGATAGATATTATGCATTATTAGGAAAACGGTGTGTGTACGAAATAACAATTTTAGGAGCCGAATGGAAGGATTAAGTGCATATAAATTGTGCTAAGGCACGCCTGGATGTTGAGGGGCAAGCAGAAGTGACCACTGTAATATCTGTTTTGAAGCATATTACTATAATCTCATTTTTAACAAATATTGCATTCTGAACATTGATTTTGTAATTAACGACAAGAATTTAGAATATTAGTGGAATACTTTACAATATAAACACACTGCTGCGCTCTCCCCCTCTCTTTTCCCTCCCTCTCTCCTCTCCTCCTCTCTTCCTTCCTATTTCTCTCCCATCCATTCCCTCTCCTCCTCAATATCCAGGCTCTCCCTGCCTTTCCCTCCCCTTCTTCCTTTCTCTCCTCTCAAGACAGTAGAAAGCGACAGTGAAGAGGGGGCATGATGCCGTAACAGTGCTCATGCCGTTTGCGGTCACCATATACGACTCGGTCTTACCCCCAGGTAATGCACAATCATTTTACCAAGAACGGAGGCGGTAAATTACGTTAAACAAACATTCAAGTTTAAAAGGCTACTCCTGCAGTGTCCGAAAGCCAGCTGATTTGTTACAAGGCAAAAATTAAACTGTGTCACATTAACTGCGTTCTGTCGAGTAGTGCTAGCGAACATAGATTTCATGAGCTGTGTTCCATCTTGTTTATGAAATACACGATGTAATTAAGATCACACACATTACTCACGTTTAGAAATAATCAGACCACACTCTTTATAGGGGAAAATGCGGGTAAGATCTGGATGTATAATAAAGAAATTGGCTGCTGCTGAGAGTAACAGTAAGAAGAATAACAAGACTTTCTTGATATAACTACTTCTTTTCCTTTTCCCCTGGGAATGGCGTAAAGGCAACAAATCGCGTGTTTAATGTTGACATTTTGACGGAATGACAGTTCCACGCCGGCTTGACGGAATTAGATAACCAGGAATAGAAAAAAAAAGTGGGGACGTGACGGGCGAACCAGGGATGTTTCTGACAGCTTTGGAGTTTGGAGTTCCGTGTCACACAGCGACGACCTAGATACGGACGAGTGTATAACATGCATAGAGGAACTGCTGTCCTAAAACGAAACGTTGGTGCACAGAGACACCCTTATTTCCAGTAAACGACCTAAACATTAGTCTGTTTCCTGTGTACAGCAAAGCAACATTGGTTTATTTAGTTTGTAGAGGTGATACGACTAATAAATTAAGCTTAGATTCCGCTATCTCTATTATTCCAATTGATAACACAAGGAAATAATTGATGTATAGAACTTCTGAGGAGGGAAGAAGCAGATTTAGCATTTGCATAGCACTTTATTCAAATTTCGTTTCAGTATTCGAAATTATTTTTACTTTCTCTATTACGTGTAGTGGAAGTATTATATTCGACCCAAAAATTCAATATTGAGATTTCACCGCAAATATATGTTTTGAGGCTCCCTGAATCCAAACAAAAAAGAAAAAAAGTAGAAAGTCCGTGTGTGTATGTGTGTGTGTGTGTGTGTGTGTGTGTGTGTGTGTGTGTGTGTGTGTGTGTGTGTGTGTGCGTGTGTGTGTATGTTTGAGTGCCTATTTTCTGTGAGTGGCATAACTCTTAAACGAAAAGAGGTTAAGAACCAAAGCTGATATTTAACTTTAATATCTTTCAAGAGTTCGACACGGAGATATTGAACAAAATTCCTCCACCCTAAACTAACCTTTACATGGAAAATTTTTCGAAAATTTGTATTTTCTCAAAAATTACTTAAGGGCCCTGGGAGGTCGATTGACTTAAAAAAATCGATTTTTGTTTTTGTTTTTGGTGTTAAAAAAATATATAATTCTTCAGCTTTAAAATGATATATATATATATATATAACATAGGTATAGTGTTATTTGTTATAATGATGGTTGCAGTGGTAGATTTACAGTGATGGAAAAAATGGGTATAAAAGTTAGTCAGAGTATGAAGGAAGCCTGTATATATATATATATATATATATATATATCGACTCTCAGAGGCAAAAAGGGCAGTTCAGTTGCTTGAAAATAAAGCTAGAACTAAGAAAAGGAAAAGAAAATATGAGGAAAACTTAAGTGAGCAGGAATATGGAGCAAGCATTCTGAAAGTATGTGTAATTTGAAAAGAATGGTACTTCAGCTTTGATCGCAATTTCCCGAAACCTTGATTTTTCACACTTCAGGTACACATTTCTCAAAAACTACAAGAGATATTGATATCAAATTTTTAGTACTTATTTTTCCATGTTTGTTGAGTACAGCTGGTTAAAGCTTTTGTGAATTAGAGCAATAATGTGGGGAAAAAAATTTAATGCTTAAAAACATTACCATATTTTTCCTATATAGAATTAAATAATTTTTATGTGCAAAATACAAACTACATAGGATTTATGTTTAACCGGCGATGTCAAGCTTTGCTTTATGTTATTCAGATAAAAATTTGGTGCCTGTAGCTTCAAAATCCTACAAGAAAAGTGTACCTGAAGTAAGGTGTAACATTTTTTTTCAGGATACATAGTGTGCTTTATTTCCCTTTTGCATGGAATTCTGTGAATGTAATTAGTTATTATGCAGTATTTAAATGCACAAATACTTGAAGTGTAATAACACCAAATTTTAATTTATTCTAATCATTAATAGCTGCTATATTTAAATTTTAAGTATTGGTGTAAGTTAAGCTGGTGGTGTTAAAAATAACCTCCCAGTGCCAACTAACCTTTACATGGAAAATTTTTCGAAAATTTTTATTTTCTCAAAAATTACTTAAGGAATGTAATTAAAATGCCATATTTTTAGGATATTTTATGGAAATTAAATGTATATTATTAATTTTCTGACTCTAGCCCATTTAGTCCCGTGTACTTTCAATAATTTTTGCACAACGGAGAAACGTAAGAGGTAGATCAAACCTTACGATACAAAAAAGTAGATCTTGTTAAGACACGCTAGTTATGTCCAAATGCATTTTTTTGTGTAGTGAACCATTTCAGAGATATTCCTTGTTATTCCTGTGAATTTTGAAATACTTAAGCTTTTCTCAAATTGAATGTCTTTATTTACTTATCTCTTGGCCGTGCCGAAGCTTTAAAAGATTTTACTATCGGTCAAAGCCTACTGTATTCCGATATTCCCCTTGCATCTACAAGGAAACAAGCAATAAGATAATTTCTGCAAATGTTTATCTGAACTAACATGAAGAAGATGAGGAATAAGTAGCTTAGTACCAGAATAGAGAAAATCATGTGAGTGCAACACATCAGATTTCATTTTTAAAAAGGTATTTTTTCTATGTAATATTTAAAATTTCTCTAATGCATCCGTGCATGTGACATAATTGCAAATAAAATAATTTTTATTGAATTACGAAAGTGTGTTCCTCAATAAAAAGAGCTATATATTAAGTTTAATTTCTGGGCTGAGACTTTTGTGCAACTGGGCTTGCATAATGCATCAAAGAACTTTAACCATAAAAATCTGGAGACCTGGAGACATCTTTCACTTAAGTCACCTTTAGAAAAGAGAGAGGGAAAAAATCAGCTCGTTCTCGAGCATATGTGGCATTGAGCAAACACCTTAAAGTGCGAAAAAGTGAATAAATAGAGAATTTCATGTTTAACGAATACATATTTAAAGATGCAAGGCTGTAAAGTCTGCACACTCAAAACTATGTTTTAAATAACGAACGATTTGATAATTTTTTTCTCAAAGTGCCACTAAAACTTGTGTTAAAATATCATATATTCTTCATGAAACTATACCTTAAGATTTTTATAAGCTGCACATGAATTTCTGTTAATTCTTATCGAATAGTCAAGGAAATCATACATGAGCGAGAATCATTAAGTGTTACACAAAGATCTCTGAAACAATAGAAATAATTGAAAATGGATTGGGAAAGAGAAAAATATTTTGAAATTTGTCACAAAGCCGGAAGGGAAGGTTTGAAATGCTTATCGTGGATAACGTGCTTAAGTGGAATAATGGGTAAGGAAAAATGTCAAATGTGTAGTATTACGCTTTATGTGAAACCATTTTGTGCCATTAGTCATTAAAATGTTTGTGGATATTACGCAACTTTAAGCAATATGATTTTAAGTACTAAGTGATGATTATTTTGTTTCTCGTGGGTACATGTAAAGAATATATTTATGGGCATACAGGGATGTGTATGTTTTAAAATTTACTCCTTGTTGCTTTGTACCTGCAACAAATTGCTTCTTGAAACTATTTATAACAAACATTTCTCATAATTAAGGATAATCAAATAGAGAGGTAATCTGTAAAATAAATTTGAAAATAAGCATGTGACGGATGGATGACGTCTTGATTTTTGTTCTACAGTAGAATGGCAGAAATATGTAAAACCTTCGAGGGAGAACGAAGATTAGTTTTCGTCTGAGCCAAAGTAACTCTGTCATAAAACAATATTAACAGCTTCATAAACTTCTTAAAATTTCTTTATAGAGCTCTATGTAAGAAATTCAAGCTTGTTTTGATTCTGCACGGATGGTCGTAAACTTAACACTGAATAATATAGCAATAAAAACAACCATGTCTTGGCATGTTATTTATTAAGTTATTTTGCCTTCTTTTGTGCTTAGACGAGTTTTCCCATTAATACGCCAGCACTACGACTACATTTACATAATGGACTGGAACTTTTGCATATATGTACACTTTTTTTTTCTATTTGTATATCCTCTATTATCTTCCTTGGTCATATCGGGGGTTTGATTTGAGAAACAGCTGATGGTGTTATTTTCCGCTGTGCTGTAGGATTTGTTATCTTGATTATATCACATATAACGACAAACACATTTACATTGCCTCCCATATTCAACTTCCAGACCCTTGGGGCATAG
This sequence comes from Tenodera sinensis, assembly GCA_030765045.1. Taxonomy (NCBI): domain Eukaryota; kingdom Metazoa; phylum Arthropoda; class Insecta; order Mantodea; family Mantidae; genus Tenodera; species Tenodera sinensis. Next base: position 144,943,546 of record CM060965.1, on the reverse strand, counting down.
GGAATTACTCCGGTTAAAGGAAAATTCCCAACTCCAGCCGGAAAACGAACCCTGACTCCTGGATAGAGAAGTGGGAAGTTTGACTCCTTGACCACAAAAACCATCCTGGATATATTTTTTTATAGTCTTTAGTTGTGTCTTTAGTTATATGTACGATGGGAAATAGAAATATCGGTGTTATCAAACCTCACTCGTAGCATATTTTGGAAACACCAAATATATGGGTAATACGGGAATTATCAGTACACGGTTTTTACACATATGGCTTTTAATTACACTAAGATGTGTTACGAATAACTAAACTTCAACGTTAATAAATAGGTTAATAAAAAGTAAGAGGAGGGAAGCTCACTTAACAGCGTGGTATAACAATAAGCTTGGATACGATAGAAAATACATCCAGTGTATATTAACTCTTACTACATCATACTATCTACCGCTTAATCAATGGATCCACTAGAACTCTGAAATGTGTATGTAAAAGTGGCAATAAGATAAACGAATGAGAGTTGTAATCTGAAACTGAAGAGCTTTCGGGCGGAATACAATTCACCATTCACACTCGCCTTAAAAACCATCGAAAGGAAAAGATATGCCAACGTTGTGAAACATGATATTCAGCATTGTGTTAACACCCGAAGATCATTGTGAGACAAGGTGATTAAGGTAACCCATCTGTGAAATTTGAAAAATTGCCATTTTTCGTCCAATTCTTCTCAAATTTTGGGAATAGGCTTGTTGATCAGAGCTAAACAAATATTATGAGTTTGAACTTTACATCTTGAATAGTTTTTTTAATATATATATATATATATATATATATATATATATATATATATATTTTAATTTTTGTAAGCTTATGTGAAAAATGCTCCTCGGTTCATACTTTTCAACAAAGAACATTCCAACTTATACAGCTAATCAATGACATATAGTGCTACAACATTTGGCTGGTGTTGTTTTAATAATTTTTTTTTTTTTTTTTTTTTTTTTGGAGAAAACAAATTTGAAAATTGTATAATCCAATTTCTGAGAATTTTAACAATTTTACAAATTCCTTTTTTAAATAAAAACTTTTGTATTAAGATACAGCACAAATTTAGAGCCATGTTTTAATTCTTATACTTTGAAAAATGTGTGTAACAAGTTTCAAGAACGTATCTGCAAAAATATGCACCAAGGAGCATTTTGTACATAATCATGTGTCACGAAATCATAAGCGGAGAAAAATGGAGTTAAAGTTTAGCAACTGTGTAATGCAAATGTACTTGATTAAAACTGGCCTGCACCATATGTGGGACCCTCAGAGGTCCTTTTAGCTGTTTTTTCAGGCTTCACTCGCTTCCTAGCAGTTCTGTAGCCCCTTTTTGAATGCCTAGCACTATCCTTCAGACGACACTTATCCCTAATTTTACTTAATTTCTCCCCAATTTCATTGAAATTTCTATCCTGAACCTATTACTTTACATGCTTAAATCCCTCGGTGAATTCATTTAAAGGGCGCAGATGAGTAAACAAAAGCATGAAAATGAAAGCCAAAGATTTAAACTTATTTATGGTATAAAAAGCCAAAAATGAAAAATTTTGTCATTTTTGCCCATTTTTCACAGATGGGTTACCTTAAGGCAGTATTGCGGTGGAATCATATATGCTTGATGCACTACAAAGCTTTTGAGGGTAATTGTAGTTAAAGAAATCGTCCAAGCTTAATCAAAATCATGGTTTTAAGCTCGCTGTACCTTGTGAATTTAACACTCTGCGGTTACTCACATTTCTTGGCGAAGACTATTTTTCAATACTTCCAAATGAAGATTCTGGATACATCAGAAATCTGAACATATTCTTACACTTTGGAAGTATACAATTTAACTTATAGAATACATCTACGTGTTGCTGAACCAAGAAGTATCAAACTGACATCATCTGACTGCGGTTAATGTATCGTCATGAAATAAAACTAACCTTCTCCACCTTGGCAAAGACCCTGAGCAGATTCAACCCCGCGACCTTCTTCAGGTCTCCTACTGTCCAGTGGCCACTTCTCAGGAGTTCGGCGAACAGTTCGGGATACATGGATACGTCCTCTAGACCTCGCGGTGTCCTGCAAACCAACAAAAATTCCAGTATCAAAAATCAATAACTAAGAGAGTTAACCTGTATATATGACATCCAATATTGAATTTGTGGAAAACCTTCAATTAAAACCTTATCAGTTTTTTCCAGATATAACTAAATGGACTAATGGAGCCCATTATTTCGTTCTCTACTACGTTTAGTAAAATAGAGCAAGTAATGCTTTTAACCCAAAAATTCGATTTCGAAATCTCATCGGAAATATGTTTTGAGGCCCCCTGAATCCAAAAAAAGAACTTTCCCAAAATGTTCTCCCTCTCTCTCTCTCTCTCTCTCTCTCTCTCTCTCTCTCTCTCTGTGAGTGAGTGAGTGTGTGTGTTTCTGTGTGTGTGTGTGTGTGTGTGTGTGTGTGTGTGTCTGTGTGTGTCTTTGTGTCTGTCAGTCTATGGCCAGCATAACTCAAGGGTCGGCTATAAACCAAAATTGATACTTAAGTTTCATATCATTCACAGTTGCCACACGAAGATTTTGAAAAAAAAAATTCCTTTAGCCTAAACTACTCTTTACATGGAAAGGTTTTAGAAAATTTTGATTTTCTCGAAATAGCTCCAACGATTTTGACTAAAATGCCATACGTTTGAGATATTTTTATGACAAAATGTATATCTTGAATTTTCTGGTTATAGCCCATGAAGTTCTTTTTACTCTGGATGACTTTTGCATCACTGGTAAACCGTAAGAGAGACACCAAATCCTACTGTAGAAAAAATGTAGATCTTGCTAAAATACACAATTTATGTCTGAATGAATTCTTTTGCAGAGTGAACCATTTCGGAGATATTCCTTGTTATTTGTGTAAGTTTTGGAGAATTTATACTTCTGTCAAATGGAACATCGCTATTCATTTTTTATACGCTAACCGCGCAAAGAGAACGTAATTTGAAAGCTTTAAAAGATTTAACTGTCGCTCAAAGCCTACTTTATTCCCATATTCCCCTTGCACCTACAAGGAAATAAGCAATAGCATAATTTCTGCAAATGTTTATCTCAGCTAACACGAAGAAGATAGAGGAATAGGAGATTGTAGGAATGGTTAGTACAACAGTAGAGAAAGCCATGTGAGTTCAACATATTCGACTTTTCTTAGTGAAGCAACATAAGTACTATTGGCTTAGGTTTTATCGCCGTTATAGCATATTTTTGAGTTTGGAAGATAAGACTGGCCTCTGGGTGTATAAGAGAAGTGTTGTTATGAACATCAAATGTTCAAATATTTTTCTTTCTCTATGGTAGGCAGAGGAAGTATTTTAATCTGTCCAAAATTCAATCTCCAGATTTCAAGGGGAGACATAAAAAATCATTAGTTAAAAAGCCAGAGCGGGTTAGAGAGAGAGAGAGAGAGAGAGAGAGAGAGTGTGTGTGTGTGTGTGTGTGTGTGTGTGTGTGTGTGTGTGTGTGTGTGTGTGTGTGTGTGTGTGTGTGATAAAAAGTCATACCAGGATTGTAAATAAAAGAATTTTAACAATAATAGAAGCTATATTAGAGGAAGTACAAGATGGTTTTATACCAGTATAGCAGGGGAAGACAACTTCGGGCCGTGTGACGTATTTAAACGAAGAGCCAGCTTGTACGTTCGTGTGACATCAGGCGAGAGCAGTGTATTGCTGTGCAGCCTAGATCAGCGGCGCTTGTGTTCAGTTCCCCGTGTTTCACACCAGTTTGAGACCAGGCTTGAAGATGTAGAAACATTGTCAACTACGTTTCAGATCTTTGCGACCCCGTATTCATTGGATGTTAACAATGTTTCTAGCAGGTAGCAAAATGAATTGATAAATTTACAGTGCAACGATTTGCTGAAGGGCAAATATAAACGCAAGGAAGACTTGGCTAATTGTTATAAGAATATTCCTCAAACCAGATTTCTGAGGTTATATGCCCTTGTTGCACGGGTATTATGTATGTTTGGTTCCACGTCTGTGTGCGAACAATTCTTTTCGGTTATGAACCTTTCTAAGTCAAAATCCCGAAGCATTTTGTCAGATCACAATCTAACAGGCAGTCTTCGGTTACAAATGTGCCGTACATTACGCCCTAACATTGACAAACTAGTTAAAAGAAAACCGAAACGGCAAATGTCGGAAAATGTCCACCTAATTGTTCTGTATAGCTCTCCTCTAGCTCAGGCAAAATAGTTATAATTTCTTTTGTATTTGCGTTATAACATGACTGTTCACATAAACTAGAATTTATATATATGGCATAAAGCCGAAATGTAATTATTTATAATCTGTGACTATTCCGTAATTGGAACAGTCAGCATTAAGATTACGATGTCCCGTATCCCTTTTCCTCTTGCCCGCTGTGACGTCACACGTTCAACTGGCTTGCTCTTGGAGCATGAGTGCAGAGTGGGCTGACGTCACAGCAGCGTTACCTGTCTTCCCCTGCAGTATAGCAAGACACAGTTTGAAGCTTTGCCGGTGTTGGTTACTGATAACTTCTCGGGATAACATCCGGATCAAATTTGGGCATCGGTCCGAGCTTTCTGCGACTCACTGCCACCGTTCTCAGGGAGCTGAAGCCAGACTACTGATGTCGCAATATTTATACCTAGCCAGCGGTGGATAAGATTCACCTATTCTCTAGATATAAATATTGCATCATCAGTAGTCTAGCCTCAGAAATAAAGCTTTCCCACGTTTTTGACTTTTTAGATCTCGAAGCGGAAGTTGATATAGCTAATATTAAACATCTGTGCGGAAACTATGAAAATAAATAACACTCGCCAAACATGATCAAAGTAACTAAGAATATGTATTGCTACTCTACCATGGTAATAAGTCCAGGGTTTTATAAAACCGGACCAATTTTAAGTAACAGAGAAGCAAGACAAGGGGGTAATACGTCAAATACTCATTTTAACATGATGACGTCGGACGGCGGCCGCCCTCAAAAAGAAAGACAAGATCAAGCTACCACACACTACTGCGCGGTGAATAGACGGTTTAACAATGGAGTGGGTTGCAAAAAAGGACACATTATTCCAGACTGTCAGAGAAAACTGTTCGTGAAGTCGAGAATTTCGAGAAAAATCCCTTCTACCTCATTGTCGCCTATACAAGCGAGTACAGCGGCGAGAGTCATTGAGTATTGAATAAGACATCTGCTATTATAGGAGTAGTGTGTGTATGTGTGTGTGTGTGTGTGTGTGAGAGAGAGAGAGAGAGTGTAGTAGAACTGAAAGATAGAAAGGTGTGTGTTAAGGTTACGAGAGGACAGAACAGCTGTTAGTTGTAAGATCATGAACTGTAGGCACTGTTAAGATAAAAGAGAGCTGTATTTTTTGTGCTTAAGTTTTAGAAGAGAAATAAAGTGATAAGAAAAAGTAATTGGACGTGTCATTTGTCACACTGGTGTCAGGAGTGGGGTCTGTCATCACATTGTCATTTTGTCGCAGATTTCACGGTGTTCCCTTATCAGCGTTGCTTTATTCGAATGACCAACTCACGTGATAACATCAGGAATGGTAATGGTAAACTATCTACTGTTTTAATCGTTCTTTTATCTCTATATCACTCAGAACTAATTGATTCTGTTTGTCAGTCATTTTATTTTAAATTGTTCTGGTATTTCCAAAACAGCATAAGGTACAAGTGTTTCAGTGTAATAATGTTTAGGCGTGAGGCTTACATAGATTTAACCGAAATACTATTTGTTTGTTATTTATTGTTTACTGTGTATCCTATTACACGTTGTTAGTTACAATGTTCAACAATAGCGTTATTAAAGATTCACTAAATGAATGATACCAGTACGGTAGTAATGAATCGAGGCCGTTCCCCCCACCACTTGCAGTCCACACTCGAGTATCTCTCTTTGTATTTCGTCGTCCATTGTTATTTGTTTTGGAATGGCAAGGCATACTCGTAGGCGGCACAATCATCAAGAAAGTAGGAAATGTCCCATGTCACATGGTGGGTAAAGTCATGTGATATGGCACTAGAACAAATGAGAGGTACATAAAACATCATAAATCCTGTAAGAGTGGGAAGAATTTATTAATAAGTATAAAGTGCATTGATCATCCATGTGGGGTATTTTTATACATGAAATATCGTCGACAGTCTTATCTGCCATGTGCTGCTGAAATTCATGTCACTTTGTGGAGAAATATTCGCACGCAGATGTAGCTAATGTATTCCGGGAAAAGTTCACGTGCTAGGTATTATGCTCGTTTATTTAATAAGAAGTACCGAAGGCGCTGTTAAGTGAATGCAAAAATTACTGTGTTTAAGCAAGAGCAATACGTGTGAACCGGGTTAGATGGTTCCGTGGTAACATGTACATCTTGCAACCCGTGGGCCGACCAATATTTCCTGGGTCCCCTTAGTCGTGAAGGTAAATATCGGATTCGATATTTAATACTAGAGCTCAACGTTAAGGTGCTAAGTTTAAGTTAGTATAAATGAAAAATATATGGTAATAGTGAATGCTGTGCTAAATCTGCACAGATAATGTAAGCAAATAGACTGAATGGAATCCTAATGCCATCTACCCGTCAGAGGCGGAGTTACAATTGCCCTGCTTTGCTATATCTGTGAATTCGTGACAAAGTAAGATGGCATGGATAGCAATGAGACCTTGAAGACTGTCTACTACACATCGTTCTACGAGTAACTTATACAGATCCGTCAGTGTATGCCTATGTAGTTAAGATGACTTAGCTATTCTAGAAAATAAGAAATAATAGGCGTGCGTAAGTCCCGCGAAATTCAGTATGTAAGTTAATATACTAAATTAGTTCAAGAGCTTCATTATGAAAAATGCTTCGTGTATACGTTGAAAGGGCTTCAAGATCAACTGAAGCATTTATTGGCACGAATTGTTGTTTTTGCTTACTTCAGTTTCCTACCTCCTGTGCTGAGATTTCCACTATTGCTTGTCTTAGTTATAAGCCAAGATCCTTGTGTCTCCATTGAGGTACTCCTAGCCGGGGCTAACCATTCTTTACAAAAACCCACAGCAGCGAAATTGGATGGAGAATGCAAGCCAAACGGGTAGCCAGCCTAAAGGAGGAAAACTTCAGTGAGTTTGATGGGCTTCGAACTTGAGACCTCGAAGTGCCAAGCCAGTCTGCAGATCCAACAGTCTACGGCCAAGGTAACAACGGAGGTTCCCACCTCTAGTTCCACTCCAAAGAAGTACATAGTTCCATCTTGGAAGCAATTCGTTTGGAAAACTAAGTCAGGAGTGTTTGCAGAACGATTTCTTTAACTATCTTGCCATTCTTATGTATTACCTGGCGAAGTCATGAGGCGTATCGGAAAGAATGTGAAACGGTCCTGTTGTGTATACCAGCTTATCGCACATACACGTCGAGACAGTGTTTGTACACTGTTCAGAATTAATCATATCTTCAAGGCCTATCATATATCGGCAGGCGCGAAATATTAATTTGCATTGGATTACTGAGTACGCCAAGCTACTGATATTTCACTGTTGTAGTAAACAAGATAAGAGGTGATCACAGCGCTCGACAAACAAGGTCAATATGCCTCGTTACTTTGTCAAATAGTATCTAGATAGTGTCCAGAAATCTCGACTCCTACTCCAAAATAATCGAGAGGTTATAACGATGTCTATAGTAATAGTATATGGCGATATAAGGATAAGTGATTTTTACTGGACCAAGGAAAGGTTTGAAAAGACGAGACGTAGTCTCTCGTCTTTTCAATATCCAAGTATTAGTAAAAACACTTAACACACGTGTATTTTATGCAATTTTTTTTTTTTGGGGGGGGGGGGTGAATAATTAGTACTTTAATATAGCGTATGAATGAAATGTGAAGCTTGAAACATAACATTCAACTTTTCATGGTGTCTTGATAGTTGAACTTAATTAGCACAGGTTAACTATAGCATTTTTGTACTTCTCTTTACTTTCCAGGTATGAGAGAAGTACAGCCTTTTTCAATTTTCTTCGATTTCAGAACCAACACACTCGTTGAAGTTAGCCGCCATTCCTATCGGTAATCACTGGTTTGAGCCCGGCCTACTCTGTTTATCTCGCAGAACGTGTATTAGATTCCGCGACTCTCTGCCTAATATCTTCGATCGTCATTACAATGGAAATTGTATTAATTTCAGTGCTTTATTCTTTTAAATTACAAGGTATGCAATATAAATACGAGGACAATTACTGAAATGGTAATAATCAAGTAGGTTTGATTATATTGCACATTTATATTAATCAAAGCATTGATAACTTTTAAGGGTTAACTTGGTAGATGTAAATACGCGATAATTCATTTCCCTGCAATGACAACATAACCATAAAGGCCATGAAATTACTATCTTCTCACAATGGTTGGAAGTACACAGGAGCTTATAGATATTCGGTAAAATATTGTCATCGCGCCCGCCGCATCTGATTGCCTACACTGGGGAGGGGGGACCCAGCCAGTCGCCTGCCTGGCCTAACGACCTGCCGCCGACAACAATAGGAGCGTACGAGACAATAGCTATTACATGGCGGTGCGGTTTCTGGACCGTTCCGCCACAGGCCGCCGACAACAATAGGAGCGTACGAGACAATAGCTATTACATGGCGGTGCGGTTTCTGGACCGTTCCGCCACAGGCCGCCGACAACAATAGAAGCGTACGAGACAATAGCTATTACATGGCGGTGCGGTTTCTGAATCGTTCCGCCACAGGCACTCCCGAATATTCTACCTCCAGAACTTTCCCTCTGTCTAAGGACCTATATAAGTCGCTGCCAAGCACCGGGCAGCAGGAAAAAAAAAAGACGTATACGAAGCGTTGAGGAGTCGTGCCGACTAGCAGTTCAATCTGACAGTTCTTATTTGTGATTCGGGAGTTGTTCTGTTGCTCTGAGCTTGGACAAAAAGTAATCAGAGTGTAACGTTAGCACTACGCTGACTAAAAGGCAATAAAGTGTGAATAGCAGTAACTGGTGATTTCTTCATTTGTTACAATATTGTTTGATTGCCTATCAATCTTTCAGTTTGTGAACACTGCGTAGGCAATTGTATTGTTGCTGATCATTCATTACTTGTGGTTTCAACAAATAGAAACATTTGTGTGTAAAATTAAAGATTAAAATGCTCCTGTAACTTGTTGGAACTTTTTAGTTTACTTGAAACGAAAAATTTTGGTTATTCAAGAAAATATGGTCGTGTATTCGGAGTTTGTTTTATTTAATTTATCCTACTAGCTCTCAGGATGATCACCTCCGTTGCGCAGATGGTAGCGTGCTTGCCTCTGGCGCGGAGGACCCAGGTTCGATCCGCGGTACCAGTGATCCCCTCTGGGAGATCTGGAACGAGGCGCACTCAGCCTCGGTAGGTGCCGGGGGGACCAATTGAGGAGCTACTTGATGGAGAAGTAGCGGCCCCATGTCGAGAAGGCCACGTAACTGGCCGGGAGGGCTCGGGGCGCTGACCACGTCGCACCTTCCAGTACTGCACCCCATCAATGACGCCTGTAGTGGGAAGAGCAGTAGCTGGGTGGCTTTAAGGTTTAGTTTTTAGCTCTCAGGATAAGTTTACTGACTTACAGACAGTACGCAAAATTCAAAGATAACACATAAAGTGTATTAAAATACTGAGAAAAGAATAATGCTAGAGTTCGTGGTTTGCTGTCTTCCAGATATAAATGCGTACATGGAATTAATGAAAATTTTTCCGCTATGCATCTCCCTGTCATTGCGGGTAGTCAAACAACTATGAGGATAAATAAAATACATCAATGTAATTGCTTAAGTCAGGAATGTGGAAGTAACGTTTATCAGCTCAGGTGATTTTAAATGATGTTAGTGAAGTTCAGCAGCTCTTGATTAAACATGACGGTAAACTTGTTTGTTTAGTTGATTATGAGCTTTAATCGTTTCCTCCTATCATTAAAGCGTTCTGTTTTCTTTGTAATTAATAAATGGAAAGTGTATTTCCGAACGGCAAATTAAGCAATTAAGCGTTGCTGGTCGGAATTATTCATTACGGCTAAAAGCTGCAGTGAACTTGATTATTGCCTTAGTGAATTAACATACTGTGACCTTTTTGGGTGTAAAGTAAAGAAGACAGATGCAGTCGAGATAAAGAAACACTTTTATTTTCGTAAACAGTAACTTTGTACACTCGTTGCAACAGCAAGAAAGTCTTTACCGATTCACCAACCACGGCTCCGACTTAGTAACACAAAACTCTACTCTTCTCCGTCGGCACAACTACTCAACGCTTCGCATACGTCTCTTCTTTCCGTCGGCACGACTACTCAACGCTTCACATACGTCTGACTGACCCTTCTGTCGCACTTTACCGCTATTTATATCTCCCAGGCACTATTCTGGAAAGTTCAGTTATTGCGGTGAAATACAATGCAGAAGATTCCCGAAGTCTCTATCCTTTACTCTCTTTCGGCAAGCGCCCCAACAATGCGGCCATTCTCTGTCTCTTTCCTTCGGCTCCTTTGCGGTAGTGCCGACAATAATGCGATGGGTGACACTGCTGTTGTCGGCAATTAGATGTGGCGGGCGCGGTGACACTACTTATTTACCTCACATTTTCACATGCTTCAATATAATTAATATTAATGGTACATAAAAACACGAGTGTTTATGGGTTGTGTAACAAAAAAGTGGGCCTTTCTGCACAGAAACATGTCGCCATAAAACAATTACATAAAAAGAAAATCTGATGTGTTGCATTTATATGACTCTCTAATCTTGCACTAACTATTCTTACAAACTCTTATTCTTATATCTTCTCCATGTCGACATAAACATTTCCAGAAATTATCTTATTGCTACTTCTTTTAAGTGCAAAGAGAACATGGAAATATTGTAGGCTTTGAGCGATAGTCAAATCTTTTAAAGCTGGTTGCTATCCCAAGGCTTTGAAATTCCATTCTCTTTGCACGGCCTGCGTGTTTTAACAAGATCTAAATGTTTTGTATAGTAAAATTTGGTCTGTCTCTTAACGCTTTACCAGATATGCAAAGGTCACACCAAGAGTAAACAGCACTACATAGGTTTATAGCCAGAAAGTTCAAAATATACACTTTATTTGTCCTAAAATATCTTAAATGTATGGCATTGTAATCAAAATCGTTAGTCATTTTCGAGAAAATCAAAATTTTCCAAGTGAAAGACAGTTTAGGGTGGAGGAAGTTTCTTCAAAATCTTCAGTGCGCCTCCTTAAACCATATTAAACATAAATACCAACTTTGATTCTTAACCGGCTTTTCGTTTTAGAGTTGTGCTGTTCAGCCACACACACACACGCACGCACGCACACACGCACACACGCACACACAAACACACACACACACAAACGCGCGCGCACCATTTTCTTAATATACTCTTTCGGATTCAGATGGCTTCAAAAATACATTTCCGGTGAAATCTCGACACCGAATTTTTGGGTCGAATACCATACTTATTGAACGTATCCATACTGTACCCAATACAGGAAGTAAAAAAGAGTTTTGAAGGCTGATGAAATTCTTCCCTCTTTTATTTTTCTTTCGAGAATGAAGAGGCACTGAAGTGCAGTACCAACTTATGAGACAGATCCTTCACACCTCTGCCACCATTCGCAGAGATATCATAGGCAGTAAGTTGTCGTGGAGGGTGTACAGGGCTGCTACGTTTCGAGCGAATAAATTTCCTGTTACTGCCCCAAGGATTTCACGAGACGACAGAAAGTGAAAAATGCCGCGCCGAAATCACTGACTGCAACAATATTACGTTCCAAGACAAATTTAAGTAAATTCTCTGCTCCCACCTTTATGACAAGCGGCCATTTATCCAACTGATGGTTTAGAAAAGAACTAAAAAGAGACAGTATTACCCAGTACATCAAAGGATGCCAACAAAATTGGAATGACCATATAAATAACATGCCAGTTACGCGAATCACAATAGTAGTCCTGTCCATTAGGTAGGAGGTGAATAGGGAGACCAATAAAACGATGGCGAAGAACAGTTCTTTATACACATAATGTATAGAGCGTCAAATATGGAAAGTACGTGCATCGTACTTGGAAATATCATTTAAGAAGTTTATTTATCATAAAGGAACTATTTCGGCTACAGTTACTACCAGAAACGTTGTAATGCAGTTGTTTATTTACAAAATCAAAGATCACAGCAATAACAAAGCCGAGTACGAGTATTATGTTTATTATACAAGGTCAAACTGTAATCTTAACGTACAAGATGGAAGTGAAATAATCCACTAGACTTTAACAGCGAATTTCTCTTATTGGGAATAACAACAAAGTCTAATAGCAAAAGGCTGAAAAGGATATGGTCTTCTGGAAAAAAATATTTATTGTCAAAAAAAATTTATCATCAGCTGACTGAATTATTATTGATGAAAGGTTTTTGATTTATGACTATATTCATAGAGAATTGAACAAGCGACAACTTTTCCCTTTGGTGTATTTCAATAGATTCAACGGTTTTTGTGTAAATTAAATTTAAAAAGACACAATTAGTTGTTTTGTTAGCTCTGGTAGAACCGGCAACATCGCATCAGCTGTGTTTATTTTCTTTACAAATCCGGGATTTTTTTTTCTTTTTTTTGGTTAAAGCCACAAATGATGTGAAGTCTGACTACAGGTATTGAACACTAATCCTTATTTCAAATTAATCTCAATGTTATTGCATACTTGTTATTGCTAATAAATGTTAGTTGTTAAAAGTATGGCCATTCTTGTTTCTAAAGCTACCACGTCAATAATGGTTTGTCCGTGACTGTGGGCGCGAACACCGGTGTCAAATTTATTTACTTACATATCTTGAAATATTTTCATATCTTTCGCACATACTCTAGCACATCTTGTCAGAAAGTTTGTGTTGCAAATTTCACTAATTAGAGTTCTTTGGCGCTCATAAGATTTTTGTTAAAACTTGGAGTAATTTATGGAAACGAAAATGCTTCCGAAACCTTCTGCATCATATTACTCGTACATAAACCCCTTTTTTTAGATGTAGGTACGTGCGTGTGTAAAGCAATAATCGGGTGTATCAAATAGTACAGCAAATTGCACACTTACCGTACCAAACGTGTAAACAGTTGCATATAGATTTTATTTAGTGGAGCGTAAATTCACATTAAGAATTGTGCTTTCCTAAAGGTTTAGCAGTTACTAGTATCACTGTGTTAAGTTCAATACGAAATAACGGTATTAACAACGAAAGAGGTATTTTGCCTTTGGATATAAGCTTTGGAATACTAAATACTGAGTATCCAAATAACCTAACCTCCAGTTATTAGCTGCCAACCTCAGCACCATACTTCATACTTACGTCTTACAGACGACATGAAAACTACATGTGTTCACCACCTGTGTAAGTGTTAGAAACAAACTACCTCACTATTTATTATGAACATGAAAATCGTGTTAGGTCCCTACCATTCAATAAATAAAGTGAATAAGGCAACTCGCACTTGCTCAGCGTACATGCGCTGTAAGGAGACATGGACTTAGCGTGTATTCGTTTCATTTCAAGTGAATTTATGTATTCATGAATGATTCGAGCCTATTTAAAGTTCCTTTGTTCATGCTCCTATCATACTTGTGACTTCTTAATATATGTAATACTGCAACTGGTGTCCTAAGTTAACTTTGCGTGTCATTTAAAACAGGAATCAAATAGAACAGACCAGATTTTCAGGCCTTTAAACGTACCAAATAAAATCTTTGTAATTATGCGGAAATGTAAGATTTGAGGCAATGTTTTCGTACAGGACCAGCAGCCATAACCTTTTTCACGTGATTTTATGATGTCCGGCGCAGCGTAACAAAACATCTGAATTCAATACAGGGCTAACATAAATAGCTTTTATAGAGCATTAGAATAGTTCAGTTATACGCCGGTAGAAGCTGAGTACCAGAATCAACAGGTTGCGCCACGTTGCCACACACTCTCACTTTTAAACGCAATTATCTAGTGCATTTAATTAAAAAAGGCTTATTGGAATTTTTGTTAGCTTACATCTGCTCTCTCACTCCTTCATTTTGGCAGATTATTTCACTTCCACCCTGTACAATGTGAGTTAAAAAAGTACTGCATTATACCAGGTGGCCTACCCCAGCCGGTCCTTGGATAAGTAGAGAGCCCTTCATCGTTAAAAGAGTTGCAGAAATAACAGGGTTAAATCCAGTCAGTGGCGTATGTCAGCGTTGTTCTGCTTGTAAGAGAACAGAGTGAACAGGAGATGCCCAGATATCAACTAGCGTGTGCAGAGCGTGATAATGGAGAGGAACTGTCTTAGAATATTTTCCACTTCACTTACAAGACTTTATTTTACAGAGAATAAACTCATTCCTGTTTATGCTGCTATTGTCTAATATTACGAATTACAGATTGTAAATTACCGAAACAAAACTCATGCAAACATAAGGGCGCGTAATAGACCTTGTTTCTTATTAATGTTATTGTACTAATGTACTAATACAGTAATGCAATAATAATAATAATAATAATAATAATAATAATAATAATAATAATAATAATAATAATAATAATAATAATAATAATAATAATAATAATAATAATAATAATAATAATAATAATAATAATAATAATAATAATAATAATAATAATAATAATAATAATAATAATAATAATAATAATAATAATAATAATAATAATAATAATAATAATAATAATAATAATAATAATAATAATAATAATAATAATAATAATAATAATAATAATCATAATAATAATAATAATAATAATAATAATAATAATAATAATAATAATAGTAATAATAACAATAATAACAATAATAACAATAACAATAATAATAATAATAATAATAATAATAATAATAATAATAATAATAATAATAATAATAATAATAATAATAATAATAATAATAATAATAATAATAATAATAATAATAATAATAATAATAATAATAATAATAATAATAATAATAATAATAATAATTATCATCGTCATAATCATAATAATAATAATGAAGGCCTACCACCAAGCCCCTACCTATGCTCACCACAGGCATAGGTGCAGTAAGGAGGGTCATAAGTTGTCAACGCCCCGATCCCTCACAGCCGGTGTATGCGGTCTACGCAACCAGGGCCACTGCTTTTCAATCAAGTAGCTCCTTTATTGGTCCCTCAGGGACTTAACAAGGCTGAGTGTACCTCGGACCAGGTGTCTCAGTGGGAGAAAATCCCCATGCCAGTACCGGAAACCGAACCGAGGTCTCCCGCTTCGTAAGAAGCAGCACTGCCACCGCGTTAAGCAGACTATCATACTAATACACTGGAGCTACAAAATAACGCACTTGCGAGGAGGGCTTTCAATTTTCATTGAGAATGGTGTTGAGTAGATAATAATTGTTATTTCGCAAGCACACTCTATGGTGGTGGCAACGGCGGCGATGGTGTTGGTGGTAGTGGTGGTAGTGGTGGTGGTGCTGATGGTGGTGGCAACGGCGGCGATGGTGGTGGTGGTAGTGGTGGTGGTGTTGGTGGTGGTTGTGGTGGTGGTGGTGGCAGTGGTAGTGGTAGTGGCAGTAGTAACATTAACAGTAATAAACGGATCTGAAATTAAAATCACCTCCTGACATACATTTGTTCACATTTTTGGTTCAGGTAGCTTTCGAGCGAGTACTGAGGGGTGAAGGTATGGACATACACTGAAACAGATTGACTGCAGAGCGAAGGTAATCAGTGAAATTCACAGACAGGGTTACGAATGGACCATAAAACTAACAGTAATTAGGTAATTGTTCCCAACATCGTCTTTTTTCCACGTTTCCTGCTTTATGTGTGCTGATGCTATAATGGAATAAGACCTAAATACCAGCAATAAAATTGCCTCCCTTTAGCGAACGATGCTAATTGATTTATCGAGCTTTAAAAGTCCAAATCGCTGTGGGCTGGCTGACTGGCTACCCCTCACCTAGCTGCAAATTGATTAGCGGTTCCCTAACAGGGACGCTATTTAAGGATGGCCGCCGTGATCCTTGTTGGAGGTATGTCAACATGGCGCCCACGTCATTTTAATGAAGTGTTACACATTATAACAAAACATTACGCTGCTATTAATTGCCATTTCCGAGCTCGTTTATCAGCAGGGCTTGTAATGTGGCACTCTCGGAGTCTGCCTGGCACCAGCATATATTTCAACTCTTTCATAGCCGCGTTAAAGGGCACATGCAGAGAAGCTGAGATTTAAAATTGATATACTGCCTGGGAACAAGAGAAACGCTGCAGATGTATCCATTGTAGCAACTCTTTTCTCTTTTATTTCGTTTCAGAACTAGTAAAAGCAGCAAAATAGGGGGAAGATAAGCATACAGACCTGCCGGAATGTGAAATACACCACGGCAGATTGTTTATAACGGCTGCAACTCTAGTTATTTTAGACTTGACAATTTTATTTTGCCTACATATATTTATATTGTGAGAGAGCGAGGAGTGGAAGCAGATATTTGGGCGTTTAAACAGCAATTTACAACTAAGATCAAATGTGTGTGTGTCTGTGCAATGCTTAGGAGCTAGCAATGAAATAATGCTCCTTCTTGATTCCTTAAGATTTTAATGTTGGAGTTTGAAGCCGAAATTGTGAACGCCATAATTACGGATATAATACTGCTTCACATGGCAGAATTAAATAATCAGAAAATGTTAAAATCGTTACATGTATAAAGCTACATAATCTGGACGATTAGTTGTGGCTAAAATTGTCAAAAAGGCACGAAATGTTACAGACAAGTCATTAGGGGCGAGCTTCAGGTAGTCAAGAGAGGCCTGGTAAGACCAGTTTTCCTGGAAATCGCTCAGTGCCGGTGTTGAGCAGCAAAACAAGGGATGGTCGTTTCTTCAAAACCCGTCGTAGGAGAAATTAAGGGGGTGAAAGACAGAGCGTCATGACGCACAGACACTTGCCTGCGAGAACCCGGAGAGAAAGGGTCGTTTAAACTTGCGCTCCAGAACCCGGCGGGTCAGTACACTTGTCGCCCAGATCTCCGAGCGAGCACTTCAGTCACGGGATTTGCATTCCGGATCCTCAAGTGTGAGGACACATTATATTTAATAGTAACAATCTTCGGTCTTAGTAAAGACACAGTAACGACTTAACGTTGTTAATAACGATCGGCAAATCTCACGCTTTCCTATTTTGGTGAGAATAAAAGTGTTTCAACGAGAGTTCTGGTTTTATTCGCAAACACCCACGCATACCCTGAGATTAAAATCACATGCCAGAGCAGTCGGAGCAGAAATCACCAGAAAGCAGCATTGCGCGTAGGATAGCGGAACGGAGGAGCGGGTAATTCCGCATCAAGTTTCAAAAGCTATAAGGAATTCAAATTTTTAGGTGTTCCATGTTCATTTTACCTTCTGCAGCATAATAAACAATTTGGGGATGCCACTATTCCAATTCTGAGAAAAAAGTTAATTCAATCATGTCCTGTGATCAGTCGAAATGTAGCAACAGAAGATTTTCTTGGTAAATTAGAACTATTTTGATGGATCATGAAAAATGTTCTTTCATTTTGAGTGTTCATATCGAAGTTTTATCGGTTGATTATAATTTGAAAGCTTTTTTTTTTCAACAGTTATTTCAATTGATTCATAGGGGAATTTTATTTTACGAGTATTTAGATCCTTTCTGAGCATTTCATTTTCAAAAACGCCACAGTGTGCATGAATCCACTGTAAGGCTATATTTTTATAGGTTCTGTATTTGTTTGATTATATCATGTATCTCTTTGATCTTCATTTTGGGTGAAGTAGCAGAACCAATAGCTAAGGGAGCAGTTTCGGAATCAGATAGAATAACTACGTTTTTGCGCTTATATAACCATGGAAATAAATTTTGAAGTGATGTATATATGACATCTTTTCACCCTCTACATTGGTTGTATGTTTCTCCACTTCTTGTTAAAGGAAAAGAATTGGCAACATACACCAGCTCTTGCTCTCTTTGCGTAATCCAAGAGAGAGAGAGAGAGAGAGAGAGAGAGAGAGAGAGAGAGTATAGATATGAATCCAGCCACTGTGAGGATATTTTGTATTATGGTTTCAAAGGCAAAAGTTTTGGCTTGAGAAAGATTGATATCACCTGAAACGATTAACGTCACATTATTAAAATCAAATGTAAACTTAGGTACGTTAAGATGATCGCGTATTAAAGATGGCTTAAAAGGTTAAAAAGTATCAGATAAAATGAATTACGGTTAATATAGGTTTGCGTAAAGAACGCATCGTTACCAAGGTTACAAAATGAATCAATATTAACATGGTAAACTTCAGAGATAGGAAACGACGAAGAAATGAATTCAGCAAGTAATATGCACAACTACAGGCAGGTGAGTGAGAATTAAGTACAATAACGGAAAAGGTATTCAAATAAAGGTAGAAGAAAGATTTAATAAAGTTATGACGGTCCTAGCATTGATGTACGGGAGTTGCACGCTCACAAAAGCGCAGTCTCAAAGAGGGCGGGGGGTGAGATGAGATTTCTCAGATTTTAGCAGGATACACTTTGAGGTATACAAAACAAAATGAAGATGTAACAAAAGAACTGAGAGTATTTAGTTTATTAGACGAGATTGAAAAATACAGAATGAATTGGAGAGAGAATGGGGGACTCATGCACAAGCTCAAGTAGAAACCAAGAGGCATACGAGATGTGGGGTGGCCTAGGAAGAGGTGAAGAGCCCAAGCAGTATGAAGGCGGAACAAACCAAAATGGATTATACCTTGATGATAATGGACAAGAAGAAGAAATAGAAGAGAAGAAGAAAAGAGAGGGCTGATACTGAGAAAAATGAGAGCTTAATAAAGAGCAAAAAATGGCATATATCACATGGTCACAAGGGTATAGGACAAAGAACCAAACAAACACACATATAGACGTGGGAAAACTGTGCAGAAAATTGTAGAGTAGAAATTCTGTGCCAAAATAGCGTTTTGAGGTTAGGAGTATAGAATCACAGACGCAGTAATAAACAAGAGAAGCATTAAGTCAACACAGTTCAAACCCCTTGAATTACCAGTGAACATTAAATGTTAGTCTGACAAGTGTGTGCTTGCTGTCTCAACTAATGAGTGCTGATACACACTGAGAAACCAAGCATCTGTACTGTACTGTACCTTTATACGAGTAGTAAACAAGATGAGCGTTCGGTAGGCTGTCCAATACGAATGTGGCACTGAACATCGGACACACGTGGGTACGTAACTATAATCTTCGCAAAAGTTAAAGGCATATGGAGGCGGGCCGTACTGCAGACTCCAGCGAATCCTAAGCTTGCCCCTCCTACCAGCGCTGCCGAATGTGGTACACGCATCTCAACACGCTCTTATGTACAGAACCTCTTCCAGTACACGCACTACGCTTGGCAACAGCGCTCTGCTTGAGCATTGGCCAGCGTCCACATGCCTTAACTTTTGCGAGTGGTATAGTAGTGGACAAGAGAGCGTTTTGTTTATATCTGACACACCAAACAGATTTCAGAATCGGAGACTGGCGCATTCAAGGTCGCATTTGTGCATGGGATTTCATGTAGTGCAACAAAGACGCCGCAGCAGTTTTGACGGTCGGCATATGCATTGAGTGTCACACTAAGTACTCCTGGAAAACCAGGTCTAGTAGCCCATGGTGGAATCACAATACAGTGTGTGACATACCACTATATATTTTACTTTTAAGTTACATCTTGTATAAATTATTATATATTATTTTCAATATTATGGGTATTTTAATGTTAATAAATGCCCAGATATGGCCATTCTGAGCATGCTTCCTTCTTCGCAATAGTATACCTGGAATACTTAAAATTAGTTATCTCATACTGAGGTAATATGCGCCTAGAAATACTCAGCGAAATGATTACGTTTCATGCAAAACGCTTAGTTTGATTAAAACGGGATTTTTGAAACCAATATTGATTAGCATATTGATGAGCATACAATGTTTAATTGTGTGTCATGCTTTTCTCTATCGCTCAACATTTACCAGCTACACAAAATTATACAAATTTCCTTCTGAATGAAATGCACTTTATAGGTAATACCCAAAACACCGGATGTACATTCCTTTGCTAGTTAAATATTTTAAGTTATATTGAGTTATGTTGTTACCACACATGCACAAACACCCACACGTTTGCACAGGCCTTTTTGAAAAACTACTTCTGGTATCAGGGACCTCAACACATACGTTTTCGGTAAGATTCCAAAATGGAATTTTTTTATGTGGAATGATAGACCATCCTAAATTATTAGGTACGTGCTGGAGAAAGTAAAGCGATTATCTCTTAGCGTTCAAATAAATCAAAGTGTAATATCAAGTGATGAACCAAATATACTTAATTAAACACATTTTAATATTGGGTTTTTGTCATCGTCCTTCCTCTTAAGAAAGGTTTTGATTTTCAGATGACTATTAATTTCGTGTGTCACGGACTTTTTTATTGCTAAATTTGAGCTCAGAGCATTAGAATATTTTCGTGATTTTGACCCGTCTAAAATAAGTTAAATTTCAATGAGAAACTCTCGCAGACTTTCTTAAAACCATTACATAACCATGCTCTATATTTTACTCGTAATATAGCAACTTAAAACTTCGGATAGACAGGAATTTTTAGAATTAATTGATGCTTCGGGTTTATAACTGGAAATCATTTTGAACGTAAACAATCGTATATCCATTACGCATGTGTGACAAAGAGAAACAATCCTCATAATTAACTATTGACAAACTGTAAATGCTATTTCCTGATCACTGAATCAACCAAGCATTTTACCGCGTTAAGTTAGTATTCTTCTTCTTCCTCCTCCTCTTCCTTCTCCTCCTCTTCCTCTTCCTCCTCTTCCTCCTCCTCCTCTTCCTCCTCTTCTTCCTCCTCTTCCTTCTCCTCCTCTTCCTCCTCCTCCTCTTCCTCCTCCTCTTCCTCCTCTTCCTCCTCCTCTTCCTCCTCCTCTTCCTCCTCTTCTTCCTCCTCTTCCGCCTCCTCCTCTTCCTCCTCCTCCTCTTCCTCCTCCTCTTCCTCCTCTTCCTCCTCCTCCTCTTCCTCCTCTTCCTCCTCCTCCTCTTCCTCCTCTTCCGCCTCCTCCTCTTCCTCCTCTTCCTCCTCTTCTTCCTCCTCCTCTTCCTCCTCCTCCTCTTCCTCTTCCTCTCCTTCTTCTTCTTCTTCTTCTTCTTCTTCTTCTTCTATCGAAGAAGTATTGCCCGTGCTGCGATTACGAAGGCTCGTCTTTCCGATTGAAAGGTATTTCTAGATTTCCTTTACCATAAGGTTAGAAGTGATATATTATGTATGGTGAACGAGAATTTAACTTTCTCTGGATATGTTGTAGCCATATAAATTGATAATTTTGTATATTCTCAACCATTTCTCTACAATTCCACTGCATCCTAATCTCTTCGCTTCTCTTTATTAATATTCTATGAATACATGTCTTATATATTGTCTGAAATATTCACCTCTCCAAGTGCATTAATACTTAAAGTATTGTAACGAGGTATTGTTGCCAAACCTATATAAAATATACAAACTACATAGGGCAAGACAAAAAGTCTTATGTGTTGCACCCACATGACTTTCTCTGCCCTTGTAATAACTATTCTTACAAACTCATTCATCTACCTTCTTCGTGATAGATCAGATAACCATTTGCAGAAATCACCTTATTACTAATTTTCTTGAAGGTACAAAGGGAATATGGGAATATAGTAGGCTTTGACCAATAGTTGAATCTTTTAAAGCTAGTCCCTATTTGAAGGCTTTGAAATTCTGTTCTGTTTGCACAACCAAAAGATAAAAAGTGAATAACGATCTTCCATTTGAGAAAAGTATGAGTATTGCAAAACTCACAGAAATAAAAAGGAATATTTCCGTAATGGTTCACTCCACAAAAAAGAAAAACGTGTTTGGACATAACTGTTTTAACGTCATCTACATTTTTGTACAGTAAGATTTGGCCTATCTCTTACGGTTTGAAAGTCATCAAGAGTAAACAGGGCTACATGGGCGAAACATCAGATAATTCATCGACTGGACCATGGCCTGCAAGCCCGAAGACTATTGGATTAACGCCAGCCGTGAAAGCCTAATATATATTGACATAATTGTGTTTTAACAGATATACATTTTTGTGCAGTAACACTTTGCCATCAAGGTTCATCAGTTATACAGAAATAATCCAGAATGTATACGACTTCCAAGGACATTCCCTCCAAGTTCAGTGTAGCGACTTCCTTTGGCATAAAAATATCATGACAAAATGACAATTTGGCGAATCTCGCTTCTGTCACCATTACGGCAAAATGACAAAGTCCAGTACGGTTACTTTTCTATTACCTTATTTCTTCTAAAATTGTATAACAAATACATAGTTTTCTTCTCGTCGTTAACACAGTCTACAGTCTTCCATGTTTTCGCAAATCACCACTCTCACTTCCGTAACCTTGAGCAGTCCTTTCAGTGTGTTTCTGCTCATGTCTGTAACATAAACTCACTCTGTTTCCTGGTGTACTTATGTAGTGGGGATAACGTCACATGATCTTTTCTCGACTTCTAAACACACGCCGACAGGTGGCCATATCTCGAAAGTCCTAGAGAGAGCCTCCTCTTGTGTAGCCACTTCCATTGTTGATATTCATGCACACACAAACAGTTGCATGAGGCAGCGTGACTTTGAACACCGGTCCGTTATATGGAATGAAGGAGTCATTTTGCAATGTGCCCGACGTGACAATATCTTAAACAAAATATTCTATTTTAATCAGATGCATTTTTGACAAATTAAAATTTTCGAGAAGTGTTCCAAGTAAAGAGTGGTCTAGGATACGGGGGAATTTTCTTGAAAATCATCGTGTCGTGCCCTTGGAAGATGAACTTAAACACACACATACACATACGCACACACACGCAAGCGCGCGCGCGCACACACACACACACACACACACACACACAAGCAAACTTTTCTCTAAAATACTTTTTAGGGATTCAGAGTTTTAAAACACAATTTGGGTGAAATTTCAATATTGAATTTTTGGGGGGTTGTAATTCTTCCCGTATTTATTAAACGTAGTAGAGAAAGCAAAAAGTCTTTCAAGTTTTAGCCGTAGTTAAAACAGTAATAATAGTAATAGTAATAATAATAATAATAATAATAATAATAATAATAATAATAATAATAATAATAACAATAATAACAATAATAATAATAATAATAATAATAATAATAATAATAATAATAATAATAATAATAATAATAATAATAATAATAATAATAATGCTAATAATACTAATACTAATAGTACTAATAATACTAATAATAATAATAATACTAATACTAATAATACTAATAATAATACTAATAATAATACTAATACTAATAATACTAATACTAATAATACTAATACTAATAATACTAATATAATAATACTAATACTAATAATAATACTAATACTAATAATACTAATACTAATAATACTAATACTAATACTAATAATAATGATAATAATAATGATGATAATAATAATGATAATAATAATGGTATTAATAATGATGATGATAATGATGATGATGATGATGATAATAATAATAATGATGATAATAATAATAATAATAATAATAATAATAATAATAATAATAATAATAATAATAATAATAATAATAATAATAATAATAATAATAATAATAATAATAATAATAATAATAATAATAATAATAATAATAATAATAATAATAATAATAATAATAATAATAATAATAATAGTCAAATCAAGGTAGAACTATTCGCATACTAATACTGCAACAGTTTGTCAATATTATTTAGGTTCTATCAGGACACTTAACTTAAAATGTTAATTATGTTGTGCTATAAACTGACATTATATTCAATGTCCCTTAAATATTAACGTGAGCTGCTGTTTTCAGATTCAACATTGCTCCTGATTGTTTGCGTTGAAAGTATGGTAGAACTGAGAGCTTTTAAAAGTCAGAAATCTTTACAGATTTCTTAGCTGTCGGAGTGCTGAAGATAAAGAATGTCAAATTTTATTCCAGTTTACCTCTTAAATAATTGAATAGCACTATTGTGATAATATTTTATCCTTTCTTCTCTCGTTCATGATAAGTGGGAACATTTTCACGTCATTACACGACCATATATCCTGGGATAAGGTGTCATAGCTGGTGACTATAAAATAAACATTTTTAGGTAAGAAGTTAATTCACAGTTGAAAATTATATAAATGTAAATCTAACACAGTAAAACTTACCTATTTATTCCGTCGAAATCACCACCCACTCCGATGTGGTCAACACCAATGAGATCACGTATATAGCTTATGTGTTCTGTAACAGTTCAGAAAAGTTTACAGAGTTACATTTAATTAGCACTTGTCCTTTTAATATCCATGTAATCATACACAAAATAACACTTTGTTTTATTAGGGCAATTAGGAACTGGCAGTGTAAACAATATTGATGAGAGGTTATGTATCGTGTAAAAGAGGAATGCTCTGTCATCTGGTGAAAAAAGTAATTATTGTTCTTTTACATGCCAGTAAGTCTATTGACACAGGACTGCCGCTTTTAAGCACCCTTAAAAGCCATTGGTCTGAGACGGGTTTGAAACCGTGACCTTGGTATCACTAGCCAGTACTTAGCCAACTGAGCCCCTCAGATCGACTGAAGGCTAAAAGATATACCAAATGAGTTTTTATTTACCGTATGTTCAAATACTATAAGCTCTAATTTACTTGCTGGGATCAGACATCGGGTTAAGTTATATTTGTTCTGCTCCTGACGTCATACTCAAGAGCGGAAGTTTCGTTATGACGGTTTGCATATCTATTAAGGGATGTAAATATGCAAATTATGAACGCAGCCTTTGACTGATAAGAAATCAATTGCATGCCCTATGTACCCTGAGAACATAGATTATAAAGCTGCTTCTAGGGAACAGATCTCACAACGCAGGGGAACACTTCAACACTTCAACTTGCACAAATATATTTTGGCCATCACCACCTTTAAAAGGAAAGGGTGAAGCGAAGGAACCTTAGGGGCCTACAGGGCGCAGGTATACACACCTCAGAGGCTCCCGGAGATCTTAACAGTTCCAGCCCCTAAGATTCGTCCTAATTCTGCAACTGTCTAGAAAAGGCAATGAACCATCCAAGTCAACCAAGCAACCACACCGTACACACAAGGAGTACTTTTTCCTTTGAGGAAGCATCGACTTCATCTGTCCACCACCACCATATGGCACCAAACCTAGAAGCACATCTAAAAGGTGATAAGCAAAGGAATAAAAGGGAAATGATGGAAAGAAAAACATTACAAATGAGAAACCAACCCAGAATTCGTCTTCTGACCACAGAGAAACACGAAAAAACCCAATGCCACAGTGGGTAGTTGACGAAAACCGAACCTGAGATCTTCAGAGAGCGACCTTTATACATTGCTATTGAGTCATATCGCTTGGTTTTGAATGTAGTGATACTCAGCAATAGACACAACGTTAGAGATAAACCTGCGGTAAAAGCCACAAAGTCCTAAAGCTTATCGCAGTTAACTAACATTTTTAGCAACTGGCAATTACTTGAACACACGCACTCAAGCCCTATATAATTTAATATTAGACATAGTGAAGAAACACTTTTCCAGCTTGAGCTTAAAAAGGTGCTGTTGGAAATCCTGAAATTCTTATTATAGATTGTGCAGTAAGCAATTTAAATCACTGTTAAACACCAATTTATTGTCTAGGTGCATTGGTGTATTTGAATATCTAAAATCACCTTAGCAATCTATCCCGTACATAATTGAAAAATCTGTGAGAATTATTTCAACTGAAACATACTTATTGAAAGTCATGAACACCATCGCTGAACATCATAAGCGCTGAACATATTCAAGATGCAGTGTAATTTGAATTTCCTAAAGCCTGTATAACATCATAAATAAGGGGCATTGAAAATAAAGAAGTCTCTGTGACCAATTTGCGGGAGTCCTCTCAAACATTCAATTGTCCTGCTTCCTTGTAAGCTAAGACCCAAGAGGAAGCAACATCTAATTATGTAGGCCGCTTTCATTTCTTTTATTTGAGTGCTAATTATGTCCGATTGTTTCTGTAAACACGATAGGGTTGCTGTTTAATAGATCGAGGGCTGTAGAGCTTAATTTACAGTTCACCTTCGTTTGTGCTGCCCAATTTTGTCGTGTTGTTGCGAAAACGTGTCTGAATTTCTCTAAAAGGGATTCCAGCTAGCAACGCTGAGTAGCTGTTTAATTAAAGTGACATATTGCACCTTTAATATTCGTATCACATGTGTCATGTGGCCTGAGAAATTAATGTAAGTTAGGGCAGTCCTAGCAAAAAATTACCTGGAGAACGCTGTTCATTAGTACATACCACTGATGGTATGCAAATTCACTTCTTTTGCACAATAGTTTCTATTGGTTGGAGCAAAACCAATCCTGGGAGGACCAATGCAAGTTTATCATGTACTTACTTTGACCTAAATGGCGGAAGTTCCAATTCGTATGCACAGGCGGCATTTTCTATTACACGTACCTACTTTATCCACCATTTCTATTGTATATTGAGCTTATAAAATGGACCACACAATTCCACGTTTTAGTGGGCCCAAATGACCTTGTTGTCGACGGGCCCTTAAATTTAACACTCCACTCCACTCCACGTTTTAGTGGTTTAGTTTCCTATTAGTTTATTTAATATAAACTATTGTATTTCGTGTTTCAAAGCTTGAATAAATATTAAGTTTGACACCAAAGAATTTATTATGTTAATCAAATGGTTTTAAAATATTTTTAGGATTGAAAACTTTACTGCTTTATTTATTGTGAAACAGAAACAATTTACTATGTTAATCATAAGGCAGTGTAAGGATATATATTACGAGCATAAGATGAAGATGACATAATTTTCCTAAACATAGTAGGTGGCTGTAATGATTATTGTATGGAAAATATGTTTAATATAAACAAAATAGTTAATAACAGCTTAGAAATTATTACTACCCTGCAAGTGGAACGAACCCACCACTCTAAGAGTACCCAAACAACGTTTGTCCAGTCGGCAAGAGAATGTGAGATGGGTAAGGCAAGTTGAATCGCTACCTCTCCTCTCGTGCACATGCCTGATTTATATAAACAAAAAAGAAAAAGAATGTTAAAGTACATTAAAAGTGAAGAGAGAGAGAGAGAGAGAGAGAGAGAGAGAGAGAGAGAGAGAGAGAACAAAAAAGAATAAAAGAAAGAAGGAAAAAGTCTCCTTAGGTCAATCCTTCATTACATGGGAATTGTCTACAAGAGGAACACCAACTACACCCTGTGCTAAAGCCATTATGTAACGCCCTAGGTGTACGAGTTAGGGAGATTACATTAGGGGGCGTAACAGCTGTGATTAGCTATTCACATGAATTTACACGGGTTGCACAGAAAGTAATACATCATTTTTTTCCTCAGCCGACAACAATGTTACAAATATGAAACTTGGGTATGCATTATTTGGAGTGTGCACGCAAATTTTTCATTTCCTCCAATAGTGTAGTAGCAGCATTGCTTCAAAATGGGGTCTGTAACTGACATATGTTCCAAACAGCGTGTCAGTGAATTTCTAATTGCAGATAAAGAAACTATTGGAAACATTTACATTTACAAATGTTCCTGTGAAGTCTTGGGTACAGAGGGTTAGGCCATTCGAAGGCAGCTGTAAGGTGATGAGCAATGTGATTGGGGAGTGTGAGTGTGCCATGCTCATTGATGTGATGCCCATAGGCAGCGCCATCAATTCTGAAGCAGGTGTCAACACATTAATCAAACTCAAGAAGTGCTTCCAGACATAACTGGTTAATTGATTTAACATGATGATACTCGGCCTCACACAATTTGAGGACTTCTGAACAAATCACCAATCCCATCCACCCTACAGGCCTGACGTAGCTCCCCCAGACTTCCACTTGTTTGGGCAATTAAAGGTTTAAGAATGACAAAGAGGCGATTCGTGTAGTGAAAACATGGCTTTGTGATCAGAACAAGGTGTGGTAAATGCCATTTTGTCTCGCTGGATGAAGGGCATAAAACGGGGAAGAGATTGTGGGGTAAAACAAGAACCGCAGAAGAACCAACATTTTTTCTTTCGTACAAACTTCACTGTATAAGATAAGCAATTAATAAAGGGAAAAATGTGGTGCATTACTTTATGGGTGACTCTTGTACAAAAGAGTGAGAAGTTATAAGGAAACCATTTAACGTTATATTGAAGATTGAATAAGCTTTGGGAGAATAACTTTGGCTGCAGATATCAAATATAGACTATCATAACATTCAACATTCTCTCATTGTCTCAAAGATCGGCACCACCCCTTATCTAGGAAGGGCCCTTATCTAGGAAGGGCCGTTGTCTAGGAAGGTCCCTTGTCTAGGAAGGGCCCTTATCTAGGAAGGACCCTTGTCTAGGAAGGGCCCTTATCTAGGAAGGACCCTTGTCTAGGAAGGTATTATGGAGAGGTAAGAATATCCGACTCCACTCTGGAAATAACTATATAAGAACGGCTAGATTATGGCTTCTCTAGCTTGCAGCATGAAGTCCACGCATAATCATAACTTGACTGCTGAAAATAACTTGTACTCTACCAAATCCATTCGCTATACCACCATATTGATCAATCAATTGGAAATAGATTTAAATTTTATCTACTAACATGACTGTATATTTTTCTTTAATATTTTATCGATGTTAAACTAATACTAGGAAGAAAATATCCAGGTATTGGGGTGTTAAAGGGTAGGGGAAAAGCAGCTGTCACGCTTGATTTCGTAGCCAATCAATTATAATGATGTCTTTGTTACTTTATTTCCGTTTTATGCCGAGACGTTTAACAAGCTTTCCAGCGCTTTTGAGAGCCTTTAGAATACAAATCGCTGGATCGTTGTTCTGAAATCGAAATTGTCAAATTTGGAATTCTGTTTCAAATTAAGGAGATTCTCAGATGACTGACTTTTGGGGCTATGGAGAATGGCTTATAATTTTTGTTTGAGAGTTACATTCTAGGCGAAACATTAGCATAATACCTTTAAACACAGATAGGAACTAACTGTGGGAGTGCAAGTATATATTTCATTGATATAGTATCTTTGTGTTGGCTGAATCACAGCAAAATTAAATATCTTTGGCAGAAGCAAGAAAATTAAATGCTAAGAGATACGCACGTATGTTTAGGCTTATATCTGCATCTCTTGCATTCACAATACTTAGGTAGAGCCGCAGATATGTCTTAGTGGATAAGAAAATTAGGCGCAAATTGGAACATAAAACTCTTAGAACTTGCGCAATACATATATGTATATGAAACTTGACATAATGGCAATCGACGTAACAAACAAATAAAGAACAATTCCAGTCTATCAATAGACGATGGAATGATAATGCTAGGTAAAATATCACTACGAACTGCAGAAATTATCAGGAACTGTTCATACATCGACACTAATCCAGATGAGAGGGATGTTTTACGGTCACAACCCAGTTCTTCAACATTTATACGGGAGGCAACTTTGGTCGAAACACAAATGGTTCTCAATCTTCCATAATAAAGTAAGAAGGTAGTTGTCTATCAGCTGTTAAACGCAGGACAGAAAGTAAGGAAATCACGTCTGCCACTGTTAGTCATACGTGAACATGGTGAATCATACCATTGCCTATGCTGGCTAGGATATATGTGCATAGCACAGTGAATTTTTGTAAATTGTAAACTATACCATGGTGATAATGTCAATGTGGACACACAAAAATGATATGCACAGTCATACAATAATTATTTATGTCTTACATTTTAATATCAAAGACCAAAAGACCAAGATTTATTACTGAAAGTGGTTCACTGAGGTAGTTCTTCCAGGTCACCCGCACTACGAGATACATGCCCTTGATAGAACGAATGATTCGTTCAGAATTTTATTCAGAACAGATTTATTATTTATTTGATTTATTAATGTTTTTAGGCATAAACATAAATCTCCAAACTTTTGTTTTCTTCTCCACTCTGATTTCTAGACCTTGCGCTTATCTACCAGAGAATTTCTTTCTCTCCTTAGGGAAGGTTATCTGGCTAAAACTTTCGTTCCCTCCTCTTGTTGTTTGAGAATAACACTTCCGTTGTTATTATTGAGTAGCAGTGTGGATGATAGATAACACTGAACATCATTTACTTACAAATACATATTTAGTGTTTCATGTGTAATATAAACGTTTCTGTTATGAGTCAAGTCTTTTATTAAACCTTATTGCCCACCAAAGATGTATATACTCGGAACCTCAGAACCCATCTATGTGTGAGAACGACAAAACTCAGAAAAATAAGAGCCAAACCTGGCATTTATGATTAGAACCTTCCAAAAATGCAACACATATTTTCAACTCGTTTCTGCCATTTATGCCGAAGATTCTTCATATTTTTATTTTTTTTTATTTTCTCAAAACTATATCAAACGGATATTGAAATATCTTCTGTTTAATATGTATACATGACAAACAAGATGTATATTTTGAATTATCTGGGAATAACCATTAAACCTATTCTCCTTCTGCAGGAATTTTGATTAATTTTATACAGATTGCTTAAGAATTAGAACTTTGAACATTTAAAGGTTGACAAAGGTACACTAAACAGTGATTTTGAGATAGGTTACATATAGTCTGCGGTTTCAAATTTCCCAATTAACTCAAATTTAAAATTCAAGATAAAAGCGAGCAAGCAGTTAACAAACCCCAAGGTCTTTACGTATATGAATCCCAGATCCAGGAATTGGAAATACGCTGAAGATGAATGACAAGGATGATGAATGCCTTGAGGAAGGCATATTTTTTTCTTCACTTTTTCTGCTTTAATAATTTTATGAACTACAGAACAGCACAAATGAATACAACAACGCGATTTTCCTTAATTCGTAAACTGTTATTTTTCGTTAATTTGCGTGCCAGCAACGTGAAGGTATTACTTTGAAGAAGAAAAAGAAGCTGAAAAATAAGACAACGTTTGCTGTTGGTACCAGTAAGGATATTAAATATGAATAAATGATAACAGGGCTTTACACTTTATAACGAAAGCAGCTTCTCCCCTTCTGTAAGGATAAACGATGGGAAATTAAGCATGGCGAAGGAAACTTTTAGGTTTGAGAAATATGTGAAAAATGAAGAAATAGTAACGTAAAAGTACTTCACGCACCTTCATTATATGAAAAAGCAAATCAATTGGTGAAGAAAATCTGTGCTCATGTGTGTTAAGGCGGCACTTTCCCTTGGTTTTAGTGTTTTGTTTCGGATCTGAAAACATTATAGGAATTTTTCGATTTTGCTCTGAGAATGTGTGATTAAAAGCATCATGAATAAAAGCAGACGTGATGTTGAAGTTGAAGGTGCTTTTACTGTCACTAAGTTTCCGGATGTTATCTATTAACTAAAACTTGGAACTCAAAGTGAACAAGTCGTTATTCTGTTAAAGAGTAATTATTTTATACCCATTGAAGCAAATATTTTCAACGCAAATATTCAATTTAGAAGAAGATTTGGTCTTATAGTGTGAAGCCTTTTTTTACGTTTCTGGCATATAAATTACGTTGAAGAGAAAGGTCGTTTTGTTTATCTTATAACAACTTCATAAATTCTGAACATGAACTGGAATTGCCATGCACCATTATCACATAATGATACGCTGAACAATAAAGTTTATGTAATAAATACTATGATTGTATAACGTAACAAATATGTTTGTTACAAATATTGGACGGGCGACAGCTGGGAGCAGCATAGAACTTTATCTCATCGTGTCGTACATTGTCGGAGTAATAATTAAAGCCATAATGAACTCCGTTGGTTGACAGTGTAATGCTGATTGTTATATAGGACGTTTCCTGGGTATCTCGAGCACTGAAAGTCTTAATCACAGGGTATGCGTAAGTTTTGTGAAAGATGATGCTGTATTCAAGCTGTAAAACATACAGAGTGGAGGGGAAGTCATTACATTCCTTCTAATATGTGCTTCATAGAAGCATTACAAACAAAAAGTTCAAATGGCATTTTGTTCTTTAGTCAGCCGATTTCGAAAGAATAAATGGGTTTTGATCAAAATTGGATGCGTGATTCCATAATAATATACGAAGATAAAAAAGTTCGTTATTTGAAAAATGCGTAGAGTAAATTCTTTCTGACATAGCTTCGGTAATAACTATGAGACATCACACAGGATTTCGAAATAATTAATCACTTAAAAGACGTGAAGGAATACTACGTTCAGCTCCTTCAGACATGTAACATGTCAACAACGTTGCGTTGAGTTTGGTCAGGAAATTGACCTGGTTTGTGGATGTAAAGACTTTCGCTTTCCCTTGTGCTTTGGAAGCTAATGCTTATGATTGGCTTACACATGTACAGTAAACACAGAAGAACAAGGCACGGTATTTGTTTACGTTTTCAAGCCACACCGTTAGGAAGTTTGTTTATGTACTGAGATAGCGAAAGTGACACCCAGGCAATCTGCAGTGTTGCCAGCTTGCTTTCGACAAAACTAAAATATCTTCGTAGGGAATGGTCAGACACAAAAACGTAAGATACAAAATGTGTGTCAAATACCGAGATCTACCAATGATTTAAATTAACGTAATGACTTCCCTTACACCCGGTATTAATGATGATTTACTTTGTAAACGGCTGTGCTGAGTTATGCCGACCACTATTTCTTCTTGGAGTTACAACTTCGCAATCCACTAGTACTAGTGGGTATATGAGAGGTCTGCACAGGCCGACATTCTTAGAATCGGCCCAGCCATGCCTAGCCTCAACCAAGCCCGAGCCCGGCCCGATTGTGTGGTTATTATTATTATTATTATTATTATTATTATTATTATTATTATTATTATTATTATTATTATTATTATTATTATTATTATTATTATTATTATTATTATTATTATT
Source organism: Tenodera sinensis (assembly GCA_030765045.1). Taxonomy (NCBI): domain Eukaryota; kingdom Metazoa; phylum Arthropoda; class Insecta; order Mantodea; family Mantidae; genus Tenodera; species Tenodera sinensis. The sequence continues at coordinate 144,910,452 of CM060965.1, read as the reverse complement.
ATTATTATTATTATTATTATTATTATTATTATTATTATTATTATTATTATTATTATTATTATTATTATTATTATTATTATTATTATTATTATTATTATTATTATTATTATTATTATTATTATTATTATTATTATTATTATTATTATTATTATTATTATTATTATTATTATTATTATTATTATTATTATTATTATTATTATTATTATTATTATTATTATTATTATTATTATTATTATTATTATTATTATTATTATTATTATTATTATTATTATTATTATTATTATTATTATTATTATTATTATTATTATTATTATTATTATTATTATTATTATTATTATTATTATTATTATTATTATTTACTACTACTATTATTGAATGCTTTATTCCCTTGATTTATTAATTCTTCTTTTTAAATTAACTGTGGGTGCCTGTATCAAATAAACCTCAGTATCTATTAACAGATACTTTAGCCCCTCAGAAGTTCAGAACCTGAGAGGGGATAATTTACTACTAATTTTTTAGGAAGAAAGGGAAAAACCTCAAAATTTAGGAGATTTTAAATGGTTTTTGGTAGACTTTTAGACTGATATACCAAACATTATATATTACTTAGTCTCTGAAGAGCTGTCTTCATATACGTTGCCTCCTTTGTTTAGTCTTTCGATTTGGTTGTCTTCCCGGTAGTTTACTCCTCTTATTCTGCCATACAACACCGAGGTTCGAGACGGTATCCGAACCTGCAATCCCCTGCTATGCGAAGCACCAAGGCTAGGCCTCTTTGCTGAAACGAACTGCATTCCTTTAGGACAACGATGCACCACGCAGTCGAGGCAAAGGACTTGCATACAGTCTATCCACGCGTTTGATTACCTACATATGTTACACTTCGTGCACATAAGGTATGCAAGTTGCCTAAATAGAGCTGCAGGTCAGCTTATTATCTACCGGTAGGTAGTATTTGAATCACAGTACTAGCAGATGTTAACTTTTTAATAAATTCTGTCTCTTCTCCTTGTGCACAAATACATCCTTTGCTGATCCTGATCTAGATTAAATCTGTGATGAACCTAATACAGTGCTAAAATATATAATCTGGATCTAAGCTTACAATGAATAAAAATTTGATCAATCTGTTACACTCACATGACTCTCTACTCTTGTTCTAACCACTCTTACAAACTCATTCCTATATCTTTTTCGTGTTAGTTCAGATAAACATTTGCAGAAATTATCTTATTGCTTATTTCCTTATAGGTGCAAGGGAAATATGGGAATACAGCAGGCATTGAGCGACAGTCGAATCTTTTAAAGCTTCGAGATTCCATTCTCTTTACACGGCTAAGATATAAAAAATGAATAACCGTGCTCCATTTGACGAAAGTTTAAGTATTCCAAAAGTCACCAAATAACAAGGAATATCTCCGAAATGGTACACTCTACAAAAAATATATTAGGATATAAACTGTGTGTTTTAACAAGATCTACATTTCCCTATAGTAACATTTGATCTATCTCTTACGGTTTACCAGTTATGCGAAAGTCATCCAGAGTAAACACGACTAAAGGGACTATAGCCAGAAAGTTCAAGATATACATTTCAGTTGTCATAAAATATGTTAAACATTTAGCATTTTAATTACAAAATTTTGAGGTCAAAATTCCCATGTAAAATATAGTGTAGGTGGAAGGAATTTTCTTCAAAATCATTGTGTTGCATCCCTAAATGATGTTGAACTTAAATACCAGCTTATTGTTTGCAGACCGACACATACAGATACACACACACACACACACACACACACACGCGCGCGCACGCACGCACGCACGAGCTTCTAAGAAAGCAAGAAGCCTTTTTGGGATTTAGGGGTTCACAAAACATGTTTCCGGTGAAATCTCGACATCGAATTTTTGGTAAAATTCAATACTTCCCCTAGCACCGTCGAGTGGTTAGACCGTTCTCCTACCACCTAGGTGGCCTGGGTTCGATCCCAGAGACCCAAATGTGGTATTCATGATGGAAAAACGGCGTCTGGGCGGATGTTCTGGTTTTCCACGGCACTCATTCCACAAATTGCTCCATCGTCACCTTTCCCTCCATCGATTTCGCCTGTTTTCATATCATCCACTCCCTCACTCTCACACCTGGTCCTGGAATGACCACTCGCTTCCAGGTCTTCACTCTGTTCAGTCCACAGGTTTCCCTGCTCCCCAACAGCCGTCTGATTCTAGGCAGATGCTTTTAAATCCTACGGATTTAAGTTTTACATAGGGGGACGGTAATCATATAAAGAAGAAGAAAGTAGAAAGAGTATTATCGCCCAGCTTTCGCACATGATTGATATTCAACTGATTTCGAAATCACTAATTTACGGAGTAATTAAAGCAAGATAATTACGGAGGCATTGCCTAACAAATGAGAGACGATACAGTAGTGGGTCGATGTTTCAGTTTAGTGGCTGGTGAGCGTTTTCTACCCAATCACAACTTGACTTAATCTAGAAATAATGAACAACAGCTCTGCATTAGCATTTCTATGCGTTTTTCCATTATTTCTTGTATATGTTACAGAATAAAATTTCAATTGGTTTTTGTGCACTCACGCGTCAAGCTTTAAACGACAAATTAATCGGCGGCTAATCGAGATATCGATGTCTAGGAAAAAGAGCCATCGTGTCAGTAGAAGACACTTGCAGTGACGTGCGGTGGAGTGGGTATCTGTTGGCAGGTGACGTATCGATCGAATACCGACCGATAACTCAAGCTGGGTTCTTCTACATGCTCCGACTCTTTTTCTTGCCTGGCCAATTTGTTTCCTGGGAGGATTTGTGAGGCAGCCCGTCGAAGAGTTTAATTAGCCAAACCCGCCCTGGTATTTTCCTCCAAGCTCGTGCCTTGAATAACGGGTGTAGTACGATTGACCGGATATTTCCTATTAGGAAGCTCTGCATTTTCTCAGTTTGTTTACAAAATACTCCTGGAGTTAATCAAATTAACCTTTAATTTGATTAAACTGTCTTTAACCGGGTTGCTTTATTTTAAACACGCATTTGTACAATTATTATTAGCACTGAGAGCATGAACCACAGAGTACAAACAAATCTGAGACAATGCCATATGTGCAATAGTTCGATACTTATATGGAAACAAGCTGTTGGACATTATTTTGTTTATGTGTTTTGTTTAACTTAATGGTTTAAAGTAAGACATTCACAATAAACGTTCAGTGTGTTTCTTGCTTTGTCTCCAAGGCGGTTAAGATGGATATAAAAAGCATATTGTCATGCTTCTGGTTTCCAGTTCCGTCTATTATCACATGGCTAAGAGCAAAAGCTGATTGACTCATTTGGAATACGAACGTCAGTTGATTCTTTGTTAATTACGTAGGTTTCGTTTTTTATTAATTTAACTTAGCAAAGTTCAGAACTGTTGAATATCCTCTACTTCCGTCAGGTTTTGAAACACGATTGTTCATTCCAGGGTACGGCCAATAGATGTATTATTTTCTTCGGGCCTCGTGTTAGAACAATTAAGTTTGGCTTCAGCGTGCAGCATTGTCTAACGTTGTAACAAATTACAAGAACTTGAAATGTTATAGCTTTTCCTGTTTTACTTTTCACTGTGCCGATAATTAACCTTCAAACTACACTTCTTGTCAGGATAGTTTCAGAAACGTGTTTGTTTTAAAGTTTAATTTAAACTTGTGACAGATTTGTGGAAAATGAAGTTAAGTTGTGAAATGAGTTAAGGTTTTATTTTTTTATTTTTTTTTATTATATTGGCAGTTCATTGAAACCAAGAAAAGAATTTATAGTAGTTTAAGGGTTATTTAAACATATTACACAAGGTGTAACATAAGAGACGATTCAGAACAATGATTCAGTATTCAAGATCCAATTAAATGGTTTATTTAAGTAGGTTGAAGATTTAGTACGAGGTGTGTTCTACCTATGTCGTTCTTATTCATAAAAAGAGCAGAGAACCTAGGTATTTCGCATGCAAATGGCAATATTTTTTATATGTAACGGCCATGAAACCTAAATGTGTGAACTATGATTGATAAAGTAGGACAGAAATACTGCAAAATATATTAACAATGTAACTACACTTATTATTTCGATAGTATGTAGCTGACTTTAGTGATTTCATGCTTGATAAACTTTGTTAAAATGTTTAGTGCCTAATTTAATAATTTGGTGTCATAATTTTAGGTTGAGATTCACTCATTCCTACTTTAGTAATATATTTATCAATTTTATATCCCCCAAGGTTTTCATTATACATTTTTATTTTATAGGTCGACTTTAACTCTTATTGTGTGTATTAAATAATAATTTTTTGCCAAGTAATAATTCGTTTTTAGGGGAAGGGGTTACTGTTTCGTGTTGTATTTATTTGAGTTTAATGTATAACACATCCATATTCTCTTTCGTATTTATACCCTTCTAGAACTTTCGGGTATTAAAATTGTTAAGGAAAATCCCCCTTTACAAATTGGGAATGGAATGTATGCTAAGCGGATGGCATAGTGCAGATGAAATGGTGAACCCTTTAGTAGGTCATTTGTAACAATATGGTCAAAGTCAATAGAATGACAGTATCATGTTTGATGAGAATAATTACTGAATGTCTATAATTAATAAAACAAACAGCACTTCAGGTGATTTCTGTCTCTTATCGTCAGTAAGTAGTAAAATGTATTAGTATCTAGTGTAAAGATTACTGTGCTACTTTTAAAATAAATGTATTATTTAAAGTTTTAAAGATAGTATATAATGTATTTTATAAGTTAAATTAAGTTAAATTACTGCTAAAGTTTAATGTTTCCAACCTTGTCTAAACTAATGATATTTCAATATATTCAGTTTAGGAACTAGTGTTGGATTAACTTAGATTAACATGAATATAATTACTTAAATGCATTATGAATATTAACAAGACGAAAGCTGACATTATTTTAAAAAGTCAAACCTTCGCTCAATTTCAGCTATGGTTTGGAGTGTCTTCTAAGCACGGAGTCAACGGCTATTTTCGGTATAACAGTACGTTTAACTTAAACTTAAACAGTGGCTAGTGTCAAGGGAAGGAAGCTAGACAGTGTCCTCACTACATTTTGAGGTAAACACTTTTTAATTTAGCCGATTTTGCTTTCCATAATTCCGTCCCATTTATAAATAACTAAGATATTTATTTACATAAATACCGTATGTATTGTACAGTTATACGATAGTGAAAAAATAACATATTTTGCTCTCTTACACTAAACCAGCACTCTTGACTGCTACTTCAACACTCCTTCCGCGGCTGGTTTCTAGAGCTGTCATTTGTGTGGCTTCAAACTTCAGCAGTACTCTGAATCTACTGCACCCATTCTTCAAGTTCAGTTTCACTGCTTGAATAGCAAGGTTAGACATACTTACGGAGCGAGGTGGGTCCGCGGTAACACGTGCGGTAGGTCCCGGGTTAGATGCCGATCACACTACTGTCTACTAACGTATTATCTTTCCTCTTAGTGGTAGGTTTGTTAAGTATATTTGCTACTCTTAAAGATGTGTTAAATATGGTATTTTATCTTGAATTAAGTATGACAATACAAATTTCGACTATATTCTGCTTTGTTCTTAACAAAACGCCTTCGAATAAATAAGGGCAGGTTTGAAGCTTAAAATATTGCGACTTCAGAAAGACATTAAACTGAGAATAAACTCCAAACTAATTTTTACTTAAGTACGGGTGATTTATAAATAAAATATTTAGAAACTTTTTCGTTACTGCTAATGCTGACAAGAAATTCGTGTGAATTACTTATCTCAGGCACGATTGGCAAATCGAGTTGTAAGCAATCATGAGAGATAGTTGACGTCAGCACTAGGTTGTAACGGTTTCGTTGCTTGGGTGGCCAAGGTCAGTTGGCCTTGATAATGATACAAAGGTGTGCCGAAACGATCGTTGGAGATATATTGATTTTAATTCAATTTTATTGAAGTGAAGTGTTAGTCTATACATACTTTGTGTTATTTGTGGATCATATTGCTTCACTGCTAATAGCTTCAGGGTGTATAATAATCATAGTAAGTATTTAATGGCAGAGAAGGGAGGTGCAATCAACTTGAGACCTGAAAAGTATGCTATAGAGGGTAAAATAATCTTGATACAATCTAGCAATAGTAGTATTAGTTGGGAGAGAAACATTTCAGCATTGAAAGCTGTTGGAGCTGGAGCTGAAGTTATTACAAAACGTATCGAGCATTTAGGGAGTTACATAGGATCAATCAAACTGATATTCAATGTGAAACTTATTTAGCAGTTTTTCACTGAATTGACCTTATGTTTATGGATTAAATAGGACATATATTTTGAAATAGCACAGTCCTCCAATGATAGAGATTTTCGAAGCGAAACTGAAACAAAGATTAAAGCTGCTTTAAATAATTGTTACATTAGTGCCAACTCATAGAATATTTATAAAAACGTTGCACTAAAAATGTTCGAATTTATAAAGTGACTGATAGTTACAGGTCTTATGTGTGCATAATTGGTAAATGTATTTTCAAAACCATATCCCATCACATTGCAAAACATACACAGAACAGTTACACATAAGTTCAACCGTGTTTCGTTGTATTGTAGGTTATGGTTAATATAGACAATACGATTAATACTTTCGCATTGCTTGAGAAAATGTATTGGAGCCAAAAGCTAAATATTGTGACAAAACGTCAAAATACAGCCAGGTTACTTTTCTATCACTTTGTCTTCTAAAACTGTGCCACAAATACTCATTTTTATTCTCGCCGTAAACACGGTCTGCAGTCTTTCGGGGTATCACAACTCACAATTTATATTTATTATAACCTTGCTCAGTCCTTTTAGTGTCTTTCTTCACTTTCTTTGTCTCTCATGCACTAATTGCGACGATGTAATCACTCGCGACCCTCATTGAATCTTCTTACGACCACCGACGTAATTATCACAACACACACACGCACAGCTCTATCACACTCACTAACACACCGACCGACTCATGTCCATGATTCAACTGTAAAACTCACTTATCTGGCCTTCTTATATTGGGGCTGTCATCACACGGAACTTTCACGATTTATATATACACACGCACCGAAAATGACTCCACCATAAGCTTTGCAGACCTTCTCAACATCCCTTAGATTCTGCAGCATCGATTGCTAAGTCACATACACACAGCAGTCCCACGAGGCAGCCCATCCTTGAATGTCTTCGACCGCTCGCCCTTTCACGACATGTGTAGCAAAGTAGCTTGGCCCCGTCCGTCCTTTGTGGACGCCGAGCTCGACGTCATAATATTATGAATTATGTACACTTCTATAGATCCAATGAATGCAGAGGGTAATTTAGAAGACGAGATGCATTAAAATGATTAATAAGTTGTTTTATTTCTGAACTCGGTTCAAACTGAGTAGGCAGAATACTCTGTAAATCAATTTCACCTTTGAGTGTATGAAGTTAATATCTTACCAAATAAGGTTCGCTTGCTGCAGTAACGATGAATGAACCTCACTGAAAGTGGAGATACCTCTTGACTCCATTGTACGAGCACTGCTCTACACTTACTTCTTCTCTTTAATATACGCAGACAGCTCTTATTCTGAAGTGTTGCCAAGGTTTAAATTAAAACCCCGGCTAATGGAAAAAGTCACTCCCTTAGAGAGTGAGAGAGAGAGCTCTCTATAGGCAGAGATGAGAAAAGACTGCGAAGAAAAACGCTTGTCTCACGGAGAGGGTTGAAATATCATGTCGAGATGTATCTCTCCTACTAAGATAAGGAAGAGAACTCTATTTAATTTCACAAGATTTTCTTCTTTGTATCTACACTTAAAATATATCCATCCTTCTCGTAAAAAGGTAACACAATTTTTTTTTCTTGGAGTTGAATACCGTACTATAAAACGTTGGCTTTAGTTCCTTCAGATGAAACTTTTCATGAAAAAATGTGTTTCCCTCACATGACTTTCTCTACTACTGTACTAACTACTCTTATAAGCTGTTATTCCTCGATCTTCCTCCTATTAGTCGAGATAAATATTTGCAGAAATTATAGCTAATTGTCTAGTAGGTAAAGGGGAGTATGGAATTATAGTAGGTTTTGAGCGATAGTCAGATCTTTTAAAGCTGGTCAGTATATGAAGTTTTGAAATTTTGTTCTCTTTGCATGGTCATTTGAGAAAAGTATTAATTATTGCGAAACTCACAAAAATAACAAGGAATGTCTCCGAAATGGTTCACTCTACAAAGAAAATATTATTTGGACATAAATTGTGCCTTTTAGCAAGATTTACACTTTTGAACACTTAGTAACATTTTGTCTATTTCGATTTATAAGTTATTCAAAGGTCATCCAGAGTAAACAGGACTACATAGGCTATAGCAAGAAAATTCAAAATATGCATTCCATTTGCTATAGAAGTATCTTAAGTATATGATATTTTAATTTCAAACTCTTCGTTTCGCATCGTTGAATACCCACTTTGGTTTTTAAACGACTTTTCGTTTTTTGGGTTATGCTGTTTACAGACAGGCACACACACACACACACGCACACACACGAACACACACACACACACGGACCTTTTTCTAAGTGTTCTTTTACTCCAAATATCTGTGTTTCCGGCGAAACCTCGATATCGCATTTTTGGGTCGAACACAATACTTCTCCTACTTTACATAGTAGAGAAAGTACAAATGTGATGTGTTGCACTAACGTGACTCACTCTTACTCTTACAAACATTGTTCCTGTTTCTATTTCATGCTAACCGAAATAACCGCTTACAGCACATCTAAAACATTATTCTCCGGTTGCACTTGCCCAATAATCTTGTGTTTCTTTGGAGACATTTAAAAATGTCACTTAATACACTTAAACTCTTAGAGTACTTTAGAGAACCAAAAATAAACGAAATAAATAAATAGAATACCCAGAAGTCTGTTGAACAACCACAAATACCACAGGAGAACAGTGAGTACAGAAAACCAAATGAATGTACGTAACGCATTTCTATTTCAATCACATGAATTATATGAATTCTATGTTGAAGGGCGAGTAGAGAAGGACATGTGAATGTGTTACGTAAGGGAGAAGCGAGTAGAGAAAATTATGTAATACGTTGCATAGTAAAACGGATCAAAAAATACTGCATGAAAAACACTTAAACTGGTGCCAATTTTCATGATGATGGGTTAACCGATGTCGGTGGTTATCACCTTCATACATACCAACATCCATTTTTATAAACACATAGAGCTACAGATAAGATGCACTAAGTTATTGTAAAATGATTTGACTAACTCAGAAACATTTGCGGGAATGTGCAGAACATATCAAAGTTTATTGCTCTCACATGAATGGTACAGGAAACCATTAAGGGAAAACGAAAGAAACATTCATTTTTATACACGTAGATAAACAAATATCGGTTTCCCATTTAAAACATCTATTCTTGTGAAACATCAACGTGAAGTATTTTAGTGGAGTGCAGTAGTTCCTCTACCTATCAATTATGTGGTAGAGTAAGTAAAAATAATAAAGTAATAAATGATTCAAAGCAATAACTTCGATGTATGGGTAACTGCCGATTGTATACATAGTTGTTGGAAATCAAGCGCGTGTTTCAATTAGAGGAACATTTCCATTGTAGTAAGCTTCTGCCTATCTTATGTTTTACCCCTGGTATACAGTTTTATCTGTCAATTTTAATATCTGAAATATATGGTAATTCAGTAAAACTCTTTAGAGCCATTTTCAGAATAACAAAAATACACAAGCACGTTCCAATAAAAGTGTAGTTTGGAGTTGGAGGGTGTTCTTAAAAATAATTGTGCCGCACCTTTAGAACATAGTGAACTCAAATTTGATTTTATCCAGCTGTGCCTTTTTGTTTTGTGCTGTTCTTAGACCTACACATACACAGCACAGACGCGCTCAAACAAACACACACAAGTTTTTCTAAACGTTCTGCTTTTAGATTAAGAGAGTCTCAAAAGGTGTATTTCCGACGAAATTTAGAAATCCATTTTTGGAGTAAAATACAATACTTTCTCTACCCATTAGGTACATGGTAAAGAAAATAATACCCTCTGTTATATTCACATGACTTATACACAAACATACTCTTTCAAAGCTTATTCTTCTATCTGCTTCACTCTAACAGAGATACATACTCGTGTATGCAGATAGTTTTGTTGCACTCTACATTATGCTCATCTATTATTGTTATTATTATTATTATTATTATTATTATTATTATTATTATTATTATTATTATTATTATTATTATTATTATTATTATTGTTATTATTGTTATTATTGTTATTATTGTTATTATTGTTATTATTGTTATTATTATTATTATTATTATTATTATTATTATTATTATTATTATTATTATTATTATTATTATTATTATTATTATTATTATTATTATTATTATTATTATTATTATTATTATTATTATTATTATTATTATTATTATTATTATTATTATTATTATTATTATTATTATTATTATTATTATTATTATTATTATTATTATTATTATTATTATTATTGTTATAAAGCAAGTACTTCATAACACAGGGCAGGAAGTTCTAAGGGTAGTTAAGAGGATGCAGAGATCTGGAGAGTTTGATGATGAATGCAGAAGCAGAGTATTGGAAAGGAATGGAGCCCGAAAGAAATCGTTAAACAGGAAGACTAGAACTAACTCAGAGGAATACAGATAGAACAGAACACAAGTTAAGAGAGAGTGTAGAAGGAAAACGAGAAATTTTGAGAGGAGATGCGTTGCAGAACTTAAGGAACAGTATATGAAGAATCAGGTACGTAAGGTATATTCAAGAGTAACAGATATAAGGAGAGATTTTTAACCAAGGACAGTACGTTGTAAAGATAAGAAAGGAAATCCAATAGATGGAAAGAATGAAGTTTTAGAAAGGTGGACGAAATGTCTTGGAGAATTACTCAACCGAAGTATAGAAGCTGGAACTTTATTATAAGTGATAGGTGAAGAATATGTAAATGATGAAAATGAAGATATGGTAACACTACTATCTATGGAAGACGTGCTATTAAAATGCCAAAGGAATAATAAAGCTCCAGTCGGTAGGCGAATGTGGGGGTGGTTGAGCTTCTGCCATGACTTTCCTGTTCCTCATTTCCTGTACTAACTCTCCCTTCATTGTCATCTGTTTTAAGGTCGTAGGACCTGGTGACACTGATCGATGCTTGCGGCTGGACGGTAAAGCAACCTTTGTACCGGTTTGTTCCAGGCAGCGGTCGAGACTACTTAGGATTCACTTCCAAGTGTTCGCCCCGGGAGCTTGTGAATGGGGTTCAGTGGCGTCAGATGCGCTCTAACTGAAAACGTTAGGAACACCATCCAAACGCGCGCTTATCGTCATTCAGTTTTCGTCGCCCTTCGTATGTCTCCTCTCATTTCTTCCTCTCAAGGGCCACAGTAGAAATACAATAGGTGCGTTGCACTGCTCCGATTGCCGGGGCCCCTCCATTAATATGTACAGCCATGGAAAAGTGATTTAGCGTTTTAGGAGAGCAGGTCAGTCCCAAATAGTGCTGCAGCGCAGTTTACGCAAGTTGATATTTCCAACATGCAGCTGATTTTGTATGTATACCTGGGACTTAAGAATAGTCTGCTCTCCTAATTTTTTCCATGGCTGTACCAGTTCATTTAAGTACTGTCGTAACGGTTTAGAAGCGAACGCTCAGATAGTCGGCACTAGTTCAAATGATTCTCCTTCAGCATAGTCATTACATACGAATTGCATTGCCATAGGCACAGGGACGGAAAGTAATTCAGCACTTAAAAAAAATAATGCAAAATCAAGGAGAATTAACTTTAAATAAATAAAATCTAGTATAAATGTGGTTGTAATTAATGCCTGTAACGTATATAGGTATAGCTGATACCGGGGCTATTATATTCCAACCTAAAGATTCTATACCTAGGTTTTGGTGGAAATACACGTTTGGTAGTCCCTTGCAGCCAAAAAATAATTTTTATATTCCTTTATACAATCTACGAGGTATCTCCTACCAGATCCGTCGCGATATGACCACGAAGTTAAAGCAAAGTGAAATAAATAGTAAAAAAGATCTAATGAAATCATTTGTGCAAATAAACTGAGGTGAAGTGAACAGGAAAACAAGCTTTGCCTTAGAATAGTTTTAAGAGCTGTATGAAATATAGGGTAGTGGCTAGAAAAAGTATACGAATGTAGTTTATGACTTTTAGTTGTTTCTCGCAATTTCAAGGAAAGAGTAGGTCTTCAGTCAGCATACAGCGACGCATTTTCAAAGACTCTTATTATCGCTTCAGCCCCTCTATCTGTACCTGTAACAAAATGTGTATGTTTTCTATACTCTGGCTATTTATGCAAACGCTTATCGGGAACAAGAATTAGAATACAAAATAAAATTTGGGATCAATGATTTTTGGAAGTATAAAAATAAATTACATATTAGCTAAAGAAGGTAATTTGAACGCTACACATTCCCTCCAACCCCGCCCTTTTACCTTCTCTATCATTCCAATCAAAAATGTTATATCAATATTTTGACGGAAATAGATACATGCTTTGAGGCCCGTTGAATCCAGAAGAATCATTTGTTGAGGAAGGTCCGTGATGATGTGTTGTGTGCGTTCATGTGTGTGTGTGTTTGTGTTTTAGTGTAGGTCTTTGAACACCTAACGCAAAAGCCGTATGTGGACTAAATACGAAGCTTGGTGTAGGTATAGCTTCTTTATCTTCCAAAGCTAGGTTATCAAGATTTTCAAGGAAACCCTCACGTCCCAAGCTGTTCTTCGTGTAGAAAAAACAAGTTGTTAGTTTTGATACTTTCAAAAGTGACTAACAGTTTTGAGCTAAATGCATTGTATTTATAGGGAAATATAATGAAAAACTTGAATTTTTAAGAACAGGTTGCGAAGTGTTCTTCATTCGAAAGGAAATTTGTATAATTCTGTATAACGACTAAACCATAAGAGACAAACCCACAGAAAAAAAGAACAGGTTGCGAACTGTTCTTGATTCGAAAGGAAATTTGTATAATTTTGTAAACGACTAAACCATAAGAGACAAACCTACAGGAAAAAATGAAAATCCTTTTACAACACCCAATTTATTTCAAATGACATTTTTAGATTCACCGTCCTTTCCAAAGCATTGGTTAGCAAAGGTATGAATTTTTCAATACTTCATAATTTTAATGTGATATCAACATTCGCACATTGACGATGTGATGTAATCTAAAGAGTAGGAAAGTGTGTATCTAACACTGGAGGAATATTCCGGTACTTAAGTACAGTAAATGTACGATTAAGGAACCCTGTGAGACTATTGAAACTGATTTCCTAAAACTAAATAGGAATCTGACAAGACTCTTGGGGGTATTAATGACCAGGCATGGCAACATAGGCAACCATCGGCACCAATCAGACTGCGAACTTTATAATGAGGGAGAAGGCATCTCATTATATATAACCTCAGGAGCTATGAACAATAGGCAAGATATGCCACACAAAAATCTACTAAGAGCCCTAATAGACCTTTTTAAGGTGCGGATTTCAATTATTAGGATCCACCATGGAGCAAAGCTCGATGATAGGCTACAGAGGCTTTAGTGAAGTCATTTAGGCTCTTGTATAATAATCAATCAATTAAATGTGTATGTATTAAATATGTTACTATCGGTTCTGCTTTTATATCCTGTATTGTGTATCGTGTATCGTGTATCTACAATGTAACTGTGTAAGGAAGCTATTTCTGCGTTCCTCGATCAATATATTTACTTACTTCTTGGCACTACAGCCCTTGTAGAGGCTTGGCCTCTCGTGCAACCTTTGCCCGATCTTCCCTACTCTCAGCCTTCCTTCCCCATCTCCATACTCCTATCTTCTTAAGATTCTCCACAACATCATCTAACCATCTCTTCCCAGGTCGTCCTGTCAATCTTCTCCCTCCTGGTTTTCCCTCATAAACTTTCTTAAGTGCGTTATCCTCAGGCATCCTTTCCACGTGTCACAACCATCTCAGTCTACGTCTTTTAATATCAACCACTGTGTCCGACTTGTTATATAGTGCAATGATGTCTTCACTACTTCGTATTCTCCATTCCTCATTATCATATGGCCTATATATTTTCCTAAAGACCTTTCTGTCCCATCTTCGCAAACGTTCTTCATCTGCAACAGTGATTGTCCAGATCTCGGGACCATTTGTCACCACCGGATTTACCATTGAGTGGTATACCTTCATTTTCAGGTTTCTGCTAAGGCTACGTGACTTAAACGACATTAATAGGCAAAAATAAATCAAATGCTATTATTGCTTTTAGTTATTGGCCTATATCACTGTCTACGTTGACCCTCGATACTTGAAACTTTCCCACTTTTCATAACTAAGTCCACTTAATTGACTTTCCCCATATTTATAGTCCGGGATGAGTACATTTATTTGGTTTTGTTTTGGTTCACCTTCATTTCCAATTGTCTGTCTCACTTTCCAGTCCAGGCAGTGATATCTCCATTTCCTGAAATCTTCGAGTATTATGCAAATGTTATCAGCACAGGCCAAATTCTGGTTCAAACGATTGAGGAGAGTTCCTCCTGGATTGCTCACTTCCACTTTTCTCATAACTAGGGCTCGGAATTTCATGCCCTAAAAACACTGAAATATGCATGCCAAAATGTTCTTAAAAAACTTGAAAATATGCCAAGAAATATGCACTATTTAATTAAAACAATTAATGTTCCTTTGCAGTAGACAAGACGAGTTAGTATAAATAATAAATAAAGTTACGGTATTCCTTAGAGGTTGAAGCAGAAGTGGTCCCGCTGCTAGTATTAACTGCTAAATTGCAGTTCACAACCAAACATTTTGCACAAATTTTCAACTGTAAAACATTGTCTACTGTCTCGCAAAACACTTTTGTAACGTGAAAAACTCCATGTCACAAGATGTTATTGGGGCATGTTTAAATGATGTTAACTGCTTCACAGAGAGAGTGAAGTCTCTTGGTATGACAGATGGTTTCCTTTTGAGGATGTCTCGAATATCGCACATCTGTTTATAACCAGGATTTTTTGAAATTACATAATTCACCCTCTCTTTCACTTTTTGTCCTATGCTACCAGGAACCGATCTTTTTCAAAGACAGCAAGTGATTCATGCAAAGGAGATCCTACAGCTTCCAATGCCGTTATGCCTGTTGGTAAGAAAGTGCCTGACAGAATATTTTCCACAGGTTCTATTGAAGTAACTTTCGAGTCCAATGAATTAACAACCACTTCGACTATTTCTATGTGCTTAGTATAATATAAAACTGCATCGACCCATGTTCTCCATCGAGTTAACACTGGTGCAGGAGGAAGTCGGATATTAGGTGCTGTTGATCTAAACAACTTAACTCTTTTAGGAGATTTAACACAAATTCTCTTTGTACTGGACACAACTCTACCTATAGGAAAGAATCACGTATTGTCTCAGAAATGCGATGAAGAGCGTGTGCCAAACAAGTTATGTGAATTTAGTTAGGAAAAATACCTTTCAGAGTTTGTCCTGCTTTTACCATATAAGGACCTGTATCAGTAACAAATAAAAGTAACCGGTCGTATTTGATTCCACACGCCCATAGTAATTTCAAAGAGTCCATCACAAACTGGGTCACAGTTACATTGTCAGAGGCCGACAATTCGTACCCATTAAGAATATAAGGTGTACTCTTTTGTGCATTATTTAAAGCACCCACGATTATATTCGCAATAGAATGGCGCTCAAAATCAGGGATTTCATCAACAGATAACCATACAAACTGAACCGCTAAGTCATTTTGTTTATTTGATAATACGTTATTGTAACAATGTCCTATATAAGTCTTACGCAGTGTACTTTCTTCAAGTACATGCTGTCAAGTGTACTTGACAAGAAGGTTAATATAGGTTTTTAGATGTCGGACTATTAATTTTGAAGAAGGGAATATCAGCAGCTAAAAATGCATGGCACAAGTCATAGGAAAATTCAGTAACCCTACTTCCTAAACACTCTACTAGCTGTTTTTGAACAGGTTCTTTGCAAATTTTCTGATTAAATTCTCCTTATGCTTTGCTGGTTTATGTGCTGAACTGTTTGAAATCTTTCCTCACTTCCTACATTTTACTCACAAGCTCCACAAAACAGTACCTGTAGATATTAAATCACTCGAAAACTCTGTAAATTAATTAACCTAGCACTCGAAGTTGGTTTTATTTTGGGCATTTGAAGAGCTTTTTAACATTTTATGCGCCTAATTTAATTTGGTGGGAACCAGTTCACAACACTGTTACGTTTGAAGACCACGACGCGGTGGGCAGGCAAGTGTTGCTATAATAGTGCTGCTCAAAACGTTGACCTGCACTTTATCTTTGTTAATATAAACCTCTCAGATAACGCACTGATTATTCTCTACGCACATACATATAATGAAAGGATGTAAACAGGGGATTCACTTCATGACAACATGACTGAACATTAGTTCTCGCCACCTTGCGAGCTGTATCATCATGTGCAATACCACCAATATGAAAAATATTATACAGATGGGAAAAATAATAAAGAACCATAACAGTCATTAAAATATGCAAGATGGGGGCTATAATATTGAAATCTTTGTGAGTTGCATCAAAATGTGCAATACTACCAATATGAAAAATATTATACAGATGGAAAAAAGTAATAAAAAAGAACCATAAAACCATTAAAATATGCAGTATAGGGGCTATAATATTGAAATAATATGCATTTATCAAAAATCAAGAAAATATGCAGTTATATGCACCATAAAATCACGTCTAAATAACTGAAAATTCCATAATTCGTGCACATAATGTAAAAGCATATATTTTTAACTCCTATGAAAAAACATGCAAATGCATGAACTTCCTAGCCCTACTCATAACTTTCTCAAGTGTAATGTTAAAAAGGAACTGTAGATAATATATTTTCTCTTAATCCTTAATTTGCAGCAAAATCTCTTGTACGCTCTCCTTCGAACTTTACCATGTATTTGGTACCTTTTAGTGTCATAACCATTGGTCTTATGAGCTTACTGGGCAATCCTAGCCGTTTATAGCCTCAAAAAGCTTTTCCCTAGTAATACTATGATGGGCCTGTTGGAAATCCACAAACAGTTCATGAACATCCATATTGTATGCATAGCATTTCTCCAATATTTGTCTAACAGCAAACATTTCTGTCGTGGATCTATTTCTTCGAAACCCACATTGATATTCTCCTAAAATTACTTCTCTTAGAGGCACCAACCTTTCAGCCAAGGCTACTTTAAATATGATATGCAATGCCTCGACAATATTTACAGCAGGTTTTAACATTCTGCTTATGAGTGGAGCTAACAATTGCCATGCTTCATTGTTCAGACATCTACTCCTGTTCCCATATGTCACATATTAATTTGTACACATTGTCAACTAATATTTTAAAGCTTTGAGATCCCGTTATCTTTGCAGGCTTAACATATAAACAATTAACAACTCTGTTCCATTTCACGAAAGTTAGTTTTCCGAAACTGACACAAATAACAAGGAATATCTCCGAAATGGTTCACCCTACAAAAAAATTTATTCGAACATAAATTGTGTGTTTTAGCGAGATCTACATTTTTTGCAGAGTAAGATTTGGTCTATCTCTTAAAGTTTACTAGTTATTCAAAATTCGTCCAGAGTAAATAGGACTACATAGTATATAGCCAGAAAATTCAAAATATACATTTCATTTGTCGTAAAAATATCTTAAGCATGTGGTATTTTAATCAAAATCGTTAAAGCCATTTTCAAGAAAATCAAAATGTACAGGGTAGCTTAGGCTGAGGCTATTTTCTTCAAAATCTTCGTGTCGCATACTTGAAAGACGTTAAACTTAAATACCAACCGACTTTCCGTTTTTGAGTTATGTTGTGCATAGACAGACACCCACACGAACCTTTTTCTAAAAAGTTCCTTTTTTTTACTCGGAGGCCTAAAGGATATTTCTGGTGAAATCTCGACATCAAATTCTTGGTTGGCATGCAATACTTCCTCTACTTTACTAAATGTAGTAGATAAATTAAAAATAGAAAATAAATGACTTGACTTTCATCAGTTTTGGGAGAGCTATATGCCTATACTGCCCAGAAATACAAAACAGTGCCCTTAAAGACCGTAAAATGCACATTACTGCTGCTGTTTTATGAAAATAAGTACCAATGCTACTACTTCTGGTATTACTTCAAGTTCAACTTCAACTTATTTTATTAAAGAAAGCATTTGCCTGGTGCCGGTACAGAGGGGCCCGGCTTACAGGCCAAAATTAACATTAATTATAATTTTTGCAATATTTACATGTGAATTCGGGTTTGCTTTATCTTTTAAAAAAGCCATACAGTGGGCAGCCTTAGCCCACCGAGAACAGTTTTTTGGCGTATTCTCAGTTTTTTTTTGTCAGTTTTTGATAGTTTTTTTTTTAATTTAAATTTATATACACGGATATATACACACGCTCACTCCTGGGCATACCACACATATGTCCCATCACACGCACACACACACACACACACACACACACACACACACACACACACACACACACACTCGTATATACATATTTACACACACTGCATTATATACACTTCACTATGTACAGTTTTTCCGCAGTTTTCCTGTGCGGCCAGGTTGCAGCTCCTGAGGCGTTTCCGAGGCACAGACCTCTTCCGGAGTGCGTGGCCTAGGGCCTGGGTTGCATGGGTGCGCATCAGTCGGCGAGCCATGCAATGTTTAAAACATTTTAATTCTAACATGCTTACGATGCTTTGGCTCGCCCTTGCCAATATTGGCAATCACGTCATTTTGCATCTGGTATTACTAGCATTGTTGCCATAAATATGACACAAACTTAAATATCCCCCCCCCCCCCCACCCTCTCATCCGAAAGTCTCATTCGAACAGTGGCTGCTTTCCATTCAAGAAAACTCCCACTCAGAAGCACACACACACACACACACACACACACACACACACACACACACACACACACACACACACACACACACACACACACACACAGACTAAGAACTTTAAAGTTATTCACAGCAGTACGTTGCCAGTGAAAAGAAATGCAGCACAAGAGATTGGATTTAAAGCCTTGTGAGGAGAAAGGAGGTATTATTGCCATCACCGAGATTATTGGTTAAGAAGCATATACCGCCTTTTCTTCTCTCTCTTTTTTTTTTCTTCTTCCATCAAAAGTACGTGCATATATACCGCTTCAGGCATTTCACTCTTTTCCATGTACAGTCAGGGCGTTCATATTTATTCTCATTCATAAATCGACTCGAACAAAATGCGGCCGAGAGGAGTGAGGTGCTTCTGGAGCTGTTCGATGTATATTGCTCGTATTGTAATGCCAGGTTATTATATGCTCACGTCAAAACGATAGAGGCCTGAAAGGAACATCGCTTTCAACAAAGCATGCTGCACAACAGCGTAGGCGATAATACCCGTGAGTCTGCCCTGGATAAATCCGCACACTAAGCCAAGGGCATAAATTCCTGTCAGACTCCTTTGGATGCGCTAACGACCCCATTCGTAAGTTGTACTTCACTTGTTTCTGTAATGAAAATTAATGCTGCGTCCATTTCTCCCTTTCCCCACGGCGCAGCCATTTCCCTCCCTTATGAGAAGGTTAGCGCATGATTGAAATTGTCCTGCCTGCAGCCGCTAATTATGTCCGCGTTACAGGGCTAATGATGCGAGAATAGATGGCGGTTGGGTCATCCATTAAAAGGCGGAGGGGGAAACGGAAACCCTCCCTGGAGATGGGTGGGAAATGGCAGACACAAAAATGTCATCATGCCCCACATCATCATCCAGATATGAGAAACCACTGTGCTGATTGTGTTATCAGACACCACATATCCCATAACGTTGTTCACGGTTCAGATTGTCAAACACATTAAAGCTGTTAGAGTACTGGTTTCAGAAATAAGATTTCTCAGCTCTTAAGCTAGCGGAGATAAAATTGGCCTTCGTTTTCGTATTCTTTATCTAAATAATATCGGAAATACTTGTAAAAGAACTATTTAAGGGAGGCGCATGTCCGAACAGAGTAAATCCTGAGGATCTACAACTCAGAAACGAACTGCTCGAATATAAATATTTTAAATCATATAGCTTTCCAGGATGTAAGTGAAAGTTTTAATGTTTTCCTCATACTAAATACTTAAAACATGTGTTGCTCAAAAGGCTCAAACGTCTTAATTAAAATATCACGAATATGAGGAAGTACTATTTTGCTTACTTTAATATAACCAGGAAGCGCAGAAAGGCATAAGGAAAGTTGCAGAAAAATATGGGCTCTTTTAATAAAGATAGTTTGCTAAGTAAAGTTAATTTAGATTAAAGTCGTATTTCGGACGACCAGTTACATTTTTATAAACTACCATGCATGCGTATTTTATTTTCTTCTACTGCTCTCATGCTTTGTAAACAACTTCCTTTCAGCTTGTTATACCAGGTGGCCCATTTCATTCAGCATTGGAGTAAGTAGATAACCTTTCGTGCATTAAAAGAGTTGCATTGCACAACGGCGCGATTCCTATGAAGTGGGCGCAGTGGCGTGAGTGAACTTTGTTCTGCCTGTAAGAGAAGACGAGCGATACGAGGTAGTTCCCAAGGCTTGAACTATCGTATGCAGACAAGAATAATCTTAGAATATTTTCCACTTTACTTACAGGAACTTAATTTTCCTGGGAATAAACTCTCTCTTGTGTAGTAGGCACAGCTTATTGAGATATCCCAAAAAACAATTTTGATATTTTCCCCCCATTATGGCGCAGTCTGGCTATATTTGGTGATATTCCAACCCTTAGGTTGCATTAGTGCCCCCAACTGTTTGTAGCATATAACTATGGTAAAGCTATAGCCATAGTTGGTGTTATTGTTATTGCATCTGTTGTTAATGAACGCGTTGCAGAGAGGCCAGCCGATAGATTTTAAAACAAGATTCCGTTTAGACGCCGTATTAACTAATTAATCAATCTGTGGACGTACTGCTCGGTTTGCGTGATTTTGTCTTCAATTCTTTTAGAGCAGTATATGTGGTTATAGTTACTGTTGTTATTTATGTGTTCGCTACACGGTAGTAATTTTGGCAATCGGAAGTGATTTTATTCAAAAGCGTTATTGCAGAACAAGATTTGCCGAAGATGAGTACGTTCATCATGTGTTGTGTGGTAACATGTTCAAGCATTATTGTCGTTTGAAAGCTTGTTACTTTAACCCTGTGATATTTGAGGTTAGAAGTGGCTTTATTATGTACATTAGCAAGGCTGCTTTTTGGGATGCTTTCGTCTGCTGTTTAGTGTAATGTCGGCCATGTTGAACTCTTCGGAACTGCCGATAAACTGTGTCCACTATATATGCTGCTATCATCTAATATTAGGGATTATAGATTGTAACTTGCCGTAATGTTCCATTGGATTTATTATTTTGATATCAATGTTATTGTTGTATTTTGTTGTTATTATTACTATCATTATTATCATTATCGTTATTATTATTATTATTATTATTATTATTATTATTATTATTATTATTATTATTATTATTATTATTATTATTATTATTATTATTATTATTATTATTATTATTATTATTATTATTATTATTATTATTATTATTATTATTATTATTATTATTATTATTATTATTATTATTATTATTATTATTATTATTATTATTATTATTATTATTATTATTATTACTATTATTATTATTATTATTATTATTATTATTATTATTATTATTATTATTATTATTATTATTATTATTATTATTATTATTATTATTATTATTATTATTATTATTAGTGGTGGTGGTGGTAGTAGTATTAGGAGAAATATTAGTGGTAGTGTTGGTGGTAGCGGTAGTAGTAGCGGTAATGTTACTGTCTCCCCGTTAGATTTAGAGGACTACGTTATCTGGAATTCCTGCAAGGTGAGCGGGATTATTTTGATGAGGTTCATGTACCATTCTTCCAACAAGATGGTGTGTTATCATGCTATTGTAAACATATAATGGTCCATTTCCATTAGTTGAGCCCTCGACGCTAGATTTGGCCTAGATGAACCAATATCTTGGCAACCAAGATCTCCTGATCTAACCCCATTAGATTGGATGGATGGATGGACGGACGTACAGACGGATGGACGGATGGGCGGATGGACGGATCGACGGATCGACGGATGGACGGATGGACGGATCGACGGATGGACGGATGGACGGATGGACGTATGGACGGATCGACGGATCGACGGATCGACGGACCGACGGACCGACGGACCGACGGATCGACGGATTGACGGATCGACGGATCGACGGATCGAGGGATCGACGGATGGACGGATGGACGGATGGACGGACGGACGGACTGAGGGATGGACGGACGGACAGACGGATGGATGGAGAGAGAGATGGAGGGAGGGACATAGGGAGGGATGGAGGGAGGGAGGGAGGCAGGGACGGGGGACGGATGGAGGGACGGATTTAGGGAGGGCCGGAGAGAAGTACGGAGGGAGAGACGGAGAGAGGTACGGAGGGATCGACGGACCGACGGATCGACGGATCGACGGATCGACGGATCGACGGATCGACGGATCGAGGGATCGACGGATGGACGGATGGACGGATGGACGGATGGACGGATGGACGGATGGACGGATGGACGGATGGACGGATGGACGGACGGACTGAGGGATGGACGGACGGACAGACGGATGGATGGAGAAAGAGATGGAGGGAGGGACATAGGGAGGGATGGAGGGAGGGAGGGAGGGAGGGAGGCAGGGACGGGGGACGGATGGAGGGACGGATTTAGGGAGGGCCGGAGAGAAGTACGGAGGGAGAGACGGAGAGAGGTACGGAGGGATCGACGGACCGACGGACCGACGGATCGACGGATGGACGGACGGACTGAGGGATGGACGGATGGACGGATGGACGGATGGACGGACGGGCTGAGGGATGGACGGATGGACGGATAGACGGATGGACGGACGGACGGATGGAAGGAGAGAGAGATGGAGGGAGGGTCATAGGGAGGGATGGAGGGAGGGAGGCAGGGACGGGGGACGGATGGAGGGACGGATTTAGGGAGGGCCGGAGAGAAGTACGGAGGGAGAGACGGAGAGAGGTACGGAGGGAGAGACGGAGGGAGGGATGTTTTTCTGTCTGTTTAACACCCGCTTTTACTATATGCGGCACCGCAGGCGGTGATATTGATGATACATGGAAAGAAGATGGAGCACCAGTGGAATGAGATGGCGGGGAAAACCCGAGAGCCTAGAGGAAACCCACCTCAGCGGCGCTTCGTTCATCACAAATTCCACAAGGGAGGGATGGACAAACGGATTGACGGATTAATCGACGGACGGATCGATGGATCGATAGACGGACCAACGGATGGACGGACGGACGGATGGGTGGACGGATGAACGGATGAATGGATTGATGTCTGGACGAATGGATGGAGGGACCTTCGGCAATCGTGTCTTTTACGTCCAGCCACCCTCTGTCTTCTCTCATCTCACTAATTCCTGACGGATGGTGCGTCCCTTCAGGTGCATACGTACAACAGGCCTTCCATAGGTCGAGGTGCTAAGTCTCTTTCAAACCTTGTCATACCTTATAGTGATGATACAGCTGACCTGCTCACACTTGCATCTACGAAAATATTTGGTGTACTCAGTTTTCCTCTTCCATTTCTGTGATACACGAGAACCAAAACTTCCAATTTGTTCTTGGAAACGTATAATAGAACTTGTCTGTTAAATAATAATCCATGAAATAGCAACATCCATCAATTGACTTTGATCACAGTTTCAGATATTCCACATTTCGATTTTTTCTACATGGTATATACATTAATTTTAGTAAAGAGTGTTTCAACTCCTGTTTTCCCATTTGCTTCTTCTTGTTTTCCTTTCGTCAAAGTGATGTAGCGAAAAGTTACTCTGAACTCTCGTTTCAAGGTCAAGGTCAACGCTATGAAGTTAACATAATATCCGATATATCTGGTTGTTTTCTATGGTATAAAATTGCAAATGGCATTTGTCTCGCCTCGTTAAACTTCACTTATGTGGGCTGCATACTGACATTTAAGCTACACCCAATGATTACCTTTGAAACCAGTCTCTCCTTTATGTGGTATAAAGCAAGTTATTTCTTTCTGCTTTAAGTTGGGATATCTTTGGAGCACTTTGTTATATGTTGAAATATTGGACATGACAGTCATGAAACACACTGCGTAAGGTATTTTCATCAAACTGTGTATGTTTGTGACTATAGTTATTTTAAGGAAAATATCCACATACCTTGTTACTGCTTTGGTTTAATCAACCCAGAGCTAACGCATTATTTTGCTGTGAATTGTTCTTCAGTATCAACATGATTAGCATGGGAACGTTATTGAATTTCGTTAATATGAGTTTTTAACAGTTTTCCATAATCCAGACTCTTGTGAAAATGCAAATGACTTGCCTTTCTCAACAGTACCGCCATGACATCCTATATTCTGACCCGCACCAACTTAATTATAACACTGCATAGCGTCCAAAGGTAAGAAAACTTACTCATTGTGTGATGGGGTCGTGGTTAGGTGAGTCTTTTGTTTGTTGTGATCTTTGTAGGGCTGAACCATAAAAATGGAGGAAAGTATTGCGGGTTGGCTGCATAGATCTTTGAGGTGTGGGGTGGTAAGCACATAGCACTTTGGTTATAGGCTTCTCAACAGATGCCTTCTAGGTCTTTGGCCACTGATTCGCTAGTTTCTGTTTCTAAAAGGTATTGACTTTAATTTTGGTTTGAGCACTTCCAAGGGGATGGAAGTGGACTTCCGTTCGTCTATATGCTTTTCACTGGTTGAGTGCCTTCGTTACTGCACTAGCCATGCGGGGAAAATTTGAAGCGACTCTATGTGGGCAAGAGTCCCCTAGGGATGTGACAAATAGTAGGGTGTTTGCAGTTTACTGAAAAAGAATGTCATCAATGCATTTAGGGCTGACTTCTCAACCTGTAACTGTCTGCTTGTGAGTATACTGTTAAGGTCGGTTGAGGAGTATACAAGAGAGGACCACTTGGGAAATATAGATATCAGAAGGGAATTCTTTCTACCGATAGTAGAAAAATGGAAGCTCCACATACAACGAATGCAACCGATAGAATTCCCAAGAAAACTTTGAATTACAGGCCAAGAGGTTACCGATCTACAGGAAGACCCAGCAAGATGTGGTAAGATGTGAGACGAAACAGGCGTTAGCCTAAAACTTGAATATAGAAGAAGAGGAACATAAAACATTAAAATATTAAACAAAGACGATACATAAGAAGCTTGTGTTTTGTTTTATTAATATAGTACTCTACAGTTTGAAATCCTCTGGGTAATACAGCTTATAAATCACATGCCTCAATGAGTTAGAAGAGCTTCACATATAAATAGTTACCTAATTAGCACATTAATATTAATTTATAATCAAACTGTTTCTAGAACTTACTCATAAAATGCAAAAAGTTCATAAGAGCTATATACAAGGAATTGAATATCTAATGTATTAAATTAAAAGATACCTTCACACAATTTACTTATAATCGTTGTAAGTTGAAAATGTGAAATAACCATTTGGTTAAGAGAATATTTTATATTAGCACAGAAAGGTTACTAAACCAGTGAAGTCCACAAATCATCTCAAAAAATATATTATATAGACTATAAAATTAGAAAAGTATTGTTCACATTTAATTGTTTAAAAATGCGCTGATTTAAATTAATACCTGCATTAATACTTTACTAACAACGGATAATAAGACACTTGTGGTTCTTTTTAACAATCAGAGCTATCTTATTTACGTATACATGATAGAACTGGTTATTAAATGTATTCAGTAATTGCCATTTAAATAGCATAGACCTGATTATAATTAAGTTCGCCATTTTCAAAACGGAAAGTAAGTTCACGTTCAACTGCGCAATCTAACGCAATGGTATTAAATTATCTTATTCAGTATCTTTGAATTTATAAGAAAGTATTTCTGAAACTTCAGGCTCATTTCTATAATAGACGTGTAAAACATAATTGTTCTCAACTATACAGCAGCTGTAAACATGTTTTTCTTGAACAGGAGCATCCATTGGGGTGCATTATATTGAATTTATTACAATTGGCAATTGGCGAGGGAAACCAGAGAACCCGGAGGAAATCCGCCCAGCGCCGCTTCTTCCACCATGAATCCCACATGCGGTTGCCTGGTATCAAACCCCAGCCGCTTTGGTGAGAAGCGAATAGTCTAACAACTCGGCTACGGCGCGGCCAATTATCCTCTTGGACACATTACATTGAAGGCAATAATTCGACGAAGTGGTTGCCAGGTCTACAACACAATACACATGTCTGCATATAATATATACTATACCTGTTGTGTAGTTCAACACAGCACTCCTTTCTAAGCGTCGAGGCGTCAATCATGTTAAATTGACCCAGCGATCTAGTTCTTTAGACGAATCACACCATATTCCTTAACTGAGGTTATTTTTGCCCCTTCTTTCATTTCACGCCGAGTATAACATCACTCATTGGTTCATGTTTGTTTCACGTGATACCTTTTGAAACTGGTCATGGAGACTCACATGAGACATGAATGGAAACTGGTAGTGGTTAGGGAGTAATACTGTGGAAGATTTACGAAGCAAGAAAGAAAAGTGGCACTCAGAGGAATAAACCTATGCATTACGTTTTAGATAAGTGATGTTTCAACTTTTTGTTTGTAAGAACACTTTTTAAAGTCGGTTAATTCGCAAAATACGATTAACATAATACAAAAATGTTTTGCAATTGCTTATCGTTCGAAAACAGCACATTTACATGAGAATTTGTACTGCAATTTCTGGAACCGAATATTTTCATGAGTGAATGTTTGCCATGAATATCATAAAGAAGCTAGAACAAACTAGACTTTGTATATGAAAAATAAGCAGAAACACTATTGATAACGTGCAAAAAGAAGTTATAAAGATTTCAATAGTTAAAAGGGTAGTAATAATTGCTTCAGGAAGATCAGATAAAGAAAATATTAAGCCAGTTGATATAATCTGAAATTAATAAATTAGCTCTGGCTATGTCCTTTTTTAGATCTTTTTATACCATCATTGTGGAATCTTCCTTCTTGTTTGATAAGCTTTAAGAGGAAGCCTTGTTTTCTACATATTACTTGTAAGTCCCACAAGATTCCCACATGAGTTACAATTTTGTTCACTACAGAATAATATCTGGGAAAACTATGTACTTCAGCTGACATGTTAGAATATTATATCTGTGGGGGAAACAGGGTGGGGAACTATAGAGGGCATTAATTTGTTAATAAAAACTAGAGTGTATCATTAATTCTCAGAGTTATACATATAAGGAGTATAGAGTCTGCAATTTGGAATTAGACAACCACGCCACGCTTATTAAATTTTAATAAGCTTTATTGTGAAGAGTTAGAATTTTTTCTATCGTTTAATTGAGAGTAATTATGGTTTCTAGAGTGTTAGGTAATGTAATAAATCTAAACTGTACAATGACCAAGGGTGGTGTTTCTTTTCAAGTACAATATATTGGCGATTTCTTGCCTTCACCACCCTTGGGCAATCCAACGTTTGAATTTAAGTCAGACACACAAGCATTAGCCTATGAACAAAGTGCAGATCTAGATGAGCGGGGAAAGGGGAGCAGCGCGAAAACATTTGACTTAAGCGGCTGGAAGGCAATGGCGGTCCACGCTGTTAGAGTTTGTCTCTCATGATTTAGTCTCAAAAGTCTGGCTCTCAAACAACAGTCTATCAACACAGTTCGGCTTGAGTCTCAGAAATGAAGAAAAAAGCGGTAGTAAGAAATTAGTGGAGTGCTAGAACCAGGCAAGTGGTGGAGATTAGACTTAACAGAAGCAAACTATTGTTTCCTTACCAGCTAAAACACTACACATTATACTGACAGGATTCTATTCACATGTTTTTAAATATTCCTTTTATTACAGTCCTGGTTACACAGTGCTTTAAGTTTTGAAATTATGTGAAAAATAATTACGAAATGCATATCGAAAGTCCATCATATTGCTAAATGAATAAAATTAGAAAGGTAGAAATTAAATACTTTCACACAACTAATATTGGTGACACCAAACAAATTCACTAATTACATTTCGTTTGACTAATCATTCCAGCGTGGATTAATTTTAACTACAACAAACATTTATATGTAACTATTAATTTAAAGCTTGGACGTGGAAAATGATGCAATAATTTTAGTTCTCTTTTCCATACATCAGGACTTATGTGACTTGCTTACACAGCCTGATGAACATGAATAAAGCCATTCTTTGTAATTAAAAAGTATAGTATTTTGCAAAATCTGCACGTTTCTTTCTTCACCATGGCTGAAGAGTGTTAATTCTAACTTCAATTTGAAAAAAGGAATACCTTTAAAAGCATTAGTCCTAAATATACACAATCCGCACTTTCAGACACTCAGTTAACTAAGATGCATGGTTCGTACAGTATTTGAAAAACAGCGAAGAGTATCCTAATTAGCGAAATTCTAAAAAAGGAGAAAGTAGTTCTCAGAAGAACGTGAGATAAACACGATCTCTGCAATTATATTGTGACAAAGATAACAAAAGTCCAGTCGAGTTACTTTCTTATTCCTTTATTCTCCTCCAAAACGTTTACACAGCAACACTGACGTTAACACAATGTACAGTCTTTAGTGAAATTACATCTCACAACTGTTTTCTTCTCGTAATCTTCACTCAGGCCGACATTTCTTGTTTCACTCTGTCTCCCAAACACTAACTCGTCCGTCCGTCCGTCTTTTCTACTGGCAGGCTGAGGTTCAGCCCGATGATATTTTGCTGCGTACCTACCCTTAATAGGGTTCAACCGCAGATAGATTTCTTAGATATTGGGTGGTTAAGGGTGACATTGTTTAAATTTTAACACTAACTCGAACACTGAACATTCCTAATTGTTTCGCTGTCCTCCTTCACGACGCGAACGACTCACTCAGCTGGCGCACACACACAAACCAAGAACTGGCTGACTCCTGTAATTCTTCTCGTTGTTTCGCCTCCTTATATGTACAGCGAAGAAGACTTAATACGGGCCTTTCTCGAACTTCTACAAATAGCCGGCTGCCATATACTTCTCGAATAATCTGGAAAAACATTTTTGGTTCTGCCGCTCTGAGTGATGTCATGTGTTCACAACAGTTGCGTGAGCCTGATCTTGAGCGTCTTTGATACGCGCACTTTCAGTGGGGTGGGCAACCCAACTCCGATCGTCCTTTGAGGTCGGCCGCGGCCTGAGTCACAATAGGCTTCCCAACTGTACTAATAGTTGCGTCTAAGAAGATTCAACGAGTGTCGCATGTGACTGAATCGTCGTAATTAGTGCATGAGAGACAGAGGAAGTGAAGAAAGACACTGAGTGAGGTTGTGAAATACTGCAGAGTGTGTTAACGACGAGAAGGAAACTGGGTATTTGTGGTAAAATTTTAGAAGATTATTAACCGCACCAATTTTTGTATTTTAGTAAAAGTCCTTGCAGCCATTTTTAAGAAAATCGTGATTTTCTAAAAGGTTTCCATGAAAGCACAGTTTGGGGCAGGGGCTTCTTGAAACACTTTCAGCTACCTTGAAATGTTCTACTTAAATTCCAAAGTTGCTAGGTAATTGACCTTTGGTTTTTTAATATTATGCTGTTGACACACACACACACACACACACACACACACACACACACACACACACACACACACACACACACACAGACCTTTTACAAAATGCTTTAATTTTCCAGCATAATAATATCATGTTTTCTACTCGTCGGTTTTGCATAAGCATGTATTTGAATTGAAAAGTCTCATTCATAGAAATAGGAGCGTTGCTGAAATGTCGTGGACTGTTTGAAGATTAACCTCCTAATCTGCATAACATATAGTGAGCGAGTGATTAGGGTTCCCGTCGACAGCTAGGTCATAGGGGCCGAAGTCAAAAGCATAAAAACAGGAAAAGTCACTAGGTACTGGTTCAGACTTAGAGTTATAATATTAGAAACGGGAAATTAAAACGTAAAACCAATCCAAGCAGTTAAAGTGTTAAACGAGACAAAACATCCAAAAAGGCTAAAAAAAGAATGCAAGTGAAACTTGCTTACCGAAGCCAACACTGAGACAAACCTCGGCACTGTGTTTGCAGCTACTGCGTCGCCGCCTAAAATGGACCTTGGAGTAGAACCCAGCCCAAAGAACTGGCGCTCACGAGCGAATCGCGGAAAGTCAACAACGACATGTCTATGGAGAGTTGAATGCCAAACGTGGAACAGACAGGCGCCGGGTCTCCGCGTAAAAGATACCCATGTGTGGACTATTCTCAAACAGGCTAAAATTACTTCTTACTGCCTGAAATACCTGCAGGATGTTAATCCAGGGTTTCACGATATCCTTAATCGTCCGCAATTGAGTGCCAGCTAATGCTTCCCATATTGCTGCCACATTGATAAAATAAGGCGACGGAAGTAATACTGCACATCTGGATAAGGTAGAGTGTGCATAGCATTCAAATGTTTGCACCTCTTTCCTTGGGGAAATACCGCCGCCTGGAAAACATCACTAAAAGTCGAAACCAGGAAAGCTGTAGAAGTTGCTAAATCGATATCACTTCTCTTTATGAAGGTTAGAGTTTACTACCCTCCATTATGAACAATTACCACTGAAACACACTATATATAAAATATCAACTTCAGTTAGTTATTCTTAAAGACAATGTTCCAAAACATGCCCAATTGCACATAACTGAGAAATGATTTTTGGCCGTTTTCTGAATTATGTATAACTTCTCTGAATTTATAACGAATTCGAAAAGCTATGCTGACAATAAATATCTCGAACATGTAATGATAGAGGGGTATTTTCATGTTAAAAACAATACGAATTAGTTAAATGGCTTCCTAGGAGTGGGAGATGAAAGTGGAGTTGACTGGTACCTATAACAAATGGTTCACTTACCTGAATCAGTTATAGTAGCCTACTTTGTCATAAAGCGCTACTCAGAGCAAGAGATTTACTGGTGTCATGTCAAATGTTGAATCCCAACAGTGCTTGCTAAATGCATGTGTAGGGCATAGGTTTTATATAATATAATAGTAACAAAACAACAACTATAATAATAATAATAATAATAATAATAATAATAATAATAATAATAATAATAATAATAATAATAATAATAATAATAATAATAATAATAATAATAATAATAATAATAATAATAATAATAATAATAATAATAATAATAATAATAATAATAATAATAATAATAATAATAATAATAATAATAATAATAATAATAATAATAATAATAATAATAATAATAATAATAATAATAATAATAATAATAATAATAATAATAATAATAATAATGTGAGAAAACGACACAAGTACAGTGCAGTTATTTTTCTTTCACTTTATTTTCTTCTATCACAATGCACAACACAGTTCTCTTCTACCAACGTTAAAAGTTTACTCTTTCTTGATATTACAATTCATAACTCTTTTGTTTTCGTAGTCTTGAATCAGTCCTTTCACTATTTCTCTTCACTTTCTCTGTCTCTCAAACACTAACTCCAACGATACGATCACTGAACACTCACTACAACTTCTTACTTCGACGCGAAGTATCTTTCAAGACGACAATGCCACACTCACTGTCCCGCACTCACTGACACACTGATCGACTTCTCCAACGCGCTCCGCAAGCTTTTATGGCGACGATGACGTGGTCAAATCTTGCTGGAACATTTTCAAACAAGCCAGTCGCCGGACACTTCTCGAATCATCTGGAAAAAAAGAACCATTTTGGTTCTGCCGCTTTGATTGTTTGCTCGCGTGAGTAATGTGGGAAACTTGACCATAAGCGCTTTTGATACGCGCCGTGCCTGGTATGTGGTGACAAGTAGCTTGGGTCCAACAGTCCTTTGTTGTGCGCCGTGGCCGGCGTCACAATAATAACAATAAGAATCTCGACATCTGAGATTGAAACTAGTACGTAGTGCATTTCCATTGACACATGTTGCACTTCACTCTTTCTCAGCATTTGCCTTGATATTCTAGTATAACAATGTGGACTTGTAATACTATGGTATTTTTGTGGCTTATAATTAATTGCAAGTTTTGTAATTTGAATATCATCCTTAATATGAAATTTTCATGAAAGTTATGGCTATTTCTGTGGTGGTTCGGGTGGATACTTGTTATACTTATGGACTATATCTGTTGCTTTGCATCTTATCTGTTTCAGAAAGATAATATTTATTATTTTGCTTAAATGTTTTGTTTTTGCATATAAAGAGCAAATAATTACAGAAATGATGAAGTTCCTTCAAGATTCCTTCAAAGTGAAGATCTTCAAGCCAAATGTTTAAATAGAAACAAATTCAGTACCACGAAACAGCGATTGAAGATGTAAACTGCGACCAAACCAAAGCCGCAAATGTAGCGTTGGATAACGAATTTAACATGTAGAATATCGCTGTCCATTAGAGGTACCTGTAGTGAGATCACCTTTCAGAAAGATAGCTTTTTATAGATTCCAGTAAACAACCTCCTAAAACGCCGCACCATGCATTCAGCTTCCACTAGACTGGACATAATGCTCATGGGAACATCAGGGTCTGCAATCTACCTCAGGGATCAGCAGCTTACTCGCTATGTGACATCATACCCTGGAGTAGAGTTTCTCTTTTCTCAGTACAGCTGCTTGCAAGAGGAGAGGGGGAGAGGGCATTACCCCTCCACCGAACAACAGCGGCCTTTGCACTTTGTAATTGCGTGAATTTAGAAACCAGTAGCACTCACAGGATTTGTTACCTTTGTCGGGAAACTTAAAATGTATTATTTATGCTAATGGAGTCCTCTCTTCGGCTATCGTAAACACGAAAAACACACCAGTATAATGATAGATACTAAGTAGGACTAGGATGTTGATGATTTGCATCGTTATTTTGGCAAGCCTGATTCATTAATGAGTTGTTTATAAATCTGTTTCAAGTTAAAAAGAAATTTAAACTAACCATATTTGTTAGCGCATTTGTTTTTTGCATTTTTCACTAATTTTGTGGTTAAGCCAATTTTTTTAGGATTTTTATTGCATTAGTGTGCATTTTGATATACTTCAGGAGGTTTCTATTGCATATTTATGCATTTTTAATACATTTTAAGTAGAGTTTGTGTTTCTGTTTAGTTTTGTTTTCAACAGCAAAGGACCATTTCTGTTCTTAAGATGTCATTTCTCAGTAAATAAAATTGTAGACTTAGTCGGATCGTAACTCTTGGAGAATTAACATCAGACTTGGAAGCAAGTGACACAGTTTACTTTAAGTTTGCTCCTCTATGTAGTATCAGTGCAAGTAGAAAAGAGCTTCTCAATGTGCAAGGCTTTGTTAGCAGATAATCGGTAGTCATTTTCGTTTGAAATTCTACAAGTGGGGTTTGTTGTGCATTGCAGCTCAGGACTGATGAAATGAATATTTAGTATTTTCCCTCAAAGTAAATAAATTGCTTATTTAATTTGCATAACTATATTAAGTAAACTTGTTGTTTGCTTAATTGCATTATTTTATTTTGTTTAATTTTGAATTTCCCTTACACTAATACTAAAAGTATATGAGACCGAAACAAGCCTAAATGGCTTAAAACCTTTTTTGTTGTTGTTGGTGATGATACTATTAAAATAAACTTTTCAGTTTTAATGGCATTTTTAAAATATTATAAGGCAGTTTTTGACATTTTTAGGATATAGTTGTACTTTTCAAGGTACATCTTTTAGTATTTTATAGGGCATCAATGTCCTAGTCCTAATAATAAGGTTACACCAGCTCGTTAAACATAATCTGGTAGCTATTGTCCAGGACTCCTGCGAAGTTGCGTCACTGAATCAAACCAAACCTAATGGATTGAGATCCGGCCATGCTACTGGACCTCCTCGACCATCCATTGTCCATTACATGTTTGGTTTAAGTGAGTACAAAATGGGGTGGTGCCCCGTCATGCATAAACCACATGTGTCGTCTTTCCACAAGCACAACTGCTCCAAAAGCACGGAAAACTCATCGCGCGGGAATCGATAATACACAGCACCTGTTGATCTACTCGGTAAGATGTATGGTTCTACACTCATAATTCCTGCCCATACATTGGGTTTAAAGCGAACCTGATACTTAAAGCAAACATTTAATGGGGGATAGCTTGGTCGAGGAGGTCCAGTAGTATGGCCTCCACGTTCACCGGAAATAAATCCATTGTATTATTAGCTATGGGGACATTTAGAGACACCAGTGTATGCCAAATCCATAAAAAATGTGGATAATTTGCACATTTTTGTGAAATGGCTCATATCTTCACGCGTATTTGCTTCTGGACGTATGTCTATAGGAATTTGCTTCTGGACGTATGTCTATAGGAACATTTATTGTAGTTTTGACCAATCCCAACTTCTGTTGCCACATCGGACACTTTTTGAAACACCCTGTATAAGTAGAACCAAACATACTCACTACCCTAGAAAATAGTCTATGCAAGCGAGCAAATTTTGTACTTGAAAAGTTTCTGTAAAGGGTACATAGATCCTTTTCATTTTTGGAATGCGTTTTTCATTTCCATGTCACTTTGTGTATCGATAGTTTCTAATTGTAATGACGTTGGAGCACTGTCCACGTCAACTGAAAATGGTGTTGCAGAAATACGAGCTACCACGGCATTACACTTGCCAACCGCTGCTGCATGTGCACTAGTCGTGTCTTCTCCTAACACACTGCCCGCTCCTACGTCATAAGTCTGATACTTACCGACCGCTCATCTACCCGGTACACTAGTTTTACTATGGTTAAAGACTTCAATAACGGAAGAGCTTAGGGTGTTTTAACACCAGGGTGTCCCATCCTATTGGTGTGGTACGTAATAAGGCTCTCATGGTCAAGCTTCCCCACGCCACTCACGCAAGCGAACACGCAACTAACAATCAAGCTGCAACACAAAGGGTTTTCCAGAACATTCGAGGACTGTCCGGCAGCCGGCTTGTTTGTAGACGTTGGAGAAAGGTCTGGCTACGTCATTGCCTGTATAAAAAACTTACAGAGCACGTGGAGCGAAGTAGTTTTTGAGACGGAAATAGTGTCAATTTGCGAGACAGGCGTAAAAGTACGCCGTTGAAGCGAAAAAGCTTTAATGTATGTGGAGCGATTGTACCTTCGGAGTTAGAGAGTGAGAGACAGAGAAAGGACTGAGTTAAGGCTACGAGAAGGAAACAACTGTGATTTGTAATATCACGAAAGACTGTAGACTGTGTTAACATCAGTAGAACAGAACTATGTTTTTGTGCAAAAATTTAGAAGTAAAATAAAGGGACAGGAAAGTAACTGGACTGGGTTTCGTCATTTTGCTAGCATTTCTATGGATGCCTTCCATTTCCTAGCAATATTCGATAAATGGAATCCTGGAGAAATTTAAAAGCCACAGTGCAGTGGTGTAATGTAGCCAAATATACTCCTGAGACCAATCAGCATCTCGCTTAGTGCTTGATGAACCGTTTGTTGCAGATTCGTGCGTCTCCAGTAACACAGTAGTGCACCGAAATATATGTAGGTAGGTAAGATGAACGAAGTCGCTGAAGTCGTTATTGATAAAATCTATTCCGTTGCTTTCTAGTTTAGAAGATTGTTACCGTTAGCTTTTAAGATAAAGAAGAACTAAAAGTGCACCCGTTTACAGTCACCAGCAGTAATATTGCTAGCCCTAAAAACTGGGTCTTCTCAAGGTATCACTAGTCATAATTTTGTTCCTCTGAACACGATATCATTTCTTTTATGGTGTTACAGAATACAAAATAGTGCAGAATTAGAATTGTTACCACTTTTAACAACCCGTTAAGCTTTAAACCGATGTTAAAGTGAATACTTATTATTAATGGTAAATTGACTACATTTAAATATGTTAATTTTAAAAATAAGTTTTCTACTGGTTTTAATTTAAATTTACTTAAGTAGTTTAACATATATTATGATTTGTAATAGGTATAAGTGCCCGCCAAGCATTAGCCTACCCCGAGTCTTATCAAAAGGCAATACCACTCTGTAATCTGTGTGTAGATATGTAAACCTGTATGTTATGGGAAAATCGTCCTTTTTATATGTATGAGACTAATACGAAATTGAAATGTTTTCCAAGAAGCTATAAATGGTCCCGAGAGATTTCAAATCTGTAGGGTTTAGATTAAAATTGGGGTCCTCTGAATTAGAAATGTTTTGCTTGCTTGTTAAAGATATTCAAAGGGTATACAAAGTATACTGTACTCAGGGTTGTGGCTCTTTAAAATATAAAATAGTGGTGTGTGTTCATCAAAATAGGTTGCAACTTATAATTTTTGTACCAGATTTTGTCTACGTCTTAAGGTTTACCAGTTATGATTAAAGACGACTTCACAAGATATCACCAGAAAATTGAAAATATGTATTTCGTTTGTCATGAAAGTGTCTTAAATTTAAGGAAATTAAAAATTAATTTTATAACGACGCTATCAATTGCTAGGATCACATCAGCGTCAGCGGTGTGCCGGAATTTCGTCCCGCAGGTGTTCTTTTACATGCCAGTAAATCAACTGACATGGAGCTGTCGTTTTTAAGCAGTCGGATTTGAACCCGGGATCTTGGAATTAGTAGGCCAGCGTCTAACCAACTGAACCACCCAGACCGACTCTTAAACTTAAGGGATTGTAATCAATACGGTTAGAGAAATTTTTGAAAAAATAAAAAGAATTGGATAATGTTTCTATGCAAAGGCTAATTGAGGAGATCCTATTGTAAGATCTTCATGCTTCATTCTTGGAAGATGGAGAACTTATACCAAGTTTGGTATTTAACTCACTTTCCGTTTTTGAGTTATGTATGCTGTTCCGGACCAACAGAAGACACGCAGAGAAATGCAAACACACACACACACACACACACACACACACACACACACACACACACACACACACACACACACACACACACACACACACACACACACACACACACACACATTTTTCTAAAACTACTACTTTGGGTTTAGGGAGTCTCAAAATACACACTGTTATGCACAATAGGATAACATACAACGTGATCTGAATAATACGTCAAGACCCAGCATCAACGCTAATAAAACCATTTCAGCGCGAGCGCACACCCACACCCACTCACCCACCCACCCACACACAATCACCCCCCCCCCCCACACACACACACACAAAACACTCGCACTACTACAGACACTTTATTGCGGATGCTTTTTTTTTGGGGGGGGGGGTGAGTTTCAGGAACTCTCCAAACCTGTTTTCGGTATGGAGTAACTTAATGGAATATAATACTTATTTTACTTAGTCTAAGCTTGTGGAAGAGAAGGTAAAAACAGACAGTGCCTACTTTAGAAAGCTAGAATACCAAGACAAATAGTTTCTTCGGAACGGACACATTATCGGTACTGATGATAATTTTCTCAAAAATGGCTCTAACGCTTTTGATTAAAATGGCAAACTTTAAGATGTCTTTATGGCAAATGAAATGTATATTTTTTTTAATTTTCTGCTATAGCCCATATAGTCGTGTTTACTCCTGATGACGTTTGCATAACTGGTGAACCAAAAGCGATAGACCAATTCTTACTATGCAAAAATGTCAATCCCGTTGAAACACCCAATTTCTGCCCAAAAGAATTAGGCCATTTCGAAAATATTCCTTGTTATTTGTGTGACTTTTGTAATTCTTATACTTTTCCCAAATGTAAGTCGTTACTCATTTTTATATGTATATTAGCTCTGCAAAGAGAACGGAATTTCAAACCCTTCATATAGCGACCAACTATAAAAGATTTTACTTTTGCTCAAAGTCCACTGTGGGCCATGACATGGTATTAGGTTTTCACGATACTCCTGTAGGGAATTAGTAATTATACTTATTACTTGGCAATAAGTATAATAGACACATATTTCTTGTTTGCTTAAATTAGAAGATACATACTACTTTGTGAAAATACTAATAGGAAGATTTTTCTATCCAGGAATAATTTATTACGTATACATTTTGATGGTTTCAAAATGGTGGCGACACATTTTCTAACGTTATGTTTACGAAAGAATTGTCATTGACAAGCAACAAGATAGGAGATTCATTCCTTACCCTACAATCCGATTTGGGGGAAAAAAGGAGAGAGAAAGAAAGAAAAAAAAAGTAGATCAAACTAAGGAGATTGACAGTTATAAGTTAGGAAGTGATTGATCTACTTTTTGATCCTCGTGGAGTTATTACTAAATTTAGTGCTAATTTTCTCCGACGTTTTGAATTGTAATTAAGTGTTTTAAAAGAAATTCGTTTTCAAATAATTTGTGATTTTACATTTTACACAATCATCTATATACCACGCTAAATTAAATAAAAATAAATAATTCTAAATTGGTCCGCTATCCTATTTGCAAATTTTATAATAGTTTTGTACATTAGTACACTTTATCTACCAAATATATTTATATTATATATTTTTTTATCCTTTGTCATTTATACCCCAAATTTTATCTTTCTAGAGATCTATTAGCATGCGTGTCTTCATGACAACCCTAAAATATGACAGCTATGCAACTACTGGATTTTCTCTTATATTCCCTTGCACCTACAAGAATAGTAGCAATAATTTCTGCAAATGTGTATCTCAACTAACTTGAAGAATATAGAGGAATAAGTGTTTGTAGGACTAGTGTAAGAGTAGAGAAAGTCCTATGAGTGTAACACATCATTTTTTTCTTAGTCCTATCCACAATTCCCTCACAAATATGTCATATGTATCAGTAGGTAAGTCCACTCTTCATACATCACGGGTTGTTTTCACCAAATTTCTCTCCACATGGGAATATATGGTAGAAAATTGAGGTATTGTACCTTGGAAAAACAATGGGACATGCATATAGAATCTGATGACGTAATCGATCCTGTAATGAGAAATAACAGCACCAATTACCTCCCTGCTTTCTCTTCGTTGTTTGAGGGAGGGGCGTGTATAATTGCTCGTCATGACAGTGGTGTGTATGTCGGACAAAGCGGTGCTCCCCTCCACAGCCTGTCGACGTGAATATGAGAATTTATTGGAAAACACCCGCGCAACGACAATCATCTGTCTCTAGCCTTAATCGTTCATAGCTAAACACCCCCTAGTTTATATCCTGCTATTCCTCATTTTGTGATTAAAGGCGATGATGTTCCACAGGTGAACGTCACAGCTCCATAAGTAGGTAGTTGTTTTATTACAGTCTATCAAAAGCAATCCGGAGGGTCATAGTGCACACCAAAACCACAGAGGAAATGAGTTGCTGTGAATTTATGTGCGTTTTTACCAGCTCTGTGACTACCACTGGTCGACAAACTGACAGGAAAAAAAACCTAATTTTGTTCCATAATATGTGAACGTTAGTTTTGCACAAAATAAAAATACTACAAAATTTAAACTCAATACTTCAGTAGCTATTTTGTAAATCGTATTACACTTGGAGAAATTTAATTTTGAGAGTAATATTACAGAATAAAGCTGTAAATTACACACCCTTGTTCATTTTATACTATGGTGATATTTTATGGTTGAGATGAGATTTATATTATAACATTTTGTGTAGCACATTGTCATCCTCAAAGCCTTGTAAATCGAATTTATAAAAACATATATTATTACTTTCTATATTACGTACTTGAGTTCCACCCAAAAATTCTTCTGATTACCCTCCCCTTATGTAGGAATTACACCCCCTAGGACATACGAGCCAGTGCCTAGGGACAGACGCCTGTCGGGGAGCAGAGGGACCCCTGGACCAGACAGAGTGAAGACCTGAAAGCGGGTGGACAGCCAAGTACCAGGTATGATAGTGAGGAAGAGGATGATATGAAATGCAGGCGAAATGGATGATTGAAAGGGTGAAATGGAGCAATTAATGAATGAATGGTGGGGAAAACCGGAGAAACCGGAGAAAACCCGGCCGTACGCCGCTTCGTCTATCACGAATACCACATGCGGGTCCCACCTAGGTGGTAGGTGAGCGGTCTAACCACTCAGTCACGGCGCCATCATTATACTTCCAGACTCAGGAAAGGATGAGGAATAATCCTGGCTGGAGAAAATTTCCTGCCCCCTGTTGGGAATCGAACCCGGGACCCCTTGCACAGCAGGCACGTGCTCTACCATCTGCCAGCCCCAAAAATTCGATATGGTTATTTTACCAGTAATGCACATTTAAGGCTTCCTTATTAAGAAATATGTATCTACTTCATGTTAATCGAGATAACTAATTTTTTTTCATAAGTATTGTGCAATTGTACACCAATAAATTTTGGTATATCTTTTTTTTTGTTATCAAATAAATAACACGAAACCTGTTATCAGTACTTGGCCAACAATAAGCCTAAAATCATGCCCTGGAGATGTAATCTTTGGGGACCAATTTATAGCGTTTTATATTTGAGTCACTGTGAAGACACATTAAGTAGGGACAGTTACAATGGTTGTTTTACAGCTTGCCTAATGCTATAACCAAATTTTAGAATGACAATTGGATTCGTTTTAAATTATAATCGTAACTGTTATGCAAAAGGTGTTGATTTTTCTTTGGAAGTGCAATACTGGAAGTTGCCAACTTTTAGTGGTGGGTCAGTTTACTTTGTTAATTGCTTATTTTTTCTCCAAAGAGAATAACCTTGCGTATTAAACGATCGTATTCGGTTTTCTAGAGCTGTGAAATGCTCATACAGCTGTATATTTTGAGGAGCTTTCAAACTGCTATCCCTGTTGTAATTTGTTTTGTGAGGAGAATATTTGGTTCCCTTCCACGTTCTTTAGATTTTAGTGCAAAGGAGTTGCCGCATATGAGGTATGTATTGTATTTAGACATATAACGTACTGTTGTTGATTTAAAGTATTTGACCGTTGTGATTAGCTAGATTTGCTGTGTGCTGCACTTCCTAGTTAAGGCTGTCGGATATGTCAAAGTTAGAAATGTTAGAACACCATATAGGAAGTTTACAATTAAAGTCGCTTACTAGCACAGTTAATGCAGCATTGCTCAAAAGTCAAATTCAGTAATGTTAATTTGAGGTGCTAAATAAAATTACCCAATTTGAAGTTTAAGAGAGATAAACTTCAATGAATCCAAGTTTAGTATTATGCTTCTCTACGCCCCGTAAAATCATGATATAACAATAAACTTTTAATAAATATTACTGATCCACATTTTCGCTTGCTACTAGGATGGTCAGCACGATGGATATTGTATCCAGGTATCATAAAATATATGTGAGAACATAATTTTGTTTCCGTTATCGAACTATAACTTTGTAAAAAACGTCG
This sequence comes from Tenodera sinensis, assembly GCA_030765045.1. NCBI lineage: Eukaryota > Metazoa > Arthropoda > Insecta > Mantodea > Mantidae > Tenodera > Tenodera sinensis. The sequence continues at coordinate 144,868,876 of CM060965.1, read as the reverse complement.
AAGTTCGTGGTATTTGTTGTTGATTCCCTGGGTATTCCAAGTAAGTACGTTAATACAGCAAGTAGCAGCTGTGCTAGGGGCTTAATTAGAGGTTGTAAAAGAGAAAACAGAGCGTCTGGATGTTCTTTTTTAGATAATGTCGAGCATTGCATCTTGTAACTGTGACTTCACTTCTCTGCATTGTCGTTATTCGACGGCAAAGGTGCTGAAGCAGGAGATGGGAAGGGTAGTTAGGTTTTGTAAGAGAAGTATTGCTTGTTTGTGTCATAGACAAACGTTTCTCACTTCGTACATCCGGTTGTGATTGCCGTATATTGATTGGATCAGGTGTTTTGACTCGTTACGAGTAACTTGTTGAAAATGCTTGTGACAACCTTTGTAGTTAGTAACGTATTGTCCTTTGCTCTTTAAACATTTTGGAGCTGTGATTGAAACAAGAGTAGAACGATGCTCGTCACAGCGAGAATGTACGAGGTGTGACAATTTGTTAGTGTCCATATTCTTGGTAGTTCGAACGCTGAAACTACCATGCATCTGGACTTTGAAAGTCCTATTTTAATTACTGCAAAATATAAACTCGTTAGATCGTAAATGTTAGCGTAAGTTAACAAAGAATAGTGATAATCTGATTTTAATGACCGGGTGATAAACCGGAATCATTTGCACTGGATCATAACCGTAAGATTGCAGTTCGTTCATAACTGCATGTGCGTCATAAACAGGTCGCAAAACCTCGAATCACCACACGAAAATGTCCTTGTTGTTTCATTTGGTACGTCTGCATTGTGCGGAGAAAAATATTCCGTTGCTTTTCTGTAGCCCTCAACGACGTAGAAACAAAATTTAACTTTATCTTCGACAGTCACATGTTTGTGGTTGCCAACACTGAAGTAACTTAAGCCTTTCAGAACAGAATTTATATGTGATAATTATTACTTACGTAGATTGATAAGAGGTTTTGATGTTTTATCTTAGTTGGCAGCAGCATCTTGATATTCTTAACTATCTGGAAGTATTTTACATATGCAGAAGAATCTTTAGAAGCAGCAAAATGTGAACCGTAATTAGCTTTGCTTATTTTCTGTTTGTTAGTATTGCTGATTGTCTCATCTACTTTAGTTATGAAAACCAAATACGGATACAGGAGGGTTATTTAATTTAATCGGCCAGCACACACCGTACTTATGCTTCAGTTTAAGTAACAAACTATTAACAGTACAATATAACTCAAGATCGAACACTTAAGTATGCAATAAGCAATAGCGTGGATTTTCTTGGTGCACTGTTATTTGAAGTTAAGGCCCACTAGATAAACAGTTGTAGGAATTCTTACTAACTTTCTTGTAGGTACAAGATAAATATGAGAATACAGTATGCTTCAAGTGATAGCTAAACCTTTTAAAGTTGGTCATTATGTGATGGCCTTGGAATTCCCTTCTCATGCATGAATAAGGGATGAAAAAACGAATATCGGCTTCCCACATTAGAAAACCATGAGTGTTGGGAAACTCAGAGAAACAACGAAGCTTAAGGCTTTTTGTGGTTTCAGGGGACGTCGAAATGTAATTTCCAGTGAAATTTTAGTATCGAATTTTTGGATGCAATACACTGCTTTCTGCACGTACGTGGTAGAGAGAGAGAGAGAGAGAGAGAGAGAGAGAGAGAGAGAGAGAGAGAGTAAAAAACGTATTTTTAGATAAAGTAATGAATGTGTGTTTGTGTGTGTCTTTGAGCGCGCGAGAGTATGTTTAGCAGATACTATAGGTAACTGAAAAAGGGGTTAAATACCAAACTTGGTATTTCAGTTTGGCATCTTTCAAAACTGGGACCTGAAATTTTCCAAAATCAAATTCCTGAAACCTAGATACCTTGACGTGGAAAATATTTTTAAAATTTTGATTTTCTCAAAAATGATCATAGGAAGTTTGGTTAAATTACCATATGTTTTAGGTATTTTCAAAACAAATAAAAGCTCTGGGACTTTATCGAAATTGCTCCCCATTGAGAGTGAATTTTGCAGAAAAGGTAAGAGACACACAAAATCTTGATACCCGAAAAATATAGATTTCGTTAAAGTACATGATTTACTCAAATACTTTTTATGGGGTTAACCATTACGGGAACATTCCTTGCATTTATTCCCAACTTTTCAGTACCAATACCTTTCTCAAAGGATAGTCGATATTTATTTTTTCCTGGTTATGCAGAGTACGGAATTTCAGTCATGATAAAAATAGCACCTTTTAAAAAGTTTGACTATCGCTTGAAGCTACAGTATTCTTCTATTCCCATTTAATATACAAGGACGCATGTAATAAAATAATTTCTAAAAAATTGTTTCTTTCGATTAATATGGTGTAGATAGAAACATGTACTTTTATATGAACAGTCTTTACAAGAGTGAGCAAAAAACATCAAATCAGAAGTTTTTATGTTAGCTTCAACGTCTTAGGACAATCGCGACGATTATCTGTAAATGTCCTGCTATACGTGATTCAATGTGTGTCGGATAGATGACTTTCGGTGCACAGCCGCCATTTGCTTGAGCAAATCGTTCTTAAAACAGTTACATAGTAGCGCTCTTGTACCATCCGATCTGTTGCTATTGATTTCATTGGAAAGTGTAGGTAACTTTGAACATGCGATTGCTGTTCAACAGGTAGATACAGATAGTCAATATGAAGCGGGAGCTTTAGTTGCCCAACCAACTTCCTATATCCTCTGTTTGGGTAACTTGTTTACAGGTGGTCTTAGGTAATCGTATTCTCCTACCATCCATTTAACTTATATTTATTGTATAAATATTGTAAATATTTTACATATATTGTAAAACATTGCTCCATGTTGTTGATATTTATATAGCGATAGAGAAAAACCAAGAACAATCTCAGTAAGACAGTATATGGGATTAGAAACTGCATCCTGTAACCTCTGGATTTTGTCTGCTCGGCAATGTAGCTCTTAAACCATGGATCAGCCAATATTGATTGCATAGTAATAAATCATTCTCTTTGGCACCTATGATTCCACAAAGTTCATTTTAGGGGTCTTGAATCGTTCTGTATCTATCTATCTGCATTCTTATACATGCCATTGCTATTTAAATAGTTAAATTCTGACATTCGTTCTCACTGTACCTGGTACATAGAATTATTATGGATATAATTTTGTCTTCAGCGTCCGCTGATAATATGGTATCTTGTGCATAATCTGTAGGTTGTTTCTACTTTTCCAATTGTGTGCCTACTTTACCTGCCTTTGTGTTTCTGTTATTAACTTAAGGACGAAAAGGATTATAATAATATCATCTATAGCTTAGTTTTTAACTTTGCAGTTTGTTGACTGTCTCCGCAGTGCAGTTGGTAGCGCGCCTGCTTCTGGTGCGGAGGACCCAGATTCAATCCCCGGTACCGGCATGGGATTTTACCCACATTGGGAGGGCTGGTATGTGGTGCACTCACGCTGGTTAGGTCCCTGGCAAATGAGGATAACCCCTGCTTAGAGGAGACGCCCTAGGGGGATTGTAGTTTATCTATACTTAATTTTAGTATATTGTTTGTATTGCTTTTATTACGCAAAATGTCATATTGGAACATCTATTTTCTCGGTCGTACTGAACGGTTACCAAGTTGAGATGAAGCGCTTTATATTCTGGAAGTAATATTTTTGTTAATTATATTACTTACTATTTAAACAAGACTTATTTATCTGAAGAGGGCCAGAATTCTAAACGTTATGACGTTATCCCTCAGAAACCTCATCAGCTAATCGTTCATATTATAATAATATAAGATAACATTCCCCCACTCTTCATTGTAAGATTTGCAGACACGGCTTTTCTTAAATATTAGTATGGCAGTAATGGTAGTAACTTAAACTATGTAATTTAAGTCTCTTAGCTCCAGAAGATTGTTATCTATAGACATTAAAGTGCTTCTGGTGCTCTTTTAATTATTTTATTTCTTTTGACTTATGCTTGTGGACTACCTTTACTTTATGTCTAAGTAAAATTAGATTCATTAGATTAATGAGCAAATCTATCTTACCTGCTACATCCGACACTGTCGCTTTCGGTCCGCATTTCACGAAGTAATTGTAGAACGTGACCATTACCAAGCCTCCATTCCACGCCTGCAAGTGCCACAATACACTTTTTAGTAATTGCATAATTACATAAAATAGTTAAAGAAAATTCACAAAACACTTATTACAAAATAAAAGCACCATGTGGTAGAGATGTTGTGAGCTCAAGTCCAGATAATTCAAAAAGTACAAAATATTAAACGTGGGGTTATGTTGGGAAAACTGTGCAATAACGAAATACTTATCGGTCATTACTCAAAACGACAGGAAACGCACAGTTGCTGCTAATTATAAATTTAACAAATACAAAAATATAACGAAGTTCTTATGTAACAATAAAGAAGTGAATTACATTACAACGACTCGATTTAAGTCGATGTAGCATGGACTCATGAGCGAGTGGTCATACCAGCACCATCCTTCCAGAATGAGGTTTCTTTTTTTCTGGTTTCCTCAGTAGTTTAACTGGCAAATACTTAAGTCTGAAGACTTGCATATCCATCACATGCTGCACTCAACTCGGGTACACCAGTCACGGCTGAAAGGTTGCTTCACTTATGCAGCCTACTTCAGCGTACTTGAAAACCTGCCCGATGTACCCCAGACGCTAAATCAAAAACACGGACTTCCACAGACTTCTGTTTCCTTCAGCAGAGCCTCACTTGTCAATCACAACCAATCTACTCGCAATGCAACAACTTCAACGCAGACTTCAATAGCGACGGAGAGACCAAGGACAGCTTTACAACGCTGCTGATGATGCTTCCCGCAGCTGCAAGCGTCTGGGAGTGGAATGAAGAAGCTTCTAATCGACATTACCACCACCACCCTTGGAAGACGCTGAATTTAAACACACATTTGGTATTTAACTGACTTTTGGTTTTTACTTTCTTTACTGGTAAGTAGGGGAAGTATTGCATGCCACACAAAAATTTGATGTCGAGATTTCACCGGAAATATATGTTTTGAGACCCCTGAATCAAAAAAAGCATTTTTAGAAAAAGGATCGTGTATGGGTTTGTGTCTGTGTGTCTGTCGGTCTGTGGACTGCATAACTCAAAAATAAAAATGAAAAGTACGTTAAAAACCAAATTTGGTATTTAAGTTTAATGCTTTTCAAGGATGCGACACGAAGATTTTGAAGAAAATAACCCCACCCTAAACTACCCTTTACATGGAACATTTTTCGAAAATCTTGATTTTCTTGAAAATGGCTCTAATGATTATGATTAAAATTATGATTGAGATACTTTTATGACAAATGAAATGCATATCTTGAATTTTCTGACTATATCCCCTGTAATCGTATTTACTCTGGACGAATTTTGCATAACTGGTAAACCGTTAGAGTTACACCAAATTATAGAGTAGAAAAAAATGTAGATCTTGCTAAAATACACAATTTGTGTCCAAATAAATTTGCTTGTAGGGTGAACCATTTCGGAGATATTCCTTGTTATGTGTGTCAGTTTAAGAAAACTTAAAACTTTTGTGAAATGCAACATTGTTCATTTTTTGTATGTTAAGCATACAAAGAGAACGGAATCTCAAAGCTTTAAAAGATTTGACCATCGCTCAAAGCCTACTGTATTCTCATATACCCCTTGTACCTAAAAGGAAATAAGCAATTAAGATAAGTTCTGCAAATGTTTATCTCAACTAACACGAAGAAGATACAGGAATAAGAGTTTGTAAGAATGTTTAGTACCAGAGTAGAGAAAGTGATGTGAGTGCAACACATCAGATTGTTAGTTAGGCTCTTGTCAGACAGATGCGTGAGCCCGCGCTCACCCCACACACAACGCGCGCGCGCGCACACGCACACACACACACACACACACACACACACCATACACACAACATTTTTCTAAAACACTTTTATTTATTCAAGAAGTCTCAAACCATGCATATCTGGTGTAAAATTTTCGTTTCAAATTTCTGGATGGAATACAATACTTCTCCACTTACTGTAAGTGCTTAGTAGAGAAAGTAAGAAGTGACCCTCACCGCCCATAACAACTAAAAATAATCAGGAAAAATTGTAAAATAAAAAAAAGGCCCTGATTTTCTTAGTTTTCTTTCCTTACGTAAGAACTAGCAATCTTATGTGTTGCAATCGCATGAGCTTTTCTGCCCATTTTTCAACTATTTTCACAGAAGCTTATCTGGCAATAGGAATAGGAGAATAGTGTAGGCTCAAACGATAGTCAAATCTTTTAACCCTCTTAGTGCCGTGAGCCGATCTGCTCGTCTTTCTGAAGTCGAGTGTACAAATTGAAAATGGTTATTGCGGTGTAGGAATCCTGACCAGAGGATAAAGCAGAAACTTCCTTTAAACCGAGACACGTTTAATAAGATCGCCAGTTGTAGTATGAAGCGTTTGGATAACCCCTCAATAGCTTATATAGCATTGAAGTTAAATATGCCTAAATAGCATTTTGTTTTCGCACTTTTAGCTTAAAAATTAGTTATTAAAATGCACGCATAATGGTGAAAACTATATAAAATAACGGCTGTTGTTCTTAAACATAACCTCCTGCATTATTGTTCTATATTTCTTTAACTTCGTAAAATTATATACTGTAAAAGATTCAGGCACAGAAGTATAGTTTAGGTGCATTTTTCCAGATACTCAACAACAAAGTCAAGTAAAGATTTATCGTTTGTTAAATATGACACACTAGATTTATTGCAAAATATCCCGCTTTCTGGAGTGATGTTACAATAATGGATGTCACTGTCACTATGTGATAGAAGCTCATAGACAATTACCTCAACTCTTGAATTATTCTAAAGCATCGATGTCCAAAGTTTGCGAAAGCGTGGAGGTTGATTTACCTCCTTCACTATACGCCGACTTTGCCACTCTTTAACACACACATGTGCATTGTGTTGCAGTGGCGGGTTGGTTACATGTATGTAACCAAAAATTCTGTTAAAAACCAAGTTTAATATCTTTTAAGGATGCGACACGAAGATTTTGAAGAAAATTCCTCCACCCAAAACTACCCTTTGTATGGAAAACTTTTCAATTTTTTTTTATTAAAATACATGTTTAAGATACTTTAATGACAAATAAAACGTATACTTGGAATTTTCTATATACTCCTGCTTATTCTTGATGACTTTTGAATAACTGGTAAACCGTAAGAGCTAAACCAAATCTTACTGTACAAAAATGTAGATTTCGTTAAAACACACAGTTTGTGTCCAAATAAATTTTGCAGTAGCATGAACCATTTTGGATATATTGCTTATTATTTGTGTGAGTTTTGGAATACTTAATGTTTCGTCAAATGGAAGATCGTCATTCATTTTTTTATATCTTAGCCGTGCAAACAGAACGTAGTGTCAAAGTTTTTAACTATAGCTCAAAGCCTACTGTATTCCCATATTCTTCTTGCACTTACAAGGAAATAAGCAATAAGGTCATTTCTGTAAATGTTTATCTCGACTAACACAAGAAGATATAGCAATAAGAGTTTGTAAGAATGGCTAGTACAAGAGTAAAGAAAGCCATGTGAGTGCAACACATTAGATTTTTTCTTCAACACTTAACATTGTTGGTATACAGTAATTGCTACATTCTAATTTAGTCCTTGAAATGCGTTAATAGAAATTTCCGCTCTCAGAACTAAAATCCAATTTTTAGGAAAGCGAAAGGAGCCTGGAGCAACTAGTGAAGTAACTAATTAGTAGCCTGGGTAAACAAAATTCTGACACAAAAGCTTGGCACCCCGCAATTTCAGTCCACATTTCAGCAAAGCTGACTGAATTGCCAGCGAACTGTGAACAGCGTTTGCCTTTGGCAGGAACAGAAAGGCGCGTTGAAGTACAATAATTATGTACCAGCTCAGGGTGCTATATTTATGGTAAAATAACAGCTTTAGCGATAGGTTAGAGTCAAACGTGCATTACCGTACTTATCTGCGGAATCACTTCAGCTAAAATACGAATATTGCCTGACATATATGCTAATGAAATCGATAACCAATGTGTCTGACTAAAATCTGTTAACGACGGATTTTAAATGCTAAAACCTGTATTTATTCATCTGTACTATAGGAATCATAGGGAAACAAAATATAGCCTCTATTTAATTGGAAACAGAATCGGATTTTAAGGTGAAAATGAAAATGTATTAAAAGCAATGGAATTAAATTAGAAGAAACTAACGATAATGTATTGCATTGGAAGAGGTGTTAGTTTATAGATTGAACTACGGCTGTTCTATATAGACACCCAGATTTACAGTTTTCTATGAGAGTTAATATATGTCCTAATTAAAACTGACCCCGTGGTGCAATAGCCGTTTCCGGGCGAAGGTCTACCGCCTGGCCACTGCATCTTCCACCTCTACCCATCGCTGGCGTCATGAGTGGGATGCAGTACTGGAGGTGGGACGTGGTCAGCGCCCCCGTCCCTTTTGGCTAGTTATGTGGCCTTGCTACTAGGAGCCACTACTTCTCAATCAGGTAGCACCTCAATTGACACCTCAGGAACCTAACGAGGCTGAACCCACCCCAGCGGGAGAAAATCCCCATGTTGGTACCGGAAATCGAACTCAGATCTTCAACTTGGTAAGCAGCACTACCACCACACTTAGAACAGGACCTAATATATCTTCAGAGATGAATTGTACTGTGTAAAAGTTCTGGATAAGAAGTAATTCTTCCAAGAATTATAACTCACTACAAGCATGGTTAGTGTGATTTTGCTATGGGCTTTTGGAATCTTGCAAGAGGTCAATTACTCTTGACACTTGGACTTTTAAAACATGCGCCACTAATATTCCTGCCCAAAATTCTCTCTTGTTACTATGAACTCTTAATCCTTATGAAGTGATATTCAGGGCATTAGGGTGCGACGGTGAATTTAAGGCGCCTATATTAGTGTTTAACAGTCCTCTTCTTCTCGTCCTTGGGTCCTCTGGTTTATGCCTCGGCTCTTTTTAAGTCTGCTTAAGTAGGTCGTAGGAAAAAATGAGTGGTTATCGGAGAGTGGATTGAGAAGTATTAATAAGTCACATTAAAGGGAAAACAATTAATTGCACCTTTATTCCTATGTTAAGCAGCTAAAACTTGAATACCCTGTACATTGTAAATATAGAACGACTTTAAATAAATATGGCGAATAATTCCATATCCTGAGTCTCACTTCACCGTCACCGAGAGTGTATACAGCCGAATAAACATAAGATTAGGTGGCATAAGTGAATCTTGAATAGAATTGAGTCTAACTCCGAAAAAGAATCAAAATCTATCTTCCAGTTCAAATTTTGCCTAATACAGAAATTTATCTTGTTACGTACACTTTATCTTTCCTGTTCGTGCTTTGTCTTGTAGCACTGATGCTTTCACACTATCACTTGAAGATTTACTCCTATCCCACCTCACTCCTCTCTTTGAGGAAAGGCAACTCATCCCGGATCAACAGTTCGGTTTTTGTCGTGGACATTCCACTACTCTACAGCTGCTACGACTGATAGAGAAGACTGCCAGGAAAACTTCAAAACAGTCGCGGTGCTTTTGGATGTGTAAAAGGCCTTTGCAACCACATGGCACCAGGGCTTATTGTATAAACTGAGAGAGGCACAAATACCTCCCCCCTACCTCACCCTGATTGGTAGCTTCCTACGGGATTGCACTTTTCGGGTGCGGGTGGAGAGGAAGTTATCCTCGGTCAGACCCATAGCGGCTAGAGTACCGGAAGGTAGCGTGCTATCGCCGTTACTCTTCGCTGCCTAAATGTCCAGACGACATCCTCATACTGGCACAGAACAAAATGTCCGGTCCTGTTTCCCTCCACTACAGCGATAGCTTAATGCCATCGGAAGGTGGAGTGAACCGTGGAGAATGGCCATTAGCCCACAGAAGAGTCAAGCTCTTCTATTTGGCAAAGTTCGAAACCGGCGGCCGAGTGTATCCCTGGCACTGCGGCGGAGAAGAATCCCCTGGGTTAACTCCGCCAAATACCTGGGAATACTGCTTGACCGTGGTCTAACCTTCACTCCACATGTCAGGACAAAGGTCGGTCTGGAACATGGTGCCCTGAGACAGCTATATACCATACTCCACTCAACCATGCCTACTCGCCTGAAACTACGCTTGTACCGTGCGATCGTCCCGCCCCCATTCTGTACGAGTGCGAGGTCTGGGGAACGGTGGCTCATTCCACCATCCGCAGGCTGCAGGCCTTGCAGAACAGGGCATTTAGGATGATCTACGATACCGACCGTAGATTCCCATCACACATCCTCCACACTTATTCCTACATACCATAGATTGTGGAGTCGTGCGGGCAGGACTCGCACAATGTATGCCAAACTCACACCTCACCCTAACCAGTTGGTCAACACGCTGGGGCAATGCGATCATCCCCTACCTAGACGGCGACAGAGCTACCGCTTGCCCAAGGACACCCTTGATTGGTAACCGCTATCCCTTCAAACACCTAAACCGCCAAATGTACTTTATACTTAGCACCATCACACCCTTCACCTATTCCTCTCGGTTTCCTGTCACTGGCACTGTACTGCTCGACGGTTCCACAAGCGACGGGCGAAGTAAGCAGTAGCGCAATGGTCACTCAGATGGCTAGACATCCAAGATCTGACACATCCCACCGCTAGTGACAACATAGGAAACTAACCTGCACCATTAAAGACATTACACTAAAGCTTGTAAAATTGGACAAAACCTAAACAACCTCACGGATAAATCCGTATTAAACGGATAGGTACAGTGGCCACTTTACCCTCCGCCTGGGTTAACTCAGGCGACTCCTGGACTCCTGGCTCTGCCAAAGATTTACGGTGTTTTATGACTTTTACAGAAGAATGGGTCTACAAAGAAGGTGCTATATAGTTTTATTATTCCCGTCGTCAGTATGCCGCTGCCTGGTCTGCCATTCTTGCATTCTGTTGAAATGAGGAATTCTTTTAATGTATGAAACTTATTGGTTAAACAATATTATGATGTTTGAAAATACACACTAAATTGTAAACCTCATATTACACAGGGGATACCGTCTCAACGGATATTGGTGTAAGCAATAAGAAATTAGATGTCTTTAAAGGCTACCACAGCTTCAGAGTTGAACTCTGTGGCGAAAATATCATGCAATGTCAAACGCTATACCTGCGAACGTTAGAAACCCCGCCTGCATTGTGTTTTACCACTGTCTTTGTCTCTCTACTCCGTCAACTCACTCCACCCTTCAGGATATCACATAATTGGAATAGGCTATTTTCTGGTCGTGAAACTGAATCCTACTCGGTCTTTCACTTATACCAAAGTGTGTGTGTGTGTTAATTTGTAAATCCGTTATACAAGTTTTTTCAGTAGCACCAAATTATTATACTTAAATGTCTAAACTTAAATAAAAGTTAACAAGCAAGCTACTGGGGTTTTTAAGAACTTTTATATACACTCTTGAATAAGTGAAACTCTGAAACATACTGTATGTATGTGTGTGTGTGTGTGTGTGTGTGTGTGTGTGTGTGTGTGTGTGTGTGTGTGTGTGTGTGTTTAGATATTACAATATAGTTGCAAGGTAAAGGTTAGTCACAAACTTGAGTGCATTTTAGCTTCTCTACTGCCAAGCTAGATGCTTCCACGGTAACGTTTACAGTGCTCATTCATGAGATCCTGATTCCACTTACGTCGCCTGAAGTGGAAAATATTCAAAGACTCTTCTTGTCTATTATCGCTACACACAGCTGTGATTAAACACAATGAGATGTTTGTGTTTTATTTATGTGTGCCGTGTTTGTTTCTTGGATTAAGATTGTGTGCCTTACTAAGATAAATGCAATACTAATTAGCATTGTTGATTTTGCCCTAAATACTTTAACTGGGTGGGAAGCGGTAAAGTGTTGACATTAACTCGTCTAGCGCTTAAGCGAAGCACCACAGCAAAAAGATTTCCTTTAAAAAAGTGCTTAAAATAATGTTATCTGTTTGTCAGTCTAATTTTGGGACACCTATATATATTTACTTATTTATATTTATTTACTTATTTAATTACTTATTTACTTATTTACTTATTCACTTACTTATTTACTTAATTATTTGCTTAGTTATTTACTTCCTTATTTACGTATTTACTTATTTATTCATTCACTTATTTACTTATTCACTTATTCGTTCGTTCATTCGCTCGTTCACTCATTCATTCATTCATTTATTTATTTTCCTACCTACGATATTTCCGGTTATTTGTTGTTATTCCCACTCCTGCGCTTATACTAAGAGTATGGAATTTCAAGGTCGTCACATACAACTATAATATTTCACTATTGTTCAAGCCCACCCTCGTATATTTTTCTTGTACGCATTACAAATGAAATGTGTCATAAAAGCAGTTTGAATGAGGTTATTTTGATCAACAAAAATGAATAGATGAGTCAGCTTTCGTAAGAATAGTTGTTAGAGTGGCTGGAAAGTTCATGTGAGTGTGACCGATTAGGTTATTTCGTTTACAAGGCTGCGCGCCAATTTAGCATAAGGTTATTAGAAACCGCAGTGTTAATTTATTAGCTGCTAACAGTTTAAGGACAGCTTCATCACTAGTTGCTAAGATTATTCTCAGATGTACGTACATACGCATAGAAATTTTTAAGCATGTCATCTGCACTAATATAAACAATGGTGGCCAGAAGTCACTGATGGGCAGGTGATCACACTCCCTTGATGGTATTTTACTAGAAGCAGATACAGAAAGCAGCTTTTGCACGAAAAGTTTGTTGAAACTATACAAACATTTATCACAATGGGAGAGAACATTAACTGAATGTATCAATTGAGGTCTTTATTTCGATACTGAAAGCTTTTTTGGTGTTCAATATAGTATTTAAAAATAGCATGCCTAACTCAAGCATATGACTTTGATAATATTGTTCTCATAACAGCTGGGTTGTCACGTTTCCATCAGGAATGTTGTAGGAATATCAACAAGCATTTTGAAAATGTTCATTGGGATAAAATGGTCATTGAAGATTAGAACACTTTGGAACACAAAGACCAATATCCAATAATCTATGTGTTAGCTTCACCCAGAACAAGCACTCTCAAACTCCCAAGTTTTCTTTTCAATGTCTGTTTTAAGTGGCAGTGAGAAGTTACTAATTAATGGTAAAATACTGTAATAATTGCTGCGCACCTCTTAAACATGAGTTTAGCGATACTTAAATGGCTAAAAACAGAAGCATCAATTTGGAGTATAAATATAATTGCAAGAGAATTAGAAATAGATATAAACATTTGGCTTGTTCATCTCTTTGTAAATGCTCACCTGTCAGTTACCTTGATAAAAATTTGATGTATTGCACTCACGTAACTTTCTCTACTCCTTTACTAACCATTCTTACAAACTGTTATTCCTTTATCTTTTTCGTGTTAGTCGAGATAAATATTTGCAGAAATTACCTTACTTCAGATTTTATTATAGATGTAAGGGGAGTATGGGAATACAGCGAGCTTGGAGCCATTATCAAATCCTTTAAACCTTTGAAGTTCCATTCTCTATGCACGGCCTAACAGATAGAAAGATGCATAACGCCCTTCCATTTGAGAAATGTTCAAATACTGCAAAACGCAGAAAACTTTCATATTGACATAACTTGTGTGTCTTAGCGAAACTTACACTTCTGTACACTAAGACTTGGTCTATCTCTTACGGCTTACCAGTTATACCAAAGTCATCAAGGGTAAAAAGGAGTACATAGGCTAAAGCTAGAGAATTCAAAATGAACATTTCATTCATCGTAAAACTGTCTTAAACATGTGGCATTTAATCAACATCGTTAGAACCATTTTTTAGAAAATCGAAGATTTCTAAAAATTGTCCATTTAAAAAGTAGTTTAAAGCGGAGGAACGTTCTTCAAAATGTTTGTCGCATGCTTGAAAGATATTAAACTTGAATACGAACTTTGGTTTTTAGGTTATGCTGTTCACACAAGCACAGACACATACAAACACACACACAGACACAGATACACACACAGACACAAACACACAGACACAGACACACAGACACAGACACACACACAGACACACAGACACAGACACAGACACAGACACAGACACACACACAAGCATGCGCGCACGGAGCTTTTTCTAAGAATGCTCTTTTATTCGCAGGGCCTCAAAGCATGTATTTCCGGTGAAATCTCGACATCAAATTTTTGGGTCATATAAATACTTCCCCTACTTAGTACGCGTAGTAAGGGAAGTAAAAATATGTACTTAGATATAAAAAAATACAGTGTTGGGTCTCTTGTCGTTGAAAAGCATAAATGAAGAGTTTGAGAGAGGGAGAGAGAGAGAGAGAGAGAGAGAGAGAGAGAGAGAGAGAGTTTGAGAGAGAGAGCCAGGGATAGAGAGAAAAGGAGAGGAGAAACATTGTAACTTGTATTTTTTAGTATGTCACAGTGAGCCACGTGCTGGTTATTTAGCAATAGCTTAGATACCGAATCTACAATCGAATGTCGTATATTTTAAGCGTTACAAATGTACATCTACAGATTTTCACACAAGTATGCAAAAAGTGAACACAATGGAAATCAATACTAAATAGAATAGCAATTCTTTTCCACACAAAAATGTTCATAACGCTTTATAAGTTTTTGTAAGTCTCATATTCCGCTAAATTTTGAACTAACGTAAGTTTAGCACACCTTGAACAGACCGGTATTTCCACCAAATAGGCCTTGATTTACACCCAAGAGATTTTCACTGCATTCTCGCAAATTTACTTTAGTAGGTATTTCGCATTCTTTTGAATCCCCTCTAAATATATGTAATCATAAAACAGTTTTGAGATAACACATATTCGTAATGCTATAGCACAAGTTAGGAGAGATTCTTTGCTGACGAAGAACTAGTGGTTGTTTATTTCAGTACTGTGTTGAATAATGTACAGGATAGGAAGGGTTTTGATTAATAATCAATTCATGCTGATTTTCTCAGTTTTTAATAACAATTTATCAACAAAGCTTCTAGTGTCAAATCTATTCTTTTTTACTGAATAGTATTTGCATTTTGATCTTATTTGCAAATATACAGTGTTTTAACCTAGGGCTTACCATAGCTGTTTAGTGTAGAAATTATGAAGCGAGTGAGAGTTTATTAATTAAAGTTTAACACCGGATAGGATACCCTCGCTTCTGAGCAATAAGTTGCAAATTGCTCCTTTTATTTTGCTAGGCTCTCTCCGCGTAGTGTTGCTTGCAAGTTAACTCTGATTTATCACAATGTAATTGCAGTTTACATATTCCATTTAAAGCAGATTAGGACATGACCACATTTATTTTTCACCACATCCGATTAAAATAAATGAACCAGGAATAGCATTTTTAAAAGATGCCACATAATTATTAAGCAGAGGGTTTCAAAAATAATGGCAAGAAACCAAATGTCATGCAAAAGTTTTATTTCTGAGAGAAATTTTGCAACATTACGCTAACAAATTCATTTGAATTAATGTAGAAATGTATTACAGCGATGTTCACAAAATGTTTGTGCGACTATTACTGAATAAGAATGTCGGTCTGGGTGGCTCAGTTGGTTAGACGCTGGCCTACTGATCCCAAGGTCGCGAGTTCAAACCCGGCCCAGGCCGATGGTTTCTAAGTGTGCTTAAAAACGACAGCTCCATGTCAGTAGATTTACTGGCATGTAAAAGAACTCCTGCGGGACGAAATTCCGGCACACCGGCGACGCTGATGTGATCCTGGCAATTGACAGCGTCGTTAAACATCCAAATATATATTTTTTTAATCTGAATAAGAATAAATCAACACAACGTCAAGAAGCGAAAGGGTTCTTTATTGACAATACTTGTATCGGACATGTTTGTTACATTCATTATATACTACCCCTGTTTAAAGCATTGCCGAATTAGTATCCTTCATCCTGTATACATAATGTTGCAATCTAAAGGAATTCCCACTCTTAAGTAAAAGAGTAGAGCTGTTCAAATCAAAACAACTTCAGTTCAATTTGTTACCATGTAAATATTTTTTTACAAAAGAGCACGAATGTTAATCTCAAGAGTTAAAAAGTTGTTTTATTGCTGACTTCTCAACTGCATTACAAAGAAAGTGCACTTAGTTACAGAGAGCTGGTTTTGAGATTCAAAGAAAAAATGAAGAAATAGGAGTGGTAGATGGTGCATTGCTTAAGTGTAGTCGTAAGTCATATGTTATTTGCCCGCTTGGCAGCGCCACAAACCTTGCCCTGCATTTCAAGGAAGGCTTGTAAACGTATGCATACGTAGCTTGCATTTTAAATTAACAAGCTTTTGTTTCAGCGGACCTCCAAACTGATTTAACTACACGTTCCCTGTAAAGTCCATTTTACGGACCGTGATTTGTTTTGAAATAATATGTTATGCTAAGCAGGGTTGTCTACGTGAGGTAATATTCTAGTGGCTAATCTAAAAAGGTTGCGTTTGTAAACATGACATGGTTAGTAGAGTGGCATTTAAACACGCAGCTTTGACTATGTGGCTGTAGAGTTAAGTCAGTCTTGCATAGTGGAAAATAAGCAGTGAAACTGCACAAGTTTATTTAATGAGGTAACCTTCAGTAAAGAGTCTACATTACTTTCTCTACTGGTAAGTAGGGGAAGTATTTTATTCCACTCAAAAATTCGATGTCGAGATTTTACCGGGAATATATGTTTTGAGACCCACTGAACCCAAAAGACGGCACTTTTAGAAAAAGGTCCGTGTGTGTGTCTGTGTATTTGTGGACAGCATAACTCAAAAATGAAAGGTAGGTTAAAAATCAAAGTATTTAAGTTTAATGTCTTTCAAGGATACAACACGAAGATTTTGAAGCAAATAGCCCCACCTTAAACTACCCTTTACATGGAAAATTTTTCGAAAATTCTGATTTTCTTGAAAATGGCTCTAACGATTTTGATTAAAATGTCATATGTTTGATATATTTTTATGGCAAATGAAATGTATATCTTGAATTTTCTGGCTATAGCCCCTGTAGTCCTATTTACTCTGGACTACTTTTGCATAACTGGTAAACCGTTAGGGATAGACCAAATCATACTGTACAAAAAAAGTAAATCTTGCTAAAATACACAATTTATGTCCGAATAAATTTTCTTGTAGGGTGAACATCTCGAAAATATTCCTTGTTGTGTGTGTGAGTTTCGGAGAACTTAAAACTTTCGTGAAATGGAACATCGTTGTTCATTTTTTTATGTTAAGTGTGCAAAGAGAACGGAATCTCAAAGCTTTAAAAGATTTGACTATCGCACAAAGCCTACTGTATTCTAATATTCCCCTTGCACCTACAAGGAAATAAGCAATAAGATAATTTGTACAAATATTTATCTTAACTAACACGAGGAAGATATAAGAATGGTTAGTACAAGAGTAGAGAATGTCATGTGAGTGCAACACATCATTTTTTTTAATGTTATTACGTATTTACAAACATTACCCTTTCTTGAGCAATGACACATTAAGGAATACATTTTAAATCGCGCAGTTAGCTTGAGCATAAATAACAACAGAATCATTATCTTAAAAGTATGATTGACTAGGACTAATATATACTTTATGGTTATTCTTTCAGATATCAGTGGGCGGTAGAAAGTTGATTCGCACTTGAAAACTTCGGTGCCTCTACCGAGCTCATACAACGAGTCTTCGGACCTGTAACCTCACCAGGAATGATCACGGTAGTTTTCGCAGCACAAAACTATTTTTGCTTTGATACTGACTACAGAAAAAACCTCTTTGTAAAGTTTTAGCCACTATGCTGCAACTGTATTGACAAAGGAGGAAGGAATAGGTGGGGTGGTTATACGTTTTCCCTCATTTACATACTCCATACAATTAGGGTATGTTCTGACAATGACATTAACATATGGGGCAGATACCACTTCTTACGCCTTCTATCGTTTGTATATTTCCAGTTCTCGGTAGCAAGATTCTCCAACTTATACAAATATATACTTTTTCAATACGGCTGCACAAAAGTATTTCGTGGTTCATTTCAAACACCGTTGTTCTTCAAAGGATAAACGGAAGCATGTTTCCATCAGAAAGGTGTCCAACCTGGTTTCATCAAATGTGTGCACTGCAGGAGCTGCTATTATTGCTGACTTCCATGTTTTTTTACATCCAGTAGTATGATCAGGTAATAGTTTTATAGTGTTTCATGTAATATTATTCACTATTAATCTCATATAAACCATTTGTTTAACAAATTATTCATACTTATCGTATTATCATCGTAACCTTGACGATTCATAGCACTCTACAACACTGAAATTTGCACCTGAGCAAAAATAGGCGATTGTAATAGATTTTTAAGCACGAATTTCAGAACTGAAATCCGTTTGCGATATCGGGCCCTAATGACCAAGTTGTCGATGGGCCCTTAAACCCAATACACTCACTCACTCACCCGTTTGCGATATCACCTAACGTTTTTTAGACAATTTCCCTTTTTGTGATTTGCGAAAATCCGCTGCGCTACGCCGCTCCCACCACGGCAACCTTTATCGGTCGACTCACCCTCTTAACATCTGTTGTCATTCAAGGCTGGTGAGAGTTTTATTGCAGGCAACGTAACTTCAGCATTTTGACAAGGGCCTTAAAATATGACTTGTTTGAAAGGTCTTAAGAGGGACAGCAGACGGCATCTATCCACAAAGATACTGGAGCAATAATGGCAAAACTGCACGAATGGCATAATGCTGTTGTCGAACATCACTTTTTGCGCTAAACACAACTCTTTTAACTACACAACCACTCTCCACCGTCTTTAGACGAAAGCTGAAAATTCTTCACCTCCACTCTCCTCATCCTCTGTGACTAGAAGAATTCCTTGCCATGTTCTCAACTGCGCGTCGTACAGCCGTGTGTCATGATTGGAACGAGCATTAATTGTATTCAAGTATCTGTCTCAGCACATGCAGTTAATGTTCTGTTCCTTCAAATGATACGTTTTTGTGAACTACGTTAAAAAAGTTATAAACTTAAGGAAAGGGCAGCATTTTTCGACATTGTGAGCTTCCTAACAAGCTTTGGGTAGAAAAAGAGAGAAGTAGTTAAACAGTGCTAGACCTCAGAGAGATCTTTTAGTTCATTGCTTCAAGCTTGGAAGGGTTAATACCATCGGAAGGACTCTGAGGCTATCTTCTTGACGAAATTAGCTGGCTAAGGAGTTTCCAGCTGAAATGAGATGAGCACCCCTCTGGAATCAGTAAATGTAGCACGAGAAGATGACTGAATTACTTGGCACGTGTGGATTGTTTTGACGCCTCAGCAGCCAGCACCTACCAATCGAATTCAATCAAAACTGTTTTCAACGACGGGTGCAACCAACATTTTACATGAAATAGATCTCTGATAAGCAGTATTCAATCGTAATCTATACGACTTATTCCCCTTATTACACCTATATCCAAATGAATTTCCTTCCTAATGGCAAAAAATGGCGTTGAACATGACATGCACAAGCTTTGGAAAGTCATGTCCTTACAATTTTTCTCCTTTAATTGGTTGCAAAATCGGGTTTCACATCATAACACTAAAGTTAATAGAATTGAGTGTACGATTAGTTTACACAGTCATTTTGTAGAGATGAGATATATGTTTAATTATCATTTCTTTCTTTTCTACTTATTAGCAACTAATCTTGCCAATCAATCTTAAATTTGCAGACTATAATGATTATGTAGAATACATTCTTTTTATCCGAACGTTCATTTTATCAACTAAATAAAAAGGTACGCATTTCACTGGAAATACACGTTCTGAAGTCCCCTCTATAAAGCCTTCGTAGGTAAAAGGTGGTGTTTATACTCGTATGTATGTGCAAGCGTGCATTTGTGTGTTTGTGTCTGTCAACAGCATAACTCAAAAACGAAAATTCTGTTGAAAACCAAACTTACATGTAAACAATTTATGAAATGATTTTCTCAATATTTGCTGTAACTATTTTGGTTAAACTATCACACATTTAACATACTTTCCTAGCAAATAAAATCTAAAGCTTTATTTTCTAGTACTAACTTTGAAGCACTCTTCATTTTAAATTACTTTTGCATAAGTGGTAAACCATAGGAGATGACGTTTAAGGCTCACAGTTTAAATAAAATACATTTTACTGTGGGAAAAAACAGTTTTTTGAGATATTTCATGTTAATAGTTTGAATTTTCAAATCGTTGTACTTTGGCCAAATAGGAAGGCGTTATTGTTTTGTTTTCTGTGTGCCGTAAAAAAAGAAACGCATAGTAACGAGGTTATAAAAGTTTCATTGTCGCTTAAGCCTAATGTATTCTCCTAACACAATTCCACCTACAGAAAATATATGACAAAACTATTCCTACTTACATATTTTATCTCGACAGATTAAATACATAGAAGAATAAGCATTTGTAAGGATAGTTTGTAAAAAGTGAGAAGAGAAACTCATCTGACGATTTGTATGTTTAGTTCCCGTCTTTCTGAGCACCTATGTAAGCACACTAGTCTCTGAGTTATTCTACGACGTTAACTCTTAGTCAACCACTTAAATTCTAAAAACTTCCAAATAAGCAAGTTAACATGCGTATAGTGGTTGAATTGGATGTCAGGGTATATAACGTAAAACATTTTGTAAAAGAGGATGATTAAATTAGTTTATTTGTTTTCTCAGTAACATGCGGCATAGAAAAGCAATGTGTTAATTATTGACAAAGTTACTCATAGTTAGTATATCCATATTACTTACAATAATTATGAATTATTTGCTAACTTCACATATGTAATGGACAGTAGTTGCAGGGATGTATATTAAAACAGAATTCAGAAATGCATTCTTCTCCTCCTCCTCCTCATTCTCCTCCTCCTTATCATCATCATCATTTATTATTATTATTATTATTATTATTATTATTATTATTATTATTATTATTATTATTATTATTATTATTATTATTATTATTATTATTATTATTATTATTATTATTATTATTATTATTATTATTATTATTATTATTATTATTATTATTATTATTATTATTATTATTATTATTATTATTATCATCATCATCATCATCATCATCATCATTTATTATTATTATCATCATTTATTATCATCATCATTTATCATACTCATCATCATCATTATATTATTATTATTATTATTATTATTATTATTATTATTATTATTATTATTATTATTATTATTATTATTATTATTATTATTATTATTATTATTATTATTATTCAAATTTGCGACACTGTTATTCATTGCATTAGAATAATTTTAAATATTCTACTGCAGTAAGGTTTATTATGTGATACTTCAAAGAAAATCAATGTAGGGAAACTATCAAGAATCAGCATTAAGGCCCAACTTATCAAATTATCTCTCTTGTTCTCTTTCTACAGGTCTAGGCGACTCGCGCGATACCTTGTATGACCACTTTTTTACCTTCTAAACATACAGTTATCGTTTGCAGGCTGCCAGCAAGCTGCGCTCAGTGAGCACTAGTTCCCTTAGCCTAGTCCAGTGCTATCACAAAACAAGAGAGATGGCAATAGTACGATTGGCTACATGAAGGTATGATCGATTCTTATTTTCAAGCTCGAGTTTTAAATGTAGGCAACTGACTTTTCATGGATGCAGAAGAAAGTATTCCATGTTATGCCGGGTATGTTTTAAAACACGAATAGATATCGATGACCCTTTTTCTACATTTCATTTATATGTAGAAATCGTAGATTTGAAATACTGAAATTGTTGGCAATGGCACACATTTCAACGCAGTAGAGTGTAAAGATCGCATTTATGGGTGATTAGCTCCGCCAAACAGTAGAATGCGTGCTGTCTGTCAGATGACGCTTCCAAAAAGATATTGCATTAAGGGGACGAAAATAACTAGTAGTGCCTCATTCCCATGAGATTTTTTTGTGTATTTTGTGCTATATTTGTAATATAATACAGAGTGTCCCAAAAATACCAACAACACTTAGTATTTTGTACGGGACGGCAAACTAATCCGCTTTCAAATATGAACCACAGTTCGCAAATACACGGCTTGAACGCTGTAGTACATGGAAGTGTGAGATGGGTGTATGTTCACATTTCATGAGTAAAACCAAAGTCGAGCTGTCTGCTTTACAATCGGGCTTCGAACTGTGTACCTCCCACGCAATTGCAGTGCCTGTATCGGCGTTGTTGAGCCTCATGCACATGACGCATTACATGCGGTTTGTTTGAAGATTTTCAATGGATCTGTGGACTTGAGCAACAAGGTCCTTCGCTGACGTCACTCACAGGGGTGCCATACACCTACTCTTCATATAACTCCACCAAAAATAGTCGAGAGGTGTCAGATATGGTGACTGTGCTGGCCATAGAACCGGTCCACCTCTACCAATCCATCGATTTGGATGTTCGACGTTGACGTGATTCCGCACAGTTCCACAAAGTGTGCTGGAGCTCAAGTTGGCTATTTCAGTAGCTGTATACTGATACGTGTCACACTGCTATAACAACGTAACTACAGGAAACTACACAAATAACGCAGTAGGATGCGCACAAGGACCCTATGGATGAATTTAGCGCATGTACAGAAATGATATGATGCTCTGGTCGTTCAGCCCAGTACACAGATGGCTAAAGGGTTGCATAGCTTCATTATTATGATACCAAAACGAATGTTAGCAAATTGCCACAAGCGTTTATTCTCAAACTGTGCCACTCGTCCAAACCATGCATTTCCGGCAGACGTTTCCTCAGTATTAGAAAAAGGATCGCCGTAACCATAGAACCCAATATTACCATCTCTCGCGTTACTTCGTACAACTTTAGGCTTGAAGTGCGGAGAGCGGTGCTGTGGTCCTGGCACGAGGAGTGGTCAGCTCTCCATGGTAATAAGCTTAGAGAAGTGAAAGAACTTCCAATAAACTGGGTAACTTCTCGCATCTCGTCGCGAGGAGGTTAACTTTGCCTGGTTGCGAATTGGCCAGTTCAATTTTTAGTAAGGTTACCTATTTAAACGGGTCCCTGCTCCTCTTTGTCTGCTACGCGACAATCTTTTGTCAGTCCGTTACGTGCTGCTAGAAAGCTCCTCTCTGTCGCACCTTCGAGATTCTCTGCAGCTGCCTGCCAGACCTGCAGAGGTCTTGGCGGACGTCAAAACAGCGGTTGATAGACTTTTTAAGTTTTTAGCGGAGTGTAACATGAGTTTGAGCATTTGAAACTTCAAATATATATACGTTTTTTTGACATTTTAATTACTTTGTTTTAATTCCGGCTTTTGCCACTCTGTTTTGTATAAGTATATATTTTCTTTTTTACTAGTACTTTTATGTTTGAATAAAGTTTATATCTAGTTTTTGCCATAAATTGTTAAGGGCGCTGATGACCATGTAGTTGAGTGCCTTTAAACCTACATTTCTCTCTCCCGTTGAAAAAGGACCAGTTTGGTACACCCAGTATATACTGAAACCAATTGAAATAGCTCAGGCGGTATACTCTCAGCGATTTCCAACTTTCGCGAAATAAGGGAGGCTGGATTTACCTCCTTTCACTTCATGCGGACTATGCCACTCACTCAGACGTGCATTGTATTGCAGTGGAGGTTTGGTTACATAAGTACGTTGCGTTTGACTTACAAAAGTACTTTCAAATCTTATGCAATAAGCATCTGTTTATTAGTGATTCCTTTGGTACTTCTTACGTTTAATAAGTCAATCAATATTTGGCATAGCCTTAGAAGATTCACCAAGTTATCGTCACATAACCTTTTGCGATACAGACTGTTAATATAGTTCAATTTGGAGAAACTCTGTTCGCAGTTATATGTAGAGCTACACTGTCTCTTATAGTACAAACTATTCTAGAAAATGCTTATTTCTCTATCTACTACATTTTAATAGACATAAGCATTTTCAGAGTTTGTTTTATTGCTAAGTTTCTTGTAAGTGCAAGGGGAATATGGAAACACATTAGGCTCTAGGCGATAGTGGAATGTTTTAAGAGCTAGTTGCTATGCGGTGCCTTTGAAATTCTGTTCTCTTTGCAAGGCCAAGACATAAAATAACGAATAACATAACATAACATTTGAGAAAAGTGCAAGTATTACCAAATTCAAACAAAAATAAAGAATATTTCGGAAATGGTTCACTCAAAACAAACTAAGCATCTGACATAAATTGTGTGTTTTAACGAGATCAACATTATTTTATTTAGTAAGTTTTTGTCTGTTTCTTTCTGTTTACCATTTAGGCAAAAATCATCCAGAATGAAGAGATCTTCTGAGGACATTCCCAAAAAACTCAAGGTATGATTTATAAACTGCTATGGAATCACCTGTTTGTGTCCGTCACTGGACACTGACTGTGTGGTTATGAGCCTACATGCCAGATACACTAGCTGATTCACCCTCCGACTGAAGAGGCCAGTGGGGAATAGCCGCTAATAACGTCTGCAAAGGGACAAGGTTGGACGTCGCTGCTCTAGATTCACTTTCCTAATACCCCAGATTTTATCAACACTGCACCACTCAAGTGATCTAGGGCTTTTTTTTTTTTTTTTTTTTTTTTTCTAGGTTGGGCGAATGATTCAGTAGATAGTATAACACCTATTCCCCATTTCCTATTTCCTTTCCTTTCATCTTGAAGGGTAACAGGGTTAGGCGCGTTGCACAATGGTGGGGGGGGGGGCATGCTACGGATTTGCTTTAAAGAAACGAATGTTCTTTCAGAGCATGTGAAACTACATATAGAATAAGGGGAATGTGAATGGGTAGCCAATGGTGTTCAATCTGAAAGTATTAGGGACCCAGTTGTTCTGCATCTGCTGCCACAGATTTGGCTCATTTGTGCTCTTGTACACCTGCCCACTGACATTTATTAGAAGCAGTAGTCCTTGCCTAGGCTTTGGACCGTTTCTCATTCCATACGCCACACTCTATAATAAAATCAATTAATAGCGAATCAATCTTGTTTAAATATGACTAAAATGATCAAAGAAAATTAATATTGCACTGTTTACTAGGGATGATACGTAGACACGGTCAATACCTCGACAATACTTTCGATACTAGGTGGTATGAAGGTATGTCTAATACATGGAGATAAACTTCGAGATCTTTTTTCAAGATTTATAGGTAAAATTTTGGCAATATTGAAAGTTGTTGAGTTTAACTTTGTTACTTATAAGGAATGAAAAGGGTCGATACTTCTTGTTATTGCCTCATACATGTCCCAAGGAGTGGCAGGACTATAATTCTTAGATACAGATTGCTTTTCCTGTGAGCGAGTAAATGCACAATAACATTTCACAGACTCCTGTGTCCTAATGAAAATACGCAAAACAGTGAGGGAAGGAGTGTAGTTGTGTAACATGCAGCGTTAACTGAGCTGACTTTACTGAAGCACTAAATCACGCTTCTGTAATATCCTGGTTGGTTGACTCACTGGGCTATTATATTTACCTACTCTGGTGACCGAAATCTGTGCATCCAGCAGAAACAAATCGGAACTTAAGACTCACATAATACAGTGCAAGGAAGTATTTCGCAAGTCAAACCAGGGTCAATGATAGTAGCCTACATGTGTACTATACTACTGCTTTTCATAAATATGAAGGCAGTTTAATAAGTAATGCAACACATTTTTCTCGGCCAATTTTCGTTAAAAAAACTGGAGATTTCTTGTGGAGCATTTTCAAACATTCCCACTCCGTCTCATATACCTTGTTTCATATCTGGCTATTGCCACTGCTTTTTACCTTTGTATATTTTTCTTGTTGCTAGTGTTTTTATTTTTTGAGTGAAATTTATATCTGGCTATTGCCATGAATCTTTTAAGGGCGCTGATGACCTAGAAGTTGAGCGCCCTTAAACCAAATCAAAATCAAAATCGTCTCATATAGCTTCTCCGATAGGTAACAGTGCTCTATGGAGCTGCCAAAGTGGCGTCTGTAACGGAGGTACGTCCCAAACAACAGAGTTTCTTTTGGCGGAAAAGCAGGGCATCTCAGATATTCATAGGCGCTGCAGAATGTCTACGGTGATCTGGCAGTGGACAAAAGCACGGTGAGTGGTTGGACAAAGTGTGTCATCATCACTGCAAGGTCAAGCAAAACAGTCTGATCTCCCGCGTGCTGGCCGGCCATGCACAGTTGTGATTCCTGTAATGTCAGAGGGTGCGAACACACTCATTCGAGATGATTGACGGTAAAACACCTCGCTGCTCAACTTGACGTTTCTGTTGATAGTGCTGTCACAATTGTTCACCAATCGGCTGGAAACCCGAAATTCACTCTCAGTAAACGAGTTGATGTTTCTGGGATGTACTTTAACGAGGAGTACGTCCTGTCCCTTACGCCTCTGTTTCTTTCAATTTTGCACATTCATCGCTCTAAGAACGTCAAGCAATACGTTTTAATAAGCACAAAACTATACTAAAGCGCACATGGCGTTTGATGGGTGGTCTACCTCCCAAAAATATAAGGGGCGACTGCTTCCTCTGGCGTGTACACCACCAGTCAAAAGTTTTCGATCACCTATCACAACTATGGATTTGTGGTTAAAACAGAGATGCAGTTTTAAATAATCTATCATAGCCCTGTTCTGATACTAAAACAAGCATAAACATGTAACGACGGAGCGATTCTATTGTGTATTTGACCGGTTCTCCGTATGGTGGGGCGCTGCTGAGTAACCACAACAATACTGACGTGTCTTTACCCAAGACGTGTCCGCTTGAATAGGCCTCATTCCTTCCGCTGTCTGTGTAGCAAGCAGTTCACATTAATTTTCAGTACACCGTGTGCAGCTAGCAGTGGGTTTGTGTATCTGATCAGGTACACACCATATTACCCCTAAATGGGATGGAAGCAGGAGATTGGAACTGAAAAACGTGCTGTAATTGTAGCTCTGCATTTCTAAGGCTATTCTAGAAGGATAATAGCAACAAAAGATGGTGTATCCCAATCTACAGTGGTGTATACATTGAAGCGGTTCAAGCAAACCGGTGCCAATGCAAGTGTTTCGCGATCTGGAAGACCCCGTGTAACATCATACAGGGAAGATCGGTTCATATTTGTACAGAGTAAACGTCAAAGGACTCGTACGGCACGTGAAATTCGCGAGGAAGTCAATAATATGCGAGCTGCTCCAATCTCTGTCTCAACAATGCAACGCCGTCTTCGTGAACGTGATTTAAAGGGGTGCATAACAGCCAAAACTCTTTATTACGGACACAAAATAAGGTGAAAAGTTGCAATGGGCACAGCAACATAAAGACTGGAGCGTGCAGGAATGGTCCAAGGTGTTATTCACGGATGAATCAAAGTTTGAAGTATTTGAGAGCCATCGTCGAATGTTTGTTCGTCGACTTCGTGGAGAACGTATGAAGAGTCAGTGTGTAACACCTACGGTTATGGTATGGAGATGATTTGCGGGTGATAAAGTCGGTGATCTCGCGCGAATTAATAGAACATTAAAGAAGGAAGGATATCACAGGATACTGATCAACAATGCAGTCCCATTTGGCAAGAGGCTTATTGGTCGTGGGTTTGTTCAGGCAGCAGGACAATGACACCAAATGTTCTTCAAAGAGAAATGTGTGGAACTGAAAATTTGATTTGACCAAGTCAGTCACCAAATTTACATCCCACTGAACTGTTATGGTATGAACTTGAGAGAGAGATGCGAAACCTGAGGTCAACTGATGTTGAAGAGCTATGAAATAATTTATAGAGCTGTTGGACTGCAATATCTGCACAAACACTACTAAATCTTATTTCCAGAATGCCACGAGTTTGTGCAGCTGTTCGGAGGGCAAAGGGTGGATACTCTGACAACCCTAAAATATAAACCATATGATATTGTATTTAATGATAGAGAGAAAAAATATATTTTTTGTTGGTCTATTTAGTTTTTACGATGTGTTTGTACATTGAAATAAAGTATCTAGTTTTGTGCATACGTGATCGAAAACTTTTGACCGGTAGTGTATATACATTTGTTTCAAAAATATGGGGCATAATTTCAGGCCTGTATTCCCCATATGTAGACAATCAAAATAGTTCATTACAACGTGTGTCCGGAAATGCTTCATTTCCGAGTTATGGCGTTCACAAAACTAAAACTCGCCGGAAAGTTTTTCTTTCCAAAGGCCGTTGTCGTGAAACGAGGCATTAGCAGGAAACAGACTCGTAATTCCAAGGCGAAGGTTACATTCAGTGTTGTGTTTGGCGTTCGATTGTGCAGCGTGTATTCAAATCGGGAGCTGGCAGAGCTGCACATCATATACGGCAATGCTGCGCCAGCTCGTGGTTTGTACCAGGAGAGGTACCCACAGATCAGAAGACATCTGTACGTCTCCATCGCCGTCTGTGCAAGCATGGGAAATGTAACTCTCCGGTTTTGGGGAGGAGACGACCAAAATCTACAACTTCAGCTGCAGAGGAGGAGATTCTGGATGATGTGGATACGACTTCTATTGGCACGTGAAGGTTAGCCTTGCAGGTGAATGTCCCTCATACGACTGTCTGGAGACTGTTGCAAGCACATCAGTTGTTTTGTCATTTGCAACATTTACAAGCCCTCTTACCAGCACCTTACCCTCCACGAGTTAGGTTCCATCAGTGGTTCTAGCAGCAGTGTGACGCAAATCCGAACTTTTCTGCCTTAGTGTTATCTACAGATTAAGCACAGTTCTCACGAGATGGCATTACAAATTTCCACAATCAGCACGTATGGGCATATGAAAACCCACGTGCAACTGTTCCACCTCATCACCAGGTGCGGTTCTTCCTCAACATGAGGGCCGGTATCATTGGTGATCGATTCCAGAGGCTCCAGAGGCAGTTCGAGTCGAGTGGGGAAGCTTATTCCCCCACTTTGACTCCATGTACTTGAAAACAGACTTACAGGGCAGGGGTACACATACTTCCTAGAAAACACCATACCTCATGTTTATGAAGACACTCCACTGATCATTCGTCAACAAGCTCACTTTTTGCATGTTGGCACTCCTGCATACTTCAATCATACGGCTCGCCGGTACTTGTGTCGAAGGTTATCTGATTGATGGATAGGTAGAGGTGACCCAACTGCTTGGCTTCCACGCTCACCTGATTTCAGCCCCCTCAGTTTCTACTTGTGCGGCCATTTAAAATCATTGATATATTCGTCTCCAGTGCCTGATTTGGAATCCCTTCGGATCCGAATTGTGGCATCTTGCAAGGACATACGCAATACTCCTGGAATTTGGGATCGTCTTCGTAGGTCAATGAGACGTTGTGAGGCCTGGATTCAGCAGGAGGTGAACATTTTGAGCATGTTCTGTAATGACAACGACCTGCGGAAACAAAAACGTTCCGGGAAATTTCAATGTTGTGAAGTCCATAACTTAGAAATGAGGCATTTCCGGACACATGTTGTTATGAACTAATTTGATTGTCTACAAATGAGGAATACATATCTGAAATTATGGATCTTGGACTTTTCGACATCATTGAGGTGGAAATGCAACGTGCCACATTTACATGACTTTCTCTACTAGCTTTTCTTCCTAGAGCATTTGTAACTGTTTAACAGAGTGTCTGAATAGTTTTTCCCGGTGTTTTTATATATTTATTTGTTAAATTTTTGTTCCTTATAGTATCCTAAGAGTTTAACTCTTTGTTTAAGCGTAATAAGTAATATTTTTAAATGTCTCCAATGAAATGCAAGGCTATTGGGCAAATGAAACCTAAGTCTAAAAGTTGTAGGAATAAATGGTTAAATCACGGCAAACGCGGACATTTCATCTAGTATAAAATAAAATAAAATATAAGTGAAGTGGAACTGTTTGGAGGTAGACAGTACTAATGATAATATGTATAGCAGGGTTTCAAATATGCAGAAAATCATTTTCGCGTGATAGTAAGTCCCACAATACAACATATTCATAGAAGCAGGTTACATTCTCACAGCGAAATAAGTTTGTAGAACATATGTACCAATATAATAGATTCCTTTCGTGTCATAATACAATGCCTCTACATCTTTACAAAATTCTTACATACATTCACACACACACACACACACACACACACACACACACACACACACACACACACACACACACACACACACACACGACTACTAATAAAAACAATTATGTGAATTAGCTATCATGTTCACACTTTTATAAAATATCCACTATCAAACATGGGTGCCTAAAGACCATTATCGAGAAATAGTGTTACTGCTCCACTATTGTCGTTTCCATTGTGCACTTATGTAAACATCAAAACAGGTGCAGCGCATTGCAGCTGAATTTGTTTAAGAGTGTAAGTAACTGAAAACAATTCTGCTAGACAAAAAATTCAACCACCACTTCATAATTTTCTTCTTCTTGCACAAATGCATTTTTGGGCGCAATATCTCCGGCATTAAAACGTGATTTCAAAGTGTCTTTAAGCATACAGCACCGCACGGCGTGGCTGCCTTGGATTGGATGTTGTGTTGAGTAGCTCCTCTTGTCACCCGCCACTAAATGTTTTGTCTGCTTTAATTAACTTATTTTAGTTAGAAATTTGAATAAACACACTAACAAACTTCGATACCTTATTTTAACACTAGAGATACAGTTTTCTACTTTCTCGATTATTTTCCCATGTAATTAACGGAACGGGGAGGGTAGGGAGACAGATAGGTAGGCTGGTAGTGAGGCAGGTAGGCAGGCAAACAGGACGGTAGGTAGGCAGGCTGGTAGGCAAGTGGTCAAATAGATAGGTACGTACCTACTAGGTAGGCAAGTACGTAGGCATGTGTGTGTCTGTGTGTTCTGTGTCTGTGTGTCTGTGTGTTTGTGTGTGTGCGTACGCGTGTGTGTCCGTGTCTTTGTGGACGGTGTAATTCAAATACGAAAAGTTGGTTAAACATCAAATTGAGTACTTAACTTGGAACTTCCAAGCATGCTACATGAAGATTTCCGACAAAACATCTCCCTTCAAACTAGGTATCCTTTATATGAACAAAAAAGCATCGTTATTTTGTCCACACAAATGTCTCTAACGAGCTTGATTAAAATACCACACGTTTAAGATACGTGATACTACATGGATTTCTTTTTTTATCTTATAATGACATCCATTTAATCGTAGATAACTACACTGAACTTCTAAACTCAATTAAGCGAACACTTTAGGTAAAAGTTAAATTGTTGCGGTGTTTACCATTTATATATATTCTTTCTCTTTAGTTTGAGTTATCAAAAGCATAAAACGTTTTTTAGGTGGTAAATCGCTATTCGTTTCTTCTCGTAATCATATCAGGAGAATGAAACTTGAAACTTGTCGAAGTATGGTTATCACTTTAATCGATTATATAATTCTTATAACTACATTAAAACGTGCAAATGTATAATTAAAGTATCTCGATTAAGAAAAAGTAGAAGAACAAGATTTTGTAAGAATATTTTATGGTAGAGTTAACAGAGAAAGTCGTGTGAATACAACACTTCAGACTTTTCCTTTATGTACAAGCATTTGCTAGGGGGAGGGCGTCTGTATCGCTTCCGCTCGATACTAGAGGCTGGTTGATGAGTCTAATCCGCGTGCTCTGACAGGCTTGACACGAGCCAATACAACACGTTTCCAAGGTCAGTTACCAAATGTTATTCAGGTGGATATCTCTACCTCCGACCATGGCCTTGTTTTTGTTTTTGTATATCTATTGGATCCCTGATTTTTCTATTAGGAAACCTTTCCATGACGTGGACTCGTCAACATCAATATGATGTTTACTGGCAACAGAACCTTCTGACAAGGCCGAATTTTTGGGTCCCTTTTAACCAATGTTCACATTCTCTGATGTGAACTGTTAAGTCTGCATTGAATACAGGTTATCGAAATTTCACAAATGATACTTCCAGAATGGCCTGTTAGTTTTGCGATTCCTAAACTTTTTTTTTACTATGGTTGTGTGGCATGTAGCTAGACGTTCGTTCTGTAAGAGCAAAGTCACTTTATATTTATTCCACTTCATATATTTGATGCAGGATGTTATCTAAGAATTGGCCTCTTCCAATTGTAAGCCTATTTTTTGTAGTGTTTAACACCCGCTTTTATTACATACGGCACCGCAGGCGGTGTCAGCCTACTTTATGTTAGGTGTTAATGCAAAGCAGACTTTCGGTGGAATTGCTCCTTTCCACACACATACATTCTTTCCTCTACGTTTGTCCTGTTTTCTACTGGTGGATGGTGGAAAGTAGCATTTAATGTCCTAGATGCGGTAAAAATTGCTTCAAGAAAAAGGACTAACACTATTGACTGTTAGGTAAAATTCTTAAAAACAGGATTTCTGCATAAAGAGAGATTAACTGTATAGAGGGTGGCCTTTCCATACATAAATATTTTTAAACCTTGGTTACTCGCGTGAATAATTGTAACATATTTACTCGCGTGGGGGACTGGTGTCACAGATTTTGTATCCTTGCTTTAAACATCAATTTTCAGTATTTTGTTAATAAAATGGTTCTTTGGACTATAATAAACAATATTTTACGTATATACAAAAACAGAATGTGTGGAAAAACATACATAGTAAAAATTCAGAGACTTCTCATAATACGTACATATTTACTCATAAGATTAAGTATATTTGAAACTGAGTTAAAAGATGTTTACATTAACACCTTTTGTTTTATAAATATACCTGAGGATACTCTTCCAGGTGTTGCCTATTGTTATTCAAATTCCACTCATATTTCACTAACTTCCAACTTATTTCTTTTGGCGCTCGTTTAATACACTACGGTCATTTTGAGGCCATTTACGCACACATCCTTTAAATGGCTAGAACAAACACTTTGTATACCATTTCCTGGTTGATTTATCTTTTGATCTTCCATATTCATAACAACGTCCTTGGGATTGTATCCTTTGTGCACAGTCTTCCACAGCTGGTTCTTCAATATCAAGCAATTCTTGAGCACGTCGTCGAATCTTTGCAGCAATTTGTGAGATTTTAGACCGGCTGGTTCTTCAATATCAAGCAATTCTTGAGCACGTCGTCGAATCTTTGCAGCAATTTGTGAGATTTTAGACCGGCTGGTTCTTCAATATCAAGCAATTCTTGAGCACGTCGTCGAATCTTTGCAGCAATTTGTGAGATTTTAGACCGGCTGGTTCTTCAATATCAAGCAATTCTTGAGCACGTCGTCGAATCTTTGCAGCAATTTGTGAGATTTTAGACCGGCGTTCAATCTGTGGTTTATCAGCCCCAATGAAATGTTAAAAATGAAATCTGCCCTCTTTAATTCCTTGAGATTTTTCTCTTTGGCTTTGTAAATGCAGAAAACGTTAAATGCAGTTATATTTAGCACCTTACACAACACAACCATAGGCCAGCGCTGCTGTTTCCTAAAATATAATTTTTCTGACATAAAGTCTACGTCTACCTTTGTCATATTATAAAATGTTACAATTTTCCGGATTCTCCCCCCCCCCCCCATTTGTTTCAGGGTCTATAGCAACATCGTGATGCATTATGGAAACCAACAAAGCAACTTATTTATTTTAAGATAGTACGAAATAGCATTTTGTCCTTATCAAAGCCAAATAAAGAGTGGATCTTCTGAAAGACAGTGGCCACGTTGAGTTACATGATCTTCACTAATCTCGTCAAACCAACGTAGTAGTGTATCGGGATCAGAGTTCCTCTCAATTCTTCTTTTCTTAGCAGCAGAGTTGCTGCATCATCATCATCATCATCATCATCATCATCATCATCATCATCATCATCATCATCATCATCATCATTATTATTATTATTATTATTATTATTATTATTATTATTATTATTATTATTATTATTATTATTATTATTATTACTATTATTATTATTACTGTTATTGCTGTTATTACTGTTATTACTATTATTATTACTACTATTATTATTACTGTTATTACTGTTATTACTGTTATTACTATTATAACTATTATTACTGTTATTACTGTTATTACTATTATAACTATTATTACTATTATTATTATTATAATAATAATTATTATAATAATTATAATAATAATAATAATAATAATAATAATAATAATAATAATAATAATAATAATAATAATAATAATAATAATAATAATAATAATAATAATAATAATAATAATATCAATATTATTATTATTATTATTATTAGCAATTATTATTATTATTATTATTATTATTGTTGTTGTTGTTAATTTTAACGACTTTTTAACTCGTTTTAATGATTTATTACAGTTAGTATTTAGTCGAAAAATGAGTATTAATATTGTTATCAGTGGTGATTTTAACGTCAATTTTGACATCAAAAGTAATGATTTAACTGGTATAACTAACGTGTTTGAATGTTTTCGATTACGTTACCTGATAACAAAAATTACCCGACCTGCATCAGGTACTTGTTTGGATAATGTCTTTACGTCCATATACCCCGACAAATGTACTGCGGAAGTTGTTCCTTCCATATTCTCTGACCACGATCCAATACTTTTTTCAGCTAATATTGATTATGATGACAATAATTTTCAAGGGAAATTAAAAACGATAAGAAATATCAATAATCGTAATATAATATATTTTGTGTATTTACTCATGAATACTAACTGGATTTACTGTATAGTATAATTAATCATGCCAATATTTTTACATATTTCTTAACTAGCTTTTATGAGACTATTAATAATGTCTGTCCATTTATAACTTTTAGACCCAAACCGAATTACAAATGTAACAATAAAAAGTGGTACAACGTTGAACTCCAAATTCTACAGGACAAATGTAGGATGTTTTATGATCTTTATGTTTATTTTGGTATGTATGAATACAAAAGCAAATATATTGAATTAAAAAAGAAATATCAACATACCTTAAAGTTGACTAAAGTGAATTACTATTCTGCATTCACTAAGAACTCTAATAATATTTAAAAATCCTCCTGGTTTGTAATATCTGAACATTTAAATTCTAACTCTAAGTCTGATATATCCCCACCTAATCTAAATTGTGAGGGATTTAATTCTTTCTTTATTGATAAGGTCAATGACATTGTGAATAACATACCCATTACTAACGAATCAATGTCCTTTCTAAATAAGTTGCCTAAGCCTAAGTTTAATTTTGATTTCTTAGAACTTAGTGTTGATGATGTTTACTCTGGTATTATGAATCTGAATAATAGTACATGCGTGGATGTCTATGGAATTAATTCTAAAATTCTTAAATTAGCTGCTCCATATATATATATATGAGCCATTAACTTACGTTTTTAATAGTTGCCTCAAAGCTGGTCATTTTCCGGATGCTTTTAAATTCTCCAAAATAATACCAGTATTTAAGAAAGGAGATAAAACCTGTTGTGAGAACTGTAGACCTATTAGTATAATTCCAATAATTGGAAAGGTGTTTGAAGCATTATTATGCAAGCAAATTGTGACTTATTTTGAAACCAATCAGTTGTTTAATAAAAAACAATTCGGCTTCAGACATGGCATGAGTACAATAAAGGCTGTCACCAGCTTTCTGAAACAGTACTATGCAAGTATTAATAACGGTAACATTGTATCAACTAGGCTTTTTGTTCTCTCGAGAGCCTTTGACACTGTCTTACGAAATATTCTTTTAGAGAAACTGACTTTTTATGGTTTTCATAATCATAGCATTCAATTTTTAAGATCTTATTTAGCAACAGGACTCAGGCAACTTATTGTAATGGAATTTTATCTCAGTTCAAACCTGTGAATTATGGAGTTCCTCAAGGATCAATTTTGGGACCTGTATTTTTTATTATTTATTATATGATCTTCCCGTTTCAATTAGTGGTGATAATTTTACTCCTTATTTTTATGCAGATGATCTAGCAATTACCTTTAATGACAAAGCTGAACACATATTAAGACCTATACTACACACGGTAACACTAGTAGTTAACAATTGGTGCAATGCCAATAATTTGATCATAAACACTGGAAAAACTACTGACATTCAGTATAAATGTAATACCAGATGTCTCAGCAGCTCCATAAAGTTTTTAGGCATTTATATTGACTCTGACCTTAGATGGTCAACACATATTAATCACATCTTTAAAAAAATAACAACAGGAATTTCCATGCTAAGAATTTTAAGTCACAGTGTCAGTAAGGATGTTCTCATGAAAGTGTATTATGTTCACATTTATTCGCATGCTAATTACGGTTTACTTTTCTGGCTACGAAGATCTTTGTACAGCAAAAAAAAGGCTGTTAGATTAATCTGTGGAGTTCATCCAAAAGAGCATTGTAAACCACTTTTTATTGATTTAGGTATTTTAGTCCTGTCATCATTCTATGTGCTTACCTGCCTCGTGTATGTTAAAGAAAATTTTACCACTTTTACAGTTTGCTCGAACATTCACAATTACACGACACGAAATCGTCTGAATTTATACATCAACAAATTTAAACTTACGAAAATTCAGAACAGTTTTATAGTTGTCTCTAATAAACTATACAATATTTTACCCGAAAGAATAAGGGACCTCCCTATCTCAAATTTTAAAAGGACTTTACGCCATACATTGATGGCCAATCCACTATATTCTGTGCATGATTTTTGTAACCTAGAATGGTAATTTTAAATTGTGACGTTGCTATACAATTGCAACGTTGTTGTTTTTGGCAATAAACACTATCTATCTATCTATCTATCTATTGTTATAGTTATGGTTATGGTGGTGGTGGTAGTTATTATTATTATTATTATTCTTATTCTTATTCTTATTCTTATTCTTATTCTTATTCTTATTCTTATTATTATTATTATTATTATTATTATTATTATTATTATTATTATTATTATTATTATTATTATTATTATTATTATTATTATTATTATTATTATTATTATTATTATTATTATTATTAATTATTTGTGGTAGGGGTAGTAGCGATAGAGGTATGCTAGTAGTAGTGCAAACAAAAACAAATAAATAACTACCTAGAAAGTGTTGCAAATGTAGATTACGGGATAAAAACCTTAGACTTTTTAAAACCCTTATTAATGTATAGCATAAGCATTGCTTAAATATAGAACATAGAGAATAAAACGTATATGGTACACTTATCAACTTTTTGCAGAAACTGTAATGTAAAAGTTCGCACGGGTGATACTCGTCACCCAGAAGTACACGGGAACACACACTATAAGAGTAACTACAGAGCTGAAAGAGAGAACTGTTGTTATTTATGCATTCCTTGAAAGGTACATGAGCCCTCATACCTGTAAGTCTGTTATGAGAACAACAGCAAATAAAACAAACACACACTTGTCACCCATGCGAGTAACCAAGGATTAATCTATTGACCAACGTTCTTTGCTAAAGTATACTATTTTAAGAATGCTCCTCCTCCACATAAACTTAGTGGACCAATGTTTAAAATCTATGTTTTGCACTATTTATTTACCGCGTATCGATGCAGTAAAGTATTATCCACATATTGTAACTGTAGTACCTACTTCAAAATTATATTTTTGTAAAGAAAACCAGTTTCCAGAAGTTGTAAGTAAACATTGATTAAACGGGGAGTGTGATGTTTCCATATCTGCTGCTTTCAACTCTTTGGAAGTTTTTCAGTTGAAATTGAAATATCTGAGATTCAGAAAACATGAAACTTTCAGAAAATAATTATCTTCAATTATTTCTCACACAGAGCCCATGACGTTCGATTCCGGGACTTCTACAGAATAGATCTTTTTATGTCCCAGCGTCAATGAAAACAGCAGTCGGGATATCATTTATTCTTGAGCTACAAGACGAAATTAAGGAACGAAAATGCTCAAAGTGCCTTTTTCCTGCGTCGATGGATTACCTTGCAATAGCGTACTCTTGCAAATCCGTGGACTGCTTCGTATTTCGTCAAATGTGGTGTGATACGTTCTCAGTGCCACTAGAGTCACATAAACTAGGGCTTTTAATGTCTCGAGAGCGCAAATTTCTTGGATTCAATTAAGGAGGTCCTGCAGGCCATACCATGAATCCCCGCGGCAAATGTAT
Organism: Tenodera sinensis; assembly: GCA_030765045.1. Classification (NCBI taxonomy): domain Eukaryota; kingdom Metazoa; phylum Arthropoda; class Insecta; order Mantodea; family Mantidae; genus Tenodera; species Tenodera sinensis. The sequence goes on along the minus strand of CM060965.1, from coordinate 144,830,729 downwards.
CTGACGGAAATTTATACTTCAAGAAATCACGCACTACCCGATTGAAATGAGCTGCTGCACCATCCAAAATAGTAACATGTTTTGGATGATGCTCAGAGGCAAATCATCAATTAAATGGTGTAATTAATTTATGAGAATCTGTGGGTACGTTCCTGCATTCAGGCGTGGAGGAAATAGGGACCAATAAGTGAGCATGAATGATTCCACCACAATCGTTTAGGATGAACCTCTTTTGATGTCTGCCCTTTGTGCTTTACAAGGATTTTCATAGTTTCACTTATCAGTATTGCAAAGGTTAGATATCAACGCGAGTAAACCCATTCTCATCAATGAACAATATTTATGCTAAGAATCCCGTGAACATAACATAATTCTGTAACGTGCAATGGCAGAAAAATCTTGTGTACTCAAGGTCTAATACACTTAACTATTGTATCCAGCAAAGATGGTAGAGGTACATAAGGTTTTCATGCAAAATCTCTAATGACTAACGCCTTTCCTTACTGCAATGACTTGTGCTATCTGATGAGTTTGTGTTCACATAACAAAGAATTCGTTCTTCATAATCTTCTTCTTAACTCCCTTCGTCTACCAACATTCGAAACGTTCCTCTCATATGAGCTACTCCTTCTCTCTCAAGCACTGATTAATTCATGAGGAGATTCGTGAACAAGATATGTCGGAGTACCTTTATGCATAAGCCCCCACATGCTCGTAATGCATTCTCATCTACAAGGCGTTGCATGTAGTGCACATCACTCTGTTTACTAACAGAATGGATTTTCTCTTACCCTCTGTACGCTACACATACAACGAAAAAATCAAACAATTAGTAAACAACAATTTAATTACATTACTTATTATTAGTTTCAACGAAGTTTCCCTTAATAACTTTACAACAAACGATTTTCAGACTGCTGTACATATGAACTCTGCTGTTTTGATGTTGAGAGGGCGTTTCCGAAATATTTGAGACCAATAAAGATACATCCTATATAAACATTGACCAGCAGAATTTCTAATATTTTACATATTTTCATGAAGTGTGTGTTGTCATCTATTGCTAAAGGTGTGCTTAGTGATGTGGAGAGAAATAATTAAAGAGAATGTAGCTCATATTCTGCTATAAATGTCTTTCACCAAAGATAGAATTGTTCTATGGTAAAGGTTCTCACTTTACGACCGGTATTTCATGCCCGAAGCTATGAATGAAAAGTGGCTACAGATCTGCAAACTCCAAAGATTGAAAATAAAATATTATAGGTTTATTTCCTCTCCATGACTGTCAAACAAAGTCCGAGCTCCAGTCACAGTCCTTTTGACGCTCTGGGTTGTCTGAAGCATTCATTTAGTGGAATGCTTAGCATGGGAGTGTTAATTACTCAGAGTGATTTACAATACGCTAAACCTGTCTGTGAAACCAATAAACGGATGAAATATGGTTGATTGCTACTGAAAACATTTATAAATCTTAAAAATAACGCTTCTCTTGCTGAAATCAAGTGTATACGATTGTTTTAAACCTTCATAAGATTTAACAGTAAATAGTAAAGCAAAACCTCAAAAAATAGATTTTTAGTATTAAAGGTCGAAAAGATAGAACCAGACTGCAAAATATCACGTTTCAACTGGGAGTAGAATCAAGTATCTTCTCATCTTTTCGCTATTCTAACAAAATGAGCTACTCTGTAAACATGCCGACATGGCATTCAAGTCTCCAAATGACACATTGTTTTAGAATTCCACAAGCTCTTCTCTCAAATTCATTTTTGGCAGCTTACAACTTTGCAAGCACTTTAAATTCCGGGCTTAATTAAGAAGTATTACATGGCGGCGAAGGCTAATGTTAAAACAATAGAATCATTTGAACCACGAATCTTCGTACCGATATGTTATCATGGCGGCTCAATTGGCTAGAACAGCTCATTCTTAAACGCAAAGAACCTGATAATACATCTTAAGCTTTAAAATATTGAATAGAAAACATTACTCTTTACAGGAAATTACGATAAATTCATAATATTGGTACAACAGACCGCTGAAAAGCACATTTCTGTTGTTTAACCTAACGATTCACTTAGTAATACTTCTTTCTCTCAAAGTACAGCTTTCAGATTAATACAAAATATATTTGAGTTTTGTATTCAATGTAGGTAAAAATATGTTGGTTTAACCTATGTTATTACCAATGAACGATATCTGTGACAGTAAATATGGTATTTTAGAATTTCAGAGATTAATGGAAGAATAACACTGTACTGTTATAGTGTTAACAAAGATGCAGTGAAGGAAAATAGAATCAATCAATTATCGGCCTAAACTTGAACAATTGTCATTTTAATTGTGGTTCTTTGGTTCTACTAATAAGTTGTGAACCTAATTCTTACATTAGACTTGCGAATAACCATCCCGTCATATACCCCTCACGTTCATCCCTGTCCACTCTGTACATATTGTGCATCTACTTACTGTGTACGCAAAACTCACCCCTCATTCCTATCTGCTGTGCATACTTGGACAGTGTTATCAGAAATCGTTCAGATGACAAACAAGCTATCGTCTAGGCTGGTAACTTCGTCCACACCTCACACCACCAGGTCAAGCAGCATTGCTCACGGATGACCTGTAAAACTTCCCTCTGCTTTACCTGACACTTGATACTTGGTACGCAATAAATACCTTCTTCCATCCAATTTCTTAATTGATATCTTAATTCTTCTTAATTTCTGGCATTGCTTCTCTTAACGGTCATACAACCAGTATTGGGTGTCAGAGACCAGAAGGTTCATTAATCGAACGGTATCTTTGTCCCGGTGTGGTGTCGATACCACAGAACCGCACCGCATAGCACCTTAGTCTGCATGTAGAGAATATCCTGCAGGAGAATACTTCGCTTATGGCGGTTTTGAGCACCCCTAGGACGAGTGGTGAAGCCCACCCAGCAGCGAAAGAAACAAAATTTCACTTTCACATTATTAGTAAATAACAAAAATGTTTGAGAAACAAAGCTGTCATCTACTACGTCAGTTAAGTCCGTAGTAATCAGGAGGTGTACAGGATGATTCCAAACTACTTTTAGAAACCTTGAGTATAGATTCTCTACATCAAAAGAAGAAAAAAATGTTAATATGAACATGTGGCCATATGTGTTTTGTTGTTATTAATGAAACGGACTCGGGGAAACCATGGAAAACCCATAGGTCAGAGTGGGTGGTCGCCAAGGATCGAACGCGGGATCCCGCGAATGCGAGTCACAGAAGTTACCGCTGTTGGTCTCGCTTGGAAAACGGATAGGTAGTGTGCCGATTTACCTGCAACCCGATTTGACTGCAGTGACTTCAAATTTCTTCTTGGACATTTTCTCAGTCTGGAACAGTAGTGCGACGGTTGAAAGAAGCAACCGATTTCACTCACTCCCTAGTAACGCTTAGTTTAGCAGGATATGACAGCGAAATGAGCAATTTCTGCGCTGCTTGTAGCCAAAATAAGCAGGGCCGGTAAAGAAAATTTTCCATGCATATCTAAGATGTTCATATGATATATTCTCTGCACACTATTCATTATTTTATAACGCTGATAGAGACAATGTTTACGGAAGTTCATTAAGTTTCATGTTAACCTAAACAAACATTCGTAGAATCAGATTGATCACAAATTTTTCAGTAAAACGGGGATAAGCAAATTTATAATAAGGGTAGGCTAGGAAAACTACAATACGGTATCTTTAGTACGGTACATAAGTGAGGTAGTAAATGGTATTACCAGTAGTACTGGTACGGAAAGGAACATAATACGAAATACAATAAATTAGGAAATTCAATGAGAAACTCAAATATAGTGATTACCAGAAACTGCAGTTATGAGTTTGGTCCCTGTGATCAAAATAAAAATTGTACTTTTCGCTTCAAATTAACAGTACTCGTGATTACTATCAGAATCTTCCATATGAACTACAGTATACTTAGAGCAGCCTCCAAATGTTTTTGAAGATACTAATGTTCTGAAAGCTAAGGGACCCTTGACATACCCTCTCTCAGCTTTGAGAAGGTTCGAAGCTTATCGCTTTCGGTTTCTAGAGGAATCTAGTAAACAATGATCACATAACGTTACAACATGATCGTTGTAGCACCCAATAGGTATGCAACACACCTAACGTTCAGGTAATGCGCCTAGGTTCTCAACTAATCAATTCTACCAGGTAGCCTACGGTAATTTTACAACTCTGGGCTAGGTTAAACAATCTTCGAGAATAGTCAGATGATGCTATATGCTGGCCTTACAATGCTATGGTATCGCAAGGAACAACTGGATAAAGTACTTTAAAGAATAGAATGTACTTAAGTGCCTAATTTGGGACATTCACACGACTTTCTCTCATTAGTCGCCTTTGTTTTTATATAATCCCAAATTATTCTTACTGAAGCTTTTTTTTTCGGCTTACATCACATCAATTGAGATAAACCTATGCATTAATAGTTGAATTACACATTACGTGGGAACTATAGGGGGAGCAGAGGAAATAAAATCCATATTCAGATATTTACAAACTGGATTGCTATGCTAGGCTAGAAGTTCCATACCCTTTCCAAAAAACTAAATAGTAGCAGCACTTTTTATATTGCAAAGCGTTTGGAATTCAAACAATTGTAACGGATGTCTCGGAAATGGCTGATGCTACAAAAATATACCTGAAAAATGTGTATGTGTTTAAACAGATGTATATTTGATTTTTTTTTTTTTTTTTTTTTTTTTTTTTTAATGGTTAACCGTTATATAGAGTTGTACATAATTTACCTCTAAATGCACAGTTTCTTATAGTTGTTTCCAGAAAATGCAAGATGCGCACTTAATTTGTCATGTAATAATCTAAAAATAAGGTAGATACGACATTCTAATTAAAATCGTTATAGCTATTTCTGAGATATTGGAAACACCTTTAAGAAGCATCCAAATAAAGAATACACTGAAGAGGGAGACTTTTTGAACTTTTTTATGTCGCATCTTACAAAGATATTGAAATTGAATACCAATTTGTTATTTATCGGACATTCCGTTTTTATGTTATACCTATTGCTCATAGACGGGCACTACACACGCACTATGGAAATTTTTCTAAAAGTGCTTTATTTAGGATTCAAAAGCATCAAAACATACACTCATGCTGTAATCTGGATACGGAATTTTCAGTGACTAAAAGCTAGTCCTATGATAAGAAAGTAATTGGAATCTGATCACTAATGAGAAAGCAATCAAAACAAATTAGCTGAAGGTACAAAAAAGTTATTTGAAATTAATTTTAGTTTCAAATTGATGTGTCTTTTTGTGCAATAAGCTTTTTCCCTTAGATTTCTATCTTATAATTTAATCGTTACACACAATTATATAAAATTCCATTCAAATGAAGAGGACTAAACTGGTTAATCCCAGAAAATTCCACACATATTATATACCATGCGAGTCAGCTGACCCTAATTGTCCAGTTTTATGCAACCCGCATTTATACTCCAACATGAAAACATCGGCCCCTATTCTAGGTTCCAGCCAAGAACTCAACATGGATTTATTTGTCTTCGGTTATCTCTGAAGTTACCAGGTAGCTCAGTTGGAACGAGCATACGATTCGTAAGTCATCCATGTACTGTAACCGTGGTTCGAATCCCCTGCGTGTAATAACCTTTTTACTGCGTAATGTTTACAAAGAACATTAGTTCACAATTATTCTGTGCAAACCTGTTATCATTTGAATTCGTAGTTGTTTTATTCCTAATTTATGGTATTATAGCATATGGGGATATCTCTTCCGATATAGATTTTGAGTTACTTGCACTTTGGCTGTTGATTCTCCGTAGATCAAAGGCATATCAACGTACTTGTCTGTCCAATACATGGTGAAGGAATGGTAAAAAATATCGTGCGACGGCATACAAGAATAAAGGGAGTCGGCATTCATAATAAGGCACTACATAATGCCAGTCCAAAGGGGCAGAAGTCCTTATTCTATTATAAAATACAGACAACGAAAAACGTATTATATCCTAAACCCTTAGAGACTTTAAAATTAGATTATTGTGAATTCGGTTTCCAAGTTTTGACATGTAGTTTACGCCAAAATCTAAAGTAGCCGTTATTTAATAATTTGTGCGCTTTGACTGTACGGGTGCATGGTGGATAAGGCGTGTCTGTAATTTTTTTTTCTGCAGTCAACCCGGCTCTAAGTACAAGAACCCGCCATTTTCTTTTTACCTGATGTTAATGTAACCACATGATAAGTCCGTTTTTTCAAAGGCGTTTACTGAATTGCGTTGCTATGTGAGGCGTCTAGTATCAAAGACGGACATAATCCCAGCCAGTCGACATGGCAACTTCAAGTGTTCCTGTCAATCTTCTTGCATTAAATTTAATGGCGTATGTAGTTCCATTCAGAAATGGACAAAATTAATATACTGTGACATTTAAAATATGTGGTTACCCTTAAACTGCAACATAACGCCATCCAGTTAAAATGGGGACTTGAACTCACTGTGAATATGTTGTCCGTCTTTGATACTAGGGGCCTCATGTATACTCTAATAAAAAGTTTGTAAAATCGGCTGGAAACCCGGAACTCGCTCTCAGTAAAGCAGTCGTATGTTTTTGAGGTGTACTTTAGCAAGGAGTATGTTCTGTCTCTTAAACCGCTGTTGCTCTAAATTTTGCACATTCGTCAAAACTGGACTAAGGCTCACATGGCCTTTGATCGGTGGCCTACCTTCCAAAAACATAAGGCGCGGCTGACTCACCTGGTATATGTATACATTTGGCATGCAAACGTATTGAATATATGGTATTACATAATATTTGTCATTTTGACAAAGTGAAATGTTTCGAGCTTTTTTTGTCCCATTTATATGCCACCTTTAGCATCGAAGGTTATATCCGTGTATTTTAATCTCTTGGAACAATTGCTCAACGGGAATGGTGTTCAGTCGATTAACGGTGGTTTTGAACTTTGGTTTTCTATTATTCTGAATTAACTTATTACACTAAACTCACACACACAGATACACACTCTCATTCATACTTCCAGAGCCTTGGGAGGTTGGGGAATAATCCCGGCCTCCAGCCGGGAATCCAACCCGGACCCCTTTGCACAGGGGCAGATGCTCTTCCGACAGAGCTATATGGAGTCAGCCAGCCGTTGAAAAGTTGTCTATATTAGGTAATAAAGGTTTTTTTCTGGAAAATCTTGGTGTCACATATTTGGAAAATATAGAATTTGGATGGGTGGTGGAGGAAGTAAAACGCCATTCATTGTCCAATAAATAAAACATAAATGAATATTTTGTGTTTAACTAAGTCAAGTAGTCGAGTCAATACAAGAAGAAACACAGCAAGTACAAAAACAATTTTCTTTATAAATAAAGCACAAATGGGAAGGGCGGAACGTTGCGGCAAAGCGAAAACGCAATGTCGGAGACAAAGGTCACACTCAAGAGGAAATGTAGAAAATGAGCTAGGTGCAGCAGCACTTAAACAAAGAAATGAGTGTATAAAAGCATGAAGATGTGGTTGGCAACCAATCTGAAGGCGGACCGGTTGTTTGCTTCTTGAGTAGCATGATTGTTTAACTTGGTCCGTGCACTGTTTATACAGTTGTACAAACGGCAACTACCTAACTTGTGTGCAAACATTTAGTTTACTGTCGTTTGTGTCCTAATTACGGTACAAACCACGGATTTGTGATTCATCTGTATGTGATGTGGGTTGTGGCCATTCTGCTGACATACTTATTTCATAAAGGCATCGCTTGCTTGCAATGAAAGTCAAACTCAACAAGCGGGAAATGACATCTGCTGTGATGCATTCAGCCTTGCTGCTTAATTGCGCCATGAAATACGGGCTTTCGGATTAGAGAACCAAAACCTGTTCGCCGTGAACCATATGTCCCTTCTGGCAAGCACTATGCGTGGTTGAATAAACCCACGGCGGTGATGGATAGCGTCAAATTAAAATTAATACGACAGCATATGTTTACATATATTAAGAACATGAAGGTAAATAATGGTACCGTGAAGTTTAATAGTATCTTTTGAGAGGTTATTAGTATTATAATTCTAAACAACTCTAATTTCTAGACAGTTCTCATTTGTGGAACCATAATTTTAGTTCTAATTTGATTACATGATTTCCACTCTGAATATATATAATTAAGTGCCAACAAAGGAATTACCTATTTTAAATTTGTTCATTGTGTTTAATATAATTTAAAAAGATGTGTTATTCAGCTCTTATGTTCGTATACAATACATAACATTCACATATGTTTACGACGTTTAAATAGTGTAATGAAAATTACACCTAGAAATTTGTAGCAATAAATAAGCTACGACAGTCCTGCAGGACAGGATAACTCTAATTTAGTGTATATGGTCGCCGGAGTATGCAGAATGCTTTGCAAATTATTCGAATTGTTCTATGGAACCTTTAGGATAGGTGGAGGATCAATTAATGGAATGTCAGGAAAGGAGAAAGAAGGATAATCGAGTTACCAGGGAAACTTAAGGAAATAAGTATTTTTAAATCATTCGAAAATCCAACATCTTGACCGATATTTTTTCTGGGACACCATGAAACTTGTTCTATATATAGTTATTGGTTAAGAAATACCACATATCAGTAGAATTTTGTATGTTAGCAATTGTAACAAGAGTTTACAACTTTAAACAGGATTTGCGTTGAAATTGCAGAGAGATATGTGACAAAGTTATACAACAGATTAGAGACATTGTTTCGTATTTCACACCAAGTCTCTCCAACTCTTCTGAAAATTGTTTATATAACTTTTAATAAACAAAATATGTCAATTTTGCCTTTTTTAAATGAATCCCCAGAATGTGTGCTCAGCGAAAACGCAGTACATGTTCAATATGTCAAACATATTGGTTTACCACCCCTTCAAGACGAACTGTAATGTTTCCGATCATCCTACGTCAAAAGTCGATAGGATAGCCACTCGCAGTTGCGTTAGATTACGTCTTTTGTGGCGCTAGACTGTCCTTTAAATGTAATAGTCACAGGGACTGTGTGGTGGCCTTATTGAACCTCCCTGAAAACGTTCTAGATATCGATGAGACATCACACGGTGCCCCAAATGTTCATTTAGGAAATCCAAAACAACGTTTTCTGTATGAGAACAAGTTCCATCTTGTATGAACCATTGCATCTCCATTGGTAACCCTGTTGCATAGAGTTGCGGAAAAAAAATTGTTCTGTAGTGCGCACTGTTAACTGTATCATTGAAAAAGATTGGACCAACAATTCCATGTTTGGAAATGGCACCCCACACTTCACGTTTTCTTCATATTTTTCAATCATCAGTATCAGGAGCGTCTCGTACACCTAATCTGAGAATCATGTGTTACCAAACGCGCCATCATTTCCAAGAGTTTAAATCGCCGTACCTTGTCATTTTCCGTCAGCTTTGTACAATACTGCCTTTTTGTATTGGAATAATTTCACTTCAGCATGAAGTACTCTCTGATGAGAATGACGTGAGGTGCTCAATTGGTCTACTACTTGCCTCCTGGATTTTCTAGGGCTTCGTGTCAAAACCACTCTCACAGCAGAGATACTCTCTGCAGTACGGACTTGTTGGTACGGGGTCGCTTTGGCTCTAAATTACAGCCATCAGTTTCAAATGTTGTGGTCAGCCTGTACACTGTCTGTCTGCAGGAGGCCCACCTTGTTCGAAAAGGCACATTGAAGCGTTGATGAGTATCTGTTATACTCTTCATTTCCGCGTAAAACAATACAGTTTTCACTTTGTGTTCTAGCGTCAACCGGCCTTTGTCTACCATATTATTAAACCTAAATGGGAGCGACACACATGCGTAACAGTGACAATTGCTGTCTTCTGTTAAACCATGCAAGAGCTACTCATCACAACATTGCAAAGCTGCCAACCTACAAATAAAATATGTATTACACAATGTCAATGTATGACATTTCGTGCACCACCCAATGTTAAATATAGCTGTGATAGTTTATCAAAATTCCTAATATCTTCCATTTCGATGCCCCTTAGGTAACAAAATATAAATCTTAGCTACAAGATCAACGCAGAGTTAAGAATGCAAAATAATTTAGGGGACGATAAACTTCGTTATTACTGGCACAACAACGCCTGTGGTGTCCTGTCCTGCAACCAATATGTCTCCTGCGGCTCCTTTTAATCCGTTTCTACCGGTGACGGAAGTATAAGTTACCCAAAACTCACACAAATAATAAAGCACATCTCCGAAATAGTCCATTCTATATAAATTAGACATAAATTGGACATTTTATTATAGTAAGATTGCGTCTATCTCTTGCGGTTTACCATTTTTGTAAAGTCATCTAGAGTATAGCCAGAAAATACATTTCATTTTTCATAAAAATTTCTCACACATATGGCATTTTAATCAAAGTCTACTTGTTGCATCCTTGAAGGACACTAACCTTAAATACCAGTTTTTAACCGACTTTATTTTTTAGGTAATATGCTGTTCAAAGACTGACATACAGACGCACAGGCGCACACACAGACATACACATACATGCTTTTTTTCAGGGAGGCTTCAAAACATATTTCCGATGAAATCTCGACATGAATATTTGGGTGGATTGCAATACTTCTGTTTTACTATACGTAGTAGAGAAAGTAAAAATTATTAGTGCTCTAAAGTGAATTTGGTGGAATAAATATATAACAAAAAATGGAAAATTGCAAATATATAAGGCAGTAATGCAAAGTGCAGAAGTATGGAAAATCTCTAACAGGAGTTAAAACAGATGTTCTAAGAAGGTTAGCAGGAAAACCAAGGAAATAAAAAGAAAGAATAGACAGATAAGAGAAGTTATGAAAGTAGAGGGAGAACCATACATCAAAGTTATAACAGACACAAGACCACTACTATGGCATGGATACGTAAAAGCAATGACGGAGGAACGACAACCACGTCAAATTATGAAATGGACCCCACCAGAAGGAACGAAGGAAGACCGACCAGCAACGACATGGATAGAAGGGATACAAAAGGCCATGACTTCAAGATTGGACCCTGAACAGTGTGGAGACAGGGAGGAATGGCGTTTGGTTTCCGGAAGACAGCGTCACCAGTCACAAACACCGAATTCAGAAGAGGATGAATTTTATTTGTGTATTTATGTCCTATTTGTTTGTTTTGCGAGTGACCATATGGACAGCCTGAGGACAGTACAATGCAGTGTTGATGGATTTAACGGCCTGTGTTAGGGGTGAAAATGAGGTTGAGAGACTGAATGGAACACGAGACTGCTCCTTGACCGCTGCTATTTTTCCTATTGTATATTTTGAGTCCAAACACATCTTGGAAGGTTTGTAAAGAGCTGAGCTTTAGCTGCTGTTTGTACTTATTCTTACGTTACCGGACGCGCTTGCACGCTACACGAGGAGCACTTTGTGGCCTCCAGCGGCGTTGTAGAGACTTAGTGATGAAATGGCAAACTGTGATATTACTTTGCAGTCCCGCATCTAAGTGAGAGAAGAGATGACGCTTGAATTGGTTTAAATTCAATTTGGACACGCTATAGGCCAGGCCTTGGTGAGTAGCGAAATGGGATGAGTACAAGAACATTCCACTTGAAGGGCTGGAAGCATATTTCGCAACGACGGTTCATACCAGCCTCCGCTTGAGTGTCTTTTTTTATCAGACATCTTGCACTCAAAGTGCTCTCTTTAGGACAACTTTCTATTCTGTTTTTAAAACTTTGCATTATACTTATTATTGTTATTATTAAAACGTGATACCTTATATTTTGTAACTATGTTTTGGTCATTCTCACCCCTCTACCACGTCACATAAAATCTGATTAACTTCCCGGCCGTCAGATCCTAATAATTAAGAACCTAATGCTTCGTTCTCACAACGAATCTCATGAGAGTCCGCAAAACAAACAATAATTCTGTTTAATGGGGAAGGAAAATTTTCATCACAACAGTAACTTATCTCGTAGTAGGATGAATTCAGGGCTACTATGAAGGTCTTTATGTTCTAGCTGTGTTATTTAGCTTTAGCTCAACAATCGCTTAAGTTACTGCTGTTGGACTTGATATATAATGCATGACAGACTTAATTAAGGACCTCTCCTTAGCGCGGTAATAGCACTGCCTGCCTATCAAACGGAAGAATGCGTTTGATTCCCGGTACGGGCATGAAACATTTTTTCTTGCTGGGAGTCCTGGTCCGGGGTGCACTGAGCCCCGGTATGTCCCTGAGGGGCAAACTGAGGAGCTACTTGGTTGAAAATTAGTAGCCCCTGGTTGCAAAAACTGCATTCTGGTCAGAAGAGACCGGGCCATGCCTCACCTCCAGTACTGCACCCCGCTCATAACGCCTGTGGTGGGCATGTGGTCGGGCTGTAGGCCTTATCCCAGACACGGCTATTGGGCGGAGATATTAGTCAGACTTGATTAAGGCAATCATCGATATTTCGTTATTCGTATTCCCGTTGAAAGTTATAATAGAGTAGGAAGTCAGAATTTTTTATCTCTTACCTCCGATTCAATTTTTTTAAAAATGTCAAAGAGCAAGAATTCCGTAATGTACGAGTAACTACTGTGAAAGCTTCCTTTGCAGAATTTCAAGAGGGTGTTTATTTAACTGGTTTCCTAATTGACTCATCATTTGCGTTTTAAAACAACTGCGAAATGCATAATTGGTATGTATGGGTACTCTGAAAATCAACGCAATGCTGATAAAAATAACAAATCTATTTTCCATTAACCTGGTTGATAATTATTTCAGAATTACAAGGAAGTGAAGCTTTGTGATCTCTATGATTAAGTCCTTCCTGGTTATTTGTTTTGTTTCTTGTGTTTCATGAATGTCCTTTCCTTTTCCATCAGTTGTTATACCTGTTCACATAGTGTTAAGCATGTCAAATGTCCAGAGATTTCCAGCAAATTAACTGCTGATTTTGGAAACATTACATAAAAATACGTTTATATACTGTTCAAAAAATCTAATATGTTGCACTTACATCACTTTGTCTACTCTTGTACTCTGTAATCTCTTATTCTTCTATCTTCTTAATGTTAGTCGACATAAACATTGCCAGAAATTATCTTATTGTTGATCTTCTTGTACGTGGAAGAGCACATGAGAATACAGTAGACTTTGAGACAGTAAAATCTTTTAAAGCCGGTCCCTGTATTCTGGCTTTGAAATTCCGTTCTCTTAGCACGACCAAGAGATAAACAAGTGAATAACCACCTTCCATTTCAGAAACATATAAACATTGCAAAACTCACATAAATAACAAGGAATATCACCAAAATTCACAAAAATACATTCGGACATAAATTGTGCGCTTTAACGAGATCTACATTTTTTCAATAGTAAGATTTGGCCAACTCTTACGGTTAACTAGTTATACAAAAGTCATCAAGAGTAAACAGGACTACATGTACTATAGCTAGAACATTCAAAATATACATTTCATTTGCCATACATATATTTAAAACATATTTTAATCAAAATCGTTAGAGTGAAAATGAGAAAGGGTAGCTTAGAGTGGAGGGATTTTCTTCAAAATATCCGTGTCGCATTCCTGAAAGATATTAAACTTAAATACGACTTTGGTTCTTAACCGTATTTTCGTTTTTGACTTTCACTTTTCACAGAAGGACACACAAACACGCGGAACTTTTTCTAAAACTGCTTTTTCTTTTTGTATTCAGGGGCCACAAAACTATAATTCCGGTGAAATCTGGACATCGAATTTTTGAGTCGAATACAATACTTCCCCTGCTTAGAATACGTAGTAGACAAATAAAAACCTAAAACGAATTAATAGAGGAATCTCGTCATTCAGAATCATGAAAAGCGTGAAGCTGTGAACTGCAGTTCCGAAGCTAAAAGTTAACGAACGATTCTTGAAGGACTAAAAACCCCGCAATTATTCCAGTAATGAGAATGAACACATTTCCTGTAACGGTCCTGAAATCAAAGATGGAGTTATAATTCACGGATTTCGTAATTATATCCACTACATTTGAACTACAACTCAAATATGTAGCTCCACATAGGTCTGGTTGAGTGAAAAATTTAATCAATATTGAAATACACATTAATTGGAGATACTTCTGGTCTCTCACTCAAAAAGAAAGTAAAACGCAGGTTGTCTTTCAAGTAAAACCCCACGTTGGCTACAGAGGTATCCTCATCCCTGGCTAGCTAAAAGGGCTAGGATGTTCCACCGGAAGGAAATGGGAAGGGAGAGAAAACAAAATTACGGCTAATCAAGGGGGAGAGGTTACTGGGAAAAGGAAGACGTGTAGATAAGGGCGTGGAAATTAAAAGGATATGAGCTGAAGGGGAACCCCAGCTCGTCTTCTTAGCTTTTACAGAAGCTAAAGAAACAATCTCACACTCAGGTTGTCCCAGCTTTACGTTATTAGATAGGATTACAGTCGTTCATGAAATGAGTTTCGATTTGCTGTAGGACCACATTAAATGAAAGAAGTGTCATCGTAGCCGGAATGCGAGCCGAGGGTCGTGGAACAAACTCTGCTTCTGTGAAAATAGGTGTTGGTTAAAATTTGAATTTCATCTTGGTTTAAAGGCACTCAACGCCCTTGGAAATGGGGTCATTGCAAAAGCTATAATTAAATGTGAATATAAAATAAAATTACTGGTAAAAAGGAAATATGCATAAATATACCAAAAAAGAGGCAAAAGCCAAAATTGGAAATAAGTTATAAAAAGGTCAAAAAGTACAAAATCTTCAGGCTCATATTTATCTTTGCTAAAATCTTCAAAACTTTTTCCACCACTTGTTTACTGTCCACCAGAACTTCTGCAAGACTGTCAGGTAGTTGCAGAGAGTTTCGAAGGTGCGATAGGAAACACACACTAGCAGGTTGTGACAGACCGACTAAAGGTTGTCGCACAGCAGACAAAGAGGAGCAGGGTCTCGTTTAAAAAGGTAACCATGCGTAAAATTGCAGTAGCCAATGCATAACCGAGCCAAAATCATCTCCACTCGGCGAGATGTACGAGAGGAAGTTACCCAGTTTATCGGAAGTTCTTTCACTTCTCTAAGCTTACCACCATGGAGAACTGACCACTCGTCGTGCTAACATGGGAGCACCGCTCTCCGTAATTCAAGCCTGAAGTCTTCCGAAGTATGTAATATGAAAATGATTGTAGCTTTTGCTGCTATATCCACTTTTTAATTCCTCGGCAAACCTACGTGACCAGAAATCTGTGTACACACCACGTTAACGCCAGAAGCGTGTAAAACATGGAGGGAATTCTGAATACGCTGTACAATAGGATGGTAGTTGTACAACTCACAAAGGCTCTGAAGTGCACTAAGAAAATAACTCAAAATCAGGCAGTCACCTAATATAGCATGACTCGGTATATTGCATACAGCTCTGCAGTATAAATGGAAGTGCTAGTATGAAAACCGAATGTATATGTTTCGGTTCCATAAACATAAGCGCACCCAACACCGCTGTTAAAATTTGAAGAAACAATAGTCGCTGAAGAATAGAAACTCGTAATAATAGGTCCTAATTATACACATACAGCTTACGATAGAGATGCTGAACTGTAACAATTTTCATGTTCCATCCACAAAATGCTAATCGATCGGATGGTGTGCACATCCTCGCATTCAAGTGGCAGGCACTTCCTACGTAGATCGGTACTGAAACTGACATTCCCGACCCTGCAGAAGATGAAATTAGCACTACGTTTCCTACCGAGCAATTCTTCCAAAAAACTCAAGCTCATGTTCAATGAAATGCTAATTGGAAAATCTGATGTATTGCACTCAATGACTTTCTCTACTCTTGAACTAACCATTCTTGCAAACTCTTATTCCTATATCTTCTTCGTGTTATTGAGATAAACATTTGTACAAATTATCTTATTGCTTATTTCTTTGTAGGTGCAAGGGGAATATTAGAATACAGTAAGCTTTGAGCGATAGTCAGATTTTTAGAGCTTTGAGATCCTGTTCCCTTTGCACGCTTAACATATAAAGAAAATGAATAACGATGTTGAATTTCACCAAAGTTTTGAGTTTTCCAAAACTGAGACAAATAACAAGGAATATGTCCGAAATGGTTCACTCCACAAAAAATAATTTGGACATAAATTGTGTGTGTTAGCAAGATCTACATTTTTTAGAGTAAGATTTGGTCTATCTCTTATGGTTACGAGTTATTAAAAAGTCATCCAGAGTAAACAGGCTACATAGGCTATAGCCAGAAGATTCAAATTATATATTTCATTTGCCATTAGAATATCCTAAACAAACATACGTCATTTTAATCAAAATCGTTAGAGCCATTTTCAAGAAAATTAACATTTTCCGTGTAAAGGGTAGTATAGGGTGGGGCTATTTTCTTCAAAATCTTCGTGTCTCATCCTTCAAAGGCATTAAACTTAAATATCAACTTTGGTTTTTACCGACTTTTCGTTATTGAGTTGTGCTGTCCACAGATTGGCAGACCGACAGACCGACAGACAGACAGACAGACAGACAGACAGACCGACAGACCGACAGACAGACAGACAGACAGACAGGCAGACAGGCAGACAGGCAGACAGGCAGACAGGCAGACAGACAGACAGACAGACAGGCAGACAGGCAGACAGGCAAACAGGCAGACAGGCAGACAGACAGACAGACAGACAGACAGACAGACAGACAGACAGACAGACAGACAGACAGACAGACAGACAGACAGACAGACAGACAGACAGACAGACAGACAGACAGACAGACAGACAGACAGACACACACACACGCGCGCGCGCGGATCTTTTACTAAAATGCTTTTTTGGGATTCAGGGGGTCTCAAAGGATATATTTCTGGTGAAATATCGACATCGAATTTTTGGGTGGAATACAGTACAGTACAGTACAGTATAGTACAGTAGAGAAAGTGGGGAAAAAAAGAAGAAGAAGAAGAAGAAGAATAGGAAGAAAAGGAGATACTCAGAATACCATAAACAAAGTAGAGGTTTGATAACGAGATGCTCAAGTTAGAACACGACCGAAGGGAGTTAGTAAACAGATAGACACGTTAAAATAAGAAACGTTATATTGTGTAGTTTTGCAGGCTAGTTTCATTTGTGCATTTAAAGTAAAACATGAATGAAGACGATGATCGTCATGGATCACCAGAAAAAATGTTAAAAGCAGTCCAAGATGCAACTACTAATATACTTCCAGAAATATTATTATCAAGAAATATAAGATATACATTTTCACAATTAAAGTGTCTTTGCGTTTAGTTGAAGCTATAACTGTAGGGCGCTCCGTCACAGTCATCAACGGAGATCGCCTTGCCAGCGGTCCCCAAAGGCTGCCTGGTGAAAGGTCCAAGGACTTTGCGGGTGACTAAATTGAAGGAATTTAACACAATTGTACTTGTGAATTCAATACATATTGTGCTCTATCAATGTTGCCACTACTTTATTTACAGCCCTCGTATTGATAATTGTAAGTTAATGATAATTGTATCCTGTAACCCGGGCCTATTGTACCGACGACACCAGGGAATACCTCAATAAACAAATCTGAATCAGAATCTGAGTTTATCAGCCCGCCCATTGAAAAAACCGAACATAGTTTATGGTGAAACGTCGGCATGTTGAAAAAAGCAATAGGGCGGGGTCCATAGAGGAAGCAAGGAAAAGGGTTATAACTTGAGTGTACAGAGGGTTCAGAGTTTTCAGTCGGTATAGATGAAACTTGCGAGCAAAGCGAAGGAACTTATGAAATAACTTAAAGGAGGAAAAGTCCTAGGAAGGATAGGTATTATCTGGAAATGTTCTCCAAGCTAAGGCCAATAATATCCTAACATAGTAGTGTATGTAATTACCACAACTTATGCTCTTAATTAATTGTGAAGCTTTCGGCGGCTATTAGAACTAGCAGCCCATGACCTTAGAATAAATGTGACCACATGCTATACCGAAGATATGATTAATTTGTAGAACGTATAACATTTCTCAAGAATCAAAGGAACGGACGAATCTTTCCAAGCTGCCAAGAAACCATTTCAACAAACTGGGCGAAAGCTAATAGTTAATACTTTTTATAGTACCTAGACAGATGAGAACATAAAAAAAGATTGTTATGGACTGTGTTATAGTATTAAATGAAAAGCATTGTAGCTTACAACACTGGAAACAAAGCTCGTTTTTACTACAATTTGAGAGCCGTAGGACCGTAAACGCGCGAAGTACTTACAAGAGCCATGCCTCCATTAACATCCGACAAACAGCGTTTTGTACGAACTGAAAAATCTATTCGATTAAGGCCAACTTAATTTTATAGCATATTGCAACGTTAAACCCTCAATATAACAGAGCGTTTGGGAGAGTTACTAATCCAGTGGTTCCCAAAGGTTCAAGCTACGTCTCAATAAGCTGAACCATTACCTTGGTTATTACAAAGGCCATTTCTCCTAAGCGCTTCTGACTGAGTTTTATTTATAATAGAACACAGCGTTTCGGCATCCACGATTGTACAGCAACTAATCCAAATGTAAAAATACGGGATTCAGGGCCAAAAGTAGAACCCACATTGAGATATATAACAAAACAACCACAAGTGGCCTCAATGGAGCTACTGGTTCAGCTCATAAACGAAATAATTTCTCTCACATTAAATTACGCATATTATTATCAGATACGTTGCCGCTTCGATATATTAGATAAGAGGTGCGAAACAAAGAAAACATTCAAGAGACAGGTCATTTTGAATCAATGATGTCATTATTTAAGATATTATTTGACGGAAATTCATAAAGTAGCGTCCATTGTTTTCTAAATATCAAACTTTCATAGATTGTTGCAAAACGGTTGTTTTATTTCATTATTTACAAATTTCCTCTATTTTCTACCTACTTGCCACATTCGTTTAAACGTTTGTCCTGATGTCCTACAAGCTTTTGTATGCTCACGTTATAGAAGTGTGTCGCCTGTGAGGATAACCAACCATGACACAACCAGTGGATAAATGCTTTGAAGACTACCGAGAGAGCTGAAGCTCTCTACCCTAAAACCAGGAAGGCGGCAACCGATTGCTACTCCTTACGTGGGTCTTTCCATTAGGCCAGGTATGGGCACGAGAGGGAAGGTAGCAATTGAACTTGCCTCACTCACCCCACATTCTCTTACCGAGTGACGAAGGTTGTTTGATAAAACACTTGCAGTGGTGGCTTCGTTCCATCTGCGCGGTAGTAATAGTTTTTACGCTGGTATTAACTATTTTGTTTACATTAAACATATTTTGTGCACAATAATAATTATTACAGCCGTCTGTCCTGGCTAGGTGAATTACACAATCTTTGAGTTTATAACCTTTCGTTATCTTATGCACGTAATACCGTTCTGCTGCCGTATGATATACATATTAAATTGTTTCTCTTATTTTGTTTCTCCATTGATGTTTAGCCTTACAAATATTTTAGAACTATTTGATCAACATAAATTGTTTGCTTTTAAACTTAATATTGTGTACAAACTTTGAAACACGAAATGCAATAGTTTATATTAAATAAGCTAACAAAAAACTAAAGAACTAAAAGTGGACTATGATCCTACCCTTTATATGTTTTCAAATACGAGTATTCAGAAATAATAAATAAATACCTGTAAGACCACCAGTTTGACTTATGATTCTGATCAAAGTGGCGTTTGATATTCCAACGCTTTCTGTTTGCAAATTGAAATGCTCATACTAAACAGTAAACTTTCCTGTTCTTGTAACTTACAATAAATTATCTCTACCACTTCATGAAACAGCCATACTCACCACTGAATCAGGTATGTCGGAACCTGAACAGCAGTGAAGGGGTTGGATGGCCGGTAGAGTGAGGTGAGAATGCGGTGAGTTGAGCCGATTTTGCCCACGCCTGTGTTAGGCCAATACCTGATTTGCTAAAAGACCTCCTACTGTTACCCAGGAGACGGAAGTCAATACGGCACTTACGCACTTCAATCCCTCCGGAAAGACTATCGATAACCTTGGTCGGGCCGCCAGACGTCTAGCTTACCGGCTTCTAGGATTGCAGCCTAATACCCGAGAAGTTGAGGCGTCTCACAGCCCCGTCTTGCCAAATCAAGACGTACGCAATCTCCCATGGTATCGGGGACCACTGTCCTGTCGAGACCAACCCAATTCCAACAGCTCCCATACGGCCCGACATACTTCTAGTAACATAAGAAGTACCACGAGTGCTAGGGGTACACAGCGCTTGCACCACAGTAGCTGCGGAGGGTGGATAAATACTGGATAGTCGCCGATCTTCACAGATCTTTACATCCACGGTATCGATAAAATCTTCTGTAATTATGATGGCTAGTCTAATCACAGTTCATTGTGGACATTGTCTAGTCCGCCCTTGAAAGCTCTCATCCATTTAGGTATACACTTTGCTGTCAATCGTCCCACTGGGGCCATGCACTTCACTGATCTGTCGTGAATATCTGCTGCTGAAATGTTCTTTGCTGTCAAAAACCGAATCACCGACCGTATTTTACAGTTAATGGGCCCATAGATTATTTTAAACATTTTGAACTGACACTGTGAACAGCACTTTGCCTCACTATCAATACAAATGGCGGCGTTTTACACGCAAGGCATGCCGGAAGTCGATGCACATGCGTGTAATTCGATTACCTATCACACTTCGGACTTTACTTTCCGATTTATCCTCGTATTAACACATGAAGGTTGGTAACTTAGTTCCGACGAATTGACATGTAGGACGGCATGGTTCCCCACGGAGAAAAGGGAAAGAGAAAAAAGGGGAATCTCGTGGCATGCTACAATTTATAATGCCAATCTGTCGTAAAAGTGTCCGCGGCCTCCTGTATGCTGTTTATGTTAACACTTTGAATTTTGGAACAAGCTGTCTACGTCCTTATGAGTCAAACCAGTGGAACGAAAGGGAACTTAAAACATATGACATGAAAACACAAAGAATAAAAACACAGTAGCTAAGCGAACATATAAAAATAATATGCTACCACCAATGGTAGTGTAATTCCAGCAGTAAACTCCACTCAATTAAGCCAAATCCTTAGAGGAAGACTTCTCTTGAAAATATTAAACGCTAAATCAGACAGTAGTCTCCAGCATCACAATTGCTTACACATGCTTTCCTGTTCTCCAAAAAGCAGTTCAAATCGGTGAAAGATGCTAAAGTCAATTGACCGCCATCCACATTATGTCAAGGTGCTCCCATAAATCCAGAGAGAAGAAAAAAATTCCAAGAGAGGATCCTACAGTTCTCAACGAAGCTACAATTACAATTTTTGAAAGATATTCCCTTACATAATGTAGTTTAACATTATGCTTTGAACCCGTTAATCTACAATACGTAATTTAAAAGGTAAACTAAAAATTACGTCAAGATTAACTGATTATTCTAAACTGTTTGTAAGTTGTTATCCAATGTTTACGTTGTAAATAACATAACGATTTAATTTTTTCATGTTATCGTGTTAAATCTACTATTATATCTCCTATTATATTGTAAATTTGCTAACTGCAATGAAAGAATTAAAATGACATGTATAAGTCACTAAAGGACCTTATTAGCTGACTATAAATAAGGCTTAAAAACTTCGTGGGGCTGTGCTTATTGTTAACCTGACTGGAATTCCAGCTGACCTGTTAATATTCTTTTTAATCCCCCTGGAAATACTATAGCTGTAGAATACTGGAGCAAACAGTTCAGGTGTCGGCTAACATATTCTTATCGATTACTTTGAATTTTGTTCCAATTCGAAAATATATACTACTATGAATGCACGACTCTGGGTAAGTATATCCACATTGCTGGTAACTTCACCAAACAGACAGCAGCTTGTGCGTTTTGTCCACCACAAACCTCACTTACAACATGATTCCTAATGCACTTTGATAAAAAATAAATACTCCAACGAGTCGCGCATATCAAACTAACAAAAATATTACATACTCTAAAAAAACCACAAAATCCTGTCCAGTTACTTCCTCTGTATCACTTTATTTTTCTTCCAAACTTTTGCACAAAAACACAGTTGTCTTCTACTAACGTTAACACAGTCCACAGTCTTTCGTGACATTACAATTCACGTTTTTTTTTTTTTTTTAAGGGCTTCTCCACCCTTCAGCAGTTGCAGTTGTATTCCCATTTACCATTCTTTCTGTTTGAACAAGTCATCCTTCCCTAGGCATCGATCATTCATTCTATGAATGTTTCCTCTCCAAGCTTCTCTTGGCCTGTCCCTCTTCCTTCTTCTACGAGGTGACCATTCTAAAAAGGCCTTGGGCCAACTACTCTCTTCCATTCTTCTAACCTGTCCATACCATTGGAGACCCCGCTTTTCAGTTCTCTCCACCACTGTATCTTCCATATCCATTATCCGTCTCTCCTCTTCATTTCTTCTTTCCAATCTTGATACTCCAGCACTACGTCTTATTCCATCCATTTCCATTTAGATTTTTGATCTAGGATTTTAAAATTTTGTCTCTCTATCAAAGTCAATGCCTCAGCACCATAAGTCATTATACTTTCCACCGCAGTCTTCAAAATCCTCTCCTTTGTACAGTTCAACATGTTTCTACTCCACAAAACCCCATTCAACATTCGTATTCGTATAGAAATTCATATAAAAACTAAGAACTGTTTTATTCTCATAGCTTGATTCAGTCCTTTCACTGTGTTTCTTGACTTTATCTGTCTCTCATACACTAACTCTGACGATGCAATCACTTGACGCTCGTTAAGTCTCCTCCACAGCTGTTTCGCACACACTGACACATTGACCAACTTATGTCTTTAACTTGTCTGTGTTTTCCTCACTTCCTTGTATAGAGAGGATGAAGTCACACGGACCTTTCCTGACTTCCACAAAGGTGTCAACCATGACGTAGCCAGCCAGATCTTTCTCGAATGCTCTGGAAAACCTTTGTGTTGCCGTTTCATTGTTGTTAGTCACATGTGCGCTCTCGTGAGTGGTATCGGTATACTTGACCTTGTGCCTTTGCTCGCCGGCCTGGTAAGAGTTGTGAAGTAGCTTAGCCGCGACAGTTCTTTGTTTTGGGTCGCACCAGGCGTCACAATGTGTAGTTTGAATATGCCCTACTTTTCAAAAGATCTGTCTCATTTTTAGTGTATGTAAAAATCCTATACTATATATTTATTTATCCATATATAATGTAAACATTACAGGTTTCAATCAAACATTTACTATATCAGCTTCATCACATAATTAATTGGAAAACATAAATAGAAAGAAAGTCCAAAATAAGCAACCAGAACACTATAAAATTGGTGACAAAACAAATCATAATAAAACATAAGCACAAAACACTCCAGACAATACAGTAAACATAAAACAAGAAACAGAGGAATTATAGCAAATTGCACTAGGTACCTGCATTTTCATATTTGGGAGAATTTGAGACCATAATATGAAAGGATGCAGCATACAGAACAGGTAGCTGTTCACATTTACACATGTTAAGACGAAATCTGGTGCCATTAGTGCAATCCATTTGATTCGGCGAGAGCAGAGATTTAATGTTGTTTTAGCTGCGAAAACAAGTAAGCAGTACGAGAGATAATGGACTTTTTTGCATTACCTTGTTTTGGACCGAGCTGGATGTATTACGTGCGTCCTACGTTTATTGGACTAAAAGAAAGTGAGTTTGATGCAAACGGGTTGAATTACTTCGCCTGGATGTCATGGAGCCAATTGCAGAACGTCCTGGTGGAACGAGTCATGTCTGTACGTCGTGTCTGACAAATTGGTGCACGGTCAATGGCAGCGCAAATTGGAACGGGTTTGGTTTGACTTTTACCGCCCTGCTCATTACCTTAGGGCAGAGGTTCACCCGCTTTCCTATTAGACTCCACAATTAGTTACTGCTCTTTCCTTTTTACACTGTGCCTATAGGACACAATCTCTTTTACTGTGCCTGTTTGTTGTTGTGTCCTAGTAATTATTTCTTTTTTGGCTGCCATGTCCTGAACAGTAGCTTTTAAAACAAAGCTATTAAATATTACATCCAACATACGAAGGCAATGTGAAAGTCTTCCTGTGAATCTAATTTCCTTTTAATTAAGAGATTAGTGAGCTAAAGCAGAAAAATTGATATGAAATGCTTAAGCGAAACTAATGATGTATCTATATATTTGGAATAGTAAAGTGGAATTATCTCGTAGGTCTACTTTTCAATTTCCGCAGAATAGATGTTGTGTTTAAGGGAAATAGCTTACCTTTTATTTTAAAAGTTATAATGTATTGCGACGCCGGGGGCGGCGTACAACAAAGGACGGTCACAGCTAAGCTACTTCACACCAAACACTAGACAGGCGAGCAAACTGAGGTGCTCAAGGTCAGGCTATAAAAGTGAAGTGATTATAAAGCACAGGATTGTAAAAATGGTTAAAGAACACAATGTCCATAATGTAAATAAAGAATAAAAAGAGCGATGATCTAACTGAACAAACCTGCATAGGAATAGGAATAAAATAAAGAGCTTCGGTCCCATTTTTTTAATCTCATGTATAACGGCGCACTAGAAATCTAAGCTATAGATTGTGAATACAGGAATTAAAATAGGTAGTACCTTATGTCAAACCTAAAGGTAAACTACCTACAACAGAGGGAGCCCCGGCAACACGTAGCCCCTGAGGGCTCTTTGTGCTTCCTCGTGACCCCTGGGAGAGAAGAATGAGAGAGAGACCCAAAAGGTTTACAGATCTGGATGACAATGGGCGCAAGCATGGACGGATCCATAACGATTCCAGATATAAAGCCTCGGACGACGCCCCCACTGTAGGCTCTCGCCGGCAGCGGTTCCTGGCTAGGCCTGGATGGATGAGTCCAGCTGGATATATATCAGCGACAGCAGGATAGAAACCTTTACAACAATATATGATACCGGGCGTAGATTCCCGTCTTACATCTTTCACAACCGCTCCGGACTACCCTACATCATGGACTTGGTGAGGAAGCGATCCCGAACCATGGACACCAAACTGAGTTCCCACACCAACCAAATGGTACGGGCACTAGGTCAATACGACCACAGAACACCCCGTAGAACGAAAAGTTACCGCCTTCCTAAGGACGCCCTTGGGTAATGGTAATGCCACTCCCATCATCGAACACATACTTACCCCAACACCTATTCCTGCTCCCTTTCTGCATCCAAACCTAGATATGCAGGAAGAAACCATTGCCTACAGACACAAAAGCTTGAAACAATTTGGAACACATTCTATACTGCACAGATAAAGTCGCAATAAGCGGCTAGGTGCTGTGGAGATAAACATACCGTACAGGAGGACCTGTACGACCTGGTTTCGAATGCTGGAATGCTGGAACCTTTACAAAGGACAAGTCACAGCCCAGCAGCAACTCGCCGCACAATGTCACCTGGTCCTTCAACCTTGAAAGAGATGACAAAGGAAGATGGAAACAAGAAAAGGTGGACGGGAAACCGTGGTGTGAGGATGAGCATCCTAGTACTAAAGTTTAAGGGGGAAATCACTGAAAACCCCAAGTTAGAGTGCGCAGTCGGCGGGAATTGAACTTGTGATCTCACGATCACCTGCACTACTGCTTGCGCCACCTAGCTCGGTCACCTTATGTCAAAGACATTTTCTTTTATCCGAATATGAATATCTAATTTCAAAGAACAACTGAACAATTTTATATTTATCTCTGATGAATAAAAAACAAAAGGGCTGCAAGAAATAATAATTTAGTAGACCTTGTAAGAGAACGAACAAAGTCATCATCAATTTCTGGGAGATATATTAAAAATAAATACACATATTTATATACAGTAAAACAACGCAAGATGATCAGTATAGGATCAATTCTGGAATACGTCCCACAAAAAGGCCAGAAAATAAAAGAAAGAAAAAACTGTTAAAAGATGCAAGTGCTACAAAGAATCACAGCTGAAAGCTTGTAAACTAGAAAGGTAAAAGAAGAAATTACCATTATTCATACATATTGTAAAGATCCTTTGGGGGACTCAATCGCCAGTCAGGGTTAAGGGTTAAGTTTGGAGCGTTCTGTGGTGGTCATCTGTATCGGTGCTCTTGCCATCAGGATGAGCGCACGCGGCCACTACCGAGTCTCGAATTCCGGGCTGCACTTGAAATGTGTGCCTCAGGAGTACGAGAACTCCCCCAGGTACGTCAGTTTAATTTACCATTAGTGTGTGTCAGTCCCAGAAGTCCGAATAAATGGCGTGGCCGAGTATTTTTTGTAGAACCTGGTGTTTCATTTGCCACCCTCAGATTTCCATGATATGGAAGTTACTTATAGTGTGGAATAAGAGATGAGTGTATTTCTGTCATTATCAAACTATAGTGGTTACTTTGTCCTTGAGATGGACTAATTTCTTATCAGTCTTGTGCGTCACTTGAAATAGCATGCACGTGAGTTTGATGTTTCCCCGAACCATCGTACGGAATAATCCCCGGATTATTGTTTCTTTCATAAGTGAACTGTATTGCTGTTTTTTGCTTCATTTAATGATATATTGCTGATTTAATTTCAACTTCTCTACTTCCTGAAGTATTCTTTTAAGTGTGACACAAAGGTTACCAAATAGGATACGTCTTTATTTTTTTCCGAAATTTGTTATTTTTGTTGTTTGTATTTTGTTGTTTTTCTTCTTTTTAACTTGTATACAGTTGTTAACGGTCTCCCTTGTGTGCGACAGATGTTTTGTTTAGTTTTATTTCCTTCTTGAACTCCTTTCTTGAGAAAGTGATTGTTCTCACGTATTCTTACTGCAAATTTGGTACAGAATAAAATATTTTCAGAAAGTGAAAACAATGACTAAATATCATTCACCTGCAATGTAGTCGGTAGTCAATACATAACATCCCAGTAGCGCTTGAATTTGCAAATGAAACTACATACCTAAGCATCTATATGTAAGCTATTGTTTCACCATGAGGTAACTTTGAGTGACAGATATGCGGCCCTATAGCTTTCGTCACAGGCCTTTCACTGAAGTGGGAAGCAAGGAAAATCGCTTGTCAGAACCTCTCAATCCAAGACCAAGGTTGACTGATTGCCTTATCTGATTTTCCAGATGATCTATCCAAACCGGCTTGGGTTAGGCAAACTCAATAGGAAGCATAAAGTTACCTACCTTGACCTCAAGAAGAGCACCAGCGTAACACGAAAATATAAATGCATATGTTAATCAAACAGGTGTAGGCACAGCCTGTCAATGCCTAATTTGCACATTAATTTTCAGTAATCAATAAAACGGATTTGGAGTTGAGGTGAACGGAACTCACTACGACTGATATTTGGAGTTGTATAATCACATCATTTGTTAATTTCTTATAAATCCATATCAAGGGAGCATAGCTACAAATCTTAATAAATCTAGTTCTTATTTAACCTCAAGTAAAATCTGTTCCACCTCAAATACTGTCCTTCCATTGATATTTTCCTCCGTGGAGTGTAAAGAAGCAATCGCTTTGTTACACCATATATATCTTTGACAAATATGAGTTTAAGTAATAAACTTATCAGTACTGTTTAGCAATTACAAATAGACAAATTAAAAAACGCCTCGGGTCTCCCGGGAAGTAATTTACCAAATGGGGAAATGAAACCTTAGTCATATCATAGCAATACTGTTAATTGATAACAAACAAAGTTATAATAGAATGGATAATCGCAAAAACAGACTTGCTGTATTTTATTGGAATGATAAAAGGTGAGTTTTCGAAATGTCAATACCACAAATCACCCTTAAGCTCCAGCATACATAGGAATAAACTAACAACATCGCTTAATTTCACTAAAGCGCCAAGTGAAGCTAATTTT
The DNA here is from genome assembly GCA_030765045.1 of Tenodera sinensis. NCBI lineage: Eukaryota > Metazoa > Arthropoda > Insecta > Mantodea > Mantidae > Tenodera > Tenodera sinensis. The sequence continues at coordinate 144,802,833 of CM060965.1, read as the reverse complement.
GCCAGTTTCTGCCGTAGATCAAAGCATATAAGTTCCTTTGTTGTGGTTAATTTATTATGACAATTACTCATATAAATGTCACGTGATTTCATCTTATTTCAGACACTTGAGATTTATGTTTTGTTAGTTTTGACTCTTGTAGCTTACTTAACAGAACACAGATTTAAAATTGATTATAATTGGCACAAAAAGCAGAAAATTACTAGCCTGGCTTACAGAACTCAGTTTATTTTAGATACAATTATCTAGTTACAATGTTAGATAAGGGGTAGTTGTGTCATAGCCTTCTGCGGTAGGATGCCTTAGGCGGACAAACAGTTCGTTAAACTACTAGTTATTTACTCTGGATATTCTATTCATACGTGACTTGGTTAAAATTAACCAATATGCACATATAAGTTTCATATTCAACCAATGACGGCCTTCATTCGCGAAACATTTATATTTCATTATCACCTCCTCTGCTTTTTTATGTTATAAGATTAGAGAATCTAGCTGCATTGTCCTACAGATGCCCAACAGCTTATTAATTTAAATGTCAAAAATAGCTGACTCTCGCTATGGTGAAATGTCTAACGCTGAAACACGTGAAATAATTCGAAGAGGGAATTCTCAGAACAGACTACAACAGGAAATATGTTTGGAGTCAGTTTGACAAATTTTGTATTGAGTGAAATTATAAAGTAACAGGTGATATTTGACACTGTCAACATCTTGAAAGATTAGAGTATCAATATGATAATAATGTAAGTCGTGCCAATGGACTCTAATGCGTGTATCCTGCTTCTTTTTCTTTTAAGAAGTTAATAATTGCAATACAGCATTTAAATAGCATCTAATGGCCAATATAGTCCTTTAATTCGTGAAATAAACGCAAATAATAATGATAAAATTCTCTACATAAATTTGAAACTCACTCTTGGCATTAGTTCTGATGAAAGTGCTACAAGAAAGGTCTGACTATGTACAAATGTGCAGAGTTCAACTAAACATCGTTATTCGATACTAGTAAAGTGACATTATTACCGAGAACAAATAACGAGGTTTAACTGTATCTCGAGATTGTGGAAATATTCTCTTGTGAAGAAAGTTTAACAAACAGACTGTTTTATGGGACTTTGTTTATAAACCCACCATTTCTCGGTGCACGGCTTTACGGATTAACAAACTAGGAACAAAAGTGAGAAAACAAGCGTTTAAGAACAATAGCACTGGCTTTACTATATGCAATATGTTTACTCTTTGTTCCAGGATACGTCACGTGGTAGACTGCAGCACGATGATAAGTGTTTACTTTAATGTCTCTTTATGCACAAACGGCAGAAATAACCGACTACGTCACAAACAGAAAATAGAGATAGGAGGTAATACCGCTTTGGTAGGATACGTCACTGATTATTTAAGCGTTATTTAAAAGCTCCGAAATTCTTTCTCCTCTGGCAGTAGTTTCTGTGCAAGCTGAGAGAATGCCGAATAGATTTAAGTATTAAACGTTTACTGTGTATCAACCCATCCAATGATTCTCTCCACTGCTTGCAGATCGTTATTGCCTTCTGGAGCATAGCACTTGTGATATCAACCTTAGGAAAAGCTTTATAAGTTATCTTTGTAACACCAACAGTTCTTATGCTGGAGTTTCTTCCTTTCTTAGTGATGCAGTCATTTTAACCTTATTCTGATACCCTTTGCAATACTTGAAACGGTATTTAATTTACCGTAGATTAACATGTCAGAAGAATTGTTTAAGTTCAAATATTGACGCGGTGTTTCGTTTAAGCGCTAGACGAGTTAACGTCATAGTTTCCTGCCTCCCACACAGTTTAGTTATTTACGGCAAAGTCAACAATGTGAATTAGTATTGCATTTACCTTAGTAAGACACACAATCTGAATGCAAGAAAAAAACACAGAACACATAAATAAAACACAAAAATATCATCGTTTACAGTTAATCACAGCGTTACTATTCAAAATTAGACCGACGAACTTTTAAATCACAGAAATGGCTGGTGTCTTTGTGAGAGTACGGCAGAATAGGGCACGTCGATGCACTCAGTGTTAATCGTAATGGGTGTGCGTTCCAACATTTACTTTGAATAGTAAAGCACACTAAATAGTAAATACATTTTCGACGTCGCTCAGCTCGAATATCTAGAAGATATGAAATTAGAAATGAGAAAATACGACAGAAAGTGAAGACCAAAACTCTATATATATATATATATACCTGAACGAGAGAAGTGGTATGGATATGTCATGCGTATGGATCGAGAGATGTTACCGAAGATTGCACTTGAATTATGTATTTAACTCTGATGATCGCACGGGGCCTAGTAGGCCCGTGTTATATTTGTGTGCTTGTATACCTGTATTTATTTTTTTAATTTCACTTTTCCAAAGACATGCTGCATAAACTAACGATGAAAACAAATGCAGCAATATGTAACGAGAGTAGGCGCACAGTGTCTGGTTGACCCGAGCGACACGAAACTGCATATTAATCATTCTTACAGCCAAATAAATAAACAAATAAGGTTGTTGCTACAGCAAACAATCGAATAAAGTGTAATGTTAGATGTCACGAGTCAGGTAATTACGTAGGTGTATTTGTTTGCAGTCTATGGCGTTTAAATAATCCTAGGGGTCCTTCAGGCCTCTATTGACCAAGTTAAGAGGTCAAAATAAAGCGTTATGCCCAAAAACATGGATGTAGGAAGTCATGGAAACTATGAAGTAGGGAAAATTTAAAAGAGGAGTATTAAAGCTGTTATGAGTAATTTTTTCTTGTTTAGTGACTTTTCATATAAAAATATGTAGTATTGTACGTATTCTCAATAATAGTTCCATGTTTTTACGTCACATCTGCAATAATAAAAAATACATTTATTGTAGCTCAATCTTTAAAGCCTAAGTTTACTTTCTAATAGATCAATCCTAGAAAAAAAATCTGTCTTGCACTCACATGACTTTCTCTACTCTTGTAGTAACCATTCTTACAAACTTATTCCTATATCTTCTTCGTGTTAGTTAAGATAAACATTTGTATAAATTATCTTTTTGCTCATTTCCTTGTAGGTGCAAGGGGAATGTTAGAATATAGTGGGCTTTGTGCGATAGTCAAATGTTTTAAAGCTTTGAGATTCTGTTGTCTTGGCACACTTAATATATAAAAAAATGAACAACGATGATCTATTTCACGAAAGAAGTTTTCCGAAACTCACACACATAACAAGGAATATCTCCGAAATGGTTCACCTTACAAGAAAATTTATTCAGACATAAATTGTGTATTTTAGCAAGATTTACATTTCTGTACAGTATGATTTGGTCTATCTCTAACGGTTTACCAGTTATGCAAAAGTCGTCCAGAGTAGATACGACTACAGGGGTTATAGCCAGAAAATTCAAGATATACATTTCACATGTCATCAAAATATCTCAAACATATGACATTGTATTCAAAATCGTTAGAGCCATTTTCAAGAGAATCAACATTTTCGAAAAATGTTCCGCGTAAAGAGTAGATTAGGGTGGGGCTATTTTCTTCAAAACCTTCGTGTCGCATCCTTGAAAGACATTAAACTTAAATACCAACTTTGGTTTTTAACCGACTTTTCGTTTTTGAGTTATGCTGTCCACAGTCACACAGACACATACACACAGACCCACACACGGACCCTTTTCTAGAAATGCTTTTTTTTGGATTCAGGGGGTCTCAAAATATATATTTCCGGTGAAATCTCGGCATCGAATTTTTGGGTGGAATACAATACTTGCCCTACTTACCAGTAGAGGAAGTAAAAAGTAAACTTACCAATATTATACCACCAAACATTTATAAAAGAACAGATATTTTATTGAGCTTTCTGACACAAATTATAATGTCGCTTTAAGTTGTTTGTAAGTACGTACCAATAAGAAGTTTCGAGCAAGTAAGACATCTCACATTTTCTACTTTTACGGGACGAATAACCTTTCCACCCATTCCATTTTAAAAGAACGCTTTCGTGGATTATTGGGCAGTTTTTAATGAGACATGTGTTGCGATAGTCAATCTACCATGCTGGCTATCTATGGAGAAATAGTGGGAGAGGAAAAGCTTGCGATATAATTATGATTGCCGAAATGACCCTCTATGTTATAAAGTCTAGTTAACAAAGGTGCCCTAGCTTGCAAATGTAATCTGTTGTAGCAGTCAGCAAAGTTACAGCTGTTTACCTCACAGAACACGACCATATGGGACATAATAAACTGCTAATAACCTTACAGTCTTCAAGCTGCATCTAAAAAGTGATGTAATTTCAATCTAACTATACTGATATAATCCTTTAAGTACAGAAGAGAGAAGCTAGCATCAGTTTTATTTGTACCTTTTAAGAAAGCAGGTTTGAAATTTGTTTCCCGAGTGCATTCATGGGTAACAATTGCCTTGGGGAAACATACATACGTAAAGACAAATGAGGTTTCTAATTTTGTGAGCTCTGTAGGGTTGACGGAGCAACCGAGGTCGGCCGCAGTGGCTTTGTGAGTTTATCCGCTTCGTTAGACGGCTTTTAAGGGAAAGTTGGTAACATTGATGCACGTTGGTTCGAGAGGATTTCCAGTAGATTGACGTATGTCAAAGTTTTGAACTTCGGTAAAATCCACAATAAATCATTTTTGAGTTACATACATCAACGCCCAGCAAAAGTCTACCTTGTGATTTTTGACAGTCACAAACAAGAAAGCTTTTTCTTTAAACCAAGGGAATTTAGTTTCAAAAATACACCTTTATATACATAGAACTGAACGTTTAAAAAATCGACAAATGATAGCAGTATTTTTCCCATAAAATGGTACAAATAACATTATAATGGTACAGTATAATTTTGTATAAACTTCCTAAGAGAATGTTTAGTCACTCTGCTATCATTTAGTACGTTTTCCGTATTTCTGATATTTTGGATCTAAATATGTATTTTACCTGAGCTAACAAAATACAACTGTTCGTAGGGTTTGTTCCAAAGATCAACATTCACAAGTTGGTGTAACGAATTGTAATAAAGGAATACACAATTTAAACATTAATTTCTGCAGTGTTATTTATTTACTTCAGGCCTTCAGGAATTTTATTTTAACAGTATTATGACAAGAACATGCTCTTAAAGCCTGGTGAAGGTTTAAAACAATCCATTATTACAATTTATATTTAGCCCAATTGTATTTGTATACATACATGTCAGTCTTATAACTGCGGTATTTGATTTTGTTTCTTTACTTTATTACAAAATTATCTGTGCTTTGCTTTGATATTGTCCATGTACAAAATCCCTTCTTGTCTTCAATATTAAAATCTTTTATGTTTATATGCAACTAAGCTGTGCCATTTCCATGTTCAATGTTCGCAGACCTTTATGACTACCAGTAAACTCACTGAACGCAATACATTACAATCCAATCCATTCCAATCCAATCCAATTCAATTGGTCATATAATTTAAATCAGATCATGTTTATACGATGTTAATGATTATTCTGTTGGATTACATCATTGAGGCTTCAAAGATTGCTTTCATTACCTTTATATAAATCGTTGGTAAATTAAGAATTGCAAATGTGATTACTGTTTATTTTAATTTATCACATTTAAAGGTTTTACCACTTTGTAAGCCGTTGCGTATTAGTCCCTAGACAATATTCTGGGATTGATTTTCTACACCTCTAGATCTTGCATGTCGGGCGATAATGACCTTCACAGTTTTGCGCCCTAAAACCTCACTTCATCATCATCATCATCGTCGTCGTCGTCGTCGTCATCATCATCATCAGCCCGCCTCGATAGCGTGATGGTTAGCGTGTTTGCCTCACGTTCAAGAGGTCGCGAGTTTGAATCTCCCTTAGGGTAAGTTATCCGGGTAAGTTTTTTTCCGAGGTTTTCCCTTATCCTGAGAAGACGAATGTCGGGTAACTTAAAACTCCATGGACCTCGGACTCATTTGAGCATCATTTCACCCGTTTCATTCATTCACTGTTCGATATGACATTACGTTGGAGGACGGTAATTTAAAATAAATCATCTTCTTCATCACCTCCACCACTACCACCACTTTGCGTTGCGTTCCTTATACCTCTTCTCCACATCAATTGTATCTTCATGCAGGAGACTAGTTCAAAACTTTCTTGGGCACCTGCTTTACGGGTTCGAACCATTCAATGTTTCCAGATGATCAACGAGATTCTGTTTTGAAGATAATTTTCCATAATAATGTCTTTCCTGTTTTTGTCAAGACGAAGCACATGTTTCTGTTTATCCGTTTGTACGGATTTAATACCTTTATTTTATTTGAACGCTAATGTCAAACTTTCTGGACTATAATTACCGCAATTTCAAAAATCGCTTTTAATGTATCTGTGTAACGTAAGCTTATCTAGTGTTTTCCAAATATCAGAAACCCATGAGACTTTCGATAACTGCTTATTGACATTGACATTACTCATGCATAATAACCAAACTTAATCTGGAAAACTACCTATGCTTAAAGGCCATCGAATATAACGATGCATTATAATCCGAAATTGAACTTTCATAAATCATACGCAATTATTTGCAGACAAGTTTCTCATATACCGTAAATGCGTTAGCGTAGAGTGGCATTAATGCTTTTAATTAGTCATTAATTAAGTTGTAATAAACCATATCCCCCCAGCTAAAATCATATAACCCGTAACATGAGTTTCTACAGGAACTTTAGTTAGCCATTATTATTCACGGTCATCACTCATACAATTATGAAACTGAAATTAGGGATCGTTTTGGGTCTCTACACACTGGGTGTAGTAATGAGACCTGCACCTAGTTCTCCCCATTCTTGTAATAGTGCTTAGCGTTCCTTACAGATATTCTCCATCTCATAGGTAAACTTCTTCTAAATTTCAGGCTTTCGCTGCTGTCTTTTCCTTTACAGCGCGGATAGTTTTCCTACCTTTTATATCATTTATAAGCTCTAGGTTTCTTAAAAAACCATGTTTTATGGATTTTGTTATGTTCTCTGCTTACTTCTAATAATCAGTGAAGTTGTTGGACGTGGACTTAGGTGTTTGAAGCAAGTCGAGGTTGTAGAAGCTTGAGTCTTTCTTCTCTTAGTGTGTTTCCATTATTTGGTATTGTCTCTTGAAGAACATCCAAGAGACCTTGATTCTGATATTCAAGAGTCTAATTCCCAACAACAGATTCCCTATTTTCATATGCAAACGAATACGGAACTGAATTTAACTTCAATAAAAACTATGCATATCATTATGTAGTTGATGTGATTCACGGTATAAAATGTTTTAAAAGTTGCTTTGAATTAATTGTGAGAGAGAAAAGTACACTGTCTGATTGTTACACCCAAGACGTGCCCGTCTGCCCCACAGTGCGGTCACCTCGGAAAATGACTCAGAAGACAGATAGGCTGGAGATATTTACTCCACTAAGCTTCGTCACCGACAGATGGATCCCTTATGCCACCATGAGTGTATCTATTACATTATTTCACACCTTTGTTTTCCATAAAACCTTATGTGCAACGGATGGAATCTTACAGCTCAAGTAACTAATTGTAGATGACAAATGTTTCTTTCGTGTTTCGTTTCTGCTGCTGGGTTGCAAGTTTGTTTTGCAATAATCTCAGATCCTCTTCACTTATCTAATGCATGCCGGATTCTCAATGCACAGTGATACCAACATTGTTAAGAAAATTACACTAAAGCGTCCGTCTCCCCATGTCCTTTTTGTCCATTCTTACCCAATTGGTTAGACAGTGTAAGTTATGCGTAACAAAAATATAATTAAGTTTTTCATTTATGTTCTGTGAACTTTACAGTGACAAGTGGTTTATAACAAAAGAAAAACAGAGCGTCTGTGGATTCAGTGTACATTGATTCCACGTTCAATCAGCTACTGAGAAGTATTTGAAGTGTTATTTAGCCAATGTCCCTTGAATTGACAAAAGTTTGAGATACTGAAGAGGGTTGCAGTTTATGCGTTACGATTGAGTTGGTGTAGTATTTAAGCTGATCACTTTTACAGCTTCGTTATTTTTTAGGGAAATAAAGATTGAAGCATCTCTTCCTGAAAAAACTTGAGATTATATAAAGAACAGAGAAAAGCGTTTTTTGCTGCGATGCTGGTTTTGTTCCCGGAAACTTCAGCTATTAGCTTAGAGATGCAATATTTGGTGCCTTGCTTGTGCAATTATAAAGTACACCAAACTTTCAGGGCCGAGGAGTTACGAGTTATGGATCAACCAAAAATGTTTAATTTTTACATTGTAGCCTCTATGGTGGTTATACTTAAGCTTTACTTGCATGGTATTCGTTAAAAGATGTAAAGTATTTATATAGGAATTGCTTTGATCAAAGAAAAAATTGAGGAGTTTAAGCTGCATTTCTGACATAGATTGCTAAAGGACTGTTTTAACGAAAATAAATCGTAACTAAGAATAACTCTAGTATTTCTTCCTAAATTATAGTGATAAAAAACGAGTTAAATTAAACAGATAATCCCTTTTCCTTAACTTTAACGCTAATACCATACCACCGAATAAACAGGTGCAACGATGGGCACAAAAGGTGGTGCATTCCCCTAATTGCAATAGTGTTTCTCCTCGGTAAGGTTTCTATCTTCGGGTAACCAACCATTGACTCCACCCAGCCGGCATTAGCACTCGTGTGAGAAATTAAGGTAGTACCATTTTCATAAGAAAACATAAGAATTTTGCTCATTTCGTTGCAAAAAGTCTCAGATCGAGCGACTGAGTTAGATGTAATTGAAATATATGTTAGACTGTAGCTAAGCTGCAGTTTTTCTTCTTTTGGCATCTCCCTTAAGAGCTCCTCCCATTACTTTTTATCATTTTATTTTGTACAACCTGTATTTAGCGCTGAAGTTACTATATCACAACCACGACTGAATAACACGTCTTACATTTAGCATCTCCGGGCCGCACGTTATGAAGGCATTGAAAACGTTGTTCACTGAAAACCAATGATAATTACCTTATTGCTCTTTCACACAAGTCACGTGGAAACTAACGTTTGAAAATATATCATCTGACTGAAATGTTTAATGTCATAGTCTATTGAACCACGGATTGCTGCTCTAACCAACTGAGCTGCCATGGCAACATACCGGCAGGAGATTAAGTTCTCTAATTGGCTAATATTTTTTTCCCGGAAAAACCACCAGAACTGTTCAAATTCATTTTGCATGTGTAAAATGCATTACGGTTTACCGGGAAAGATACGTCAGCTGCAGAACTTAATGAATACACATTTGTATATGCACAAGTGCATAAGCACATTCACACCTGCACGTAACAGTCTTCAAAATGCCTTTGTTTTTATCAAGGGACCCTTAAAACGTGCATTTCCATGAAATCTGAACATATCATATTTTAAGTTTGAAGTCATTTAAACCGCTAGACTATATTGGACAATGTATTGAATGGGTAAAGTGATACTCAAAGGAGCCCCATTTCCTAGAGCTAAAAGTTGTACAACATTTGTCTTCTCAAGATAAGGGAAATTCTCTGGAAGGAAGCTTATCAGAATAACTCAGGCTACACATCACTGAACTCAGGACCTCTTGAATATAAGGCAGACACGTTATCTCCCACACTACCCAGGTGGGCATAGCATTTTTCAGTGGGATACAAAGCTTGTTTAACTTACTATGGGAGAGTGGTACAGAAAGTAAAAATATAACGATATGAAAATTCAAATTAGTAACGAAAAATATTTTCTGAACGGTTAATGCCACAGCACATTTTAGCTTACATAAAGTGTGTATTTTGGCAAGATCTACATTTTCTTTCTTTTCTTCTTTCCTTGTATCTCTGTTCTTTCCCTTTTCCTTTCTTCTTTTTTCTTTTTTATCGTTTCCTTCCTTCTTTCCATTTTTGACCTATCCTTCCTCCTCTGTTTCATTTTTCTCTTTTTCTTCCTTTCTTTCCTTCTTTCTCTTTTTCTTACTCCTTTTCTCTCCTCCTTTCTCTCTTCCTCTCCTTTCATTCTTTCTTTCTCTCCCTCTCTTACTCCCTCACTCCCTCTCTCCTTGTATCTTTTCTTCCTTCCTTCACTCCTCTCTCCTTCATCCTCTCCTTCCATCCCTACTTCCTTCTCTCCTTCCTTCTCTCCTTTCTTAACTCCTTCTGTCCTTCTATCCTTCTCTCCTTCTCATAATCTCCCCTTTCGTTCTTTCTTTCCATCTCTTTTCTACTTCTTTCTTTCCTTCTTTCCTTTCCTCCTTTCCTTTCCTCCTTACCTCCTTTCCTTCTTTCTTTTCGTTCTTTCCTCCTTTTCCTTTCCTTCCTTCCTTCCTTTCCTCCCTTTCCTTTCCTTTCCTCCCTTTCCTTTTCTTCCTTCTTTCCTTTCCTTTCCTTCCTTCTTTCTTTTCCTTTCCTTCCTTCTTTCCTTTCCTCCCTTTCTTTTTCTTCCTTCTTTCCTTTCCTTTCCTTTCTTCTCCTTTCCTCCCTTTCCTTTCCTTCCTTTCCTTTCCTACTTTTCCTTCCTTCCTTTCCTTTCGTCCCTTTCCTTCCTTCCTTTCCTTTCCTTTCCTCCCTTTCCTTCCTTCCTTTCGTTTCGTTTCCTTTCCTTTCCTCCCTTTCCTTCCTTCCTTTCCTTTCTTTTCCTTTCCTTTCTCCCTTTCTTTCCTACCTTTCCTTTTCTCCCATTCCTTCCTTCCTTTCCTTTCTTCTCCTTTCCTCCCTTTCCTTTCCTTCCTTTCCTTTCCTACTTTTCCTTCCTTCCTTTCCTTTCGTCCCTTTCCTTCCTTCCTTTCCTTTCCTTTCCTCCCTTTCCTTCCTTCCTTTCGTTTCCTTTCCTTTCCTCCCTTTCCTTCCTTCCTTTCCTTTCTTCTCCTTTCCTCCCTTTCCTTTCCTTCCTTTCCTTTCCTACTTTTCCTTCCTTCCTTTCCTTTCGTCCCTTTCCTTCCTTCCTTTCCTTTCCTTTCCTCCCTTTCCTTCCTTCCTTTCGTTTCGTTTCCTTTCCTTTCCTCCCTTTCCTTCCTTCCTTTCCTTTCTTTTCCTTTCCTTTCTCCCTTTCTTTCCTACCTTTCCTTTTCTCCCATTCCTTCCTTCCTTGCCTTTCCTTTCCTTCCTTTCCTTTCCTCCCTTTCCTTCCTTGCTTTCCTTTCCTCCCTTTCCTTCCTTCCTTTCCTCCGTTTCCTTTCCTCCCGTTCCTTCCCCCCTTTCCTTTCGTTTCCTTTCCTCCCTTTTCTTCCTTGCTTTCCTTTCCTCCCTTTCCTTCCTTTCCTTGCTTCCTTCCCTGTCCTTTCCTTTCCTCCCTTACCTTCCCTTCTTCCTTCTTTCTCTCTTTCTTTCTTTGCTTCTTTCCTTCCTGTTTTCTTCTTTCGCTCCTTCTTTCTTTCCTTCTCTCTTTCTATTTTCTTCTTTCTTTCCTTCCATCTTACTTAATTTCTTCCTTTCCTTCTTTCTCTTATCTTTTCTTATTTCTTTTTTTTTTTCTTGTCCTCCTCTTACTATTTACCAGCCATCCAAGACGGATAGTTTGTTATGTGTGAGGTACTTAAATACATGGTACTTCAATCACAATCTATAGGGTCAATATGGAAAGAATAAAATGAAAAAAAAAAAGAATCCGAATAAAGATTTATCTTAAAAATCTTCATGCTCCATCGACCGATCTTAAATAACAAATTTGGCATTTAACGGTTTTTTTTTTGTTTCTGAATGACGCTGTTCACACACAAACACGTATACACATACACACGGATACACAAAACGTTTTATGAAAACGCTGTTTTTTTTTCTGTTTTTTTTTTATTTTTTTTTTTTTTTTTTATTATTATTATTTTTTTTCAGAGTGACTCAAAACGTTTACTGCGGGTGAACTCTCGGTATTGAAATTTCGGATGGCGTACAATACCGCCCCTGCTTATTAGTAGGTAATCAGTAGGGAAAGTAAAAATTAAATAATGACAGGATGTAGATACAAACTAACAACACAAAGCCCTCGAGGGTAAAAAGTAAATGGCCTCAAGCCATTGCCATTGGATATCGATTCTGACACAGGTTAATTGAAACAACATTAAGCTTTTAATGGAGGAAATCGAGGTATTTCAGCCATCAGGTCACGAAAAGAAAGAAAAATAAAATTATCACAAACTTTAGAATGCCTTATGCCTAAAATATGGAACATTCGTGTATACTACAGTGAAACGGTGAATTCCATAATAACTAGCATGTGTTTTAATAAGACACACGTTTTCCGCAATATCAAGGGTTTGATTTATTCTTACGGCTCCATAGTTACATTTGATGCAATAATTCGTGATAATTTTATTAATCATTTTATTAGTTGCTTTTGAGAAAGCAAAAATCTAAAGCCTTTCACACGTGTTTCGGAAGGCAGAAACTTATGAAAATTTTGTAGCAAAAACGGCGAAAAATGCAAAGTCCGTTTACTTTTCTAATCCTTTATTTTCCTCTAAATTTTACTACAAATACACAATTTCCTACTCGTTGCTAACAGGTTTATAATTTTCTTTACTATTACAATTCACAGTTGTTATTTCTATAATCTTTCTCAGTCTTTCAATGTCTTTCTCCAGTTTCACTGTCTCTTATATCTTTACTATTACGATACAATCACTCGACGACACATACACACTTGCTCACAGGCTGGCCGACGCACTCTCGTAACTAAAACTAACTATGCACGACGACTTAAAACTATTCGGACACCAAAAATTGATTAATTCTAAACACTGGCACCAACTCTAAAACTCTAAAAACTCACTGACTGACTGCTCACTGTTCTATTTATACCGAAAGCCGGCGTGACGTAACCCCCTTCGAGTGCTTTCCACTGCACGTGTGCAATGACTCAGCAAAGATGATTCTAGAGCTTGCTGGACCCTACGGTGTTATCACGCTGTTCGATCGCATACACACATTCGCCGTGTGTCCTGTAGCCGCGGACCTCCCCGGTCACGCACACACATAGCCGCTCGCCGCATCCAAGGTCACCTGACCACCTCTTGCCCACATATTGTTGAACGACCCAATGTCACAATATTTACCTCCTACAAGAGGTGGGGGCACGCAATTACAGTTTTTGCGTTACGGCTGAGTTAGAATAGAATTTAATCTCGAACTCTGCGTAAAGTTTATTTAAGAAAAACATTTTTATTATTTGCCTTTAACAACAAAATGAAACTAACAACTTATCTTCTATGTGCTATTGATTTTAAACTTCATTCTACTTATACTTAATTTTTCATTCGTTGAACCACTGAAATCATTTTTGGAGACAAACTTTCTGACTATCTTCTCGCTCAAATAAATATTTTTGAAAAATCATTGCTTTAAAATTAATTTACTACTTTGTTATTCGTGAACAGTCTTTCAATACAACAAAAATCTTTCGACAAATAATTCAAAATCTCTCTGTTTTGAATGACTGTACTCACCAGCGACTTAAGGACGTCATCAGGCACGTTTCTGGAAGAGTTGCAGAGAGCGAAGGCTGAGGAATGAGAGAATATGACCGGAGCCTTGCTGGTTGCCAGAGCATCCTTCATTGTGAGGACTGATGCGTGTGACAGGTCCACCATCATGCCAAGACGGTTCATTTCTCCTACCACTGCCTGCAAAATACAGAAAATGTACGTTGGTTATTTAGGAGTAAGACAGGGCTCCCATTATCGCCTACACCTTTTAACATACACTTAGACGCAGCATTTGAGGAATGACAATCCCAGCTGAGAAGTATTTTAAATTTAATTCTACTAATTTGAATACAATCTTATTTGCTGGAAATGAAAATACACTTCAATTAGCAGCACATCTTTTGGAGAAAATAATGATTAACTACAATTTAAATATTTAAACACAAAAAAGCAAACACGATGGCTTTTCTACGGAAAGATCAAGTAAGATCATAAATAATAATTACAGATAAAACAATAGAACAAGTACAACATTTTAATTAACTGGGATCGATATTTCATTTTACAACGATAGAGATATAAAACAAAAATTATATAACTTTCAGAATATATGTGAAAAGCTTAAACGAAATCTGAAAAATAAATTTTGAAATGAAGCTAAGATAAAGTTCTATAAAGTGATAGCTGTACCAATATTGATATATGGTTGCGAAAATTGGGCAATTAACAGAAGAGACCAAATAATGCTGGAAACAGCTGAAATTAAGTTTTTAAGAACCTTCTGGATATACCCGTTTAGATCACATGAGAAATGACACAATCAGAGAAAAACTAAAATATGTAACTTAAATAGTAAAATATCTATATACAAACAGAATTGGGAAGTTCACATAACAAGGATGTCAAATAATAGAACAACTCAAATAGTTGCAGGCTATAAACCAAAAGTGTCCGAAGTCCTAAATGTCGCTCGAAAGATCATCTCTGAGGCGAAACAGGCGAGCTTGGCCTATGTCGATGATGATGATGATGATATGATGATGATGATGATGATGATGATGATGATGATGATGATGATGATATTATAACCCAAACACAGTGCCGCGAAAAAAAATCTGATGCGTTGCAGTCACATGACTTTCTCAACTCTCGTACCAAGTATTCTTACAAACTCTTATTGCTCTATCCTCTTCATGTTAGTCGAAATAAACATTTACAGAAATTATCTTATTTTCAATTTTCTTGTAGACGTATAGGGAATACAGTAGGTTTTGAGCGATAGTCAAATCTTTTAAAGCTTGTCCCTATATCAAGCCTTTGAAATTCCATTCTCTTTGCACAGCCAAGAGATAAAAACGTGAGTAACGACCTTCCATTTCAGAAAAACTGAAGTATTGCAAAGCTCACAAATAACAAGATATATCTCCGAAGTGGTTCATTCAAAAAAAGCAATTTGCACATAACTTGTGTGTTTTAACTACATAAACATTTTTACAGTAAGATTTGTTCTATATCTGACGGTTTACCAGTTATGCAAACAAATATATAGGCCATAGCCAGAGGATTCAAAATATACATTTAATTTACCACAAAAAGATCTTAAGCATATAGCATTTTAATCAAAACTGTTAGAGCCATTTTTGAGATAGTCAAAATTTTGGAAAAACTTTCCATGTAAATGATACTTTAGAGTGGAGAAAGTTTCTTCAAAATCATCGTGTCGCATCCCTGAACGATTTACATTAAATACCAACTTTTAACTCAATTTTCGTTTTTCAGTTTTGTGTTAACAGATAGGCGCACACACACATTATTCAGGGGACTCAAAACGTATATTTCTGGTGAAATCTGAAGCCTACATTGTAAACGCCATAATTATGGATATAACACTGCGTCACATGGCAGAATTGAATAATCAGGAAATGTTAAAATCGTTACATGTATAGAGGTACAAAATCTGGAAGGATTAGTTGCGGCTAAAATTGTCAAAAGGCACGAAATGTTACAGACAAGCGTCAGGTAGTCAAGCGAGGCCTGGTAATTCCAGTTTTCCTGGAAATCGCTTAGTGCAGGTGTTGAGCAGGAAAACAAGGGATGGTCGCGTAGATTTCGTCGAAACCCGTCGTAGGGGTAATTAAGGGGAAAGCTATAGAGTGTCATGACGCACAGAGACTTGCCTGCCAGCACCCGGAGAGAGCGTGCCGGTGAG
Source organism: Tenodera sinensis (assembly GCA_030765045.1). Lineage (NCBI taxonomy): Eukaryota > Metazoa > Arthropoda > Insecta > Mantodea > Mantidae > Tenodera > Tenodera sinensis. The sequence continues at coordinate 144,787,194 of CM060965.1, read as the reverse complement.
ACACTTGCCTTCCGGAACCCGGAGAGAGCGGGTCGGTGACACTTGCCTGGCAGAACCCGGAGAGAGAGGGTTGGTGAGCACTTGCCTTCCAGATTGCGAGCGAGTAGGTCAGTTGACTTATCTTCCGGACCCCGAGTGTGAGGACACACGACAGTTTCGAGTAACAATCTTCGGTCTTAGTAAAGACACAGTAAAGAGGTAACAAAATTCTAATAGCGATCGGCAAATTTGAAACGTTACTTGGTCGTAAATAAAAGTGTTTTAAGGAGAGTTCCGGTTTTTTTGTTTGTTTGTTTGTTTTTTTTTTTTTTTTTTTTTTTTTTTTTTTTTTTTTTTTTTTTTTGCAAATACTCACGCATACCCTGATGTTAAGATCCATGTCGAGCAGTCCGGAGCAGAAATCAACCGAGAGCAGCATTCCGTGTAGGATAGCGGAATTGAGGCGCGGGTAATACCGCATCAAATCTCGAGATCGGCATTTTGAGTCGAATGCAATACCAAGAGCAAGAGGAGGTCACCCGGGTTTACCATGGTCTGTTTTTACGATGCCTCGAGTTTTGCGTTTCCAGGTATATTTATGCACATGTAAGTAAGTAAAGTAGGTAAGTTTATTTTGTCACTGCCATATAATGTACAGATGGACACGTCAGTAGAAAGAAGATACACTTAATTAGAGAATTCATGTAAGGAATAAAAAGCATTTGTTTATAAGATAATCCTTTAAGTAGGATTTAAAGCTGTTTAAAGATTTTATACACATTATTTATTGTTCTAAAAGTACCATCTCAGTTTGAAAGTCCTAATTGAAAATGGAGTGGAATAGAAAGTGCTGTACTGCACAAAAGCCGATTACATAGATCTCCATTTTGCAACACGAAAGCAAACAAATACAGAGCTTGAAGATAACCATGGTTGCTATTTATAACAGTACGAATCATAAATTTATTTATTTAACTGTCATTTACCAAATACTGCAGATGTGTGTGGGACTAAAATCAGCTATCTGATACCACAGCGGTAACAGGCGGCTTAGAAAAACGCCGTTCTACACTTTTTCTCGAATTCCCAGAACAGTTACCGGTGATACCCGACAATAATTTAAGTGGTACAAGTACATGACACTATGTAGTTTATATTATTACTAAATGACACCTGACCAAAGAGGAGAAATAAAGATTTAGAATTGCATCACCTGCACCCTATTACAAATGATTCGACCACTTTGATCTATGATTTTTCAACCACTAAGGAACAGTTATAGGGGACAGCATTTCCAGACGTTGGCAAACTGTTGGGAAGATGATAGGAAGTCAAATGTTCCACCGATGTTTCACAATTTTTTGTGAGAATATCAGGTATCTTTTCATCCGTTATTATGAATAGCTGGGGCTGTTTCAAATTTAAATTACAATATATAAATGGGTTAATTTTCCACAAAAATTCTCTAGATCGTTATACAATAGTTGCATAAATAATGGGGAGGTGAATTAAGTTACTTATCATTAAAGCTTAAAAGCCAATCGTGCAACATCGAGTAAGCCATATACATATATAACATTAATGCACATGTTATAATAAACATACTAAACATTATAGACGATATGTGCATATGCGTGTTAACTCTATTACGTATTCTAAAGGGGGATAACCTCAGGCGTTGCTCAACATTACACCAGCAATGCTAGGAAGGATATCTTCATGCACTCGTGCCTCACAACGTAATATATACATACATGCTGGTAATGTGGAGCTGTGAGATATATCATTTCGAAGGTCTCTTTCTTTACTGTATGTCCTCAACTTTATAGTACTCATATATAATAAATTTAATAATGAAATACCACTTTTATCAACTTTACATTAATCATGATAAATGCTTAAAATTATAGATCGGGCACTAAATTGTTGGTTATCCTACAAAACAGATACATAAGTGTTTAAATCAGATGTTAGGGTTTAATGATGATAATTACCTTGTAATGTAAAGGGCACTAGAGGGAATGAAGTTAATGTACAACATTGAACGACTTCCACAAAGTAATTTTGGGTCTTGTTTTAGTCCTGCAGAAAAATCAACATTCCGTGTGCATTAAAGGGACCCATTTTAATACAGATACGTTATTCAAGAAAATGCTAAGAAACTACATGTTACACGAAGGGAAACGAAGTTCTTAATATGTAGAATTGTTCTAATTTATTAATTTTATCAATTATTAGCAACGGGCGCTCATATCAAAGTACTACACATAATTATCTTATACAACGTTAGAGGAATTTATTTTGAACTAATTCTATAGAAGAACGCATCACAGTGACTTTTAACCTGAAAGTTGATTGCTTCATACGTATGGGACATTTGCAAAATACATAAAATGTTACACAAAGGTGGTTTCCTACAAATTGTACATTTAATCAACCCTATAATTTTTCACAGGCTGGCCCCGTAGCACAGTCAGTAGCACCTGCTTACTGTGCAAGGGGTCCCGGGTTCGATTCCCGGATGGAAGATAGGAATTTTTCTCTAGCCAAGGTTATTCCCAATGTTCCCTAGAGTCTGAAGTATGAATGAGAGTATGAGTGTGTGTGTGTGTGTGTGTGTGTGTGTGTGTGTGTGTGTGTGTGTGTGTGTGTGTGTGTGTGTGTGTGTGTGTGTGTGTGTGTGAATTTAACGTAAATAGTCCATAACGACTCGAAACCCACCGTTAAACGAGTAACATCATTACCGTAAGGTAGTTTGTGCCAAAAGAAAAAACTGCCGATATGGCCATAGGAGTTAAAGGCGGGATATAAATGCAACAACAACAATGACAAAAAGTATCACAGTTATATAAAATTCAAGGATCTTGACAGAAATCTTAGAATATGTATTTTATTTTGCCATGATGTCCCAAAAATAGTTTATTAAAACCAAAGTAAGTGATTAGAAAACCTATTCCTCATATAAAAAGTTGTTTGGAGCTGGAAAACGCAGGTGCCTTTTTAAGTAGAATTTTTTACTTTCTGATATTGTTGAAGTTATAAAATCATCTCTATATCAAGCACATTCGGGCCTTTTGCGAACTGAGGATCTCGAAAATGTGTAGAAGAGTAACGTTTAATTTGAATAGAATAATTTCTCCAACTCAGCGGTGGGAGATAAAAGAGAGGTTTCATAGGAAAACTATACTTGCAAGTATGTGACAAAAAGCTTGAAACTCAGTGTTAGAGAATCCAGATAATGGCTCTTCTATAAACAACCAAATGCAGAGAATTCAAATACGTGGAAACCACTGCGCGGTGTTTTTCCACTGTGCAAACGAAAGCACGATAACAGCAGGTGATATACACAAAGTCACCTGACAGCATGACCTGTTTTTCTCTGCTCTGCTCACAATCAGTATTGAGCTGACGCGATATCGTGCGGCTGCATTATTACCAGTGTGCTTTAATATTTAGTCCAGCACAGTCACAAAGTGGCTTATGGCTCAGAGTTTGTTTTCTACTGCACAGCGTGTACTTATTTACGATTTGCATGTGTTAACTTGGTCAGCTCGCCAGATGCAAGTGCGATTTGCAGAAAGATTTCCAGGTGTAACAGTTCCAAACCGCACAATCCATAAACTTTACAATACATTTCACGCCACAGGAATTGTTCAGGCTCATAAACCTATAAGACGGCGTATGGTTCTTACCAAAGAAACATTAGACGACATTGGTCATCATTTGGAGAATTCCCCCAAAAATCGCTTAGGCGTCTTTCACAATAGGCAGGCATGACTCTTTGAGAAGGTCTACTAAATTGTTGAAGTTAAAACCATATAAAATAACTGTGGCACATGCTCTTCAATTAGGTGATCCTGTAAATAGTCGCACATTTTGTGAGTGCACAATAGTGGATACAATGGCGAAATTGACCCACATTTTAATATTTTTTCACGGCTTGGATATATGTGTGCACAAAATAATCGTTGTTAGAGCTCTGAGAAACCTAACACTTTTCATGGAATACCCCTTCATGACGAAAAATTGGTGTATGGTGTGCCATTAGTGAAGAAAGAGTTACAGGTACGCCTAATTTTTTCGAGTCAACAATTGACGCCTGCACATATGTGAATAAAATTTCGCCTCCTTTTTTTTTTTTAGAGAATTAACCAACAGAGAGCGTGATTTTGCCCTTTTTTCAACAAGACTCTGCAATAGCTCACACACCCAATCTTTCGATGAGAACAACTGAAACTGCAATCTTTCGATGAGAACAATTGAAAGTGTGTTTCAGGACAGAATTATTAGAAATTTGTGACCCCCTCGGTCCCCCGACCTAACACCCTGCGATTTCTATCTCTGGAGTAACTTAAAGCATAAAGTGTACAAGACAAACCCACACACCCTGGGGGAATTAAAACAAAACATCCGTTAGAAAATTGCCAGCATTTCTTAACGTGAACTACAGCGAGTGATAGATAATTTCCTAAAGAGGTACCAAAAATGTATGGACAACGACGGTGGCCAGTTTCAGCATCTCCTTTAATAACATTGGTAAGTAAAACCTTTAAAAGTAATTCTAAAAATGTTGTATGGTTTTATCCGACAGCGGCAGTCGGTGACGAGCGCCAAAGACGCGTACAGGCAAAACACAGCGCAGCCGGTTCACAGTCTTTTGGATTACCCGTTACTTTGATAATTTAACGCAATCTCCTCAAAACATAACTACCTATCATTATTTTAACCATTATTGGCTTGTACAACTTCCATATCTTAAATTAGTGGACAATCCAGTTTCATTCGCGTAAAGCTGAATAGTGGAACACTGTGTAAATGTGTTAAACTACCTTCATAAGCTCATTTTCAATAGTAGACATAGAAGGCTTTGGAACGGAGTTAACTATGTGATGGAGAAGTTAACATGAAACTTGACGTTTCGAGAACTCAGATCTTTGGTTACAACCTTGCTTAGCGGAAGGCCTGAGGAAAGCAGAACTTTGTTCAAGTCGTTTCCTGCATCCTATCTCGTTCCAAATTAGTCGCTGGTGAGGATCCATTATGTATACACTATTATTACAAAATTCACTACAGCAAGACTAGAAAACCATCTGATGTGTAACAGTCGCAATTCTCTTCTGATCACTAGTTTTAGCGAACTACAAACGACATTTAAAATATTGAATACACATGGAGCAATTTCATGTCGTATCATCAAACTTTAATACATTTTACTTTACAATTATCGATTATGACGAAATTTAGTAAGTGGTATGTATCAATCTTCTATAACACAACAGAGGTTTTCATATATATGTTTAAACAAAAATGTCCCTTAATTACAGCCAAATGTTTACAGCACGCAAGGCCAAAATGCACTATTTCAATGCTATTTTGGAGGATCAGCACACTAATTTGTATCACCAATATACCAGCTAGATTTTATTTTAAGGCCATAGAGTAGAATTTTTGTGTCAATGAGAAATAACGCTTCCTAGAAGACAAGGCCTGAGTATTGAAACAAAATGGATATCAGGCTATCGTAACCACTGTATTTTGTTACGTTTATAATTATTTACCCAGATCTAAGTAATTCGTATTTCATCGTAAAGTTTTGTAGACCCTTGCAAAATGTAATTCAGAAACGTGTCAATATGACTTTATTTATACGTAATACATTTATATATAATTCACTGTTATACGTATTAAACTTCAGTGAAATGCAACTGAGCTTTACGTAATTATAATGGGCGTAAAACTGATGTATTTAAAAGGGGAACTGGTAGAGCATTAAAAGGGATAATTCCTAGGGGAGGTCATGATCCAATTTCAGTTGCAGGAAGACGAAGTTTATTAATTAATAAAGGTTTATTAAATTTGATGCCTAGATAGCATATGCTATCTTACAATTTCCCTTATCTCTGTTGGCAAAGACGCAAGCTGAGCAGTGGCTATCGGCCGCGTAAACAAAAGACAAGGACTTTTGCAGTTAGATTAAATTAAATTATTTTGTTGTTTAACGACGCTGTCAATTGCCAGGATCACATCAGCGTCGCCGGTGTGCCGGAATTTTGTCCCGCAGGAGTTCTTTTACATGCCAGTAAATCTACTGACATGGAGCTGTCGTTTTTAAGCACACTTAAAAACCATCGGCCTGGGCCGGGTTTGAACCCGCGACCTGGGGATCAATAGGCCAGCGTCTAACCAACTGAGCCACCCAGACCGACTTTGCAGTTAGAGCCAGTTGCTGTCGACACGACGATTTCATAGCAACAGACGAAAAGTAAAGTGACAAATTGTCAGTATGTGGTGTTTACTGCTCAACAAGCCTTTTGCATTTCGGTTCTCAGTTACTTTTCTTTCGGCTACCTAGAAGCAGATGTCATCCTCCACAATCAAATGCTGCTTTTTAAATCTAGTATCTTACGGGAAGAGACTGTCTCTGGTTTAGGTAGTGATGAACTGCTTATAAATGGACCTCCTCTACTGGAGGGTGCAAATTTTGATACTTTTGTGCATTTTGATGACAAATTAGCTGTATGTGGGAACTGCAGGATGGGGAGTTTATTGCTGATGTCTGCCAAAAACATAAGGTGATACTGAAAGCGGATCAGCCTCAAGCAGCACTGACAATAATGGGATGACGACTCAAATCTTGAAATACCTATGGCGAGTGAAGCTTTAAGTACAATAAATGTGTGTTTACACCAGTGCAAGAAGTTTTAGCGAAAAACCTCTAAGTTGATTAACAAATTTGCAAAATGAGATAGATGCATTTAATACAAGAAAAGTAAAAGAAGCCAAATTGACTAATTTCTTTAAACTAGCACCAGGTTCAAAAAAGTGTTATCGTTGCAGATATATTTATTGTTTGTGAACGTTTACACATGTAACTCCAATTAGTCTCTCTTTTCATTTTTGTTTTCTAATGTCTCATTTGTAACTAATTCACTTACTTCCCTAGATATACGAGTGCGCATATATCAACTATAAGTGCGTATAGCAATTTTGTAGTCCCTAAGAATGACACAAAAAGCAAACAGAAATCAGTATCACATGTTATATTAGGGGTATTGCACATACATTGTCGCTTTCAGCTATTATTGGCATATATGCCATTTCTATTCTTTAAATAATTTATCATCGTGTCAGGTAAACAGAGCTAAGCACAGCGTGAACACAGCTATAGAACTGGTGTTAAAACATGACGTCGAAAATGATATTTGTGGCATATTCAAATATTGGCATTGTATATATTCATCACTTTATTTGCAGATGCAATGTAACGCAGCCAGCTCACAAAAGAATATTGGGGCATACAACGAATAGCAAATATTTCAGCATTTGCGGTAACAGCTGCTGATTGTTGCGAATCCAGTATGTTTTATCGTCCTGGAACTGTCGATGCATTAGTGCTGTTATACTAGGTTTAACATCTACAGAATAATGCTGTCAAAGAAACACATCATTTACGTATAACTCCTCTAAGAAAATTAATTTGTGCTTCTTCATTACAGACGTACCAAAAAGGATGGGATCATACCTATCGGAAGAAGTGATTTTGTTTTTTTATTGTTTCATTTATGTGCATCTCTTGTAATTTCCATATATAATCATGTCGAGGCTTTCGATTTGATATGCATAATTATAACTTGTTGAACTATATATATTAATGATGAATTTACCCCCTTTTGTACGAAATATATCTACTCACACACTCACACATTATATTCCAGATTATGCAAAGAGTACCAATTAAACGATTCAGGTTTGAAGAAAAATTACAGGTCCCAGGACTGAACCACAATCCTCTAATAGAGTGACCAGAAGTGGAGAAGTGGAAATGAAAAGTATCACTGTCAATGTGTTGCGGTAATGTATTTATAAATGTCATATTACATTAATAAACAGCATTAGGTATTAATACACACTGAAGCCGAAATTGTGAACGCCATAATTATGAATATAATACTGCATCACATGGCGGAATTAGATAATCAGAAAATGTTAAAATTGTTACGTGTATAAATGTACGAGATCTGGGAATATTAGTTGTGACTAAAATTGTCAAAAGGCACGAAAAGATACAAGCAAGTCATTAGTGGTAAAGTCCAGGTAGTCAGCCTGATACACAGTAATACCGGTTTTCCTGGAAATTGCTCAGCGCAGGTGTTGGGTAGGTAAACAAGGGATGGTCGTTTCTTCGAAACCCTGTTGCTAATTAGGAAGTGAAAGGTATAGAGAGCGTCATAACGCACAGGCACTTGCCTGCGAGAACCCGGAGAGAAAGGGTCGTTTAGAGTTGCCCTCCAGAACCCGGCGGGTCACTACATTCGTCGTCCATATCTTCAGTCACGGGACTTGTATTCCGGATCCTCAAGTGTGAGAACACATTATAGTTAATATTAACGATTTTCTGTCTTAGTAGAGACACGGTAACGACTTAACTAATTTAATAACGATCGGCAAATCTCACGCTTTCTTATTTTGGTGAGAATAAAAGTGTTTCAACGAAGTTCTGGTTTTATTCGCAAACATCCACGCATACCCTGAGATTAAAGTCGCATGCCAGAGCAGCCGGAGCAGAAGACCAGAAAGCAGCAGTCGGCGTAGGAGAGTATAGGAGGAGCGACGAGTCGACATCAACACTATAGTGTCACACGCGGTTCAATACTATCCCTCCAATACGCTGAAATGGCTGATGAAATGGCTTTAAGTTCGATTTAAAACATACATCTGTCCTAAATGTAATTAATAGGGCTCGGAAGTTCATGCCCTAAAAACACTGAAATATGTTCTTAAAAACTTCAAAATATGCCAGGAAATATGCACTATTTCATTAGAACAGTTCATGTCCCTTTGCAGTAGACGAGTTAGTGTAAATAATAAAGTTACCTTATTCCTTAGAGGTTGAAGCAGAAGTGGTCCCGCTGCTACTATTAACTACTAAATTTCAGTTCACAACCAACACTACACAAAATTTCAACAGTAAAACATCGTCTATTGTCTGGCAAAACACTTTTGTAACGTGAAAAACTTCTTTACACGTCACAAGATGTTATAGGGGCATATTTAAATGATGTTAACTGTTTCACAGAGAGAGTCAAGTCTCTTGGTGTGACAGATGGTTTTCTTTTGAGGATGTCTCGAATATCGCACATCTGTTTATAACCAGAATTTTTTGAAATTACATAATTCACTTTCTCTTTCACTTTTTGTCCTATGCTACTAGGAACCGAACTTAGATCACATATTGTTTTTTCAAGCACAGTAAGTGATTCATGAAAAGGAGATCCTACAGCTTCCAATGCCGTTATGACTGTTATTAAGAAAGAAAAATGGGCAGATATGAAACTAAGATCCTTGTTTAACCCAGTGCCTGACAGAATATTTTGCACAGTTTGTATTGATGAAGCATCGTTCGAATCCAATGAATTAACAACCTCTTCGATTATTTCTATGTGCTGAGCATAATATAAAACTGCATCGACCCATGCTCCCCATCGAGTTAACACCGGAGCAGGAGGAAGTCGGATATTAGGTGCTGTTGATCTAAACAACTTAACTCTTTTAGGACATTTAACAGAAATTCTCTTTGTACTGGACACAAATCTATCTACCAGTGGGAAAGAATCGCGTATTGTCTCAGAAATTCGTTGAAGAGCGTGTGCCTAACAAGTTATATGAATTAAGTTAGGAAAAATACCTTTCAGAGTTTGTCCTGATTTTACCATATAAGGTAACGGAAAAAAAAAAAAAAAAAAAAAAAAAAAAAGCAACCAGTTGTTTTCGATTCCACATGGGCATTGTAATTTCAAAGAGTCCATCACAAACTGTGTCACAGTTACATTGGCAGTGGCCGACAATTTGCACACATTAAGGAGATAAGCTGTAGTCTTTTGTTCATTATTTAAGGCACCCACGATTATATTAGCAATAGAACGGCGTTCAGAATCAGAGGTTTCATCAACAGACAACCACACAAATTGATCCGCTAAACTTTGTATATTTGACAATAAGTTATTGTAACAATGCCCTGCATATGTCTTACGCAGTGTACTTTCTTCAGGCATATGTTGTTGAGTATACTTGGCAAGAAAGTTTTTAAATATCGGATTATTAATTTTGAACAAGGAAATATCAGCAGCTAAAACACTTGGCACAAGTCATAGGAAAATTCAGTAACCCTACTTCCTAAACACTCTACTAATTGTTTTAGAATATGTTATTTGTTTGCGAGTTTTCTGATTAAATTCTCCTTATGTTTTGCTGTGTTTATGTGCTGAACTATTTGAAATGTTTTCTCACTCCCTACATTTTTGTCATACGCTCCACAAAAAAGTGCCCTATTATATGTAGATATTAAATCACCCGTAAACTCTTTCTGTAAATTAATTAATCTAGCATTGTAAGTTGGTTTTATTTTAGGCATTTGAAGAGCTTTTTAACATTTTATACGTCTAATTTAATTTGGAGGGAACCAGTTCACAACACCGTTACGTTTGAAGACCACGCAGAGGCAAGCGTTGCTATAATCGCGCTGCTCAAAACGTTGACCTGCACTTTATCTTTGTTAATATAAACCTCTCAGATAACACACTGATTATTTTCTACGCACAAACATATAATGAAAGGATGGAAACAGGGGATTCACTACATAACAACATAACTCAGCAGTGCTTCTCGCCACCTCGCGAGTTACATCATATGCAACACTACCAATATGAAAAATATTATCCAGGTGGAAAAAAAAAAAAAGAAAAAAAAATCGTTAAAATATGCTATATAGAGGCTATAGTATTGAAATAATGCATTTATCAAAATCAAGAAAATATGCAGTTATATGCACCATAAAATCACGTCCATATAACTTAAAATTCCATAATTCGTGCACATAATGTAAAATAATACATTTTTAAACCCTATGAAAAAACATGCAAATGCATGAAATTTCTAGCCCTAGTAATTAATATCCCAGGTGACCCATTGTATCTGGCATTGGAGTAACGGGGCAAGTCCAATCATACAGACGATAGTGACATGAGTGAGCTGCGAGCTGCCTCTTAGCGAAGACGAGAGATGGGGGGTAGTTCTCAGGTTGAACTATTATGTGTAGTCCGTGTTAAAAGACAAGAACTGTATAAACAACCGAAGAGGTTCTTATAATGTTTTGCACTTTACTTAAAGGGACTTTACCTCCCAGAGAGTAAACTCACTCCCGTATATTGTCTAACATTACGCATTACAGATTTTAAAGTGGCGTAACAAAATACATGTAAACATGAGGGCACGTAATGTTTCTTTGGCACTTGTTCGTCACTTCTTCTTCTTCTTCTTCTTCTTCTTCTTCTTCTTCTTCTTCTTCTTCTTCTTCACTCCAAGGATTAGGCAATGCTGCGTGTTCCGGCTTAAAAACATGTCTGACCATCGTTTTCTGGGTCTTCCGGATGTCTTCTCGCAATAGGCCTATAGCCTATTCGTTACGTATTAATGTTATTGTTGTATTTTATTATTAGTTATTGTTATTACTATATTACCATTATATTACTAGTTTACTATTAATTTTTATTAAAGTGTTTATTAGTATGCTTACCATTATTATATTATCATCATTATTTAGAAATGGGCGTTGCATCTCTGCAAAATTCACTTCAAGCAATAAGTCTACGGCAATGATTTTGTCCGCATGGTTGATTAATGCACGAGGGTTCGACAAATACTTATGGCGGTAATAATGGTGATGTGATGTGATGGCGATGGTTGTAATGTCTATGGTGGTAGTGGTGGTGACGATTGAGTGCTCATGATGGTAGTTGTGGTGATAATTGTAGTGATAATGGTGGTAATGGTGGTAGTGTGGCGATACATTGGTGGCGAAGAAAATGGTTGAAATGTTAATGGTAGTCGTGGTGATGATGGTGAACTTGGTAGCAGCATGGCCGTAGCCAGATGGGGGGCCAGGTCGGGCAGTGCCCGCACTAGAACAAATTTTGCCCCTAATTTCCTTTACTGTTAGAAATACTTCAATAATTAATTAAGAACTGTAATAACTTTGCATTACAGACTATTAATAGTAGCAATGCTGCAGAAGTTATCATTGTCTTATTCCAGCGTGCCGAGTATCTAAATCTCTTGGCAGTCAAAGATCCCTCAGGAAGCCGGTAAAACACAACCGAACATATACCTACACATAGCTAGATCCACGGTCTTTGGAAATCATCTGCTTTCCCACGTGCGGTCGCTTCGTTTCCCCTCCCAACCTTTCTCAGTAATAAATTCCAACTTTGAAAAATTATTTGCTCCAGCTTAATCTTCGGCGGAATTTTTTTTCAAGCCTGGCTTTTAATGTTATATAACATAGTAACACAATATATCAAAAGTAAATAAACTGATCTGTGTCGAAGTTTCATCACCTAATGATGGCTTATCATCATTCTTTCAATGGCACATTTTTCACACAATTAAGTTAATTTGAGAGTAACAATGGGTCATAAATGATTAATCACGCATCAATAAAGAAGCACATCACCTCCTCCCAAGTTAAAATTATGACGATACGGACTTGTTAAAAGAATAATATGTAATTTAAATATTCATACGTTTTAAAATACACTTTTCTTGAGTGGGAAGTTATTTTTTTCTCTCTTGGTCATGCAAAGAGAACAGAATTTCAACCATCACATTGCGATCGGCCTTAAAACATTTGATTATCACTTAAAGCCTACAGTAATCACATTGTAATTACAAGGGAATATGCAATAAGACTATTTCTGACTATGTCAAGGTAAAGTAAATGGAATAGTAAGCATTTGTAATAAAGAATAATTTGTACAAGAATGACTAGAGAAGGTTATGTGACTGCAACACACGTGTTTTTTTAATTATTTTATCTCGCCGCCCACACCGCTCCCTGTCAAATCTGGAGTACCACCTAATGTTGAGACCTGACTACGGGCCTATAGTGATGGTGGTGATGGTGGTATTTGAAATGTTAGTGGTGGTGGCAGTGTTTGTGAAGGTGCTGATGTTGGTGGTATCAGTGGTGATCTGATGGTGGTAGTGGTGGTGGCGGTGGCGGTGGCGGCGGTGGTGGTGATGGTCGTGGTGGTGGTCGTGGTGGTGATGGTGGTGGTGGCGGTAGTGGTGGTGGCGGTGGCGGTGGTGGTGGTCGTGGTGGTGTTGGTGATGGTTGCGGTAGTGGTGGTGGCGGTGGTGGTGATGGTCGTGGTCGTGGTGGTCGTGGTGGTCGTGGTGGTCGTGGTTGTGGTGTGGTGGTCGTGGTGGTGGTGGTGATCGTGGTGGTGGTCGTGGTCGTGGTGGTGGTCGTGGTGCTGGTGGTGGTCGTGGTGGTCGTGGTGGTGGTGGTCGTGGTGGTCGTGGTGGTGGTGATGGTGGCGGTAGTGGTGGTGGCGGTGGTAGTCGTGGTGGTGGTGATGGTGGTGGCGGTAGTGGTGGTGGCAGTGGTGGTGGCGGTGGCGGTGGTGGTGGTCGTGGTGGTAGTGGTGATGGTGGTGGTGGCGGTGGTGGTGGCGGTGGCGGTGGCGCTGGTGGTGATGGTCGTGGTGGTGGTGGTCAAGGTGGCGGTGGTCGTGGTGGTGGTCGTGGTGGTGGTGGTCGTGGTGGTCGTGGTGGTGATGGTGGTGGTGGCAGTAGTGGTGGTGGCGGTGGTGGTGGTAGTGGTGGTGGCGGTGGTGGTAGTCGTGGTGATGGTGGTGGTGGTGGTAGTGGTGGTGGCAGTGGTGGTGGTGGCGGCGGTGGTGGTCGTGGTGGTGGTGATGGTGATGGTGGTGGTGGCGGTAGTGGTGGTGGCGGTGGTGCTGGTTGCGGTGGCGGTGGTGGTGATGGTCGTGGTGGTGGTGGTCGTGGTGGTGGTGGTCGTGGTGGTCGTGGTGGTGGTGGTCGTGCTGGTCGTGGTCGTGGTGGTGGTGGTCGTAGTGGTGGTGGTGGCGGTGGCGGTGGTGGTGATGGTCGTGGTGGTGGTCGTGGTGATCGTGGTGGTGGTCGTGGTGGTGTGGTCGTGGTCGTGGTCGTGGTGGTGGTCGTGGTCGTGGTAAAAAAAAATAATAAAATAAAATAAAATAATATCTGCCAGCTATGTCCAGATACCTAGTTTCTTATATCTGGATGTAGTACGCGGATATTTTCATTTATTTAAACTTATTTATTACAATTTTTTCACAATAGAATGTGCAGAAGTTACTAATCTAAATTAAATAACAATAAGGAAAATTGGTGATATTGTAAAGTTGTCCTTAGTCTCTGGTAGGCTGTCCAAGTCTCATCAGGCTGTCGTTTTGGCCTCGTTCTTCTCCTTTCTGCTTACAGTTGGTTTGACAATCTTAACGATCGACGGGATGGTGCTACAACAGTCGCTGGAGGTGTATAAAAATTTCTTAGATTTCTTTCTTGTTCAGTTTGTCTTAAAGATCTTTCTGCTATACTGATTTGAGTCGCTAACTCATTTAAAGTATTTAGATTTTCCTTATTCCTGACCATTTCCGATAAAGTGAGGTACATGAGCTTTTCCCTGTTAGATTGTCCTATTTCACTGTATTTCTGACAGTTAAACATTACATGCTCAGGAGTATCTTCTGTATTGCATCTGGTGCACATTTCAGAGTTGATGATACTAAAACGTTTTAAGTAAGTGCCATATGGCCCATGGCCTGTGATATAGTGTAATGCAGCTTATAAGGGATTTAGGTGCTTTAGTCGTAACCTTTCTCGTATATTAGGGTAAAACATATAGGTGCGTCTCCCAGTTTGCAGGTTATCCCATTCTGACTGCCATAAGGATATTAACTCAGTCCTTATTTGTCTTTTCATATAGCAGCGTTTTCCTATAATATCTTCTATCTTTTGTTGATTGCTTTTCTTTAGCCAATAGTAAGCACCATATAGGCGAACCTGTAGATCTATTGGCCAGGTACCAGTGGCCACAAGAAGAGCCATAGTAGAGGTCGTTCTTGCTGCTCCAGTAAAACGGAGAAGAATTTTCCTCTGGCATTTTCTGAGATCTGCGACGAGGTTTAATTTTTGCATACACTGTGCCCACGTGGTGGTGGTGGTCGTGGTGGTGGTGATGGTGGCGGTGGCGGTAGTGGTGGTCGTGGTGGTGGTGGTGGTCGTGGTGGTGGTCGTGGTGATGGTGGTGGTGGTCGTGGTGGTGGTCGTGGTGGTGGTGATGGTGGTGGTGGCGGTAGTGGTGGTCGTGGTGGTAGTGGTGGTGGTCGTGGTGGTGGTGATGGTGGTGGTGATGATGGTGGTGGTGGTGGCAGTGGTGGTGATGGTGGTGGTGGCGGTGGTGGTGGTGGTCGTGGTGGTGGTGGTGGTGATGGTGGTGGTGATGGTGGTGGTGGCGGTAGTGGTGGTCGTGGTGGTGGTGGTGATGGTGGTGGTGGCGGTAGTGGTGGTGGTGATGGTGGTGGTGGTGGTGATGGTGTTGGTGGTGGTGGCGGTGGCGGTGGCGGTGGCGGTGGTGGTGGTGGTGGTGGTGGCGGTGGCGGTGGCGGTAGTGGTGGTGGCGGTGGCGGTGGCGGTGGTGGTGGTGGTGGTGGTGGCGGTGGCGGTGGCGGTAGTGGTGGTGGCGGTGGGGGTGGTGGTGGTGGTGGCGGTGGTGGTTCTGGTGATAGATGTTGCGGATAATTATCCGCATGTATATAATTATAATCAAGGACGGTTAGGGAATAATGATATGTCGATCAGTTGCAACAAAATGATGGATAAAATGAGTGTTGGGTGAACACAGTTGCAGAAGTGGTTTCCCTGCCGTAATTTTTATGTAGAACCCAGGTAAAAAGGAATCAAGCCCTTGTTTAAAGAAAGAAGTGGTTGAAACACGTTATTAAGCCTTGTTTATGCAATACACGGAGGAATGCCTTTGTCTTTTACGAAGGAAAGAGGAGGTGCTATACACTTCAAAAAGCTGACTGTAATGTAGATAATGTTTACTTTCATCAGTTGTGCTACTAAATTAAGAACCACATTAAACGAGTTAAACAAACCAAGTTCCAGCGGTGACAAGAATAAAATATGCACAGCTTAAAAGAATGAGACGCAAAATTTCTAGTTATGAAGCAGGAATATATAACGAACCGCGACCCCAACGGTACGTGCTGTAAATTGTAAACGTATTTAATGAACACATTTCACCCCGCTCAATGCTTACTCCTTCACCTCACGATAGCCTCTGAACTCCACCAGCACTTCAAATGTACCAGAAAGGAATTTACTCTCTCCAGAGCATTTCAATTTTTAGCCTTCCCTCCTATATAGGCTTATATCTAGGTGCTAAGATGTATCTAGCGCATTATTCACTGAAGTATTTAAACCGATCTTTATCATAATGGTCATATTTTGTTTCGGAAGAACGGAAAGTTAATACATGGAAATTTTGCATAACAGTAAGTTTTGAAATGAAAACGCGTTCTAATGTTTAAAACCTACATGGCAAGCTCCATATTGCAACAGGTAACACGGATCTATCAATATATAAAGTTTCATTGTCTTCTAAACGTTTTAATTCCAGAAGTACTACCTGGTAAAGCCATGAAGAGTATCAGAAAGAATGTGAAACTGCCCAGATGTTTACGTGAGCTTATCGCACAAATACGGCAAGACAATGTGTGTATATTCTGTTCAGAGGCAATCATATCTTCAGAACAGCAACGTCTCATATATCGGCAGGCGTGAGAGATCATCTCTTTGTGTTTTATCACTGACTATACGCCAAGTTACTATTATTTCGCTGTTGTAATAAAGAAGGTAAGAAGCAATCAGAGCGCTCTAAGCCAACGTCAATACGTCTCAACAATAAGAACAAGAACAACAACAACAACAACAATAATAATAATAATAATAATAATAATAATAATAATAATAATAATAATAATAATAATAATAATAATAATAATAATAATAATAATAATAATAATAATAATAAAACTTATCACAAACCTCTATACTTCCTCACATTAGTTAATTAGTTACTTTAGGTAATTTACACCATTTTTGGTGAATCCTGCCACATCCATGAATAAAGTGTAAGCGGGGTGTAAATTGTGGACCTTCAGCACTCTGACGTAGAAGCCCTTGGCAGAATTGTGATCTGGCATGGAGGTCAGGTGGCCTAAGAGCTTGCACACGTTTAACTGAAAGAGCATGGTTGATACCTTCAGCAGTTGCAATTCTTCGCATAATTGTTTGAGGATCACATTCTACCTGTTGCAATACCGTTCCTCCATTTCCGGCATGCGAACGCTACGAGGTCTAACGACACCATTGTCCTGGCTACAAATGATCCTGTATCTGCAAGTCGCTGGAATAGCCTAGGGAGAAGCTTTTCCGATGGAATTTTGCGGTGTGGGTGTCCTTCGGCGTACATAATACGGGTCTGTCCTTACTACCATTGACTAACCCACAGCAAACAACCAAGTCTACCATTTTCACTCCATTTCACTGTTTAGTTGTCTACGCAGTACGACATCACTAATCTGGTTCGGATTACTAACCAGACGCGTGCAAATACCTTCAATAGAAGGGCAGACTGTACCATCGAAGGCAACTCACACTCAATACGGGTAAAATGGCTCATATCTCAACGGTAGGCCGCGCCGTGTCCTCTGACCAAAGCCTGAGTTCGATCCCAGGCAACCACATGTGGGATTTGTAGTGGACAAAGCGGCGTTATGGCGGGTTTCTCTTGGGTTCTCCGGTTTTCCCCGCCATTTCATTCCATTGGAGCTCCATCTTCATTCCATGTATCATCAATCACCGCCTGCAGTGCTGCATGTAGTAAAAGCGAGCGTTAAACATTACCTAACAACACCAAAAATAATAAATAAATAAAAATAAAGATAAAAAATCTCAACAAGTATTTGTTTTCGGACACATAGGAACATTTATTCTAATTTTGACGAATACCAAATCCTGTTTCAATCTCAGACACCTTATTTTAAACACCCGATATATACTGTATGATCAGCAGAGGGCAGAACAGCTTTCACGGCTCTCAGCCAGTTGACGGTGAAGTGCGAGGCTTCAGTGCATATTGAACTCTTGCAAACGTTGCACGTGTTTCTTAGTTGAAGTTGACGCTATGGGGTGAATATTAAGTGAAATGGCTTTATTTGGGTATCGGTATTCTGTTTTTCCAGCGCACTATTAGCGGCGAGAGACTAATACTACAATTTTTTGTGCTCCTTCTTTGGGCAAACAATAGTCGAAGTTATATGCAAAGCATTTTGAAGCCATTTGTTGGCAAATTAACTAAGAGGGAAAGAAGCTATAACACTCTACCAGGACTCTGCGACGGCACATATACCAATTTCTCCTCACAGGAAATCCATGGAGTGCTTGAAGATAGAGTTATTATTAACAACATAGGTCCATCCGTACCCTCTTGGGATAACCTGCGATTTTTTCCCTCTTGGGAGAGGGTATTAAATGAGGAAGTTTAAAAAACAAATACGCACTATAGATGAACTTAGAGATAACATTCGCCAATAAATTGCTGCCATTTTTTCAGAGGTAAGTGCCGCTTATAATGGAAATTTCCTTAACAGGTGGCAGAAAAGCTTGAAGGCAGTTCCAACATCTTGTGGTTTGATATATGCACTTCTATTTTTATGCGTCCACTGTTTGTTTATTTCTTATAATTAATTTACGCGATAAACAGTTATGGTGAGAAATCGAAGAAATATTACGAATCTTATTTTTACGCGCCTAGATAAGCAAGATAGGTAACAGCAAGAGAAATTAAGTAAATTTTAGCAAAGGAAATTTTAATCAATTACGCTAATATCAGAGCTTAAAATTATAACAGTACGTACTATTACAAAAATAATACCCAGAGCGTATAAAATGGCACAGTTTTAACTATAGTTTCCGCATCTTCTTTAACAATACGTGTTGTAACCTCTTAGCACACGTAGATTCGGTGTCTGTGCTTCTGCATGAGAGAGACCAAATTTAGTCTTCTGCAACATTTGTTGCACTTAAGAAAACACAGCCTTGTTTCAGCTATAGACTCGCCCATGCCTTTATGGCCTTACTCGACCTATTGCATTCTAGAGTGCCAACTGCTCGCCAAGAGCCAAGAGCCAAGAGCCAAGAGCCAAATCAGGTCGCTCGGGTTTACCCGGGCGGGATGTATGCCCACGGTACCTATCCATTTAGTATGGATTTACCCGTCAGGTATAAAAGGTGTAGTCAATATTCACAAGCTATTTATGTCAGTGTCAGCCAATGGTGATGATTGGTTACTCTCTCTTGCTATTGACGTGGGATATGAAAGCCAATTAGAATGTCTACCCATCCTGGGGCACCCATGCCCCTCTCTGCTCACTTAGCAAAAGTCAGCTTGTCTAACCAGCAAGTCAAGCAGTGTCAAATAGCGAGAAACCGAATGCATTGGAATGTTTGGTGAAATGAGGAAGCAGCAGAGCTAATTAGCCCAAGACATCCTTGGGTAAGCAATAGCTTTTGCGCCTCCTGGGAAGATGGTGATTATATTGACCCAGGGTATTTACCAGATGGTTAGGGTGTGGCGTAAGTTTCGCATACATAGAGCGGGCTCTATCTCGCACAACATCCACAATATATGGAATGCCAGAATGAGTATGGAGAATATGGGAAGAAAATCTACGGTCAGTATCGTAGATCATCCTAAGGGCCCTGTTCTGCACGACTTGCAGTCTGCGGATGGTGGTTTGAGCCACGAATCCCCATGCCTCGCATCCATACAGGATCAGGGGAGGGATGATCGCACGATATATGCGTAATTTAAGACGTGTAGGCATAGTGGACCTAAGGATGGGATAGAGCTTTCCTAGAGCTCCGTGACCCTGGGCAGCTTTAGCTGTGACATGCTTGGTGGAGGGAAGTCCTCGGTCAAGTCAACTGCTCGCCTCGACCATGCTGTCACATGTTTTACTTGCGTCGCTCTGAGGTGTAACTCAACAAGCAGAATCTTTAAAAACACTTTGAATGCACTTGTGTAACCGACTTTGCAACATCAGATTCTTTTGTTAAGAGTATACCTATTAAAAGGACCCTCTCTATTGTGTTCCTGTCATTATCAGCGGAAGAAGGGTGAGGGACAGATTTACATCTTCTTGGAACATAGTCGGAAAGGAATGTTAACGCCGTTTTGCATCCCCCTACTGTTCAATACAGAACGAGTTGATTCCCGCTAGGCACAGAGCAATTCCAACACCCGTTTCCGGTTACTATTACACTGAGCGTAAAACATGCCAGACAGTCGCTTATGACTGACCCCAAACTAATACAAAAGACAGCAGGTTTCACATCGGACAGTCATAGTGGAGAAAAATTCAATCACTGCGGTTCTCAATTATTTTAAATTAAAGGCATCTGAAATCATGAAATCGGAAGATTTCTAAAACCTTTGAACTACTTTTTCTGCCCCCTCAGCAAATTGAAGATTGCTGACAGAAGATCTAATGAACCGAAAATAGACGCATAAATAACTGAATGACGTTTTTTGATAAATTAACACATATCTGTACTCTCACAGATAGTGACTCCTAACCACTGTGTGGTACTACACTCCAAACTGAACGCTCAATTTTATTCCTCCGATCTAACATATTCCAACTCAGGGCGTTCAAGCTGAAACTTGCATTTAAATAAAAAGCGACAACAAAAGGTCTTCACAAAAAACGCGGGACAAACCAAATTGCATAAAGGAACAAATGGAAGAGCTATCCAATTAAGTTATTACGCATTATGAATTGAGAAAATCTACTGCAAGATTCTCCCGTCTTAATGGTTTTAGTTATTGTGCTTGAAAATTGCAACTTTGCTTAGGCTATATTCTAAGATCCAAATATTTTCACCATACTGCATGGAGACAGTACTAAACCTATGTAACACTGGAAGGAAAAAAATATGACACTGTTGTTAGCTGATGAGAATCAAACCCGGATAATCATTTTGTATTTGATGACACCGGCCATGAAAGCTTACGCAATTTAATCAGCAGCAACTATAACTGCATATAATACTCTAAAACTTTTCAAGACAAAACCACGCACACGCGAGCAATGCAATGGCGTTCACAAACCAACACGGCCTCTACATAAACTCTTCATTTTTAAAAGATCTATCGGTTTCCTTCGCTGCAAAGAGTTCAAATACAAGGTCTTCTGTGGCTATATAACGGATGCAAGAACCCCAACTGTGGCTGTAGCTTTGCCATGGTTATATTTTACGGACAGTCGGCGGTACCAATGCAACGTAACAGATGGAATATCACCAAATATAACCAGACCGCGCCATGATGGGGAAAAATGTATCAGTTGGCTTTTGGGGTATTCCAATTAGCTGTTTCCTCTATAAACAGCAACGCAAATGATGATCATAAAATCTCTCTTTAAAAGTTAATTTAAAGAAATAATAAAATCTCGTTTACTTGACTTCAATTCAACATACACATATTTCAGTTTTGAAAACCCCATTAACGACAACATTTATAAAATTTATAGTAGCAAATTGCAGAAACCTATTATATTTTGCAGAACTATAAATTTTGATTTGTGCATTTTGGAAACAGTATTTTATTTTCTGGTTTAAACCGTAGTTAAAATGTTGAACCTAATTCAGTTAGATGCTGTATGCAGTATTAAATAATCTAAGAGTTAGTGGTACCTTGTCTCACACTTTCTCTGGGATGGTTCCTAATATGGCAACACGTAGCTCTTTCATTGACCCAGCGGATAATAAAAAGTGATGTATAAAACTGTTTTAAATTGTTAAAACTCTCAGCATTGTACTGCAACGCATACAGCACATGTGGAAAAAGAACTAAAGGCATATACAAACAATATTTCATATTCCTAACAAATTAAAACGAAAGAAAATTTGCGTTGTGTTGGATTAAAGCTGTCAACGACATGCAGCGACTGTTCCCTCCCTCTGGTTTGTCCGTCTAAAAACCTGTGCTGGATTAAAAGGGGTACTATATTATGAAATCAGTGTATTGTAATTAACTTTTCACTTGTTACATTCGTTTGTTAATATTGTAAATATAAGAAGAGGAATCAATTGTTGTGGTCATTTGAGTAAGATATTGGTGTTTGCACTACAAACACAGCCGCTGTCCGGCTGTAACTGAACTGAATCGTGCTAAATTACTTATTCAAGCAGATTCCTCGAAGAGAAGAGCATTTACTGAATTGCTCACTGGGGACTATTCCTGCCTCAAATGACCTAAAGAGGTGTGAGTTAAGTTACTGGGAAGATGCCAAGAGCAACATCGACTGAACCTTCGTAGTGATGTTAGATCAGCCTTTTCTGCTAGTATGTAGCATGTTACATTATATATGAAATAAGCCATAATATCGATTTCTATTTTAATCACCGCTAGAAATGACGGAAAGTCTGGCATTTGCACCTTTTACATTCTCTTTACGTGTAATAACTTGGGGAAGTATTCCATTCGGCACAAAGATTGGATGTCGAGATTTCACCGGAAGTATATGTTTTGACAACACCTGAATCCAAGAAGAAACAGTTTCAGGAAAAGTTCCGTGCGCGCGCGTGTGTCTATAAATAGCATAATTCAAAGACAAAAACTCAGTTAAAAACCAAAGTTGGTATATCAATTTAATATCTTTAAAGGATACGACCCGAAGTTTCTTCCACGTTAAGCTCCACATTAACATAGACATTTTTTCGAAAATTTTTATTGTCTCAAAATGGTTCTAACGATTTTGATTAAAATTCCATGTGTGAGATATATTTTATGACAAATGAAACGTAGGTATATTTCGAATTTTCTGGCTATAGTCCATGCAGTCCTGTTTACCTCATTATTTTTGCACAACTGGTAAATTATAAGAGATAGGTGAAATCTGACTACTCAAACATATAAATCTCGCAATTTCTGACAAATTATATTTCTTTGTGAAGTGAACCATTTGGGAGATATTCCTTGTTATTTCGCAGAATTTCATAATAGCTATAGATCGTTTTCAAATTGAAGGTCCTTATTCATTTATGTATCTCTTGGTCATACAAAGAAAGCGGACTTTTAAAATGTTTGATCATCGCTTAAACCTTACACTATTCCCTTTGTACTTACAAGAAAATTTGCATGAGATAATTTCTAGAAATGTCTACAGTAGGCATCTCAACAGCAGAGAAAGTCATGTGAGTGGAACACAGATTTTTATTCGGCCGCCTTGACATATTTACTTAGTTTACGTCAGAAACTCAGTGTCATTTCTTTGTTATTCGTTTGAATTTTTAAATACTTATACTTTTCTCAAAATCTCTGCTTTATGGTCTTGTGTGTGCAATCGATTTAAACATTTACAACTCCATAGAAACAGGTATGTGTGTGTGCGTGTGTGTGTGTGTGTGTGTGTGTGTGTGTGTGTGTGTGTGTGTGTGTGTGTGTGTGTGTGTGTGTGTGTGGGCGCATGGGCGAACTGCCAAATACAAAAAAAGAGAAGCCATTTAAATGAGAGACATGGTATTTATTTTCAGCTTCCAAGGATGCTACAAGATTTAACGTTTGATTTTCTTGAAAATTTTTCTATCCTTGGAAGATGCTGAACTTTAATGCCAAGTTTGGAATGTAGCCGGCTTTTCTTGTAAGTGTGCGCGAGCATGAGACAGAAAACATTTCAAGAAAATCCCTCAATCCAAACTATCTTTGGATCAAAACGTTTGATTCTCTTACGAGTGACCTTAACAACAATGATCAAGATTCCATATGTTTTAGATATTTTCATAACAAATGAAACACACATCCTGTATTTTCTAAGACTAGTATCCGAAGACCTCTTCATTCTGGATGAACTGGTAAACCGTAAGATATATACAAATAAACGAAGTTAAGGATAACGGGGGGGGGACTTCAGCACCGGCACCCATGTGGCCTTTTGCAGCTGTGAGTCACAAAGAGGACGCTTCGGAAGTAAGAGGTGAGGTGAGAGAAGACAAAGGACAGTCAATCCAGGAGCCACGACGCAGCAGAGGGCAGCGTCCCTAACAGTTCCAGAATGAAGCTCCTCGTCTGCGTCTAGTACTACCGTCTAGCCTTCCATGCTGGAGGCTTGCACATCCTCCTGGGGGACTGGAACATCGAAGACCGATCCTTTGGTGGAGGAGGTTCATAGGGCTTCCCTTGCCATGTAACATTGAGCCATGTGTCTGTCCTGAAGGAGCCACGCGGATGAAGGGAGAAGTGAAATGAACAGTAAAGTGAAATGGAGGTAGAGGAAATCTGGGAGATATAATTTACCCTCCCTGTATTCCCCTATTACCCGGGAAAATCCCTAAGATTACTCATGTATCTAGAAATTCGGCCATGTGAATCAAGTATACCCTCTCCGTATGGGATCCACAGACATTACCACTTCAGCCATACCAGCTTTGGTAAGGGATATACAAACTTTTAGTAAAAAAATCTGATGTGTGGCACTCACCTGACTTTCTCTACTCCTGTACTAACCATTCTTACAAACTCTTATTCCTATATCTTCTTCGTATTAGTTAAAATAAACATTCGTACAAATTATATTATTGCTTATTTCCTTGTAGGTGCAAGGGGAACGTTAGAATACAGTAGGCTTTGTGCGATAGTCAAATGTTTTAAAGCTTTGAGATTCTGTTGTCTTTGCACACTTAACATATAAAAAAATTAACAACGATGTTCCATTTCACGAAAATTCTAAGTTTTCCGAAACTCACACACATAACAAGGAACATATCCGAAATAGTTCACCCTACAAGGAAACTTGTTTAGTCATAAATTGTGTATTTTAGCAAGATCTACATTTTTTGTATAGTATGATTTGGTCTATCGCTAACGGTTTACCAGTTATGCAAAAGTCGTGCAGAGTAAATACGACTACAGGGGCTATAGCCAGAAAATTCAAGATATACATTTCATTTGTCGTAAAAATATCTCAAACATATGCCATTTTCCAGAAAATCAAAATTTTCGAAAAATTTTCCATGTAAAAGGTAGTTTAGGGTGGGGCTATTTTCTTCAAAATCTTCATGCCGCATCCTTGAAAGACATTAAACTTAAATACCAACTTTGGTTTTTAACCGACTTTTCGTTTTTGAGTTATGCTGTCCACAGACTGACAGACACAGACACACACACGGACCTTTTTCTTTTTCTAAAAATGTTCTTTTTTGGATTCAGGGGGCCTCAAAACATATTTCCGATGAAATCTTGACATCGAATTTTTGGGTGGAATACAATACTTCCCCTACTTACCAGTAGAGAAAGTAAACATTTGAATCTCATTAAAACACAGAATTGATTTTAGATACATTTTTGAAGAGATAACCATTTCTGAGATATTCCTTCTTATTGGTTTGAATTTTTAAACGCTTATGATTTCATCAAATAGGAAATCACTCGTTCTTTATGTCCTGCTCGTGTAAATAGAATGGAACTCCAAAGCCCTTATATAGCGACCAGCTCTTTAAAGTTTCGGCTATGGCTTAAGTATTCTGCGATATTAAAGATTAGGCATAGAAATAATTAAACTCCGACATTTCTAGAGATTCTTTAGCTTACTCTGCATATGTGGGTAGTTAATTTCTGCTTATAACCAAGTATTGCTGTATAAACTTGGAAGAACATTTCTGATCAGATTTGATATAAAAATTGTATGCAATGTGAGCGATAATCTGTGTTACAGAAAAGCAAAGTAAATAGAGAAAGTGATGAGACAATTTATTTAACAAAAAGTATATGCATGGCGTTTTTCACATATCAAACTGTTCCAAAATGTGGATGTTTGGATGATTTTCATCATAAGCTAATGGCGATAAATCGGTGTGTAACATGTGGAACAACATGTATCGTCAAATACTTCTAACGGCTCCAGTCGTACAAATAAAAACAATTTGTGCACTCGGTATATTTTTTCAGTTAACTTCTCCCGGAATCGTAAATACAAGCGTATTTACACAGGGCTACGTGTAACTGTTGCTGAGTGTGTGCAGTGAAGAAGTTTATGATTATGACAGCTCCAGCATTCTTCTATATTCATTTTTAAAAGAAGTGGTATAACTGCAGGACTACCTGAGAGAGGCTGTGGAAGGAAAGAAGGGGAAAAGCAGGATTTACAAAACAGCAACTACTGCCCTCAAATCTTTGAGAGAATGCATTTATCTGGCTGCAGAAGAAATACGCAACAATGAGGGTGTTTTTTCTTAGAGTGCGATGTAATTGGTTAAAAAGGTGTGAGGCTTGGAGGTGCGCAAATTGTGGACATTTTGAACAATACCTGCGAAGTGAGTGAACCGTTTTGTTCATTGCTTATTCTTTTGTTGTCACATTCAAAATATCATTTGGTACACTTTGTAAGAGCCCGCCTCTGTAGTGTGATGGTTAGTGTGTCTGCCTCACGTTCAAGAGGTCGTGAGTTCGAATCTCGCTTGGGGTAAGTTATCCGGATAAAGGTATTTTCCGAGGTTTTCCCTTATCCTGAGAATACGAATGTCGGGTAACTTAAAACTTTACGAACCTCGGACTCATTTGAGCATAATTTCACCCATTTCAGTCATTCACCGTCCGATATGACATCACATTGGAGAACGTTAACGAAAGGGGGGGGGGGGGGGGAAAGACTTTTGCGTTTATAAGACAGAGAGATTGTTTGGTTTATTAAATTATAGCAGTATCAGCTGCGAAGCGATTTGAAGGAAATCATAAGAAATATCCTTAGATTGTGAGTTTAGGTAACAGTATGCGTTACTGGAGAATTCCGATGTACTTATTTATTACGACGTAGCAGACACGGCATGGTGTCTTTATGCTTACACTCACGAACCGCGCGGCTCCGTGACGCATGTTTGTTTGTGTACTGCCCTAGTGAAAGTGAAACCTGCAGTGTTGCCAGCTTGTTTTCGATAAAATTAAAATATCTCCGTAGAAAATGGTCAGAGACAAAAACGTAAGATACAAAATGTGTTCCAAATACCGAGATCTATCACTGGTTTAAATTAATGCAATGACTTCCCTGTATATCTTATGTTAATAGTCCCCTTAACATATTTGGTCATATCAGTGGCTTTGACTTCAGAAACAGTTGATGGTGTTATTACTCGGTGAAATGAAAGTTTCTTTATGTACATCCTTTTCTGTAATTTTTTAACATTAAGTACACTTACATTTGCTCGCACATTGATACTTTCAGACTCTGTGAAGGAATGGTGGTGGTGGTTGTGGTGATGGTGGTGGTGGTAATGGTGCTGGTGTTGGTGGTGGTAGTGGTGGTGCTAGTGGTGGTAGTTGTGGTGATGGTGGTGGTAATGGTGGTGGTGTTGGTGGTGGTGTTGGTGGTGGTTGTGGTGGTGGTGGTGTTGGTTGTGGTGATGGTTGTGGTGGTGTTGGTGGTGGTGGTTGTGGTAGTGGTAGTGGTGGTGTTGGCGGTGGTGGTATTGGTGGTTGTGGTTGTGGTAGTGGTTGTGGTTGTGGTTGTGGTAGTGGTAGTGGTAGTGGTAGTGGTGGTGGTGGCGGTGGTATGGTAGTGGTGTTGGCGGTGTGGTGGTGGTGGCAGTGGTGGTGGTTGTGGTAGTGGTAGTGGGGTGGTGTTGGTGGTGTTGGTGGTTGGTGATGGTGGTTGTGGTGGTGGTGTTGGTGGTGGTGGTTGTGGTGATGGTGGTGATGGTGGTGGTGTTGGTGGTGTTGGTGGTGGTGGTGGTTGTGGTGATGGTGGTGTTGGTGTTGGTGGTTGTGGTGGTGGTGTTGGTGGTGGTGGTTGTGGTGATGGTGGTGTTGGTGGTGGTGGTTGTGGTGGTGGTGGTGTTGGTGGTGGTGGTTGTGGTGATGGTGGTGGTGTTGCTGGTGATGGTGGTTGTGGTGGTTGTGGTGATGGTGGTGGTGGTGTTGGTGGTGGTGGTATTGGTGGTGGTGTTGGTGGTGGTGGTTGTGGTAGTGGTGGTGGTTGTGATAGTTGTAGTGGTAGTGGTAGTGGTGGTGGTGGTGGTGGTAGCGGCGGCGGTGCTGTTGCTGGTTGTGTTTAAGTGCCCGTCGACAACAAGGTCATCAGGGTGGAGGAAAGGGACATTATTCTAATTCAAGATAAATCTTTCCGCTTCCCCATCCCGGAATCGAACTCTGGACCTGTGGGTTGAGGAGCAGAGTGCTGCAATCTTAATAATAAACAATTTGACAACTATTTTAGTAGAATTAAAGTGACCAAACGCGATAATTCAATGCGCAAAACCTGAGAAGCGTGTGGTGGAAACAACGCTATTAGCGGCCGATAAGCTCTCTCAAACAGATCCGTGGAAATGCTTCATTTCAACTTTTGTGTTCTACAATTTGTCAAGCCAGACCTTTGAAACTTCCTGTAAATCCACTACATGCTCCATTCAGCACTAAACGAATTTGGGCAAGCAGATAAAAGAGCATCGCATTCGTCAAGCTGTGAACTGTACAAAAAGTAGTGCGTTTCGGCGGATATGAGCAAATTTATAGAACCCAAGCGCGCTAATTGTCTCCCATCTGTACACAAGGTAGGGCTCTAATCAACAGTAGCTGAACCCAATTACGTGGACGAAGGGGTAAACCCCTTCCTTTAATTCAATCTCAAACCGCTTTACGGTTCCGCGCTTTGGGATGTGTTTGCATTTGAATTGGTCAGCCTTCCAATCGATTTCCCTAGTTGCTCAGTTTGCTTTTGGTTTCCGGACCCAAGGGGTCCCTTTTCAAAACCGCAGCACCTGCCCAGGAAATAGTTGACATCTTAACTGGCAGTTGTGACAGACACTATCTTGAAGTTGGAGTTCCACAATTCAGAATGAATACCGGATTTTTAGAGCTACAGATGTAGGAATAAAAGAGTGATGACTTAAAAATCTGTTATCCCCATGGAAAAACTGTGCTTTGTATTCACATGATTTTTGTTTCTTGCTCATCTAAAGCCTATTCTTCCTAAGTCTTAAATACTTCCAGGTACTAGTCGTTAATCGAGAATTAGACACTTTTTGAAACGTGTTATGGCGTTTTGCATGAGCAAGAGAAAAAATAACAAACGGCTATTTTCCACTTGAGCAAACTATAACGAAACTTTAAACTAATAACAAGGAATAGCTCGGAAACGGTTAACGCCATGAAATACTTTGCTTGACATAAGCTGAGTGTAGTGTAGTAAAATTTCGCCTGTCTCATACGGTTTATCGGCTATACAAAACTCATTTGTAATGAAGGGGGCTTCACAGTGTACACATTCTCATAAAAGTGAAGAATGATGACGTTTGATTTGTCATGGAAATATCTTAAACATACGGTATTTTGATAAAAATCGTTAGAGCCATTTTAAAGAAAATAAAAACACAAAGAAACATTTCCTATACAAGGGATATTTGAAATCGGGATGCTTATTTAAAAGTCTTTGCATCTTTGGAAGACGCCGTACTTGAATACCAAGTTTAGTATTTAACTGTCTTACCGTTTTTAAATTATGCTGTTTACAGATACACATGCGTACGCGTATATGGATCATTTTTACTTTCTCTATCATGCATAGTAAATCAGAGGAAGTATTGTATTCCACCGAAAAATTCGATGTCAACAGTTCACCAGTATATGTTTTAAGACTCCTGAATCCAGAAAAGGCATTTTTAGAAAAAGGTCCGTATGTGTGTGTGCGTGTGTCTGTGTCTGTGGACAGCATTAACTCAAAAACGAAATGTTCGTTAAAAACCAAAGTTGGTATTTAGGATTACCATTTTTTAAGGATGCGACACGAAGATTTTGAAGAAAATTTCTCCTCCCTAAACTAGCTCCCTTACATGGAAAGTTTTTCAAAAATTTTAATTTTTTCGAAAATGCTCAAAAGCCTTCTTATTAAACTGCCACATGTGTATTTTAATGACAAATCAAATATATAAACTAAACCCCGGCGCAACAGCCCACAAGGGGCCAAGGCCTACCGCCCAGCCGCTGCGTCCCCCACCTCTGCCCACTACAGGCGTCATTGGTGAGGTGCAGTATTGGAGGGTGGGACGTGGTCAGCGCCCCGAGCCCTCCCGGCCGGTTATGCGGTCTTCTAGACCGCTACTTCTCTATCAAGTAGCTCCTCAATTGGTCCCCCCGGGACCTAACGAGGCTGAGTGCACTCCGTGCCACACCTCCCAGAGGGGATAAAATCCCCATGCTGGTACCGGGGATCGAACCCGGGTCCTCCGCGCCAGAGGCAAGCGCGCAAATCAAGTATATAGGTACTTAGAATTTTCTGCATATAGCCTATATAGTCATGTTTACTCTTAATGACTTTTGCATAACTGGTAAATCGTAAGAGCTAAACCAAATCTTACTGTACAAAAATGTAGATTTCGTTAAAACACACAATTTGTGTCCAAATAAATTTTCCTGTAGCATGAACCATTTTGGATATATTCCTTATTATTTGTGTGAGTT
Source organism: Tenodera sinensis (assembly GCA_030765045.1). Taxonomy (NCBI): domain Eukaryota; kingdom Metazoa; phylum Arthropoda; class Insecta; order Mantodea; family Mantidae; genus Tenodera; species Tenodera sinensis. The sequence continues at coordinate 144,756,815 of CM060965.1, read as the reverse complement.
TTGGAATACTTAATGTTTCGTCAAATGGAAGATCATTCATTTTTTATATCTTAACCGTGAAAAGAAAGCTTTAAAAGATTTGACTATCGCTCAAAGCCTACTGTATTCCCATATTCTCCTTGAACCTACAAGGAAATAAGCAATACGTAGATTTCTGCAAATGTTTATCTCAATTAACACGAACAATATATAGGAATAACAGTTTATAAGAATGGTTAGCAGAAGAGTAGACAAAGTAATGTGAGTGCAATACATCAGACTTTTAAAAATGCAGTGTTTGGATTATTATAACTGTTCAAATTACTTATATTTGGTCTAAAAGGGATAATAGTTAGGGGCAATGCTGAACTTCATACTCGTGGAGACTCACAATGAAGTGCTACGTAATGCACAAAGTGCGTATTACAAAACTCTTGAGGATCACCTTCCTCCTGTAGGAGGTGCAATCACAAGTGCAGGTATATGGAGAAAGTTAGTCGAATTTGCGAAAAAAAGATCCGATTTATGGCACTCATACCACTTTATCTCTAATAAAATTTAACAGTTATCCTGAATAATTATATTTTTCAGATAAAAACTCATTCTTCTATACAGTTTACATTTTAATTGTTTCGAACCTAATAACGTATACTTAGTAACTATTAAGCGTTAGAGATAAGATGGACTTTTATATTATTAATACTGGTCAATATGATTTTAGATGTGTATTCAGTGGTGATCTCAATTCATTTATTAGACCTGTATTGAGTGAAGTGCAGTAGTAAAACTGCTCCGACGCTTAACTTAATCTGTTCCTATTCCTAAAGAGTGCACGTTTCTACATTACCTACTTCCAATGTGTATATTCGTTAGCGGAGGTTAGCATTTATAAATAAAACTGACAATTATTCAGCACCTATCTGCGGAATTCGTACTATTTCCATCTGTTACTTTGCACTGATGTTACATTATAATCTTCGCAAAAGTTAAAGGCATATGGAGGCGGGCCGTACTGCAGACTCCAGCGAATCCTAAGCTTGCCCCTCCTACCAGCGCTGCCAAATGTGGTACACGCATCTCACTCGCTCTTATGTACAGAACCTGTACAGAACACGCACTACGCTTGGCAACAGCGCTCCGGTTGAACATTGGCTAGCATTCACATGTCTTTAACTTTTGCGAGCAGTATAATAAACTGTCTAAGCATTAGTCTCACTATGTATTTTCCTCTTAATTTAAATAAAAGTTCTGTACTTTAATGATCTAATTACCTACTTTTCCTAACGTGATCTCTTTGGTATCCTAACAGTATTATGGATATCTCGCACAGTAATCACTTAATTCATTGTATTTCCATTGATTCTTCAGCTGTAGTACTTGCTCTCTCCATTTCCAAGTACTCACTCTCTGGTTTTACTCGTTACTTATCTATCTTTACATTGCCGGAAATCTCTATTGTACATTTCGGTATTAATTTCAAAATTTAATTAATTCAAATTCATGTAATGTTTCTCCATGTGACTCTGCATAAATGTTGACAATATTGCTCCTATTCCTTTTTGCTTTTACCAAGCCTTCTTTTTACATCGTATTTACATTTATTTTGGCTTAAATGCTTTTCATAAGCATGATATTGACTTTTGGATGCTTTGAATTGTCTTCGGGCGTTCATAGTTCGAATCCCGTTTCATTATGAACTTATTTGTTTAATGGATTTTAACATGGGCAATCATCCTTTGAATTCAAAGTGAAACAAAACGATACATTTAGTTGCATGATTCTGTAATGTGTCGGCTATAGGTTCTCCAAATACTTTGAGCTATTCACTATTGGCTGAAGAATAATCGAGTGTGGTGTTGAAGTGATTATGTCAACTTCATCATTTTTGAAGCAACTGCCTTTGACATGTGTCTATAAAGCTATAAAATAACGGTTAGTCAGAGAGTGCCAAATATGGTCTGCTTGGAGGACTTTCACCACTTCAGATTCAATTTTCTCTATGGCTCTTGCGACGCAAGGACTTAGAATGGGCCTGCCAATGTCACGGTACATAAAGACTGTCGTCCTGTCCTTCCCATAGCCTATCTTCTTTATCATTTCTCCTTCAGAGTATGAGTAAAGTCTTGAGAACTTAATTTTGAAAGCAGATGCATTTCAAAGTTGATTTCCCATATCATTCCTGGCTTAATTATGAATGCAAATAAGTATGGCTTAAAACAGGGACTTCCTTAAATGTGAAAATATTTTAGGATATAATTCCAGATTGCCCACATACACCAACAGAGATTCAAAACATTATTGATGACAGTAAGGCAGTTGCATAAGTTTAACATTTATTATTCTGGGAAAACATCCATTTGGGTATAATTTTCTCACGATAAATAATGAGTATCGTGTCACATTGTTATATTGCAATTTCATTAATATCAACTCCGCGACAGCTACCACATAGTTCAAGCCATTATCTAACCACTGAACAATGTAATCTTAATTGTCAAACTTAAAATTCGGGCTAAGTACAGCGTCATAAAGAACAGCGAGATATTGATACGGAAACAGCTTTCTTACCTTTCCAAAATCTGTGAGTCCACCATGCTCTGGGTACTTCCCTCGGTGTTCTACTGAAGAGGAATCGGCCCTGCAAAACGAAACAAAGCTATAAGCAATGTTCACATATACGGCAAATGTACAGCCATGGAAAAAGGATAGACCGCATGAGGAAAGCAGAGTATTTTTAACTCCCACATTGTGTTGCAGCACGGTTTACAAAGTCGATATTTTCAATATGCAGGTGAGTTTATTGATAGTCTGTCTTCCATATGCTATCGTCTGTCGGAAACACATATAGGCTGCCTCTTGAATCACCATTTGCATTTGAATTTGGGAGCATGCATACAAATACGAGTGGCGATTCAAGACACAGCCTACTTGTGTGTCCGACAAATGGAACAGAGACTATCAATCAACTCAGCTGCATATTGGAAATATCGACTTATGAAAACCATACTGCAGCATGCCGTGGGACTTAAAAATATTTGACGCTCCTAATGCATTGAATCATTTTTAATGCCTGTACATCAGAAGCTTATGCTGAATAATTTAATTGATATTGTGGTGAACAACTCCTAATAAATACTGGATGAATTAGAAGGAATTCACACATTTATACAGAATTGATCATTTCATTTGAGACTACAGTATCTCCAAAAACTAAACGTTGTGGAAAGTAATGTTTCGAGTAAAAGTTGGTTGATATGATAAAGGATAAGTAAATGTAAGTAGTAGTTTCTTTTTGGTGGACATTGTGCGGATCATTTTAGGGGCAATTAGATTTTTAAAAATGGGGAACCTATCTTTTTGACGTTGTTTCCTGACTTCTCATAAAAATTGAAAATTTGTACAAAGCAATTTGCAATTGTTTTTACACTAACGTAAATAACAACGAAATTAAGATAAGGTTCACTTCAAACATGAAATAATTTAGTACTTATCTCGAGTAAGGAGAGGAACAATTACACCGCACTAAAAAAAATCTGATGTGTTGCACTCACATGACTTTCTCTACTCTTGTACTAAGAATTCTTACAGACTCTTATACCTCTATTTTCTTCGTGTTATTTGAGATGAACATTTGTACAAATGATCTTATTGTTAATTTCCTTGTAGGTACAAGGGGAATATGATAATACAGTAGGCTTTGAGCGATAGTCAAATCATTTTAAAACTTTGAGATCCCATTTTCTTTGCACATTTAACAAAATGAACAACGATGTTTCATTTCACGAAGTTTCGTTTTCCGAAATTGACACAAACAATAAGGAACACCTCCAAAATGGTTCACTCTACAAAAAATGTATTCAGACATAAATTGTCTTTTAGCGAGATCTATATTTGTCGTATATTAAGAATTTGTCTATCTCTTACGGTTTACTAGTTATTCAAAAGTCATTCAGAGTAAAGAGGACCACATAGGCTATAGCCAGAACATTCAAAATATACATATCCTTTGTCATACAAATATCTTAAACAAATGACATTTTAATCAAATCGTTAAAGCGATTTTCAAGAGGATCAAAATTTTCGAAAAATTTTCCATGTAAAGCGTAGTTTAGGATGAGGCTACTTTCTTCAAAATCTTCGTGAATATCAACTTTGGTTTTTAACCGACTTTTCGTTTTTGAGTTACGCTGTCCACAGACTGACAGACACACAGACTGACACACACACACACACGCACGCACGCACACGCACACACAGAAATTTTTCTAAAAATGCTTTTCTTTTGTCTCAAAACATATATTTCCGGTGAAATCTCGACATCGAATTTTTGGGTGGAACACAATGCTTCCTTCTACTTATCAGTAGAGAAAGTAAAAATCAATAGACCGATTTTACCGGAAATTAAGGAAGCTTTTAGTCTCCCTTATTATAACAAAGAAACTTTTAGTCAGTTTGTGCTTGTCCGTCTAAGTGTATACGTCCCTACCTGCGTATGTGTCTGTATCTGAGTATGCATTTACGTGTCTGTGTGTGTGTGTGTGTGTGTGTGTGTGTGTGTATGTGTGTGTGTGTGTGCCTATGGGTAGCGAAAATAGAAAACGAAAAACTTCGTGTTTAAGTTCAGCGTCTTCGAAGAACGTGATACGAAGACGTTCAAGCAAGTTCCCCAACCCCCACTACCATTCACATGAAAAATTTCATTAATTTTGATTTTCTCAAAAGTGCCTCTAAGGATATTTCATTAAAATCCCAAATGTTTAAAACACTTCCATCAAATACAATGTACATGTGAATGCTCTGGGAGGAGCATGTGAGGTCATTTTTATTTTGAATGACTTGTATCTAATTGGTAAATTGTAAAAGATAGACAAGTCTTAACACCTAAAAAATTAGATATCATTTAAGCATAGCATTTTTGTAAATAAAATTTGTTATGGGGTGAACTATTACAGCTTTTCTCGACTACAAATAACTCCTTCTCTTTCTTTTGTTGTGTACACAGGAAGAAATAAAATAGGCATTCTTTTTGTGCCTGTAAAGAAGCATATGAAAAAGTTTTCTTATAGTAACTAGAAGTAGAGATCTTGTTTTAAGAGACTGTATAAGAGAGAAAAGTGTGTACCGAACACATCAGACCTTTAGTAAAATGTTTAATGTATTATGCAGAATAATCCTCACAATATCGTTTTTCATGTACAGAAATCTGAATTACTAATATACTACTATAATTAAAATTTTCATTCAAGGCATATTCCAATTACAGTATGCTACATACAATTTATGTGGTGAGCAAGTGTGCAAAAACAAAATTGGAAACTTTGTGTTTCCTGCGAATCATACCTATTTTGATCCTGGCATTACTTTCGCCCTCACGCACATCCATAGAAATAGCATGCGTCCTTTCAATACAAGGTAATGAGGTCGTAGACCAGCTGACTAAGAAAGCAACTGTAAATGAACAAGCTACAATAGAACTCCAAAAGCACATTAGGATCTGACTGGTCGTAAAACGTAACAGAGGCAAAAGAAAAAATCTTAAAGTACACAATTTATGTAAAGAACATGTTTTTTGGGTAGTGAACCATTTGTGACATATTCCGTGTATTTTTTTAAATTTCCCAATACGTATAATTTCCTCAAATGTAAATGTACCTAAGAGGTGTAATCAGGACTGAAAAATCCAGTGCCACAGCCGGGATTTGAACCACGGATCTTAGTGGTTAGAGCAGCCGCTGATAAGCGGAAGATCCGTGGTTCAAATCTCGGCTATGGCATTGAATTTTACAGTCCCCATTCCACCTCTTAAACACTGCCCACACATGACTTGTGTTTAAAACCACCAGCATTAAGTTTGTTGGTATAAATACATAATAATAAATATAACTGTTTATTTCAGCGCAAAAAGAACGGAAGTTCATAGTGATCACTATTACAGTGATAATGTTTTCTACTTCTTCTGATTAGCCGCACCATATGTAGGACTTACTTTCGCTACGACTTACAAGCCTGAGGATAGGGTCAAATGCTTGTCGGGGAACAGACAAACCTGTGGACTGGACATAGTGAAGACCTGGAAGCGGGTGGTCAGCCCAGCACTAGGTATGATAGTGAGGAATGGAATGATATGAAATGCAGGTGAAATGTACGATTGGAAAGGTGAGATGGAGTAATTGGTGGAATGATTGGCGCAGGAAATCAGAGAATCCGAAGAAAACCCGCCCAGACGCCGACTCATCCAAAACGAACACCACATGCGGATCCATAACAGTCCATCTGGGTGGCTCAGTTGGTTAGACCCTGGCCTACTGATTCCAAGGTCGCGGGTTCAAATCCGGCCCAGGCCGATGGTTTTAAGTGCGCTTAAAAACGACAGCCCCATATCAGTATATTTACAGGCATGTAAAGGAACGAAATTTGGGCACACCGGCGACGCTGATGAAATCCTGGCAATTGACGACGTCATTAAACAACAACATAATTTTTATTTGTTTCTAAAGGGTCCCTACTAGTGGCAATGTCAATCAGTGAATATCTTATGTTTGCAGGAACTGTATATGTTGACGCTTAATGTCAATTTATGCAGCCTTAAAGGGAAAATATAAAACAGTTAAAAGCACGACTATATGCAATTATGACTTGAATAAGTGAGTATTTTAGTTATAGACTTTCTAACTACGTCCAAAAGGAAATATATATGCTGGGAGTTGAGAAGCTGACATTTGATGTCCCAGGTTTAAAACAGAGGTTTTACGACAGCGTGTCGTCGCAATTCCTTCGTCTTATGTTGGAGGCTGAAAACACTTTGTATATTTAAAAGCTAATTCACCGTAATGAAAAGAAAGAGATAGAACGATTAAGATGAAACAAGCTGGGAAAAGAAACCGTCTGCATTTTGGAGTTCTCATAACGCGGATAAGTTTCAAGCAACAGCATAACAGATTGGGTTTAAACCAGGAAGCGATGTTTCTGGAGCCGCGAAAGCAAAAACTAGATAAAAAATCTGATGTGTTGCACTCACATGACTTTCTCTACTCTTGTCCTAACCATTCTAACAAACTCTTATTCCTATATTTCCAAGTTAAGATTCGTACAAATTATTTTATTGCCTATGTCCTTGTAGGTGCAAGGGAGATATTAGAATACAGAAGGCTTTGTGCGACAGTCAAATCTTTTGGACCTTTGAGATTCCGTTCTCAACGTTGTTGCATTTCGCTAAAGTTCTAAGTTTTCCGAAACTCACACACATAACAAGGAATATCTCCGAAATGGTTCACCGTACAAGAAAATTTATTGAGACATAAATTGTGTATTTTACCAAGATATACATTTTTTGGATAGTATGATTTGGTCTATCTCTAACGGTTTACCAGTTATGCAAAAGTCGTCCAGAGTAAATACGACTACAGGGGCTATAGCCAGAAAATTCAAGATATACATTTTATTTGCCATCAAAATATCTCAAACATATGGCATTTTAATCAAAATCGTTGGAGCCATTTTCAAGAAAATTAAAATTTTCGAAAAATTTTCCATGCAAAGGGTAGTTTAGGTTGGGTCTATTTTCTTCAAAATCTTCGTGTCGCATCCTTGAAAGACATTAAACTTAAATACCAACTTTGGTTTTTAACCTAATTTTCGTTTTTGAGTTATGCTGTCTACAGACTGACAGACACACAGACACACACACGGACCTTTTTCTAAAAATGTTTTTTTTGGATTCAGGGGCCTCAAAACATATATTTCCGGTGAAATCTCGATATCGAATTTTTGGGTGGAATACAATATTTCCCCTACTTACCAGTAGAGAAAGTAAAAATCTGATGTGTTGCATTCACATGGCTTTCTCTACTCTTGTACTAACAATTCTTACAAACTCTTATATCTTCTTCGTGTTAGTTGAGATAAACATTTGCAGAAATTAACTTATTCCTTATTTCCTTGTAGGTGCAAGGGGAATATAAGAATACAGTAGGCTTTGTGCGATAATCAAATCTTTTAAAGCTTTGAGATTCTGTTGTCTTTGCACACTTAACATATAAAGAAAGAAAAAAGATGAACAATGATCCATTTCACGAAAGTTCTAACTCACACACAGAAAAAGGAATATCTCCGAAATAGTTCACCCTACAAGAAAATTTATTCAGACATAAATTGTGTATTTTAGCAAGATCTACATATGGTCTATCTCTAACGGTTTACCAGTTATGCAAAAGTCGTCCAGAGTAAATACGACTACAGGGACTATAGCCAGAAAATTCAAGATATACATTTAATTTGTCATAGAAATATCTCCAACATATATTTTAATAAAATCGTTAGAGCCATTTTCAAGAAAATCAAAATTTTCGAAAACTTTTCTATGTAAAGGATAGTTTAGGGTTGGCTATTTTCTTCAAAATCTTCGTGTCGCATCCTTGAAAGACATTAAACTTAAATACCAACTTTGGTTGTTAACCGACTTTTCGTTTTTGAGTTATGCTGTCCACAGACTGACACACAGACACACAGACTGACACACAGACACACACGGAGATTTTTCCTAAAAATGCTTTTTTGGATTCAGGGGGCCTCAAAACATATATTTCAGGTGAAATCTTGACATCCAGTTTTTGGGTGGAATACAATACTTCCCCTACTTACCAGTAGAGAAAGTAAAAAAGTGTGGAATTATAAATGTAAAATTTGCTGCCTAAAAAAATTCTTGGGGCGTTAGCTTGGATTATACGACGACCATATAGAACTTCATAGTTGTGATATTCGGCATAGGACCTTAAATTATTCGCGAATTCGCGGTGTTGAAGCCGCCCCCAAATGTTTTCCGACGCAAGGGGTAAAAGTTATCGAGAAATCAGTCCAGGCCAAAGCCTTCTCAAGTGGTTTACCTGTCCCAGGAGCTGTAATGTTGTAATGCTGACGTTATCCTTTTTCAATAAAAGAAACTATAATGACCACTGGCTTCTTTGGTTCTTTGCTGTAAAACAGCAAAGAGTATTAATTCGACCAATGAAGATAGAAATGTGGCATAAAGTTGTCTGCAAAAATAGGTAGGTGTACAAGAAACACTAGATATTATAAACGATGTCTTACAGTGTAAGACTTACACGATATTAGGCAACGTTCGCACACACACACACAAACACACACACACACGCACACGCGCGCGCGCACACACAGACACACACACACACCTACAATTATCTTTTTCGTCAAGCTTCTGGGGCGATTTCTAATATCAGATGATTATGACAACGATAATAATAATAATAATAATAATAATAATAATAATAATAATAATAATAATAATAATAATAATAATAATAATAACAATAACAATAACAATAATAATACGAAGAAGAGTTTGTCAATGAAGAAACTGTGTATACACTGTTATACTTTTCTCATACCGCCGCCGCCTCCGCCACCGCCACCGCCGCCACCGCCACCACTACTACTACCACTACTACCGAAGCGTTTCCTATATTCGTTATCTATTTTTAAAAAGAATTTAGCAATGTTTTGAAACTAACAGCACTACCACAAAATGTCAAAATTAGTTTGTTAAAACACCTTCTTTTGTTTGGATAGAATAATTAAGATAGAACAAACTATTTCGTTTTTTTGCTTCCTCAACAGAAACAACCCCGTCTGCCTCACCTTAGACGACTGCATGCGAATGTAAATAAATATGTGCGATAACCCGCCCCAGGACAGGCTCAACTACTCGATAAGAAGCTTCTCCTTCTGTTTCCCCTCAGCACCTCGCATCGGAAAACATTTGGAGCCAGCTGTACATGCGAGTCATTTACTGTAAGCGAAGTATGCACACCAGAGCTGCTAAAAGGCGCATTTGAAAGCAAACATATGCACTGTTAACTGAATATATCACTCCTAGAGGGCAAAATACACTTCTTTGTATTAATTACTGTGGAAGTACCAACGGACTGTATGAAGTAAAATAAATGGCATGGAATGGCGTGTAACTATTTCTGTTAATTCAACGACGTTTAACATAGTTGGACATAAATAACGGTGAATGAAATTGGTGAAATGGTGCTCAAATGAGCACTGGTTCGTTAGAGCTTGTTACCTGTGTTTTGTCTTCTCACGATAAGGGAAAAGGGGAAGACATCATCCGAATAACTCACACAAAGAGAGGCCGGCAAAGAAAATTCTTATCTTTAATCTGTTCTTCGGTCTAGGATCAACATTATTTCTTACCGAAAGAAATAGCTCTCCGTACCTTTAGCTACCAACCAGAGCATACACCGGAAGAATGAAAGAAAGTGATGAACAGAGAGCGAGAGCGAGAGAGAGAGAGAGAGAGAGAGAGAGAGAGAGAGAGAGAGAGAGAGAGAGAGAGAGAGAGAGAGAGAAGAGAACTCCACGTCCGAACTTTAGTGAACGACTCAAGATAAGAAGATGTGACAGTCATTTAACATCTTCACCTACGGCAGGTCTGGGCGACTCTTGCGAGATATCTTGGGCGAACTTAATTTTTACCCGCTTTACATTAGCTTCACTTGTATGTATGTGACGGAATTTTTCGACGGAATTTTCACCAACTTACAGTTGTCTGATTGACTTGAAAATTTGTACACATGTCAAGGACCGATGACAATACAACAATATTGTAACCTTATCCTAACGTTCTGACCAGTATCATTAAAATTCAAAATAAAGTTAGCTAAATTTATTAATGTAACGGAATCTTTCGACGTAATTTTTACCAACTTACACTCGCCTGATTAACGTGAAAATTTGCACACGTGTCAAGGACTGATTAAAATACAATAATATTACAAGTTTGTCTTAATGTCCTGACCAGAACTATCAGGATAAAAAGTGATTCGACTAAATTTATTAATGTAGCGTAATTTTCATCAACTTGAGTCGTCTGATTGACTTGAAAATTGGCTAAGATGTCAGGGACCGACAATTCAATGACACAATAACTTTGTTCTTATATCCTGATAAGCATTATCAGGATAAAGAAGTGACCTGTCTATATTTAACAATGTACCTAACAAGTTGCATCTACTTGGGTCGTCTGATTGACCTGAAAATTTGCACGCGTTTCAAGTACCGATTACAATGCAACAATATATTGACTTTCTCCTAAGGTCTTGACCAGGATCATCAGGATAAACGAAATTATTTGATATACAGAATCTGTCGACCTAAATTTTCATCAACTTGAGTCCCCTGATTGACTTGAAAATTTGCACAGATATCAAGGACCAAAGACAATACAATATCATGAGTTTGTTCTAATGCCCTGACCAGGATCATCAGGATAAAAAAGCGACTTTGTTAAATTTATCAACGTAACAAAATTTTCACCAACTTAGAGTCGTCTAATGGACCTGTAATTTTGCACACATGTCAAGAATCGATAAAAATACTATAATATCTTGAATTTTTCCTAATGTACTGAACAGCACCTTCAGGATAAAAATGACTAAGCTAAATTTATCAATTTAAAGGAATCTTTCGACGTAATCTTCACTAACTTAGAGTCGTCTGAGTGGCTTCAAAATTTTCACACGTGTCGAGGACCAATGAGAATACAATAATAATATCACAACTTTGTTTAATGTCCTGACCAGGATTATAAGGATAAAAAAATTACTTAGATAAATTTGTCAATGTAATAGAATCTTTCGAGAAATTTTCACCAGATTAGAGTTGTCTGATTGACTTAAAAATTTGCACACGTGTTAAGGACCGACGAGAATACAATAGTATCATGACTGTGTCCCATTCTCCTGACCAGTATCGTCAGGATAAAGAATAAGATTAATTTAGGGAAAATAGTACAATTATTATGACATCTTAAATGTTGCTAAGGTACATTTCTATATGTACTCTGAAACTTGCTTTAATTAAACAAATACACATTTATATATTGGATGATGTTGATGCCTAGAGAGAAGACCTGAAGGGGCCATGAGACCCAGGGGAAATATCGCGAACCGGAGTTCACATAGAGCCAATATACGCACAACAGCTGGTAGTTCAGAAATTGATACAAGTTACATTGGACAAAGGACTTATATCGCTTGAAAACATTAGAAGGCGGAGATGCCCGGAGAAAGGACCTGAGAGGGGCACGAGATCTCGGAGGAAGGATTATACATCAAAGTTTACCGTGAGCCAGGAAGTCCACAGCAGCTGATAGTGTAGTTAAAACAATAATCTAATACTGTTCCAGAAAGGAGATTAGAAAATTTTCAAAAAAGAATTGTGGAAGAAATTGCGAATTCATAAACTTTAAGCAGATTTCAAATTAAACATTTTCAAAACAATTTGAATAGAAAAATTTGAGACTAAAAATTAAAAATAAATTATAGTTAAAACACTAAAATTGCGCTTTATAGCAAACCGAACTAAAAATTATAAAATAATTTTTAGGTATAATTAAATTATCTTATATATTTAAACGAGCAATTCTTGTGTATATATATTTATTCCGCGCAACTTGGAAACAGCTCTAATTTTGTATTCAGATAGAATTTTTAAGTTCATCTATATAGGCGTAATTCCCGAAAAAACGCGATTTTACATAAAAAATAACATTCTTTTATTCCCACCTTTACAGTGCAATTCTTGTATATATATTCCCGGTATTTCAGAAACGGCTCTAAAGATTTGGTTAAATGTTTGTATACATGCATATTACATTCACACTGTTTTCTCCTCTCACTTTTAGGTAACACATTCACATTTCTTTCTCTACTCACTCTTCTGTAAACAATTTTCCATAAAAAGTGTGATTTTGCACCTAAAAACACCTTTATCCCCACTTTTAAAGTAAGTCAAACCATGTTCTGTATGTTTCAAACAGAAGTGCTATTACATTCACACTGTTTTCTCCTCTCACTTTTAGGTAACACATTCACATCTCTTTCTCTACTCACTCTTCCACAAATAAGTCATGCAATTTTATGTATGTTTGAAATTGAGATGTTGCATATTACATTCACAGCGGTTTGTCTACTCACTTTTAGGTAACACATTCACATCTCTATCTCTACTCAGTCTTCTATAAACAATTTTCCATAAAAAACGTGATTTTGCACCAAAAAACACTTTTATCCCCACTTTTAAACTAAGTCATACAATCTTCTGTATGTTTGAAACAGAAGCGCTATTACATTCACACTGTTTTATCCTCTCACTTTTAGGTAACACATTCACATCTCTTTCTCTACTCACTCTTCTGTAAACAATTTTCCATAAAAAGCGTGATTTTGCACCGAAAAACACTTTCATCCCCACTTTTAAAATAAGTCAAACCATGTTCTGTGTGGTTGAAACAGAAGTGCTAATACATTCATACTGTTTTCTCCTCTCACTATTAGGTCATACATTCACACCTCTTTCTCCACTCACTCTTCCACAAATAAGTCATGCAATTTTCTGTATGTTTGAAATTGAGATGTTGCATATTACATTCACAGCGGTTTGTCTACTCACTTTTAGGTAACATATTCACATCTCTTTCTCTACTCAGTCTTCTATAAACAATTTTCCATAAAAACGTGATTTTGCACCAAAAAACACTTTTATCTCCACTTTTAAAATAAGTCATACAATCTTCTGTATGTTTGAAACACAAGCGCTATTACATTCACACTGTTTTATCCTCTCACTTTTAGGTAACACATTCACATCTCTTTCTCTACTCACTCTTCTGTAAACAATTTTCCATAAAAAGTGTGATTTTGCACCGAAAAACACTTTTATCCCCACTTTTAAAGCAAGTCATCTCTTTCTCTACTCACTCTTCCACAAATAAGTCATGCAATTTTCTTTATGTTTGAAATAGAGATGTTGCATATTACATTCACAGCGGTTTCTCTACTCACTATTAGGTAACACATTCACGTCTCTTTCTCTACTCACTATTCTACAAAGAAGTCATGCAATTTTCTGTATGTTTGAAATAGAAATGCTACATATTATATTCATACTGTTTTCTCTACTCACTCTTAGGTAACACATTCACATCTCTCTCTACTCACTCTTCTACAAATAAGTCATACAATTTCGTGTATGTTTGAAATAGAAATGCTACGTATTACATTCTTACTGTCTTCTCCACTTGCTTTTGGGTAACACACTCATAACGGTTGCTCTACTTACTCTTCTAGAAATAAGTCATACAATTTTGTGCATGTTTGATATAGAAATGCTGCATGTTACATTCACAGTGTTTACTCTACTCACTTTTAGGTAACACCTTCACATGTGTTTCTCCACTCACTCTTCTACAAACAATTCATATCTATACAACTTGAATGTTTGTATATATCTAGCTGTTAATCTCGAAAGCCGCTTAACCGATTACGGCGAAATTCAGCACGTATAGGTATTTTTTTTTTTTTTTTTTTTTTTTTTTCATGGAGAGCTTTTATGGTAACAATTTTACCACACAATATATTACTTTAAAATGGTTTTATATTCGCTTTTCTTTTACGTAGCGCATTCATGTATCCTCGGTTTGCCCTTCAACATACAATTCATTTAATATTCTAGGATTGAAATATAAATGCAGCGTATTACATTCACACGATTTCCACTACTAATTCTTCCTTTACGAGACACAATCAGTCTTCTTTTGCTAATAGCCCTTCGACATATAATTCATACAATTTGCTATATGTTTCAAACAAATACAACGTATTACATTCATAGTACTTTCTCTACTCACTTTTGTTTTACGTAACAATTCACATGTTATTCCCTATCGTTTATCAACTTCACACATACCAATACCTATACATATCTTACGTTGAAGAGCGATTAAATTCCAAAACAGGTTGACCGATCGCCATGAAAAGTGACATATCTAATTTTTTTCATGGCGAAGGTTTTTATGCAATCCATTTTACCACGCAATGTATTACATCCACATGGTTTTCTCTACTCCCTTTTCTTTTACCTAACATACTACTCCCTCTTCTGCAAACAATCCATACATTTTTTCATACACTTGAAATATAAGTGCAACGTATAACATTCACATGGTTTTCCTACTCATTTTTCTTTAGTAAAACACAATCACATTTCTTTCACTACTCGCGCTTCGACAAACAATTACGAACAATTCATTCAATCTTCTATGTTTGAAACATAAATGCGTAGTATATTCACACGGCTTTATCAACCAGCCTTTCTTCCTGTAGTATTTGTTATTCTTCAACATTGCTTTTGCTTAGTGTCACTCAGGTGCTTTAATAAAAAATAAAGAAATAGTTAAAAAGGTATAGTAATCACAATTGGTGTCAGGAGTGCGACGAAAAGCACGATATGGAACAGTTGAAATAAATGTTAACCAAGATGGACATAATGGGAAATGAAATGAACTCCGGAATGCGGCAAATGAAAAAAATATGAAAATCGAATTGGAAAAATGTAAACTACGGAATAGAAAATATGGGAACAAAAATGGAAGCCAAATTGAAAATGTAAACTCCGTAACGGAAAAGATGAAGACGGGAATTGCAATATGAAGACAGGTCTATCGGAGAATACTGGCGACTGGCCGGGGTTAAGGAAGCCATGGAAGAACTCGACGGAAGTATGAAGGACCTTGGCCAACGTGTTAACGTCCTGGAGTCAATCACAGTAGCAAAGAACAATTCCATAATGGAACAAATGCTCGACGAAAACCTCAAACTGGGTGGATATCTATGGGGGAGGCCTGCGTTCAGCAGTGGACGTTTTACAGCTGCAACAATGCTGTTTATGAAATATTTTTATGTATTTCTATATCTCTTGTATCTCGGACATTACTCTTAACAATTGCGATAAGTAGTTTTATTTAGTTAACGTTTTGCCTTTCAGGGTTATACAAATAAGTATCTTCTCCCACAAAAAACAAGATTTCACAAAAACAGAGGCGAGAAACGCCGAGGTACTTTTATTTAAATTACATAACTTTATTTTGTTCTATAGCAATATAAAGTCAACTAGTTTATTATATTTCAAAATGTAATAAGTTTAAAATAAAAACTAATTTATAGTAACAAAATAATACATTTTATGGTCAAAAGATTGGGGTGCTTTTTAGGATACTTTTTTCATAACTTCACTTTTATAAATAGCTACCAATGAACTACTTATAACATTTGGTGTCAGGCACCATAATAAATGTTATTGTAAAAAGCGTGGGCTGCGTTTTAGATATTTTTATCCTATGCTTACATAGCTACCAATGTACTATTTATAACATTTTGTTGTCAGACACCCCACGCGTTTTTAGAATAAAATTTATTTTGATGCCTGACACCAAATGTTATAAATAGTTCATTGGTAGCTATTTATAAAAGTAATGTTATAATAAAGATATCGTAGAAAGCACCCGACGCTTTCTTACAATAAAATTTATTACTTTATTGACATAAATTAGTTTTTATTTTTAACTTATTACAAAATTTTGAAATATAATGAACTAGTTGGCTTTATATCGCTATAGAAGAAACTCTTCATACTTAAAAATTAATTTATACTTTTAGTGCGGTTTGTTACAAAGCGTGTTTTTTTAGTATTTTTAACTATAATTTTTTAACCTGCTAAACATACAGTTATCAACGCAAGGCCTGAGCACGATGTGCTCTCTGATCTACCGGATACCCCTGCAAGGTTTTAAAATGTCTATCTATGGCTTAAAGGGTGCTGTATTCTCATATTATCCTTGCGCCTACAAATAAATTAGCAATTATATGATTTCCGTAATATCTTGACTGATAGTGTGACGTCGGACTCGGCGTACAGTAAAGAACGGACGGGGCCCAGCTACTTCACGCTACATGTCGGTCCAGTGAGCGGGCAAGGATGTTCAACTTCAGATTGCCGCGCGCGATTGTGTGTACACGACTGTCAGTAATCGAAGCGGTAAGAACAAATGGAGCTTCGAGAACGTTCGTGAGACTTCTAGCTGCGTCATTTCCGGTGCGTTTGTGTGGAACTCGAGAAATGTCCAGTACATAAGGAGGCCAGACAAGAGCACAGCAGTGACTTTTTAGAGTTACAGTTACAGAGACGAGTCCGTCAGTGCGTGTGTGTTGTCATGTTGATACGTCGTAACATGATTCAACGATAGAAGATAACACATTGTTCTAATTAATAATGAGAGACTGGGGTAGTGAAGAAAGAAGCTGATAGGACTGAGCAAGATTATGAGAAATAAAAATTGTGAGTTGTGGTGGCCCAAAAGGTTGTGAACTCTGTTATAGACGAGAAGAAAACTGTGTATTTGTGGTAAAATTTTAGAAGATAGAGTGATAGAAAAGTAACCGGACAGATGTTTGCCGATTTGTTACAATATAAAGTAGATAGAGGAATACGGTTTGTGACAATAGTTTGTACAAGAATGGAGAACAGTCATATGAACGAAACACATTGACTTTTCCTAATAGGATTTTGCTGGATTTTTGCAGTTTGGTATGGAATTATTGAAAATGAAACTAAAGTAACGTAAATGGTTATCCTATTAATTTTGGCCCGTCTGGCTGCTTGAGCACTCAGGACCATTGCAGACGATATCCCCAAACTCCAAAGAGTTTACAAGTCTTCAATCCAATAAGGGTAGAGTTTTACTTGGTGCTGCATTTCCTTTCGCGTTGGAATCATGCTTCTCTAAAGATGGCCATGAGAAAGCAGCACTTTTAAGGGCTGCTCACTGCTGCCGTAAACCGGTTTCCTGTCTAATTCCAGACTTCAACAAATATGTCATAACCTGGATAACTTGTAGGTCGAAGATTACTGCGTTATTTCTGGAACAGCCTATAAAGCACCAGCAAATCAAACGTCTGCAATCAACTGCGCTGAGCGAAAAACGACCTAATGCCCGCAGGGATTTTATGCAATATGCGCCGTAATTACAAGCAGTTAAACCCGCAGCCCTAGGGAAAGTTTTTGGCAGCCCCACCGTAAACACATTCACGGACGTTATTAGTTTCCCGTGGCTAGATCCTCATTTCGATGCAGAAATCAAGCGATATGTACACGTCAGATCTGAAAAGATTCTGGGTATTTTTTAATCTCTTCGTTTATTAAAACCCATTTCGGTGCGTTATTGCTTTCCTTGGTATCACATCATACAGATTCTGTTATTGATATTTACAGTAATATGAATAATGCGCAATTATTTCAGAATATTGTTCCATGTCTACTAACGGATCATGTTTTCGCCTGTTACAGTACATAGCTTATCACAGTAGTGAAAACAATAAACGAAAACAGTTACATAAATACTATGTACCGAAAGTTTGCTTAGGAAATATAAACACAAAGCTAATTCCATATGAGTGAGAATCACAGTAGCCTTATCACAATGTGAGAACTGTACAAACTAAATTAATTAGTTCATTTGTTTGGTAGGCATTGTCGGTTCCACGTATGCCGTCCTTACAGCTTGAGGTAGCATTTTATCTATCTTATCAGCGGTCGCGTACATAGCGATGATGGGGATGTGCGTCATTCGAGGAACGTTGTGCTTTTGTAATGCGACCATGGGCGGGGTGGTTCACGCGGTAACGTGTGCGCCCACATTCGAGAGGTCGCGGGTTCGATTCGCGCAGCCGACCTTCCTAACCATTCTTCTTCTTTTTTTTTTTTTTTTTTTTTTCCCAGGTCACTCTGGCAAATGCTGGGAAGGATGTTACCCTTAAATTCCCCGAATCACTCCCTTTCATTTCAGTCTCTCTAAACGGTCTTTCCAGGTTGTAAAAGTCTCCAGAAGGATGAGCTCCGGTGGAGCTTACGCCCTGGAAATACGGTGTTCGGCTGTGGTCGGCCGGCCGCCGGCTCGGGGACTGTTAGATCAGCCGGACCTGGCTGGTGCCGCACTCTCTGTGATGACCTGAAACTCTGTCGTGTTGTAGAACTGCCTGTACCTATTAGGGACCCGCCGTGGTAAAACTGATAAAATCTTTGGTTTTTGCATCACATCACATAAATAATCTATAGGTATCTGTGGATCCTTTTGGGCAAAAATTTTCTAGTTCTCCCATTTTTAAAAGCCCAGCGGCACGTTTAAGTAGCACTTTTAACAACACTGGGTGAACACACTTCCTTTATGTATGTTTTGTTTGTTTGTTTTGTTTTATTTTTGGTTTTAATCAGTTTTGCATGTGTGTTATGAATGTCTTCACTTTTCCTCTGACTGGTATGTAAATTTGCATGCATTATCTCAAATGTTCTATCTAAAGATTAAAATATGCATTTTATGATTGCTTTATTCATTGGGTCACGACAAAGGAGTTTAAATACAAACAACTCCATAAAAACAAAAATGTATTTGCCTGCGAGTAACAGCATCAGCTACAAACAAATGCTTCCATTTACTTTTACTTTACTCAGGTATTAGGACATATCACTTTCATGTTTGTGTGTGCAAAAGGTGAATGTACAAATGTTATTGCACATTTTTTTTGCTAATTTAAAAAAATAATTGTATTGTCTGAGAAACTGTTTAAGCTAAAGCTTTGAGTTTTTGTCCACTAATTTATTTATCTACTCATATTATGTGTACCAATTTTCAGGTAAATAACATTAGCATTAAGAAAGTTAGAAGTTTTGTCCCGTGACTTTCAGGGAAGAAATGTGGATATATGGGGAAGCGAATTTTCCATTTGATATTTGTTACCCAAAGTGATATTATTCGTACATATATGACTAATCCAGATCCGTGCACGTAAAACAGGATGCACGGCATCAAGCATGCAAAACTGGGTTTTAATATCAAGACATCTAGTTTAGTCATAAATTCCACTTAACAGGAATTTCAATTAAGTAGAGCATTGAGCATCACAAATATGAAACACTTCTCGAAGTCTACATTTGAAATATTGGTATACGGTCAGAAAAAGACAATTCATACAATTACATCATTTGTTAATTAATAACACTGAATATATGTTCTTATATGTTTATTAATCACACGTGAAATAAAGAGATCCACCTATTTCTGTATGAAATGCAGATTTCGAAAGTTTTGTTTATAAATTTACATACGTGCGTAAAGTGAATTTTTTCTTTTATTCGTTCTGTTTGTCATATAGAGGGTTAACACCTCCCAGAATTTTGTAATTAAGGGCCTGAAAACAGATGACTGTCGAGAAATCTGAATGAGTGTGAAGAAGAGGATCATTGAAATGACAGTGAATGGATAAATGGAAGTGTGATTATGAGCGGTTGGTGTAATGTTTGGCGCGGGAAACCAGAGAACCCAGAGAAATCCGGCCCAGACGCCGCTTTGTCCATCACAATTCCTAAATATTGTTTCACCTTGGTGAGAGGCAGGCGAAATTGAAAGCTTTATTTCAATTCAAAGTTATTTAATAACTATTGTGCTTTCTGTATAATATCTTCCAGGTTCAGATAAAAATACATACAAACATGTGAATTTTGTGCTTTTTGCTGTAATATTTCTCCCAGTATTTTGAAATAACTATTACATATGTAAGGCCTGGTTTAAACATATGCACTGCTTAATTGTTCTCAAGTAAAATAAAAATAGTGCCACACATTCATTCGACTTTAGCAAAATATAAACTGTAATGATTGTGACAGCGAAAACTTCGTTCTTAGAACCTCAGTAGAGGATAAAATGAAAATATCAAATTATTCCGTGATATACAGACACTTCGTCAACACATGCATCAAATAACGTTAGGCAAAGTTCTTGCTAGTCAGTTACACAATGTTTATAATCATAATATCAATCAGAATACGGTGAATCAGGTCACAGGGTTAATCGGATCAGTTTTAAAAGTTCACCTTCATATGCGAGAGATTTAATTAGCGTTTCTCGAGCACGTGGAAACGCAGTTTTAAATCCCACCCGACTCATCCTCGAAATTGGGTCAATAAAGACAGAAGATTAGTTGAGCTTTAACGTCTACACCTTTAGCTTATTTCTTTCTCCCTAATTAGTTCTCTAGAAAGAGATATTTCATCAGGTGTGTATTTAATGATGCAACCAACTCATATTAAAATAATACAGCAGTAAATAAGATTTCAGTATCAGGAATACTATTTTATTTATTATTGGGGATAGAGCACTCTAGCTCCAAACTGCATTAATTTTAGCTACAGTTTGGTAAGATTACTGCATAACGTTATATGCATCTTCAGCATATTTTATTGCTTTTAGTGCTTAGTGCTTCATGTGGCTGTGTAACAGAAAGTGAGAGATTAAAACGGAGCACAAAGAGTGAATTCCTATTCTAAATTAACTATGGCAATTCATCAATTTCTGAAGTCCCCCTGCAAAGGGCTGTCTTTTTACGCCTAAGGTTGTACATTTAAGTATGTTTTATAGGAAGCTTCACGATAATTGATTTACTGACTGTTAAAGGAACTCGGGATCCAAGAGTTCCGATAGTTCGGTAACATTTTTGTAACACAATGCTAGTTAATCGCGTTGTTAAACAAGCATAATAATAATAATAATAATAATAATAATAATAATAATAATAATAATAATAATAATAATGATAATGATAATGATAATGATAATGATAATGATAATGATAATGATAATGATAATGATAATGATAATGATAATGATAATGATAATGATAATGATAATGATAATGATAATGATAATGATAATGATAATGATAATGATAATGATAATGATAATGATAATGATAATGATAATGATAATGATAATGATAATGATAATGATAATGATAATGATAATGATAATGATAATGATAATGATAATGATAATGATAATGATAATGATAATGATAATGATAATGATAATGATAATGATAATGATAATGATAATGATAATGATAATGATAATGATAATGATAATAATAATAATAATAATAATAATAATAATAATAATAATAATAATAATTAACAAACTGAGAACTGCAATTCGAGTCCCACTCCTGACACCAATGTGATAAAAACGACAAAAGTTCAGTGCAACTAGTTCTTTGTAGACTATTTCCTTCTAAATGAATACAAAAACACATAGTTCTCTTTTACTGACGTTAACGCCGTCTACAGTCTTTCGTGACTTCGACTAACTTCTTTCAATGTTTTACTTCATTTTGTCGTCTCTCAAACATTAACTCTGATGATACAATTACTCAACGCTCATAACTGCTTCGCTATCTTCCTTCTCGATGCGACGTATCTTTCACGACGACAGTACCACACGCAAGCACAACTGTCTGGCACCTATTCAAGATGACGTAACTCGGACATTTCTCGAACTTCTGCAAACACAGCGGCTGCGGGATACTTCTCGAATAACCTGGAAAACCCTTTGTGGTACCGCTTAGATTGTTGTCACGTCTTCAGCCTGACTTTAGCGCCTTTACTGCACGCATCGCCAGGACGTGGGGCTCAAGTGCATTATTTAGTATTTATTCACCTTTGCTGGAGACATACAAAGAAAGAGGCACACACGCACACACACACACACACACACACACACACACACACACACACACACACACACACACACACAAACATACACATACGAGTCATAAATAGCTTTGCATGCTCAGGATTCTAAAAGCGGGTGAAATCTAGATGCCAAATGTTTATGTTGAGTGTGTAAATGGTATTCTCATGAAAGGGGCAATTCCTTTATTTAATTTATGCCAACAAACTCATTGCTGGGAATTCCATATTTTAGCCAAAGAAACTAAGATAGTCATTTTGTGGTTTTGAAATGTTTTCCTTATTACTCCTACTACTTCAGTAGCTCATCCTCTTGCATAAGGTAGACGGTAGAAATCATAAAATATATGCTGCGGATGTTCTTCTTTTTATGTATCCTATAACACTTATAGCATTAAGCAGTTACAGATTAATTACTGTACAGGGTTCTAGGGATATCAGTGCGCAGACTTTAACCCAACTTCTTAATGTTAGACTGAAGCATAGGTTCTTTACCTTTTACTTCCATAGTGCATTGTTTCATACATAAAAAGTAAAATTGTTCGAATGTTTGATTCTGGATATGTCACCACCCGTTTATGCTTTACTTCTGCAACTAGCGTAGAGATTCAAAGGATGAGTTATTTGTGCATTGTTCATTAGTTGCTAAATGAATCATTTAGCTATACAATGATATTAAATGAATCGTATACCAGTGTGTCTATTCGAATACATTCGTCTACGTACACTTGGCAATCACACACTTCTGGCGTATGTGTGAAGTGGAAGGTCAGGAATGTTGAACGTAAATACTATCTGCTTGGGTCTCGTGAAGAGTGACTTACAAATTAAATCATTTAATACTTTCACAGAAATAGCTTATTAAGATTTACTTAGCGATTCCATTCCCTATTTTCGTTTGGCCTGAGAAAAATGAAAATAAAAAGATGACAAACAGAAAGTAACCAAGTTGGAAAGCTCAGATGATAAGTTTTGCGGCCCACATTGGTCTGTTGTGATTGTCATTCCCGTGGTTGAGTTTTCTGACCCATGGGTTTTTCAGTGTCTTCCCAGGGTTGCTAGGCCAATTTTGGAAAGGTTTCTTACATTCCCGAAGGTCCTGTCACACCGTTTCACTTCCGCTCTGATTTCACATTGTCTCATCCGCTTGGTTGCTTCAAATTTGCAAATGTTGGTAGTAGTTTCGGCGTTGTATGACAGGGAAAAAGGATGTCCTGTGTGAAACTAAACTTCCGTCCCTCGTTGGGCCGGTATTCAGATTCCAGCACCCCCCCCCCTCCCAGTGCGTTGTACAGCTGGTTCAAAGTGTTTTCCGATGGACGACTGGGTGTAAGGGAAGGAGACGAAGAATGTTCTTATGAATTACCTGCGCTTGGTCCGCCCGACCTAGTGATGGCTTCACCAGAACTATTTACTTTTGTGTGTCTTCTTCAGATGTATAATAATGATAGTGATAGTGATAGTGATAATGATGACAACGAATAATAATAATAATAATAATAATAATAATAATAATAATAATAATAATAATAATAATAATAATAATAATAATAATAATAATAATAATAATAATAATAATAATAATAATAATAATAATAATAATAATAATAATAATAATAATAATAATAATAATAATAATAATAATAATAATAATAATAATAACGATAACGATAACGATAACGAGATAAACCGGTACAGATTTAAAGGATGATAGGCAAGAAAACTGAGGGTATTTGGTAACCTATAGAGGTTGATGCCTCATAGACTTTTCAAACATGCTCTTTTGCGATTTGCAGTAGTTTTATTGTTTGTGTTACAGCAAACTTTGGTTTTCCTTTGAGGTTCTGTTTTCCTGCTATTTCAGACCAACATTTATTCAATGTTTTAATCTTTGATATGAAATTTGAGGTCAAATACACGATTTCATGTTCGCTGAATAAAACCAATTTACAAATTTTGCAGCGCGCATGCCAGTGTATCCATGAATACCTGAAAAATAAAAATAATATAACATGGTATATTAAAATTGTTTAAACGTTTTAAATTTAATATTATAGCGTGATATGATGCCTCTAATGCCGAATATTTAGTTTCTATTCTTGCTGCGAGTTCGTTCTAGATTTATAACATTAACATTGTTTTCTTTACTTTGAGATAAGCTTCTCACGACCAAGTGTAAGAGAAATGTTGGAATGATACTCTCTTTGGACTTACAAATACACTACACCCTTTACTCTTGTACACAGCTATGAGCTGGAAAGTCGACCTTTGGGACCACGTGGTATAACTAATAGATAAGCTATGCTGGCTTCCCTCCACTGC
Source organism: Tenodera sinensis (assembly GCA_030765045.1). Lineage (NCBI taxonomy): Eukaryota > Metazoa > Arthropoda > Insecta > Mantodea > Mantidae > Tenodera > Tenodera sinensis. The sequence continues at coordinate 144,732,077 of CM060965.1, read as the reverse complement.
TGTATAAGCGTTTAGAATAGAGGGAATCGGTTGTACTAGATGCTGCCTAGCAACTTCAAATTTGAAATCATAGAGATCCTTCCTCAGCTGAAAGAAGTCAATCGCCCTCTGTCTTCTCTCACCTCAACACTTCCTTCCCAAGGCCTAAGCAAAAGATATCGAGTTGTTAATTCCCTTCCCTAGGTAGCTACAGAGACAGCTTTAAGTACCCATTAATACGGCATATGTAATTTTACAGTAGTGGGCACTAGATAGTTAATTTTATACATATTTGTTTAATTTCAACTACATTTCTCATAACAATTGGAAATGAATTTCCTTCAACATTTTACCAACATCATTATCACGTATTTTACTAGCTTTCCCATGTTCTTATTCATTTTGTTATTTTCCTCCGCGAAATCTTTTGTCAGTTTTAGCTTCCTAAAGCTCCTTTCCATCATATTGATAAAAACAACTTATTAGCAAACTTTTATGAGAAAATAAGTTTTATCCTTTGAAAAACAGTCATTTCTTTATACCCTCAGCATATCAAACAATTTTAATAATGTAAAAAAGGACTTGCTTTCTCTTTTTTCCAAGTTTTGACGTCTTTAAACTCAAACAACTAAAATATTCCGCCTTCTGTTAAAGAAGCTTATTATTTTAATACAATAAGCTTATTAAACTGTTGGTATTTCTGATAACATTTTGAGAGCACAATAAACTTACAGAAATTAATTAAATGATCCGGCGTTTTTTGCTTCGTTCTCTCTCTCACTCTTTCTTTCCTCCCTTACAATCTATGCCTCTCTCCTCCTCCCTTCCTCATTACTATGTCTCTGACTCCGGGAATGCATATCCATTTTAAAATTATTTTACTTAATAAAATTAGGCTTTCATAACAGTATATCAATAATGCCACACATAGCTCAAATATACTTAAAATGATACAAGATACATTGGCAATGTTTTCAAGTGTTTGAATATTTATTCAGCCCGTGTATAAGGACTCAGGTCACATTTTTGAGTTTTATAGAACATCAAGAGAAACAAACTCAATTTACCACGCCAAACAATTATGCATGTTGATCTTGTATTATAATACATTTAATAAATAACTATTATAATACTTATTAAGGTGGTATACTGAATTTTCTTGTCATGAAAAACAAACTCTTTTCTTTTACTCTGATTGCGCCAGTCATATTTCATTGTTGGTTTGAATATGACAATAATCACTCACAATTTGTATGTTCCTATTTTCAAATGAAGAACAGGCTAGATTTGCATGGCTATCAAATGATCGATAAGCACGGTAATTCCGATCTTGTTTCTTTCAGAATATGAAGTGTTGCCTATTTCCAAAATAATAAGGAACAAGTGAAACACTTGGTATATTTATGCATAAGAATTTCAAGGAAAAGAAAAGTTTTTATCAATGTCCAAGTGCCCTTAAAATAGTACTCCTTTTTGTGCACTTTCACAAACATCGATACCAACACTGGTAGAGAAAGTCCCTAAGAGACCACCAGCGAACTGGTGGCCGCGGTTCCAATTCCGCCTATACCGTTATCCCCAACTGAGTCTCTTCCCCCCAGCATTTACACAGTTCTCACAACTGGAAAATGTCTGAGAGGTAACATAACTTAGGCCTGGAACGCTTTCGTCCCAAAAGTCCTTTCACAAATATAATTAAATTGCATCCATCATCAGCGTTCTACGTCTGTGGTGCCGCATATAACAGGAAAGGGCGTTAAACGCTACAAAAAACACCAGCAGATAGCCCAACGTTGGCCTGCTGAATAAGACTGGAAACTGCCATGCCACGGACGGTACATGATCTGAAACTTAGGTTTTTACATGCTACCATCGTGGAGGCACGGACCCAAATGACCTCGTCAACGGGCTCTTAAACCCCACTTACCCACTCACTCACTCAGTCACTCATTCTCACTCACTCGCTGACTCACTCACTCACACACTCACTCACTCACTCACTCAGTCACTCACTTACTCTCACTCACTCGCTGACTCACTCACTCACACACTCACTCACTCACTCGCTGGTGGCGCAAAGCTACTTATGGCCACCGGGGTTAGAGTATACCCACCTTGCTACCTGGGCTGAGTTGCAGCTAATGGTCGGTCCCTCTCAGAACAATTGACCGTATCAAACAATAGTCATTTGTAGCAGTTTTATTGTATAGCGCTTATGATATACAAAATATATCAAAGTTACAAAATCCAGTAATAGCAAAGGGTTAAGAATATGTACCACAGGTGAAGGGATGCCAGTCGGGAAGGCACTACCGAGGATCATTAGCGAACGTCCCAAACATTAAGGATACCCATCTGTGAAAAATGGCGAAAAAGTGTAAAAAATGAAAAAATCTTTTTTTTGCATAATTAAATAATGTAATGTTTGTACTTCATTTTCCTAATGTTTTTATTGCCGTGCGGCCCTTTAAACCGCGTCACGTGACGATTTAAATGGCTGGCTGCAAGTGGGCGTGGTGCTTTAAATCACCTATTTTGATGATTTTCTTCGTTTATTTCGGTTTGCTGCATTTGAATGTCGCGGACTTTCTGCAGCAGGTAATATTCCTACCCTACACGTGTGTTGGCTGCACTGGAATACGCTTTGGAGCCCGCCGAATCATTGCCATGTGTTTATAATTTTCTTCTGAGATAGTTGTGTTTGTAAACTAACCAAATCCGGCTGTGTGGAAGTGATATAAGTGTTTATTGTACAGTATTTTATCAAAGATAGTGTATATAGTGGTTCGTCATAATTATATTAAAGTTATAAATGCATAATTAGATCGTAGTGTACGTAATTATCAAGGTAAGATTTTAAGGTTAGGTTAGTCGTCTCCTCCAAGAAGTTTTTGCTTCATAGTTATGAATAGACTGAAAGACAAGCGCAATAAGGTGAGCAGGAAAACACCTAGAAACTGCAAAAGAGCATGTAATGTAATAGGTACAAGATGGGGCAAACATAGTCCCAAAAGCTTATTAAATGCAGACACATTTATACCAGAAACACTGCCTTCAGCATCAGTTCAAGAACAGCATCCCACACCAGAGGTACAAAATGATAAAAAATGCACTCCATCTGTAAGCCAAAATAAACTTTCAATGTTCACCAGCAGTGAAACAGACTTTTCAGACTTTCCTGTTGACTTTACTTTGGTGCATTCAAGCTTCTGGAAAAATATTTTCCAGGGTACTAAATGTGGTACATGTGGTGCAAATGACTTGAATGCCAACCTTACTAGTGCTTTTGGATTTGCATCTAAATTAATTGTTAAATGTAGTGCATGTGATGCAGTCTGCAGTGAAACATATACGAGTCCCAGACTAAATATAGCTGAGTCTAAAAGGCCACCATTTGAAGTAAACCGAAGAATGGTGAGCACATTTCTTGAGTTAGGCAAAGGGCATGCAGGGCTGGAGCAATTTTGCTTGGGTATGGGAATGTCAGTAATGAGCCCTTCCACATATAATACACACATAAAATATTTGGCAAAACAAAATGTGACATTGCAACAGGGTATACTAAATGAATCACGTTTAGCTGTTCGTGATGCTTACCTTGAACTGGACCCCAATCTCAATGCACAATCCACTATAGACATAACAGTAAGTTATGATGGCACTTGGCAAAAGCGTGGTTTCTCTTCACTGCATGGCATAGGTGTTGTAATAGATATTTTAACAGGACTTGTTATAGACTTTGAAATTTTATCTAAATATTGTGGGTTTTGTGAACAAAAACTTAAAACTTTAGATAGCGAGAGCGATGAATACAAGACCTGGTATATTACACATAAAGCAGCAGATGAATGTGAAATTAATTTCAGTGGGTCATCTTCAGCTATGGAGATGACAGCTGCTGCAGTTATATGGCAGAGATCTATCAGAGTATGCAACATGAGGTATACTACCATAGTATCTGATGGCGATGCAAAAACTCATAAACATTTACAAGACCTAGCAGTATATGGTGATGTGCAAATTGTCAAAGATGAGTGCATTAATCATGTGGCTAAGAGACTGGGTACAGGGCTTCGAAATTTGATTAAGGATTGCAGTTCCAAGGGCATTACACTAGGGGGCAAAAAAGCTGGAAGTTTAAAAGAACAAACAATAGTAAAATTAACAAATTACTACAGAAAAGCCATAAAAGACAATAGTCCAGATATACATCTAATGAAATCTGCCATACTTGCTACATTATACCATTGTTCATCCACTGATGAGAAACCCCAACATAATAAATGTCCAAAGGGTAAGACATCTTGGTGTTTTTATAATAGAGCGATTGCTAAAGGGAACCCATTACCTATCCATAATGACACTACAATGAAAACTACACTCTCACCACTAGTCATTAGCAAAATCTTACCAGTATACCAAAGACTAGCTAATGATGAACTTCTAAAAAGGTGCACATCAGGCAAAACACAAAATGCAAATGAGTCGCTTCATCATATAATATGGTCCAAATGCCCCAAAGAAATTTTTGTATCGAGAAAGAAATTAGAAATTTGTCTGACATCAGCTGTGTCACAATTTAACATGGGTTGCAGAGCTAGTCAGGAATTAAAAAAACATTTAACAGAAGAAAAAGTTAGTCCAGCTACATATAAAATTAGTGCGGAAAGGGATAAACGTCGCTTGTGCCAAAGCGAGCAGGTATGCAAGCCAGCATTTAAGAGAAGCCGCAGGAAACTCCGCTTATCAAAACTAAGTTCAGAGGAGGAGAAAAAGAAGAAAGAAGGGCCAACATATGCAGCAGGTGCTTTCTAGACATTATAAAGGTCAGAAACAGTATTACATTGAGTGTTAAACTTTAAAACCTATTTTCTCATGTTTTTATTTTTCAGCACAGTTAAAAACTTCAAATTGGTTCCACGATGCAGTTTTCAAAATAGAAGCATGAAAATGTTTGTGCATAAACAAAAATAGTACCACAAGAAATTGCAGAGATAATTTTTTTCTAATGTCACCAGTGTTTGTGTAATTAAATAACAAACTTCATATCTCACAACTAAAAATTAAAAATTAATAACATCACAATTAAATAATTTTTTTCTCCTAAACTAAAAGTCTGATAAAAATTTCATCTCATCAATTCACTAATACTGTATTTATAAGTATAACTGAAAATTATTATACTTCTCAAATGAAAATTGCATCGTGGCCAGCGGTTTAATTAAATGACAATAAAACACTATAAATATGTTAATATCACAGGAACTATTGTGCACAATAGTCTAGAAATTGGTGTGTGAACTATTCTTAATACTACAATTGTTGTGTTGAAGTTTCAAATCAATCCAAGCAAAACTGTAGATTTTAGGTTTTTCACAGATGGGTATCCTTAAGGTAAACGAGATACAATTAGTTTGGCAAGGTCTTCAACATAAAGAAAAGGAGCCTGCTATTGTATTTTTACAAAGTATCGGAAACCCGAAGGGTTTCGCCAGAGGGCAAAGTCTTCACTTAATGAAGTGAGGACCATTATGGATGTTTGGGAAGCTAAAAGGACATAATGACTGAGGGACAGTAGGAGACAGGCATCGTTACGAGGGAGAGATACATGTAAACAACACGGTGAAAGTTCGTTCCAACGGTTACGTTAGACTACATATTTTATTCTATTTAAAATTGTTCAGCAAAGCTTAAATGTGTAAAAATAAAACAAATAAAGAGTTCTAACAAAACTACAATATCGCTCTCTGTAACCACCACGGATACCCGAGATTAAGACTCATGTGTGAGCAGCCGTAGGCACCCATAATAAGAAGCAGTCAATCGAGTGACGTAAAAAATGCTTCACATTGGAGGCCATTTTCCCGTTGAAGAGGTTTTGGTCGTTTCGGGTAGGTTCCTTACTCAGAGTTTTCAACGCCAACAATGTGATTTGATAGTGTTTCTTTTTTTCTGAGTATTACAAGGGTACATATAATGTAAATGATCTCTATGATTTCAGTAAGTAAACGTTAGGTGTACATTTGCATTGCTCTACATTCTGCGTCGCTAAAGACAAACACCGTTAGAAAACAGAATATTGGAGTCTTTAAAATGCTTTTATTTTCTTTCTCACCCCCACGTAGGGATTATTTTATATTAGGTATATTATTTCAATTTTTTTACACCACGCTTTAGTTTTAAGAGAAATAGAGAAGATAAAGTTTCATATTTTAGCTTAATCTTTTTTGCATAAAAACACACTCGTTGACTGCGGATTGTGGAGTGACATGTAAAAATGTGTTTGGTGACACCACGCTGCTAAGGCAACAGGAATTTATTTACCTCTACAATACAGTTTCATTTCTACATTATTTATTAGTCAAATAATGTCTGTTTATTTAACATCATATATGAGTTTTCTGTCAATAATAATTATTTCTCTGCTCTCTATTTGCGGTTATTTTTCACATCGCATCTACAAGCTTTGCAAGCTTATTGTCCATTTAAATTATCTCTGTAACAATTCTTTTCCTGCAAAAGCAGGAAATCCTTTCAGGAAGAACCTCTTCACTTTAGACACGGTGAGATACTTGTTAGATATTCAGGACTTTGCTGAGTGAGGACGAATACCGAGGAGACACAATTCAATTTATTATCCGGAAGGTTCTTTTGTGTTGATCCATCCTACTGTTACTTACCATGGTGTGTAAAACTGCGTGGTAATGTTATGCAGCAATAAAACAGTCATGGGACTCCACTGAAGGTCTTAGATGTAAATTTTATGATCAAAGAATATAACCAAGGCAATTTTGTGAGCACTTCTCAAAACTTTTATATTCTGCAGAATAAGGTTACTTAGCGACTTTTTATGTTACTTTTTCAGCTTATCTGGTAATAAAATGCTGCAACTTCATTTTGTATCATCTTTATTTATAATTACGAGGCAGTATATAGTATATGGAAATATGAGAGAAAGAGAAAGAGAGTGTTATCCATTCCAATCCTTTAACATCAATCCAAAAATATGTTCTACTATAAGTTTGATTACCCTTAATATAAAATATCTCTCAAACACAGCAAATCTACAGAGCGTCACAGGCTTCAGTAAACTATTTCTATTAGTAAATAATAATAATAGTAATAATAATAATAATAATAATAATAATAATAATAATAATAATAATAATAATAATAATAATAATAATAATAATAATAATAATAATAATAATAATAATAATAATAATAATAATAATAATAATAATAATAATAATAATAATAATAATAATAATAATAATAATAATAATAATAATAATAACAAGAACAAGTAGAATAACATCAACAGCATGAACACGAGTTTCGCTTACATCAGAACTGTAAGATTTTACATGGGTGGTCATATTATTACTTATTGTTTGTCATTATACGTTTCCTGTAGCGCCTGAAATCGTTCTAGGACAGGCAAATGGGGAAAAACACATTGATTACCTATGGAAGACTTCTGATATCCGATTCGAGCTTGAGCGTCATCTCTGGTAAAGGTTTTCCTTGAGAGCTGCTCTCATTATTAGCAAATGCAAGGCCCAAATTAGGCCCAGAAAGCTTCTCTTATTGTGCCGACCAAGAATTCCGGCTATGTCACTTAGAAGTATAGATACCGTGCCCATAGCGTTTCAATGGACACATTTAGTTTAAAAAGGTCAATTAGTTTTTATATTAATGCTGTTATTCGTTTCAAACAAACAAATTTTGACTTGTCCAAAACTAAAGCAATACGCTATGTTTTATTATTAGAAGCTTCTCAACATGCCGACTCATAATACATATATCTATGTAATGAAAATGCAAGATGGAAGAAAATTAACCAATGTTTCATTTTTAGTTTATTATTACTTAAGTAACTATACAACAGTTCTGCTTCATTAATACTCATATTTAACTTCATAACATAATCGTTGTTAAAAGACTAAACAAAATCAAACGAATATATAACTGAGAAAACGCACCAAAAATGGCATCTTATTCAAATAATCTTTTGGTCAGTCAATTTATGTGACTAATAAAATGATAAAAAGATTGTGTGGAAAATTAGGAATGTCTACTAACCTCAAAATTAGTTAAATGTAAACTTTTCAAGTCAATTTAGATAAATCGTAACTGATTGATAGTAACCAATTTGAAGACATAACTAAACAATTTAATTTTCTCTGAATATTACGCAGTTCCAGTCTGAAATATAATGCTTCGTTTTAGCTAAAACGCTGAATGTATTGGAAACATTTAAATGCAGGCTAATATCGCAAGTAAAAAGGTAAAGTGAAATTTGAGTAATTTTTCATCGCTGTTTTAATAGACATATTCCTTTTTGTTACAAAGTCCTATCAACAAAATAAAATTTAGGTAGATAATACTTGCATAACACTGAAGATTTCATAATGCCAAACCTATAGTTAGCCATGGGTTTAATGACGTTACAGGCTCACGGAGTTGCCGGGGTATAAAGCAGTTACATCAAACTGTGCCCTTGAGCGCAAGCGCACGGTTCGAATCTTAGTAGGCCCGTAACAGTAGCACCTGCAATATATACTTCTACGAACAAATATTTTTTCTTTGATGCACTTGACGAAGCGCCCTCTAAGAGCAAAATTGTTCAATGGTAACCTTATATTTGCCTGGACACGTGCTTCTGCAATTCTTGTATCCCCAAATGTCAAGATATGGGCGGAAAACACAGAATGGGCATAATAAATATGTACTTAGGCTTAAAGTGGGACCACAAGTAGAGGTTCTAATGTGGAGCTAATTTTTTTATGTTACAGAAAAAGTATAATTCCTTTTGAATTGCAAGGTTAAAGGTATATAAATATTTTCTTTATTTTGTGGTTTTAATGTTTTGTTTTTGGATACTAATTTGTTTTTGAATAACTGCATTTCTGTTGTAATTCGTACTAAAACTTTATGATCACAAAATGTATACAAATAAATACATTTAACAATCAAGAAGACTCACAGTTATAAAAAGGGTTAACTTATTTTCCATTCCTTTCTTGTAGTCCCCCATGACCATGAGTACTGCCAACATCACGAAATTGCGCTACACCTACGATACTTATGATCATGTTCGTCAACGACTTTATTTTAAACCATATTCCTTCCAATTAGGTTTATCAATTAATACATTACGTTAATAACGAATGTAACGTATTTCATCCCTACAGATTATTAGTAAATACTTGATACAAATGACATATTTTTAACCCGAGGGGAGTACAATTTTAATTGGCGGCTGTTACACCCCACAATTTCAAGCTGTGTTAAATAAATCACTGTGGTTATTTCTATACGACGTCGCATTTGGTTGAATTTATACTGCCAACTTCATTCCAAACAGGAAGTAGAAATGAAACTGCCGTAGGCCGTCATAATTCCACACAACTCTGGGGAACTTGTTGGAGTGCGTCCAGTTCCCTCTATAAAGAACGTGGATAGCAGTAGCCCGAGGAGAAGCTGTTTCCGTTCTTAAAGTTATTTTACCATCCGATATCGAAGATAGAAAAATTAATTTTAGTTTTCAAAGTTTAAAGTAGATTAGCTCCTCCAGGCGTGAGCTATACAGCTCTGTTTTGTGTTTTCCACTTTATAGTGGGGATTTTTCTAATGGAAACACAACTAAGCTTTTTATCATGCTAATGTTATCAAATGGCCTAAAAGTGCACCGACCAAAATTTTCCCGAAAAGACGTGTGTGTTTCTGAGAGATATAACTAGGGCACTGGGAGGTCGATTGACTTCAAAAAATCGACTTTTTGTTTTTATTGTTAAAAAAATATATAATTCTTCAGCTTATAATTTTAACACGTAGGTATAGTGCTATTTGTTATAATGATGCCTGTAGTGGTATACTTACAGTGATGGAAAAAATGGGTATAAAAGTTAGAATAAGAAGGAAGCCTGTATAAAAAAAGATATACGTCGACTCTCAGAGGCAAAAAGGGCAGTTCAGTTGCTTGAAAATAAAGCTAGAACTAAGAAAAGGAAAAGAAAAGATGAGGAAAGCTTAAGTGAGCAGGAATATGGAGCAGGTGTGTTCTGAAAGTGTGTGTAATTTGAAAACAATGGTCTTCAGCTTTGATCGCAATTTCCCGAAACCTTGATTTTTCACACTTCAGTTACACATTTATCAAAAACTATAAGAGATATTGATAACAATATTTTAGTGCTTATTTATCTATGTTTGATGAGTGCAGCCGGTTAAAGCTTTTATGAATAAGAGCTATAATGTGGAGAAAAACAATTTTAATGCTTAAAAATATTACCATATTTTTTCCAATATAGAATTAAATATTTTTATGTGAAAAATACAAACCACATAGGATTTATGTTTAACCGGCGATGTCAAGGTATGCTTTATGTTATTCAGATAAAAATTTGGTGTCTGTAGCTTCAAAATCCTACAAGAAAAGTGTACCTGAAGTATGAGGTGTAACATTTTTTTTAGGATACATAGTGTGCTTTATGCCCCTTTTACATGGAATTCTGTTAATGTAGTTTAATTATTATGTAGTAGTTAAATGCACAAATGCCTGAACTATAAACTACCAAATTTCTATTCATTTTAATCATTAGTAGCTGCTATATTTAAATTTTAAATATTGGTGTAAGTTAACCTCGTGGTGGTAAAAATAACCTCCCAGTGCCCTTAAGTAAGACCTAAGGAACTGGCCACTCCATCTATGAATCTTCCATTTATACGTTTTAGGATTTTCTCCGAAACCACTAATGACCTAAGCGACAGTGCACTCTACTGGCTAATGTAAATCCCTAAAAGTTTTAATAAGTACAGTAAAATACGAAAATATATTTGGAACATACAAAATAGTATCACAGAATGGATCGGAGGAAGACTCCTATCAGGGAGAGATGCCTAATGTTTTATACGAGTTCCGTCGTTCCGTTGAAACAACTGATCATGGGGTGAGATACCCAAAGTACACTGTTCAAGAACATTCAAAAGACGTATCATTATTAATGATAGCGCAACGCAAATTTGCCTTTATATTGAAGAGGCTTCCCTATGAACACTACTTTAATGCCGAACCTAAATTCTAAAATTTAACCTACCTTTGATTCTCCAAACCTTAGTTGGGATCTTCCCCTGATTTACTGTAATGCCACGAATGATTGTTAATTTATCTAGAGAATTGGAGTATCAAGAGTTGCATGTATTAAGGGTATTTCAAGAATTAAAGGATAATATAGCCTATGAAATATCATTTAAACGCTATATTGTAATTACTAGTCTATTAAAATAAAAATGAAGCAGGTATACGTTAGCGTTCATTAGCACGTCCTAGAAGATTAAATACCACAGATCTAGTTTCCTGCTTGCGCACGTAGTATATATTAAATATATTTCCTGTTGTACTCTGTGTTCTGAGGTTTCCCCTTTCGAATTATTTCATCTATTCAGCATTAGATGCTTCACCGAAGTGGGAGTCAGCCGTTTTTAACATTTGAACCTAGCGGCTCTGTTGCGTCAAATTACGTAAACTTGTGCATGCGTAGGACAGGGCTGCTAGATTTTCTAACCTGATCACACCTGAGAATAGCAGAGGAGATGATAACGAAATTTGATATGTTTTTGTGAATGAAGGCTGTCATTGGTTGGAATTTGGAATTGTTATGTACATGATTGGTTGAGTTCAGCCAAGGACGTATTAGTGACTTTAATAAATGTGCTATGCTCACTTCGGTAGATATTTAACATATGGTCATATTTACGTTGCGGTATTAATTTTAATGTTCCACTTATCTACATGTAAAGTCATAACCGGCGGCTTGTTTCTTTTGCAACAATTGTTCACAGTAATAATGTTCATGTACACACTGTAATGTTAATCTTTGTGTTTGTGTTACATTAAATTTATACACAAAGTAGGGAATCTCGATTTGGAGATTAGCAGGCTAACCACCAGAACATAGAGGTAGTCATTGCAGTGTTTGCTAGGAAACTGAGAAAGATGTTCCATTTAGATTGTTCTTATTCTTACGTCACTATATGAAGCAAATAGCCTACATTAGCAGATAACACAATTGTGCCTAAGAAAGGGGGTAATGTTCAACATAATTCAGTTTTGCTGTACAACAGTAATTACCTGAAGTCGTGCGCAGGGCTTTAATAGTTAGTATCATATTTATAGCTCATTTCTTGTTATTGTAACATATACCTCTAATAGCATGATTTGAACAGCATGCTATTTTGTAATATGTAAATCAGCTATTATGAGATACCCACACTTATGTAATTTTTGTTCACTTTACGTATGCATTTGGATGCCCTCCATGTTTTACACGCTTCTGGCGTTGACGTGGTGTGTGCATGGATTCCTGATCACGTAGATTTGCGGGTAATGAAATGGCGGATTTGGCAGCAAAGGCGGCAACCACAGCACCTAGTATTACTATCTCTGGTATTACTTCGGAAGACTAGGCTTGCAGTGCGGAGAGCGGTGATGTCGTTTTAGCATGAGGAGTAGTTAGATCTTCGCAGTAATAAGCTCAGGCAAGTGAAAGAAATTCCGATTAATGTATCTGTTAAGACTAGATGATATTAACTTGGTTACATATTGGCAACTGCAATTTTACGCATGGTTACCTTTTTAAGAGGGACCCTGTTCCTCTTTGTCCTCTGTGTGACAAACTTATGTCGGTCCGTCACGTGCTGCTAGAGTGTTTCCCTGACGCACCTTCGGGACCTCCTTCAGCTGCCCCATCGGTCTGGGTGGCTCAGTTGGTTAGACTCTGGCCTAGTGATCCCAAGACTGCGGGTTCAAATCCGGCTCAAACCAATGGATTTTAAGTGTGCTTAAAAACGACAGCTCCATGTCAGTAGATTTACTGGCATGTAAAAGAACTCCTACGGAACAAAATTCCGGCACACCGGCGACGCTAATGTGATCCTAATAATTGACAGCGTCATTAAACTACATAATTTTTTAAATTTCAGCTGCCCGTCAGTTTTGTAGATGTCGTGGTGGACGATAAACAAGCGGTAGAAATATTTTGAAAATGTATTTCATTGGCAAATATCAAGTTACGGTTTCAAAATTTTAGATATCAAGATATCATACGTTTAGGAACGTTTTCCACATTTGTTCTGATTCCGGCTGTAGCCATGGTTGGTTTATTTATATTTGTTTGACTAGTATTTTTATTTGATACTGAAGTCGATCTCTCGTTTTTGCAATGATCGAATGGTGCCTTTGGCCAAGTAGTTGAACGCGCTTAAAACTACATCATCATCATCATCATCATCATCATCGTTCATCACTTTCAACTTATTATTTATACTTATTACAACATTGTGTTTATTAACAGCGTTAAATTTTTAATTCTCTCAGTGCAATCAATGCCAAAACAATGTGACAGAAGATTTTCAACTGATTGCCGGATTTATTGTGCCATGGTCTGCCAACCTAATTGTTGATCTCACGCGTACACTAGTAAGGATTGGTTGGTGATCATCCAACTCATATAAGGAGATGATATTATCTTTGTATGCTTTCCCAGATAGAATGTTGCTTTAGTAAATCTGCTACAGGTACTTATAATACTCAACTTGCTGAATAGACAGGTTATATGTGGACGATAAGTACGCTCTCCAATCCTTTATAGTTGGTACATAGTAGAACCAGAAGCTTCTCAAAGCGTTTCTTTGTTTGCATTTTGAGGAATCAGCGTACGCTATGGAGCTGGGATTTTGATTTCTGATGAATGACATACAATTTTGGCTGAAAGGTTTTAAAAATGTTTTTGTCACCATTCTGGGAAATACAGATTAGCTTGTAAGATATTGTTTAACATGTATTCCACCCGAGTGACAAGATCAGTATAAAACAAAGGCTCGCACTTTATTATTGTTTAAAATGGCAAAAAAAGAATTATTGCTTGAAAATATATTAGGTCAAGCTAGAGTATTAGTCAAACATTATGTTAGAAAAACTATTTAGTGAAATCAGTGGAATATGTAGAAAAATATAGCTCATTCTGTTTAAAATAACAGTTTTGGTTGCTTTCTCCTATTTTCGGTAACTCAAACCGTTTAACTCTAAGCTGAACTGCGCAGCACAACAGGCCGATGCCGGGCCAAGGTCTACCGTACGACCACTGCGTCCCCCTCACTCTGGCTACAATGGGTGTCATATGTGGATGCAGTACTGCCAGGCGAGTCTTCGTTAGCGCCCTGAGTCCTTCCCGACCACAGAATGCGGTCTTCAAAATCTTGAGCCGCCAATCTTCCCTCCAGTAGCTGCTCAATCGATCGTTGTTTAGATAATGACGTACAGATGTCCAGGTGGCGTCGCCGTTTGACCCTTTCCATCCCGAATAGTTTTCATACTTATGCCGGTCTTCCTCTGATTCATAAAACGGTTTTCATATGACCATAACGGATTGCCTCATGCAATTTACTTAATGACCAAGATCGTTACGGTGAGGCAAATTGACTGGCCATTATTTTTCATTTTTTCAAAAAGAATTGGTAACCAAACACAGATATTTATCCATTTGACTGCGGTTGCGTAGATTTTGCTGCTTTCTCTTAAAAAACACTACAATGAAAATTGTAAAAGCATAACAAGAGTACCTTACAATTGTAGGCATCTCAAATGCACATGTTTTAACAGTTAAAGCAATTATGACAAGAACGTAACCGAAAAAAAAAGAAAGAAAATAGCACCGCATCGTGGTAGGAGTCAGTTATGCCGTGAGTGTGTTCGCCCTTAGAGGCAACCCATCAGCACTGAACGAAACAGCCCCATGCACACGGTAAGGTGACTAACAATTGCAGCTTTATTCATAACATATGAATGATTCCATATACAATCATGAGGTCTGAAAGGGTTAGTAAACAATACTGTTGTATGTTTCGTGTTAAGATGAAATCATACTTAAGCAAGAGACAACATGAAAAAAATTGATGGTGGAAATCAATCTCTTAATTTAGAAGCTATTCAGCTTATATGTAACTATGCGCGAGTAAACTTCCGCTATATTCAAAAGCTTGTCTGCAATCCCTGCAATGAATAACTTAGCATGAAGAGAGACACAAAGCAGAGCTCTGCAAGGAACTTAATTCTAGGTTAGACAAAGCAAGTTGAGGGGTTTCTGGAACCATAGATATCTCCTGTTGAGTAGAGTTTGCTTCTCACTCAGCACTTCCAGCAAGTTGCTTATCACAATGAGACAGTCTCCTGCTCCATAGATCACTGTGATAACGATTTCTACTTTGATGTTTGGCTTTCTGAATAGTCTCACCTCTTAAAGAGGGACATGGAAGGAGAGAGAAAAGGGACAGAAATATAACTTACCAGGGTCAACTGAGAGAAATTGTCAGGTCATATATCACATCTCACATCATGTTGGAATGCACGCCCAGTGCAATTAACATAAAGAGTACATCCGCCTGCCCTATTCTGCCGTACTCTCGTAAATACACCAGCCATTTCTCTGGTTTTAAAGTTGGTCGGTCTAATTTTTAATTGTAAAGCTGTGATTAACTGTAAATCATGAGATGATTGTCTTTGTTAATGTGTTCTGTGTTTGTTTTCTTGATTAATATTGTGTGCCTTACTAAGATAAATGCAATACAAAGTTATATTGTTGATTTTTCTGTAAATACTTAAACTCATTAACTCGTCTAGCCCTTAAACGAAGCACAAAAAAAAAAAAAAAAAAAACATAAAGAGTTTAAAATAATATTACTCGTGTCTATCAGCTCCCAAAGTTTGTCAGTCTAATTTTGGAACAACCTATATGATAATTTCATAGGCTGCTATGTGGCCACATAGTCGTAAAACCTCTAGGTCTGCTGTTTAACAAAACATGTTTTTCTAATTTTCTCGAAATTAGAATATTAACACTTCGACCCCTTTTCAAGCGTAGAAGTCAATATTTGTAAACACAATTACAGTATTTCTGATGTAAAATAACCCAGTGTAACTCATTTAGAAACCAAACTAGATGCCTCCGCGGTAACAAGAGAGGCGCGCCTTTGGGAGGTCTGGCTTTCAGTCAAAAGGAATACACACACACTAAAGGTTTTAAAAATGACTATATTTTGAGACTGGTAAAAAATGCCGGGTAGCATGGGACTATAAAAAAGACAGAATTTTAAATAAAATAAAGTTACTTTGGGGTACAGACCGTTTTTATCAACATATAAAGTTATTCAAAATTACAGAGTTAAAGTTTAATTGACAAAAGTAATTTACATAAGTGTTAATACACTTTATTCTCGTGAAAAATTATTTTGTTGTTTAACGACGCTGTCAATTGCCAAGATCATATCAGGGTAGCCAGTGTTCCGTAATTTTTTCCCGTAAGAGTTTTTGCTTGTACATGCAAGTAAATCTGCTGACATGGAGCTGCCGTTCTTAAGAACACTTAAAACCATCGACCTGGGTCGGATTTGAACCCGTGACCTTTGGAGCAGTAGGCCAGCGTCTAACCAACTGAGCCATCAGACCGACTTGTTCTCGTGAACAAAAATAGTCATGAAAGTCAAACTTAATTTTCATCAAAAAATAATATTTTAGCTTAGTTTATACAACGGTTATTTTTTTTCACAGCAATCACAGTAATAACACAAGGCACCTTCAATTGACGTACAAAGTTAGTGATTCTACCTCTCACATAATCGGCACTGAATCCAGTTTACTACAAAACTCTTGCTTGGATGTGCCTGACTTTGAAGTTTTATAACCCATAGGCTGGATGTCTTTTTCCTACTTTTCTTCGGGTTTGATCTTGTCTGCAACCTGAATTTTACAGCTTGTTTTTCCATATCTTTCTTTTCAAGCAATAAGCAATATTTCTTTAATAGCCGTTGAGACTTTTTCGACTTGTCAACCTATTTTCAGCACAGGAGGCGCAAAGTAGATATCATCTTCAAAGCACTTTAAAAGTTAGGTTGTATGGAGACAGCAGCTTCTGCAGTAGGTGGAATAAATGTCGGATCAATTGACAGAGACATTCCCGAATTAGGAACAGAACATTCAGAGTGCTGGATGCTCTGTGCCCATAAAATCCATGTCAGTGAAAACGTGTGGATCAAAGATTCCTTTGTATTTGAAGCCTCTTTCTGCTATAACTAGGAGGCAAACTTGCTGGTAGGCTTTGGCAACTAGCTTGCAATTTCGAAGCTCCAAGATATGATCTCATCCACAAACTGCAAGCATAATTGTAGCAGTTTCTTAAAAGTTTCACGGAGAACCTGTCAAAGGGCAGCAGTTTGTGTTATATGGGTTGATAGCATGCATGCGGACATTTTTTTAACACAAATGACCTAAAGCTTCTTGTGCGTTCCATGGGCGAACTATGAGCAAAATAGGGCCTTCAGCACTGGATTTTATAAAAGTCACGAAAAGCTATGGCCTCTAAGGAACTTTTAACTTGTCATCCATACACTAGGAGCTGAGAAAGCACAAGTCTCAGCCGGGCCCCTATCATTAGGCGATCGTTCATCCTTTTCCTTATAAAAATAAAAAATGAGGAAATAAAAGTCTGCCCGGACACACTCATGTAGAATATGAGTGACATTATGGCCCCTCTTTACTGATGTCATTTTGTCAACTTGGCGCCTCCCTGTTGCTTTTATGACCATGTCGTTTTCATGTAAGCAAGAAACTTCTGTATCGTCAGCATTATAAATACTAGATGGACGAAAGAAGCGCTTGACAAGCAAGACTTTTAGTTGAGCATTAAATCTGGCACAGCGCATCAAACTTGTTCATATTAAGGTTCCCTGTAACTCAGCTCAAAATACCTCTTCATAAAACTTGCAGAGAAAACTTTTCCGCGCTTTAATTTCTTAATTCAATCTGTAAGGCAATTTTAAATTTTCTGCCAAATCATAAGCAAACTTTAAGAATTCTGTTTTTGCTAAGGGAAACAACCTATTCTTTCTTCTTCTTTTTCTTCCTCTCAGAGACTACACCTTAGGTATGTTCAAGTCTCACAATATCTTACCATCTCTTCCTCGGTCTACCTACTCCTCGAATTTCTATTGGTTGATATTTGTAGCGGTATTTCAGCCTGACAATGGGTGTCCAGAAATGGAACCTTAATCTATCATAATTAAGGAAATATGTATAATTAATCAACACCCAGTTTATTAATTATCTATGTTTTTGAAGTAATTTCCTTGAAAATTGTATCAAACAAAGGACCTTGAAAAATTATATATGTTTTAAGTTTCATAAAGATTAATAAATAAACACAGGCACAGTTATACAAGAAAGCAAAATAATTTTCGCAGGCCATTGGCAAGGCTTTTGGCTGGGGCAATAAAACCTTAGCGTTCAATTGTGTTACAAGGACATCATTCATTCATTCTCGCGTCGTCGTTCGACCAGAGCGGACGTGATTTGCTTCTCACTGGTGGAAAAGACGGTATCCAGAAAGCTGACTCGCCGAAGCAGGAGATCCGGTGCCGACTTGGTGGAGTGTTGTGGTGTGCGTCGGTGGATTGCACGCTTCAATCAACGGACTAATACATTAATTAGTCACAGTACAATTTGGTGTAGTTCCTAAAGGGGCTTGGCAAGCAAGCTTTGGAACTCACCACAGGCTAGCTTCCCGGAGTGGCATAGAAAGCTACTCAGGTATTTCCCTTTTCTTGCTACTCTTTTGCTTTATTCTTTCTTTCCTTGACAGACTTTCAGACTGACGACTTACGCGACAGCGGGCTCACAAGATCCTAGCCAAGGGTTGACGGCTTTGTGCCTGAAACCTCGAGCCGAAATGGCTCGCAAAGGCGCCGCCTTAGAGGAGGTGCGGTCCTCTGTGAGCAGCCGGAGGGCAACCGCGCTTACTGCCGATGATGGACAATTACCTTCGACATCATCCTCATATAGATCTTTATCACCCGAAGCAGTGGAGCCAAATAGGAAGCGCTCCAAGACCGATACGCAAAAGCGTAAGTGCTCTACTCCACGCCACATACCCATGGCAGATTTAGAGAGCCTGGGTTCAAACAATCCCTTACCTGAATCTGACTCCGAGTCCGATATGGAGCTGGGGGAGTTTACGGTTGTGGAAAACCGTAAACGAGGAAAACAGACGCCATCACCAAATATGATGCAACATGCACAGGATGTTGAATCATCCATGATGCAACAGCCTCAGAATGTTGCATCATCCCAAGCCAAGAAGGGGCCAAGAATTCCGCCAATCATTGCGGACGTATTCCCTAACCATGTTAGGGTAATGCGTACATTGGCCAAACACCTCAAGTATACTTTTGAGGCAAAAAGGAAGCCTAAGAGCGTCCATATCCTTACCCACAGTTTGGGTGATTTGGAAACCGCCAAGTTGGTGTTACGGGAAATGAACATAACGTTCTACTCGTACTCACCACAACGTCCATACATTGAGCGTCGAGTCATCAGAGGCTTAGACTCAGAGTGCACCCCTGATGAAATCAAAACTGCACTTAAAGAAGAACATGGCATAACTGTCAATTCAGTGGCACAGTTGAAGAGAACCGTTTATACCGCGGGGGGTATTAACAAAGTTCCTATGCCACTATTCTTGGTAGTACTTGACAAAGTACTTAACCAAGAAGTACAACCAATTGACACAGTAAGGAAACTAATTTTCACTGTAGTCAAAGTGGAAAGGTATTATGGCAGAGAGGGACCTGTGCAATGTTACCGATGCATGGGGTACAATCACTCCAGTATGATGTGTGAGCGAAAGCTTACATGTCTGCGGTGTGCAGGGAACCACCTGCTAGAGAACTGCCCTAAACCTAGGGAAGAGTGCAAGTGCGCTAATTGTGATGGTACACACGTAAGTGTGTACAAAGGATGCTCCACAAGGAAAAAGATCATAGAGAGCCGCCGCAAGAACCGCCCAGATGATCAAGTGGTTCGCCCAGGTGTGTCCTTTTCCAATGCCTTAAATAAGGCAGAGTCCACTCTGCGTCGAGTGGAACAAGAGGCTGCTACACCAAAGAGCGATTCCCCATCAAACTCTGTGCCACCACCTCCAGGTCCTATAGAAAAGGCAATAGTGCCTAAACCCCCTGCACCAAAACCACGCAGGAAGAGGAGGAACAGAAAACCTAGGCAGAGCAAATCTTCTGCCCCCAATGTAACTTCGGAGCCACAAGCTCCTGTAATAACTACAGTCGCACCTGTAGAGGCAGAGCCTATATCCGAGGTTAGGGATATACCCCCTACCCCTATCCCACCAATGCCTAACACGGCAACATCCTCCTCCACACTAGCGACTATTTCGCAAAGAGACCTGGAGGAATTTAGCTCTTTATCCTCATGGTTTGGGGATTTAATAAATAAGGCGTTACCCGCTCTGAGAAACTGTAAGATGCAGTTGAACAACCCCAACCTGACCCCCATGCAGAAGCATTCCATCTTGCTTCAGACACTGGAACAGCTCTACCCCAACTCCGCTCAATAATGGCTGGAAGACATGTCCGGAGACCATTTAGAGCTGCGATTTGGAACGCAAACGGACTACGGAGTCATTACCCAAATATTTCTAATTTTGTACAGTATTTCGGAATCGACATTCTGATGGTCTGTGAAACTCATTTGGATGCTGCCACCAACTTCTCCCTCCCTAATTACGTCACCCATCGGTCTGATAGGGTTGGCCGACAAGGGGGAGGTACAGCCATCTTTGTTAAGAACCATATTACACATAAGCCTTTCCCTCTTCCACCACTTCAGCATGTAGAAGACTGTGCTATTAGGCTATCTTTAGGTGGTCTAGATACATTGCTGATAGTGGCATATGACCCCCCTGATCACCGCTTCTATGAAGCAGATTACACGGCTTTATTAAACCTCCACCCTGTGGTCTGCATTGCAGGTGACCTAAATGCAAAACATGCCAACTGGCATAGTCGTGCCACCAATGCGAAGGGGCGAGGACTATTCCGCCTTATAAGCGGTAACCCAAGCCTCATAGCTCATGGACCGAGAGAGCCCACTTTTCATCCTGCCCGAGGGAGACCGGACGTGCTGGATATTATGGTCACTAAAAACTTTAGATTCCATATAGACCTGACGACAGTCAATGAACTGGATTCTGACCACGATCCTGTGTTAATCGACACCAATGTTAATATGTCAGCATTGGTAACTCCTGATTGGTCGTATGAGGTAGACTGGGATGCAGCCGTCCTTGAACTGAACCAATCAGTGGATCCCAGACCGCATATAAATTCTATCGAGTCGTTAGAATTAGCGGCAAATGCATTCTCCCGACAAATATCAAATGTGATACGAGGGCATACTTACCGCATTCCTTGCAATACTCCTAACCCCACAACCATCCCAAATGAACTCCGACTGTTGCTAAGAGCTAAGTCAACAGTTCGGAAGCTTTGGCAGCGTTTCCGCCATCCCAGATTGCAGGCAATTTATCTGCGATTTAAGACCCTGGCTAGACGCCTCCCTCTTACGTGCACATCGCAAAGAGGCCTGGGAAAACACCATGAGGAACGTAAACCTCTCTGAAAAGAAGCCCTGGCGGATAATTAAATCCCTGAGAAGGGACAAAACGCTATATCAGCATCCTATACATGGCACTCGCGGGAGATTATCTTTCGAACCGCAAGAGAAAGCCACTGACTTCGCGGACTATTTAGAGTCCCAATTTGAGCCCCGAGAGGACATAGAAGACGAGGACTTTTCAGAACTAGTTGAGGCAACGGTGGATTACCTCTATGAGGATCCTCCACCACCTCACGAGGCGACTCGCATACCAATTGTCACACCAAGGCAAGTTTCCTCGCAAATTAGGTGTCTCAAACCCAACAAATCCCCTGGATATGATGGTGTTACGACACATATGTTACAACACCTGCCTCGCAAAGCCATTATCCACTTGACGAGAATTTACAATGCTTGCCTGTATCTCCGACACTTCCCTACTGCTTGGAAGGAAGCGAGGATGATTTGCATATTGAAACCAGGCAAGGATCCCAAGTTTCCATCAAGTTACCGTTCTATAAGTCTACTCCCAATAATTTCAAAAATTTTTGAAAAACTTCTATTGTCCCGTCTAACTCCTCTATTTGAGGAAAGGAGGCTCATTCCGGATCATCAGTTCGGATTCCGTCAAGGCCATTCCACTACCTTACAGCTCCTGCGTCTTGTTGAGAGGGCTGCCCTGGGTTTCCAGGAAAACTTCAAAACTGTCGCAGTACTTCTGGATGTGGATAAGGCCTTTGCAACAACATGGCACCAGGGCCTACTGTACAAACTTAGAGATGCAAGTCTCCCCTCCCCCTACCTGACCCTCATAGCCAGTTTCCTGCGAGACCGCACTTTCAGGGTGCGAGTGGAGGGCAGGTTATCAACTATCAGACCAATAGCGGCCGGAGTACCGGAAGGTAGTGTTCTATCGCCACTGCTCTTTGCCGCATACATGTCTGACTTCCCCGTTGAACCCAGCACTGTTACGTGCCAATATGCCGATGACGTCCTCATACTCGCCCGTAACAAAAATCTACGTTACTGCCTTCCCCCATTGCAAAGACACCTAGATGCCATTGAGAGTTGGAGTGAAAAGTGGAGAATGGGAATCAGTCCACAGAAAAGCTCTGCTTTTGTGTTAGGCAAAATTCATTCCTGGAGACCAGAAAGGGACCTGACACTTGGTCAGAGGAGAATCCCTTGGGTCAACACAGCCAAGTACCTTGGTGTACAACTAGACCGAGGACTTACCTTCACCAAACATGTCACAGCTAAAGCTGCCCAAGGTCACGGAGCTCTGGGAAAGCTCTATCCCATCTTTAGGTCTACCATGCCTACACGACTTAAACTACGCATTTATCGTGCGATCATCCCTCCCCTGATCCTGTATGGATGCGAGGCATGGGGATTCGTGGCTCAAACCACCATCCGCAGACTGCAAGTCGTGCAGAACAGGGCCCTTAGGATGATCTACGATACTGACCGTAGATTTTCTTCCCATATTCTCCATACTCATTCTGGCATTCCATATATTGTGGATGTTGTGCGAGATAGAGCCCGCTCTATGTATGCGAAACTTACGCCACACCCTAACCAGCTGGTGAATACCCTGGGACAATATGATCCCCATCTTCCCAGGAGGCGCAAAAGCTATCGTTTACCCAAGGATGTCTTGGGCTAATTAGCTTCGCTGCTTCCTCATTTCACCAAACATTCCAATGCATTCGGTTTCTCGCTAAATTGACACTGCTTGACTTGCTGGTTAGACAAGCTGACCTTTGCTAAGTGAGCAGAGGGGCATGGGTGCCCCAGGATGGGTAGACATTATAACTGGCACTCATATCCCTAGTCTATAGCAAGAGAGAGTAACCAATCTTCACCATTGGCTGACACTGACAAAAATAGCTTGTAAAATGACTACATCTTTCATACCTCACGGGTAAATCCATACTAAATGGATAGGTACCGTGGGCATATATCCCGCTCGGGTAAACCCGAGCGACCTGATTTGGCTCTTGGCTCTTGGCTCTTGTTACAAGGAATGTTTAACCGTCTGCCTAAAGTACCACGCATCGCCATAAACTGCCACTAAAGTTCAAAGGTTCAAAGAGAGAACCAATGACCCTAAAAGCCCAATAAAACTAGCCAATCAAGGGAGATAAATGTTGCTTATGTTGGAAAATTCGAAATCTTTCCCAACTGCTTTGAGCTAAGCGTTGGTGAAAAACTCCACACAGTTCGACGCTGTACGGCGAGGAGTGTGTCGCCGAGTCGCGGAATGTACGCCAAGTCCATTGCCAAGTACCTTGCCAAGTGCCACTAAGTCGCGACACGTCTAGTGACAGTAAACTACGCATAAGGGAATTGCGATTCATTCGGCACAGTAGGTGAGGATATTACACTAAAGGGGTGGAAAATAGGACTTGCAGAGTTTCCTGTAAGTGCCAATAGGGGAAGTGCATCTCGTGTTTTTCTTCCGAGGAACCCCGTGTAAAACCCATTCCCTCTCATCACCGTCCAACACAGCGTTCCTCTCCCGAAGACCAATATATCTCGTCGAGGTTGCGACCCGGAGAAGTTGGCACCTCCTCAGCTGCATCGACGAGACGAAGGACGTCGACCAGAGGTAAGGGCGGGCAGTGAAACCGCTGCAATACATATGTATGTACACACACCTTCCCAAAACTTCTGTTCAATGAGCACCAATCGTTATAGATCCACGTTCAAAATGAACTAAAACAAAATGACGGATCTGTGCCGAAGAATATTGATAGGTTATGACCAATGAAAGACACGCCTATATTCATAATGGAGTTGTACAGATACGTCAACAAAAGTTTATTCAATGTTGGCATAAATCACAGCACTTTCTATTTTGGAATCTAAAAATATCACTGACGACATATAAGGCACTAGTAAAGTTACGAACCGATGGCTAGTTTCCGCATTTAACTTGAGTTTAGCCCTAGCATTACCAAGCCCTATTCCACAACTTAGATTACCATGGGTGGGGGATTACTTTTTGAATTATTCAAACTACTATTACTATTTAACAAGACTACACCGAGCGAGGTGGCAACGTGTGCGACTCGCATTCAGGAGGTCCCGAGTTAGACCTCCGTTGATCGCGCCCTCGGACTGATTTTTTCCCTGATTTCCCCTTGTCACATAGGCGAACGCTGGGGTGTATATTTATACCACGGTTTACTTTCCAACATTTCTCTTCATTCCATTTACTTATCATGTTTCAGGTGTGCTTTCAGGTGCGTGGTGTTTGGCGGTGCTGGATGGATGATGCAGACGCATGCGCATTGTAACTGCTGTATTCATAGCTGGTTGGCGTTGGGCGGTCGCTGTCCTCCGTAGGCGGGGACACTTGTGCTTCACCGGACCTGCACAAGTCACCCGAGTTGTCTGCTCGGCGGGTCTGGCGCCAGGATGAAGAGATCTGAGCAGTTGTTAGCAACTACCGTGCATCTGTATGGTCCGTCTGGCTGAATCTCTTTGACACCCTGTGGTTTCTTCACTTCATCTCTGCCTCATGGGAGGTGTTAACCACAATAGATATGCGTAAGTCGCGGTAAGTGAGGTGTCCTCCTCCATGGACATGTTTACCCACTTTAGCTAGAATACTGGTAACTGTGCTCCGATAATGTAATTCCCTATGTTGAAGCCGTTTCCTGTTTTCGCTTTGATTAAGTGTGCAATGTCGGTCGAGTATTATCGACCATAAGAAATCAGGTGCAAGGGCCAAATTAGTAAATTGCAAATTGCATTTTTAGGACATATTGTCAAAATTCAAGAAGCCTGATCTTGAAAGGACTACAAGAGCTGCGGCCGATCTTTCTAAGCTACCTAGAACTAACTATACTTATAAGAAAAAGAAAATCGGTTATAGGAAACCAGCAAACTAACATGACCATATATATTCCAAACCAATATTTTAAGGATTAGTTTGAGTGCAGCATATATTTTCGATTGTTTTTCCTAGCAAAGTCCAATTCTTAAACTTTGCTTATGATTTGGCGTAAAATTTAAATTGCCCCACAGATCCAATAATTGCATAGAAGTAAGGAGTATAATTTAAGAATATCAAAAGGAAATACTAAAATAATGGCACACCATGGGAAATATTCTCTCCGTTCGAAAATTAGCATAGAAAGAAACATTTTGGAACAGGTACTCCATGGACCTGTTAAAGATAATGCCGTAGAACATGAAATTTATATATTTCAACAAATTTGTGGAACAATAAATAAAACTCTGAGGGATACGACGCACATTCTTATAAAATTGAAATTATGTAAGACAAAGGCAGTGCCAGTTTTGTTATATGTATGGAAGCGAATCATATATTTTAAAACAGAAGGGCAGAAGTAAGATACAGAGTGCAGAGATGAGATTTCTGCGCAGTGTTAAAGGCTATATAGAAGATATCTATTAAGAAATGCAGACATACGTGAATAACTAAATATTTTTATTTAAATGATAAAACTAAAGAAAATGAGAGCAGTTGGAAGGAAGATATAGAAATAATGAACGAGGAGAGAATACCCAGGATCGTGTATGGCCATAAAACGCAAGGTAACAGAGATATTGGACGCAAAAGGAGGAAAGAGGAATAATTGAGTGAAGACGGAACAGGCTATCAGACTAATCGCTGGAATAAAGACGCAGAAGAATATTGAATAAAAATAATAATAAAGCTGTACAGAAGCATTTTTATGCGAGTTTTTTGACGAGGCGTCCTAAGTTACAGAAAACCAAAGTATGTAAAAGCTTGATGAGTTGTGTCGGGTTTAATAAACCACCAGCAAAAGTTATTTAAACTAAATGAAAATCTTGTTTACAAGCGCTTCTTTCGTCCATCTAGGATTTTTAACTCTAACATTTCTTGCGTACATGAAAATAATATGACCTTGAAGGTTAAAGGGAGGCGACAAGTTGACAAAATTACATCAGAAGAGAGGGGTGGTTATGCCATTTTTACGTTCTGCGTGACTATGACCGGGCAGTTTATTCTCCCCGGTTGAAGAACAATGGGTGCCCCGTGTCAGAGCTGCTACATTCATGTTTGCAGTTTGTGGATGAAGTGAAACCCTGGAGGTAGAATCAATCTTAAGGCTAGATGCAGATGCCTGCAAGCAAGTCTATCACCTATGTGAAGCAGAACGCGCCTTCAAAGGCACAGACATCACTAACGTAGATTTTATGGGTGGTGTCCTTAACGAGATAAAAATCCAGTATCTTCTGAGACTATTCCTGTATCTACTGTGCCTACTTTGGGAATGCCTTGGTCAACTTATCCAAAATCCCGTCGTTTAACTGATCCAATTCCTATTCCACCTACTACAGAAGTTGTCTCTGCAAAAACCAACTCAAGTGTCTTCAACAAGATATCTCCTTTGCCCTCCTGTATTGAAGATAGATTGAAAACTCCAAAAAGAGGAGCCGTGCCGTGCCTGAGTGGTTAGACCACTCGCCTGTCACCAAAGCGGCCCGGATTCGATTGCAGGAGAGCACAGTGAAATTTGTGGTGGGCAAAGAGGCGCAGGGGCAGGCGTCCTCCAGGTTTTCCGGTTTCCCCCACCATCTCATTGCACCGGTGTTCCATTATCATTCCATGTACATCGTCAATGTCAACGCTTGCGGTCCCGCATGTAGTAAAAGCAGACGTTAAACACAACTAAAGGTCCAAAAAGAAAAGTAGCGTGGAGTGAAATAGTCATATCAACGGGCATTAAAAAAATAGTGATTGAAAAGAAAAATAAGGAAGTTGAACTAGCTGCAAAAGAACAGCGGAAACAATTAAAATTAGAAAAACAAGATGAAAATACTTAGGCTTGAAGAGAAAACCAAACCGGAAGGAAAGAAATAAAAAGAAAACAAGCCTATAGATTATACCATGTGGCCCATTTCATCCGAAATCGGGGTAAGCAAATAACCGTTAGTGCGTTAAAAGTGTTGCAGGACGCAGCGGGTTAAATCACGGCAGTGGCGTGAGTGAGCTTCCTTCTTCCTCTTAGCAAAGACGAGAGATGAGAGGTAGTTCTCCGATTGAACTATTGTGTGTAGTCCGTAATAATAGACTAGAAACAACCGATAAGGTTCTCATAATGTTTTGAACTGTGCTTACATGGGCTTTATTTTCCAGGAAATAAACTCACTCCGGCATACTGAATAACATTACGGATTACAGACTGTAAAGTGCCGTAACAAAATACGTGCCAACATGAGGACACGTAATGTTTCATTGCGACTTGTTCGTTTTTTATTAATGTTATTGTTGTATTCTATCGCTATTAGTGGTTATTATTTTTACTATATTACTATTTTATCAGTCTTATTACCTATTATTATTATTATCAATTACTATTATTAATTACTATTATTAATTACTACTATTATTATTATTATTATTATTATTATTATTATTATTATTATTATTATTATTATTATTAACTTTTATTAGAATGTTTAACATGCTTAACATTTTAACATGAGATTTCTCATCTTCATGTCCCCAAAATTATTACTGGAAATTCGACATTCTGATATATCATGGTGTATACGGCAAGAATTTTTGAGCAGCCTGTACAAAGGCCATTTTCTACGACGTATGGTTCTCGAGTTGTCGCTTCGAGAATAAACAACTGACTCCCGTGTTTATGCTCATGTCTGCAACTTCCAGACTTGCCTGCGTGTTTTATTCCTTTCCATTACGCAATTACGCAGTAAGACATTACGAAGTGTCGTTACGAACTGCGTATATTTAGTTCATAAATTAACTGACCACGGATCACTGCTGTTGCACGCAAATTCTTTAGTTTGGTTCAAGACCAATCCGTTAGCCAAATTGAGTGTTTTACTGTTCGCAAAAGTTAAAGGCCTGTGAACGCTGCCCAATGCTCAAGCGAAACGCTGTTGCCAAGCGTAGTACGTGTACCGGCAGAGGTTCTGTACATAAGAGCGCGTGATATGCGTGCACCACATTCGGCAGCACTGGTAGGAGGGGCAAGCTTAGGATTCGCTGGAGTCTACTGTACGGACCCCCTCCATATGCCTTTAAGCTTTGCGAGGATTATAGATGTTTTGTGTAACTGTGACATAAGCAGAAAATGCACAAGTTTACATTGTGTTTAGTGTAAGTGCATTAATATTGAATGTTACAATTTATAATGTTATCATCATTATCTTTGCTACGTAAGTTCCTGACAATTTGTGACACGAGAAATGTTACTTTCCTCGTCCCCTCCCCGCAACTTGAGCTCTCTGGCGCATCACTTGGCAGCAGTGCAGCCACCGTGTGCACGCATTGGTTCAGTTCATGTGCTTTCTAAAACAGCACGCCACATAAAACAACCAGAGTTACTTTGCTGCATTCCCACACCAGAGGCCATTGCTACTTTTACCAAAGGAAAGTCCATGTTCTACAAAAGCCTTGTAGTTGTGCCAGCCGAGGATAGGTATTGAACCAGGCTACTCCCGGAGGAATACAAGATACGATGCTAGCCGGAGGCACCGGAAAAGAAGCACTGGAGAGACCTGCGAGATATGAGCCCGGTCCCGCCTCATAACAGAAGAGGTGACTGAAATATTGTACAGGAATTTCCCAAAATGTGATCCTAAAGGCAACAAAATTATAGAGCTATTAACCTAACACCCTCAATATAATACAATGACTTCGACAACATCATAAATGAAAGGACTGAGAAAAATATCCATCCAGAAGAATAGCAGTATTGATCCGAGCTTATTGATAACGTTTACAATACAGCAGAAGTTAGAGAAAATGAAGGAATTAGATTTATAAATCCGCAACACCGTTATAAACTTAGAGAGAGCTTGTCACAATACAGAAATATCATACATACAGGCTATATTTAAAAAAAGACAAATTCTCATTAACCACGAGATCATCATGGTGTATGGTTTATGTTTTTATTTAGTATGGATAACAAATGGAGCTCTTGAAAGGTTTCTGTGTAGTTCCTAATTCTTTTCTGTTCCCCTATAGCTGAATTCTTGTAATTAAAAAGTTTCTATAATAATCACACTGCAAATCTGGCGTTCACTGAAGCCATTCTCACGAGTTAGGCAAAGCAGCTCATAAGCAATGTTTTGAAATTACTGTACGTTGATATTATCGAAACATAGAAACGTTTAAGTAGTTTTATAAGCTGTCTTATGTCTTCAGAAAGATAACAGAATAATAATGGTGGACCTATAATCTCTTATACAAAATAACTTAGTGGTACTGTAACTAGGATTCAAATCTAACCTCTGGCATTGAAATCCTAGCTAGGAATGTTCATATTAAACTCAAATATAGTTTTCTTTTTGATTGAAAATAAATTTCGTCTAATAGATTTAACAACTACTTGTGAGCTGTATTTGGAAAATTACAGGCTGATATATAGCACTTATCTTGTTCACAATACATTTCCTTATTAATAACAAGGAGAATTAAAAATGCAGTATTGTACAATGAACTGTAAAAATTATTTTGAAACATTAAAAAGGTAAAATTGGATTTAGAAATTTCTAAGCCTTCCATGACTGGTGAATAATATGAATAATGTGTGGCACGGAGCTGTGCAGACTTTCTCAAAGCCGGCTGACTCCTGGTACACCATCATCACTTTTTCCAAGTCGATTTTGGGTAAATGCAGCGTATAAGCTATCATGCAGAAGTGATATTTGGAGAGGTAAGTACAAAACAATATAAATTCTTCACTATTTTTATTTTGAAACGCTATTTTCAGCAGAAAACACAAAAGTACTGTTTAACAAGCAGGAAAGTATGTATCATTTGGTTAATCTCAAAACAAATTATATTTTGCACTGATGCATATAAGGAGCATGCGTTGTTAGATGTTACTCACCAGGGTGTGTTGCAGGTATGTGTCAAGGTCATGTAGCGGACCCCAAGGTCATACAGTATGCGGAGGACAGCGAGACTATTGCCGATGCTATGACCACCCTCGACTCCGATGAGGGATGCTATCCTGTTCTGCTCGTGGGCTTGCATGATCTCTGTGGAAAAAAGAGAAAACTATTATATTGTGTGCATTTATCAAAAGGATTCTCCAAATACTTTGGGTATCACACCAGAGTCCCCTGTGAAATTCGTATGTAGTTTCCAGAAAATAAACCACTTTGATACCATATTCAATTTAATAACAGAAAATTACAGACATCGCAGCTTTATATACAGGCCATCGTGTTTGGAAAATGTGTAACTGCTTATGCGACTAAGAATGAATGAATTTTATTGGATACTGAATCATTTACATTTGGGTTTCCCTTCCTCTTCTGTCATTAGATTCCTTGAATGTTTATATTTTGATTTGTGGTATTGTTTATTTAATTTACCATCGTTTCTAACTAACTTCACTTTGTCTTTTCGTTTTAATGTTATCTTTGAAACACTATTCTCATTTATTCATGTTATAATTTCAGTTTTCCCTAAATTGTTTATATTTTTGACCTACTTACTTACCCTCCCACTTCTGTCCTATGTTTTGTAACCATGTGCTAACAATTGTCCCACACTGCGATGATTCTCTTTCTGTTTACTCTTTGTATAATTACCTCTTACTGCTTTCCTCACTTACCCTTCACTTTCATAATTCGTAATGAACTTTAGATTTAAACTTTTCATTCTGCCCTCACCTACAGCCTTGGCAATACTTGACTAAAGCCCTTGGTCCTCTTCGCCACGCAGCGCATGATGACAATTTTCTCTTTTTTTCTTTGGTTATCTATACATTAACATATCTTTACTGTCTGACACCCACATGCCCGTAACCTTATCTTTCCATATATGTGCATTACTTTGCTGGTCACCTTTCTTTCTTTCCAACATACTCACATATGCCTTATCCATGTCTTCTCTTCCCATTAAGTTTCTTCGTATCTTCTTCTTTACCCAATAAAGGCAAATGGACTAAAGAGTCACTAAGTGGTTAGAGCACTGAACCTATATAACAAGCTGCACAATCCGACAGTAAAGGGCGCTGGTTTAAATAGCTGGAGTTGGAGCCTATTCACCTTGTTACCACCACCTTGATCACATCCATGTATGCTGTTTCTTCGTGTCACATTTTTCCTCGTGATATCCTGCGTCAGGATATTATAGTGCGTATAATAGATTAATTTGGTATACCAGTATTAGAGCTAAACTGGTTGGTTTCAAACTAAACCCACCCTGCTGGGTTACCTTCATAATCGTTTCTATCCGACTAAAAGTTCTCTCGTTGACAATAGTTGAATTTATGTTTTGTCTCAGTTATTTAGCATAATTTCTTAAATGCTCATACAACACTAGGGGAAAATAATTGAGGAAAGAATTTTCTTATAGGTTTATTGCCATGGGTAACACTTGGACAGGTCTCTGTGTTTCGCTCAAGTAAAAGCCGCCAAACTTCTGTATGATTTGTCCTTCCGTATTAATTTCTACATTTGGTCTAGTCATATTATCGGAGTACTGGACAAAATGTTACACTGTAACAAATCCAGATGTATTGGAAAATCACTTACTACCCACAGTATTACAATTATGCAATTAGATGATATGCAAATGTGCCTCATTATGCATTTTAAGCTCTTGCAATGTCCAGATAAAAAGAGATTGTTATGCTTATACTTTCACTGTGCGAAACAAAATAGAAGGTAACTGATTCCATGCAAACAACTTCAAATACGAAGCTACAGCTACCTTTAATTTAATTTAATTTTTGTGAAATGTAAATATTGGAAAATGAAGCTGAAATATGAACAAATCTGATGTGTTGCACTCACATGACTCTCTAGTCTTGTACTAACCATTCTTACAAACTCTTATTCCTATATCATCTTCGTGTTAGTTGAGATAAACATTTGCAGACATTATCTTATTGCTTATTTCCTTGTAGCTGAAAGAGGAATATGCGAATGCGCTACACTTTGCGTGATAGTTAAATATTTTAAACCTTTGAGGTTCCGTTCTCTTTGCACGACTAAGCTTTAAAAAAATTAATAACGACCTTCCATTTGACGAAGGTTTAAGTATTCCAAGACTCACACAAGGAATATCTCTGAAATGGCTCACTGTGCACAACGAATTATATAGACCTAAACTGTATTTTAGCAAAATCTACATTTTCTGTATAGTAAGATTTGGTCTATCTGTTACGGATAGGAGTTATGCAAAGGTCACCCAGAATAAACAGGACTAAATAGGGTATAGCCAGAAAGTTGAAAATATATATTTAATTTGCCATAAAATACCTCAAATATATGGCATTTTCATCAAAATCGTTAGAGCCATTTTCAAGAAAGCCAAATTTTCGAAAAGTTTTTCATGTAAGGCATAGTTTAGCGTGTAGGAATTTTCTTCAAAATCTTCGTGCCGTATCCTTAGAAGATATCAAACTTAAATACCAACTTAGGTTTTTAACAGAATTTTCGTTTTTGAGTTATTCTAATTACATACAGCCATACACAAAACACACACACACACACACACACACACACACACACACACACACACACATTCAGGGGGGCTCAAAACGTATATTTCAGGTGAAATCTTGATATCGAATTATTGGATAGAATGCAATATTTCCTCTGCTTGCTATACGTAGTAGAGAAAGTAAAAAATTAGGAAACACAGTTCGCTAGAACTGCCAGCGGTGTCTGGAAGACAGTAAAAGATACATTTTTGTTAACTGCAACATTCAAATGAATAGAATTAGAGCACCTGCGGATCTGATGAAGATATGTAAGGTCATATTTTAAGATAAATTAGTTACGAGTGAAAAGTAGGTAAGTGAGTCACTGAGTGAGAAGAATGATTGAGCAAGAGCTTTAAGGGTCCATCGACAAGTAGGTCATTTGGACCAATCAGTTACGATTTTTGCTTGAAAACCATAAAACGATGCTGTTTCGACTTACTTTCTTTTAATGCAATACACAGGCATTATAAGTATAATTATTTCCTATAGGTGCCCGAACTTTCCGTTAGTAACTTCGCAACCATTTCTTTTTCCCCTCTTCGTTCACATTTGTATTTGGTATCACTTGAGCAATCTGAAACTATACAAATAAGCATTTCTCAATTTATAACAGTAGCATCGTAATACCGCTACTCATGATTCAAACTGACGGATTGCTCGGCTTGTAATATATAGTGCTTTAGAAACGGGAATGACGTCATCGCGGTATGCACAACCAAGAGACAACTGAGGCATTAATGATTAAACACTTTGTACGAGTGTCTAGGAGCAACCGAACTAAGCCAGAACATACTGTGGTTATCCGCACACAGGATGTCACACCGCTATGGTTCATATTCTTTCTGTGCGTTAGCATAAGCGACGTAGACGGTTGCTGGCAAAGCAGTCAGTTTGTCACCATGTCCAAATCTAGGTGATTCGGTTCCGTTTATTCACCGAGTAGCTATTACACAAAATCAATTATATTGGCTTCTGCCCTTCTAAAATGCCTTGTAGGTGTTATAGTTTTGAAGTCTGAAGCTGAAGTAACTGCAAGCACCTGACTTGCCCTTACATACCAGCGCATTAACAAGGGATACACCTAGGAATGGAAACACCTGCTGGATTCTTATTCTTCTCTCTCTCTCTGTTTCCTCTTAAGTTCCCATTGTGTACCGAAGAGCTTTAATCTGCAGATTAATCGCACCTATTCCTAGATTTCATTCACAATACCTGACTAACTATTCTGTTTTAAATTTATCAAATAGTTTTTTTGTGTACATACTATTTAGAACGTCTTTACTGAAGGTATACTAAAGGTATACTCTCAAGCAAATGCATAGATAAGTCTACATGATTCCTTTGCTGGTTTAAAAGATTATAATTTCGACAGCAGAGTGTAATATTCTGAGTCTGAAATTGACCTACTTCTTAGAAATTATCTTTTGCAACAAATAATCTACTTGAAGTGGTTAACAAGGGTGTTTTATACACCTTATATACAGAGAACAATTTACAATTAAGCTTTGTTCTTAACATATTACCACAGATAAATTTTAAAATACTTACAAATAACCACAATAATAAAGCAGTCAGAATAATGTACCATTCAGGAGATTTTAAATAGTGGAAGTTTTAAATGTGTATCTAACAGCAACTTGATCTTAAGATGAGGTTTTAATAATTGCTTGTTTTACCATCTGTTTTTACTATTAGAAAGAAATGCCGCATTTAAAGATACAATTAAGAAATACTAATTCAGCCTAAATAGCCTTAAGGTATTGATATCAAGTTCTGGAAGAAGAAACAATGAAGCAGAGGGAATTCAAATATGGCATTCTCTCTTTCTCTATATCTCTCCATAGGCCTATATATAAATACGACGTACTCGTCCATTGCTATAACATCACATATGCGTTATAAATGTTTGCATTTCATCTTCAAAATAACAAAACGAGGCTGAAAATTTCGTAACAGAAGCCTGATTAAAATCCTGATAAAGGATTCTAACAGCGCTTACCTTAATGCATAACTATGAGAAAGTTGAAACTCTTTGGTACGATTATTATCATCATCATCATCATCATTATTACTACTAACATGTACGGACATTATTTTTTCTAGGTACTGAGAAAGATCCTTTAAGCTGAGATTATGATCTACTTTAATGTGAAATGACACAGATGTATCATAGATTTAAGAAGGCAAACTAAAGGTGTGTTAATTATATACTTAATTTAATAATATTAGGTGTGAGGAATATAAGTGCAGATATTCTGATAATTGGTACTCTAGTTTGTATCCAATTCAGTGTGTTAGATGATTTTTTGTTGAACTAACAGTTTTCTCACAAACCAATCTCATAGCTTACTACCTGTTGTTTATGTTTATGTTAGATTATAACTGCGCCGCAAAATGAAGAACGTCTGTCGATTATATGACTTTCCGTTTTGCTTTACATCTTAACGCCTTACCTACTGGCCTAGGTAATGAACGTTCCAGTACAACATTCTTTATTGCAATTTCTTGACATTTGCGCCACGCCTTCTGTGCCACGCCTAATTGGAGGTACTATGCAATCATAAGCAAAGTTATAGGTCCACAAATTCAGCAAATATTGATGTAATATTGTTCATCACACTGACGTTAAATACCAATACAAATATCTGCACTCATGCCCTTAACAGCCTATGCATTGAGCTGTTCTTCTGATGCTCCTCAAATAATATGAATAATACAGTATGACAGTTATAAGTTTGCAACATAGCAAAATTTGTAATGCTTAAGGTTCGAGAAATTGAGGACAAAATTTAAGCGGAATTAATTGTCTTCCCAGCTTTAGCAAATCATTCCCCTGATACAATGTGAACTTAGCTTCAATTTTCATAATTATAAGTGTATGGTCTCACTGCTCAGTCTAGTTGCTCGGCTAGCCATTATGTCCATGTTTTATTCTGGTGTATCTCATGGAGTGTAGGTACAGATGAATTAATAGGCGAACTCCTAAATGGCAACACAATACTTCAGGTTTTACTGTAGAACGATTTCTTTTCTGCAATTTTTTCGCTGTGCAAAGACTGAATTCCAAATAAGAAAATGTCGAGCTTCTAAGCATCTCCTTCACAATTTTGTGGAACAAACAGCAGCATCAACACAATGGGATAGCAAAATTATCTATATACCTTTAAAGTGCTGTTTAGTTCTCGTTCTTCCAGTGAATCAAAATTGCAAACAGCTCGTCTACTCAAGACAATTCTGTATTAGGCGTCGCGAAGTGAAGTGACAAACGGTATGCGCTTGTACGTTTTATATTTTATATCTGGAAGTTAAATGCATGCAATCTGCGATAGTTATGTTATATATGCGTGGTATTTCAAATACTTATAATTTCAAAACGACAGATGTTTTTACCCAGCACAAATGTAACATTTCTATAACACTAATTATAAATAGAAACATATTATACAAACGAACACTAATACAATAACAATTTGCATGCAAAGATGTATGAAAATTAATCACACATATACAAAGTCAACAAATTTATAAATCAATTATGGTAAAATTATTGTAGTTCGGGGTATGACATTTGTTATCATAAGTGTTAACAAAATTTACTTACGATAGACGTATATTTCTCCAAGCTATTTATCATAATTAAATCACATTCATCCTTTGTCTTGTGGCATAAGTGTTTCCCGAGTATTCACTTCCCACTTCAAACTGTATTGTTATGTGAAATATTCATTGTTCTATTATACTACTGGAATTGGAATTGCACAGTCCTTGAAAACCAATGTTTGGTTTCCATTATCAATACCAAAGTCGTGCCCAAGTGGATAAAACATTCGAATATTACCAGTGTCCCGGGTTCGATCCTAGGCCACCGCATGTAGGCTTTTTGGTGGACAAAGCGGCGAAGGGGTGGGTTTCCTCCAGATTCTCTGGTTTGCCCCACCATCTCATTCCATCGCTGCTCCATCTTCATTCCATGTATCATGTGTCACCGCCTGCGGTGCCGCATTTAGTAAAAGCGGATGTTAAAAAAAAACTACGGTTATGTGGGTTGTATGATCGGTATTTGTGATGGGTACAGATTAGATTTTGTCAGAGAGATAACCAGGAGGTATCAACCGCATCCTGCCCACACTTCTCCCTGTTTCTCTATTAATTACCTCCCTACGCTTGAATGAATCAGTAATCGAGAATGTTACAATCGGATTAACGTGCATAATTTTCAAAACTCAAGTGATTTTAAGTAAATTTCCACCTCAGGGAACCCTGTATAATAAATTAGATTTTGCTGATAATCCCTGAGGCCGGAAGGTATTTTGTATTGGTTCTTTGTGAGATTTACTACTGCGTTACTGAACTGTGTAATTCTATTCAGGAATTACCGGCAGTGTGCAGAGTGAGATGCGATGCCGGAAAACTCTACGGCTCTGTAACTATACCGCATCACTTCCAGACCATGTGATCCGTTGTTATGTGAGATCAACGTATCGTTCCTTATTAAGGTAGCCAGCACATCGCATAACGCAGGAACCAAATTTTATTACAGTCCCAGGGAAAATGGGCATTTGCTAACAGTGTTTACTACTTTGCTACTAAAAGATATCCAAGCATTTTTATGCTCTTCATTAAGCAAAACTGCAGAGAAGAGATTACACTTGATTTTAATTTAAATGCGCTGTATTCAGCCGTTGATTGCAGTGAATAAAAATCACTTGATGCTAACTCAGGACTCTATAATGGCTACCTGATTAGATTATAGGGTGTTCATTTGGGTGAGAAAAAGTATAGCATCCCTCAAAGAGCCTTCATTTGCCACAAATAATCAACTATTTCTTTATTGGAAGAAGTTTCTTGATGCAAAATTTCGACGAGGGAGTACTTAAGGAAAAGGCAAGGTGGCATCATTCTCTAAAGAAGAGAAACCCGTATATTCGTATGCTGATAAACGCTTCAGAGTAGGGTAAATGGAATACAAATGTAATTCCATAAAGATACTATCAGTACTTAATATTAAACATTTATACGATTGGATCAAATTGCATGACGTTAAATTTTTTTTTTTGGAAAATGAACACTGCAGATGAACACTGATGGAACTATGATTATACTAAAGTTCACTAAGACGTCCAAAATATACCGGTATGTTAATAATAACAAAATAAACAATTAAGAATAAGAAATAATAATGGACGGTTGGAAAATTGAAAACATGTAACTAAATCATAAAAGAAGAATAACTTAATATCTTTAGTATTAATGATCAAATAACAGAATATGCCGCAGGATTAAATATATATTAAACATCCACAAAGAATGCCTTCGGGGAAAAGCTTTTAAGCCATGTATAGTTATAAAGGCTAAATAAATGTCTGGCATTTAGTTGCAGAAAAATTATTTTCTATAGAAGCGAATGGACTAACAAATGCATTTTATTATGATGCTATAGAGGTCAGTGTTGTGCGCACTTTTACTCCCAGTGCTTCTGTTTAACCGCACCTTCAGGATTTATTCATACCTGGCCATGTTATTTTATGCTGGCCGGTGTAAGGAGAGCGGAAGCATAAAAAAATTCGTTTCCATGCCCTGGAACCGAGCCACGGACATTCGGCTCATCCTCTATATCTGAGCTGTTCTGTAGAGCTATCTGAATGAGTATTAACATTCATTTGATTCATGTCCAAGTCCCCAGGGTGAACTCACCTAGTTTTAGTGTAGTCACGTTATTATAGCACTAAAAGTTTCTAATTTTCTAAACTCATCCCATGCTCCAGCCAATGAATGAATGTAATAGCTTACTGGTGTCCTTATCATGGGCTAAAGCCCCCTTAAGGCTCTTAACTCCATTTATTAGCTGCTGTCTAATTATCCCGGTGCGGTAAACGTTGCAGTCAATACATAAATTACTATGAGGAGTATTCAAGGCAGTTTTTCACAACTAGAGCTTGATAAGACAATAAGGCTACTGGTGTGTGACGTCGGCACACAACAATGGACGGACGGGGCCAAGCTACTTCACACCGCTTGCCGTTCCGGCAAGCAGGCAAAGACGATTAGATCCTCTGCGCCTCTGCTGTGTGTACGTGACTGTTAACAATCGAAGCGGCAGAACCAAAGGGGTCGGGAACGCTCGCGAGACTTGTAGCTTCGCCATTTTCGGTGCATATATATGTGTGGAACTCGAGAAAGGTCCGTGTGACGGCGCCCCCAGTATATAAGGAGGCCTGACAAGAACAGTTACAGTTGAGTTACGGACATGAATCGGTCAGTGAGCGTGAGACAGCTGTGCTTATGTGTCGTCGCGTTGGTACGACGCATGTGACTGTACGCGCATTCTATGCACATTCGCTGCACGCCAAACCCCAACTTTTGCATGGTGAATAAATGCATTAATAACTTCGGAATTTTCGCTACCAGAATTGTCTTTGGAGACATTGGGAATGTGTTCGCGTTGAGGGTCAACAACTCCAAAATCTGTTGTGATGCAAGTAGTGTTCCGTACTCATGAATTGCCGGTCGTTTACGTGTGACTAGGGAGAGGGCGCGGTCCATTTCCGACGTGGTATGTCTAAGAACATACTGTACAATATGATAGGCCAAATGACATGCCATGTCGTTAGTAGATACGATAGAATATTACAAGTATAGGACAGCTAACTGTAACAGAAGAGCTCTAATTCTAAAGTATTTTACAAGTGGTAGGATAGTAGCAATTAGGTGACTTAACAGTTGAGATATTACGTTATATACCAGGTGGTTCAACTGTTCCTTATTATTTTTGGAGATTTGTTAGCCATTAAAATCTAGCCTGCTCTTCATGGAAAAAAAAAAAAAAAGATCTCAGCAGTGCATACTTTTGGAATGGACTGCTGCTAAGTTCTAAGGTTCATTTTCCCATGAAGAGCAGGTTAGATTTGCATGGCTACCAAATGGTCGAAAAGCATGGTAATTCCGACCTTGTTACTTCAGAGTATGAAAAATTGCCTATCTCCAAAAATAATATGGAACAGGTGAACCAGTTTGTATATCACGTAATATACGTAGTTACCAGATGTCAACAATGATCCAGGCGGCATCTTGCCGAGGAGCGGTGGCAGGGAAGTTATTCGCATGTCTGGTGTCTTAGAATTAAAAGAAGCGAAAGACGGCAAAGCCGTATCTTATAGGGCAGCGATGTCCAATGATTACACAAAAGGGCAGGCCGGCTTTACCTCCTTCCACTTTATGCTGCCTGTGGCACTCTTTTAACACTCAGCTGTGTAGCAGTAGTGGTTTCGTTATATGTACGTTTTAATTACGAAATCATTTTGAAATCTTATGCCATAAACATCTATTCGTTAATGACTTCTTTAGTACCTACTGCTTACGATTATGAAGTCTATGAATATTTGGCGACAAAGTCGAAGTGCATAGCCTTAGAAGATCTACCAAGTGAGCGTCGCGTAATCTATTGCTATACAACTTTAAACATAGTTCAATTTGGAGAAACTCTGTTCGCATGTAAAGCCATACACACTCTTATGCACGCTATTTTTGCAAATGGTTATTTCTCTATCTACTACATTTCAATCGACATAACCATTTTCATAAATTATCTTTTTGCTAATTTTGTTGTTGGTGCAAGGGGAATTTGGAAATATAGTAAGCTTTAAGCGATAGTGAAATGTTTTAAGAGCTGGTTGCTATTCGATGCCTTTGAAATTCCGACCTCTTGGCAAGGCCAAAAGATACAAAAACGAATAACATTTTCCTACTTGAAAAAAGTATTGGCAAATTCAAACAAATAATACACAATATCTCATAAATGGTTCACTCAAAATAAAAAAAGGAAATATTTCACATAAATTGTGTATTTTAAAGAGACTCGCATTCTTTATTTAGTATGCTTTCGTCTGCCTATTTCTGTTTACGATTTACTTAAGAATCATCCTAAAATGAAGGATCTTGTGAGAAGATTCCCAAGAAATTCGAGTTATGACTTAGAAATTGCCATGGAATCGCATGTTTGTGTCCGTCATTGGATACTGACTGTTTGGAGTGTACACACCACAGGCGTGATTCACCCTCCGACTCAAAGAGAAGGTGGGAAATGGTAGCTAATTACGTAAGCGTCTTCCCAAGAGACGAGGTTGGCCATCGCTGTTACAGGGTATTGGATACGGTATAGTCCCGCGGTTGCATAAGAAAAATCGCGACATCGGTTGAAAATATCATGTGCCTATGTGACCGTGGCGAGTTCAGCCTGATTCTGCCTATTACTAAACGAAAAACGTCACTGAAGTCACACACTAGTTACCATGAACAAATAGGTCCTTCAGTTTCTGAATGTCCCAACCCAAAGTTAATTGGACAGTAATAATGTAGATTCTTAATTAACTCTAACAAATATTTATGTTCACGTAGTTTGCTGCACAACCCAACAGATGATAGATAATACAATGGTACTCATTTCTTCATGGTTTAGGACTATTGACCTGTTCCAGCTTCCAACAGAATAAAAATGGTCACGCCATATTCTCCTGGGTTTTCCTGTTGATGTTGGTTTCTTGTGGGATATACACGGTGTTCATTTGAACTTGTGCCTTCGCTTTCCAATCTATAACGCCACTCTTTGAAGCGAGTCTACGGTTACGTGGAAATACACTTCCTCTTTGCACCACCTAACGATGCATAGTTGTGGTATTTGCATTAGCCTCGGTAGTGGCTGTGTCAGGTACACTTTTTAGACCATTTTTCACTTGCAGATGCGAAAATTGACACGTCTATGCCACGAGAGTGCCCTCTGAACCTATCCAAATTATATAGCAACAGGTCTTCAGAGCTTTAAGTACGATGCTGTATATCATCTCTACATGTTAGAATGCTACTTTTGAGCCGAGATGCTGAATGAAAGGGGGTAATATGTAGAATATAAATTGCTGCATTGATGATTTTCTGGACAGGTATGTGATTATCCAAGAGACACCTCGCAGAACACTACAGTAAATGTTGAACGCTAACCACAATTGTTTTACGGTAGTTGATTATGACATGGCAACATAAATTACATACAGCTATTTTGCATCTTTTAGATTCTTAACCAAAAACAAGTTCTTACCTTACTTTCAAAACATACCTTAGGGTGAAAGAAGATCAAATATGTAATTTGAAACAGCTTCTTCTAGACAATGCTGAAGTTTTAAATATCTTTTCATGCATGTTTCCGTTTTACCTAAGGAAACCTTCTGTGTAACGAAGATTGCCGTGTATGTACGCACATGTGCTTTACTTCTTAATTTTGGTATCACAAAGTCTTCTAATAAAACTCCAGAAGAAACTTAGTGTTGCGCGCACTATAGGAAGATCTGTGAACGCCAAACGAAGGCTTCGGTAGCCGAACTAAGCGCTTCAGCAAACATTCGAACTGGGTGCTCTAGTGCAGGGGAAGACAACTTCGGGCCGTGTGACGTATTTAAACGAAGAACCACCTTGTACGTTCGTGTGACGTCAGGCGAGAGTGGTGTATTGCTATGCTGCATAGATCAGCGGCGCTACTTGCACGAAACTGAATGAATATGAAAAATGTTATTTGGGGATGTTTACAACATGCCCGGGCTGTTTAGAGAGAAGCCTCTTCAGCCTAGTCTGGGGATTTTTATTTGTTGTTTGAGGGATCTTAACGGCGTTAGTGCGAATTTTGTTTTTATTTTGTGTTTTTGTTGACGTTGTGTAGTGGTTTTGTGTTTGTGTTCAGTTCTCCGTGTTTCACACCAGTTTGAGACCAGGCTTCAAGATATAGAAACATTGTCAACTACGTTTCAGATCTTTGCGACCCCGTATTCATTGGATGTTAACAATATTTCTAGCAGCTAGCAAATTGAATTGCTAAATTTATAGTGCGACGATTTGCTGAAGGACAACTATAAACACAAGGAAGACTTGGCTGATTTTTATAAGAAAGTTCCTCAAACCAGATTTCTGAGGTTATACCCCCTTGTTGCACGGATATTATGTATGTTTGGTTCCACGTATGTGTGCGAACAATTCTTTTCGGTTATGAACCTTTCTAAGTGATCAGATCACAATCTAACATGCAGTCTTCGGTTACAAATGTGTCGTACATTACGCCCTAACATTGACAAACTAGTTAAAGAAAAGCGAAACGGAAAATGTCGGAAAATGTCCACCTAATTTTTCTGTATAGCTCTCCTCTAGCTCAGGCAAAATAGTTATAATTTCTGTTCTATTAGCGTTATAACATGACTATTCACATAAATTAGAATTCATATATATATATGGCATAAAGCCGAAATGTAATTATTTATAATCTGTGACTATTCCGTAATTGAAACAGTCAGCATTAAAATTGCGATGTCCCGCAGGCCTTCCCTTTTCCACGCTGTGACGTCACACGTGTAACTGGCCGTAGTTGAGGGCATATGAGCTGAGAGAGCTGACGTCACAGCAGCAATACCTGTCTTCCCCTGCTCTAGTGATTCTTCAACTAGTTGCAACTAAAGGCTCTCCAGACAGCATTGACGCCAAACGCAACCATTGAAAGCACAAATAAAAATGAACACCGTGAGGTGAAATCGATTTACTTTTCAGTTTCAATATTATATACTATTTTTAATTAGCTTTATTTGAGGAATTATTATTCATATGTGCCAGTATAGTAATTCATAATTTATAGAACTTTCAA
This sequence comes from Tenodera sinensis, assembly GCA_030765045.1. Classification (NCBI taxonomy): domain Eukaryota; kingdom Metazoa; phylum Arthropoda; class Insecta; order Mantodea; family Mantidae; genus Tenodera; species Tenodera sinensis. The sequence continues at coordinate 144,688,444 of CM060965.1, read as the reverse complement.
GATATTCGTTTTATAGGAAATTTATCGTCGTTATGAATGCTGAATCTGGGATACGTCGTGTATATTCTAACCATATACTTTGGAGTTTTTTTAGTATCTCTAAAATGCTTTGTGTTTTTAATTCAGCTCTAATATTTTCATTTCTTTTCATGCCTACCAGTGAATGTCCCGCTACAGATCTTAAAATTTTCATTTCAGCTACTATAAGTCTTTTTTCATCTTCCTTCGTTAGCACCCAATTTTCGCTGCCGTATAGTAAGGCTGGTAGGGCTTATAGCTCTATAAAATTTTGATAAAGCCTCTTTTAGTACTTTTCTTCGTAATGTTGGTTTCATTGAAACAATTTTGAAAATTCAGCCTGCTATCAATTCAGAACTTTTCAGACAAGTTATATTACATATTACTACTTTTGTTACTTTCAGTTGGTGTCCATATTATGTTCTTGATTAATTCGTTTAATTTATTAATTGATATCTGTACATAATGTTCACTCTGGTCTAAGGTCACTTATTACCTTCTCATAACATATTTGAAATATGTAGATTGTCAACCATAAAATATTTAATATTAGATAACCAAGATCTCATTATCTGATGCATAAAAATATTAAAAAGTAACTGCGAAAGGTGACACTTCTCTTAGACTCCTTCGTTAATGTTAGCCATTTTTCCTTTAATGCCAATTTAGATTCTTATTTGTATTCTATTATTTCAATGCAAGTTTTGTATATTTAATGTAAAATATCATTAATGTAGCCCATCTCTCCAACAATATTGGCTACATTTTATTTTATTTACTCCATCAAGCTCTTTGTCCTACTCTATAAAATGACAGGTTGACAAAGAAACTCGCGAAATGTTTTAATAATACGAGTAATAGGAAATATTTTCATTACTTACCCTTCCTAAACGCATCTTGTTCATATAACTACATGGTGTCAATTATTCGTTAAAGTGGTTACCTGTTATTAGGGGGCATAATTCTTAACAGATATTTCAAGAACAAATAGTTTTCACAATTCATTCTGTCTTTTTTATTCAGAGGACACATTTGAGGTACTTCATATTCATCTGGTGTATTACGGCTAGGTCTTCATATATTCATAACGATATGAATAATTCCTATTTTAATTCATAAGGTGATATTTAGTTAATTCCACTTAATTACAGCACAAATTGGAGTTTATTTTTTCTTTAATTGCATCTCTATTCATCTAATTTAATAAAGTTAATACTTCCATCTGTTTCTATAATCTTTACGCGTATGTTTCTTTGTTAACCCATAGAGTTCCAAACTATTCTAGCTATAATAATTTTGGTTTTAATTTTAATGTACACCCGTGTACCAGAAAAAAAATTGAGTCATGTCTGCATTGCCAGGCCACCTTAACGGTAGAGAACAACTCCACGAGTAACAGGTAACTTTCAGTTCTCAGCAAGTAGGTATATCTGACTGTCCATCTATCTGTCATGTATATGTGCATCTATCTATGTCTGTGTGTATATATGTAGACACATATGTAAGTTTTTTTTTTTTCTTTTTTTTTCTTTTTGTCCACGGGGTACGTACATTTGTATTGAGATATATCACACTTTTATTCGAAATATTTCATGTTATTAATTTAAAAAAAAGGACTCCTTTTCTTTCTCAAATGTTCCCTTTACTTTTTCATTTTATAATCACCTCTGTTTTTTCTTTTTCCTAATGCCTCTCCAGATGTATTTATTTATTATTACATTCTGTATTATATTAATAAAGAAATTTATACCAATGAACGGGCATTTATTTTCCCGTCTTTTGGCAAAGAATATGTTTTTCTGCTGTTAAAAAAGCAGTATTTCTTCATTTGGAGACAGAAGCGCTCCTATAAGCGTTATTTTTAGAATCTGTTAGCTGCTTAATGAGACGCAAATAATGTTTCGCATTCCACTGTAAGTTATATCCATAATAATTGCTCTTTCCTTCTTCCAGTCCAATCAATTTAATGTTTATTTAGGACTGCAAGAGATGGAATGGAAATTTACAGACAAATGATTACTTGGACCGCAGTTGAATTCATCAGGGCACCAGGTTACATAGTGACGGATCAATTGTTTCATTTTGTGCGTAAATGCGGGTGGTGATGAAAGAGATAAAGGTAGTGGAGAACCCTGAAATATTCCTGAATACGGTTTAAAACTTATATTCGTCAGTACGTCTACATTTCTGTATCTTTAATTGCAAACAGTAAACTTTTGGATTTTCATCACAATCATCTCACGAGCAAGAAGGTTTACTAACTGATGACTTAGTGTTCCCTTGAACGAAAAATCCTTGCAAGTTGTCTTCATTTCAATGATAGTATTGTTTGAATAATAGTTTCCATTATATTAGACGCTAGTTTTCCCTTAACTAGTACGACGCCAGTGGAGGGACACAAAACAAAATCACAGTGTTCACTCACTCGCTTATGGAAAAACTGTCCCAATTTTTATTTCTATGCAACAGATAGAAATTGGGAATTAAATTGTGTTATGCTCTTAACATGGGCTGCTTAGTTTTTCAGGAGCTGAGATCTGTAGTAAGGGGTGAGGGATGTTCCGCAGTTGCTTCAAAGATCAGTCGGACATGGGATACGACCCGGGTCTTTGAGAGCAGGAGATTTACTGCTACAAACAGAAAAGGGTATGCAGGTAGCTAGAAAAGTACAAACGTGCAAAAGGACATAAAGTTCGTTCACACAGGACTATAAATCAGGCGGGTCCTGATACCTAAAGAATACAGTTCAGTGTTTTCCAGCGTAATATTTAATAAAAAGCATTTTTCCCAAAATTTTATTTTCACATTCCAATGTTCCGCGCGTCATCTTTTTTAAAATACAATGGAATTTACTAAAATGAGTAGAAGTGAAGCACAAAATTACTTGAAAATATAAAATACCTGCGAAATGCCAATTTGAGAATGGTTACTTTTTGAAAATTAGAAATATTACATGCCTACCAGTGGCCGCTTCCTCAGTAAGTACTGCTAAATTAAGTAATTACACTCCTTCTAAAAAATGCAAATAACTGTATTTTAGTCTATGTTGCTTATGTGTGATTTGTAGCGATAGCATAGGAAAACTGAATATCCGTTTCATAAATCAACTATAGTTAAAAGCCTATTTTACGTAGAATAATTGTCATAAAATGCAAATGGCTAAACACTTGCTCAGTCTGCTGATGCTGAGAAAGTGTTGTTACAGAATATTGCTATATTTGATAATAAGTCATGACACATTTTAAGTTAAGAACATAATTTGTCTCTCCATATTTAATGCCCTTCGAAAAGTTGCTGGTTAAATTATTATTGTAATTGGAATAATATAACTGAGGTGTCACATTAGCCTATATTAATTCTATGCTTTGGATTTAAACAAAAATAAAACAGCTTAAGAATGTCTATCATAATAGAAAATTAAACGTGCACTCATATCTGACTATACATAAATATTGTGAGAAATGACAACAAACTTGAATTAGTTTTTCTCTCACGAAGCAGTTCTCTTTTTCTGTCGTTAACACAATCTACAGCTCTTGTGATCTTACAATTCACAGCTATCCTGTCTTCTCATAATCTTGACGCACACCTTTCTGTCCTTCATTACGCTACCCCACAGACACGATACAATCACTCAACACTCACTAAAATTGCTTCACTTCAAGGCTCCGAAGAGACGACTCATCTCTACAGCTCTCTCCGGCGATTCACAATCTCTCTCTCACACAAACATGTCCACACACACATACACGCACACAGACGCGCACACACACATACCGTTAAGAGCTGTCTGGTTCAAAACTCACAACTCTATCACATAAACAATTCCCAAACCACTTCTCTCGCCGTCTCGCCTCCTTATATGGGCCAGAATGAAGTAACACGGATTATTTTTGTCAAAATTCACCTTTTCTGGAACCTCTTACAAATAAGCTGGCAGCTTGAAGACCTAGGTACACTCTAGAAACTCTTTGTTATGACTGTTGCAATGTCATCGATTCACATATTCATAAAATCATAACTAGTGGTGTAAGATACCTTACACCTGAGCGTTTGAGACACGCGCCCGCCCTACGTCACACTACAAATACGTCTTTAGACTCTGGGAAACAAAGGAATCAAGCTTTACCACAGCCCTGCACACTTTCATCAAGTAACACTTGCGAGTGATGTTGACATACTAACATCTACTTCTCATCCTTAAGCTACAAAGCTGTTCTAACTGCAACTTAATGAAACATACTACGACTGTTTATTATATTCAATACTTTTAAAAGAAAGATACCATTAGCAGCTGCTGAACCACATTAAGAACGATCAGGATTCAGAAAAAATAAATAAATTTTCGTGACATACCGACTTGAATTTACTTGTGTAGCTAGACAAAAGAAGTACTGCCATTAAAATATAATATATTACATAGTCGATGATAGTAACATTTAGAGAATTTTACGTTCTTTTCTCAGAAACAATTTAAGGCACAGGGTGTTTATTTGCACTGTAAGTAGGTAATTCTGTTTTTTACACCATGAACGTCAGGAATTTTCTCTCTCGTTGTTGTGATACAGCTGTATTAGATATATCTGTAGCACGCCATTTCATGCGACAGAGTTTGAAACTAAATGGGGAAGTAATGAATGCTCTGCCATTATTACCAGCCCCAAATATCCGTATAAATGTCGACTGATTTTGTAGCTGTGCATTAAGCGGGTTTGTGGATTGCATAATTTGTCTTATCTTCTTCTTTTTCAACGTCGCTTAGGCCATTTAGCCTGTTCCGGCTCCAAAGTCTTGTTCCTTCTACCTTTTAGTCGGTCGTCCTATGTTCCTTGTGATTGATATTTATTTGCTATTTTGGTAATTCTATTTCTTTTTCATCCTATTTAAGTGCTGTTTCCAGTTGATTCTGTATTCTTTTATTGTTTTGTTTAATTATTCCACTTTTAACTGTATTATTTGATTGTTTTGCTTTTGGCTGGTTTTGTATCCGGCTATTGTTCCAAAGAATAGGGGAATAGAAGCTCTAAAGAATCAAAAATCGGATACTTAAGGTGCTTAATCACAGGACTAAGTGTTCTGAGTAACCGAGTAAGGTGACGCCGCGGTAAAGTGGCGATTCTCATTTGGAATCTGGTGAGTCTTATCCCGGGGCCGACATTACTAATCCATGGGTATATTTCGGGTGTTGTCCACGTTACCAGAAGAATGCTGGGAAAACTGATTACTTCTCCTGAAATTTCCGGTCCCTTTATTTCACTTCAGTTCTCATTTCACTATATCTGCCTGCTTGGTAGTTTCAGAGTGGTAAGATTGAGCAAGAGTGTCAGCGTTACCTTGCCAAGAATAATCCCTCTGTGAACCTTCGTACTTCCGATCGAGGCGGCCTCCGAGTTCCAGGTCTCCCATTGGGATGTGCAAAGATGGGCAGGGGAGGAGGGCTGTGCCATCTCAATTAGTAAACCGTAGGGACCCCGCCCTCTGTTATTGTACCTCCGCCAATTTCTGTCCCTTATCATCCAAGCCTGTCAGAGGTATACGTACAAATGATTTTACATGGGCCGATATGTTAAGTGCTCCTTCGAAACATTGTCAAACCTTGTACCTCATGGGGTTCTGAGTAGCGTATTAAGAGGTGAAAGGCAAGTAAAAGATTATGCATTTTACTCGCGTTAAGGGAACGTTCATGCTTCCATGTCCTTTATTAACATCATATAATTTTCTACACTAGACCATATACTTCATGGCTCTGCACTACATATGTGTATAGGGAAATACGGAGAGTTACTCGGAGAGTTTGATCACTCACTTCAATGATTTACGACGGTCAAAATGAAAGTCGTGATTAACCCATTGTTAAAATTCAATTTACAGTAATGTAACAAAAGCGACAGCAGAATCATAATTTACAGAATTTAGATCACGTGTTGCCATCGGAGCCAACGTTATTCAAGGCCTTGTAACAAAGTGATCAGCTGACTGTGGTGAACCGATGTTCTGGGACCACAGATCCACACTTTAACAAACATGGCTACCAGAGTTGGAAGTTATTGCAAACACGTGTTAGTTTAGTTTAATTAGAAGAGAATTAGTGGCGGTATATGCTGTTTCAGTGGTTGTGTTTATTTTTAAATAGTCTAAAGTAATCAAAATTCATTTTGGAGTAGTTTTCTTGCTGTAGTACGAGAATTATATGTTATTCGCTTAAAAACTTTAACGGTTTCTATTGAGTAATTGAACAGTTTTTCGCCTGGTTTTAATAAGTTCTACTTGTTAAAGTTTAGCTATTAAATTAAAATTATTATTTTTATTTATAGTGTACAATTTTAAGTGATTTAAGAAATGCTTATTTCTTCAGTGAAGTTATTCAAGAATCCATAACCTATATTGTAACATGGTGATACCAGTACTGAAAGGTATGTGATTCTACTTTTGTTTTAGCGTGGCTTACCACAAGGCGGAGTGCTCAGCACAACACTTTTTAATATATTTATTAACGATCTGCCACAGCAAATACAAGACTCAGGTGTGAAGTGTGCACTATTTGCTGATGACTTAGTAATGTGGACTTCAAAACCAAAAAGCAAAAGTACAGAACTAGAAAAAACCATGCAACAATCCTTAACCAAGTTACAAACGTGGACCAAAGAAAATTTAATGACTGCTAATACAACAAAATCAAATACCAAATATTTTCACTAAGAAAAAAGCCACTAAAAATAAAACTAAATTTTGAGGCTCAACAATTACCAGAAACAAAGGAAGCAAAGTATTTAGGAGTTACATTTGATACTAAACTTACATGGACCAAACAAATAGAAAATGTAATACAAAGAGCAGAGAGGCGCCTTTCACTGTTAAAACGTCTAACAGGAATGAAGTGGGGATGTTCCAGAGCAACTCTTAACACAATATACAATGTATATATAAAGCCATTATTTACTTACTGCAGCGAAGTTCTTGTAACAGCAAACACGAAAAAGATTCAAATATTTCAAAACCAAAGTCTGAGATTAATTACAGGTGCTATCAAAGCCACACCAATAGCAACTATGGAAATACTAACCAACCAATGCCCCATTGAATATGAAATAGAAAAAGCGGCTCTTATTCAACACGAAAAGTTGATCAGACTCCCATTCAATAAATGGCACAAGAGAAATTTTACAAATGCACTAAAGGCTCAGGAGAGCTTTCTTTCCAAAATTCAAGACATCAAGAAGAATGTATACCTTCCTAATTCAAAGGAAAACTTCTTATCCAAAGCCAATCCGACACAAACAATAGACATCACATATTATTTACACCTGACAGAATAAGTTAAGAAAGGTGATACTCCAACTAGTGTTCTAAAATTATTGGCATTAGACAATCCATTCTAGATTTCCAGAACACGAATGGCTCCATATTTATACTGATGGATCATTGATATCAAACCAAGATGGAGCAGGTGCTGGAGTCACATGTCACCTCATTTCCTATTACAAATCTTTAAGTTATGGAACTACAAACTTTGATGGAGAAATTGAAGCAATTCGAATGGCCCTAAAAAATCTTTTGTACAGAATTTCACATTTTCAGCAAGCAGTTGTTCTCTCAGATTCCAGGCCAGCAATTGTAGCAATTACTTCCAAGTTGTCACCAAAAAACCAAACAATTATAGAATGTTGGAAAATCCTTACCCATCTAACAGCACTTCAAAAACACCTAGTCTTCCAATGGATACCAGCTCACTGTGGACTGAGTGGTAATGAGAAAGCTGATTTTCTTGCCAAAAAGGGTACCGACAATGTGCAGAAATCAATAGTTCATCTACCATTTTATGCAGCTAAAAGATTAGTCGACTCTGAATTCAAAAAAATTATTGCAAAATATTACTATGAAAAATCAAAGAATAAAAGATGGGAACTACCAAACATTCAAACAGTAATTCCTGAGTATCCTCGAAAAACAGCAGTTGCAACCTTCAGGTTGATTACAGGACATGATTGTCTGGCAAAACATTTAAACAGAATTGGGATATATTCTTCACCATTCTGTCCTCTATGTGATCTGCAAGAGGAAATGGACCGAGAACACCTTCAAATATGCCCGGCCACTTCTAGCACCCCATCCATCAGTGAAAAATATTGGAGAGCAAGAGGATTAATGACTTCATTGTCAGAAATCCAGCATTAGCTAACAACAACACTTTTGTTTTAGTTGTAGAACTGAACACTATGGGTGTATGAATGTAAAACTAATTACCACAGTCAAGCAGAGTGTCACTCAAACCTTCGTACGGCTTGGCTAAGAAATATTCCAACTGATTTTTCAAAATTGAATAATCCATTGGTCTGTGTAACACATTTTGAAGAATCTTGTGTAATAAGAATAGATAAAGTTATTACAGTAAAAGGGGAACTGTTGGAATATCAAAAGAAAATACCAAAACTTAGAGAAAATGCAGTGCATACTAATTTCTCAAATACACCCACTTACAAATGATTTTATTTCATGCCTAAGTTCCAGACAAATACATTCCAGTAAATGGCAATAATTAAGCACCAGGGAAGTTTGATTATTCGGTACCCCCAATGGAATTCCCTGTGTTAAATCCTTTGTCTATTAAAATTAATGTGGGTAATATTCCTTTACCTAGTACTTTAAGTAAAATAAAGCAATTAAATTCTTTAAATGCTTTGGACAAAATCATGCCATAAACTGAAAACAGTAATGTAACGTCTTCAACAAAAGATAAATTAGTCTCTGCTATTGAACTACTACAGTCTTTGCCTAGTTATGATGAAAACGAGCACAAATAGAGGCTAAAACAGAAGAATATGACAGTTGTCTACAAAAGCAAGATACGGATAGCAAGAAACAATATGTTTAAAAAAATTCTACATAAAGCACATACGGAATCCTGGGACAATACAGGATAAATTCTAATCTCTGATAACGAATTACGAATGTCCTGCGTTTCTGCATGCAAGGTCAAACGTTTGTGAGATAAATGAACCGTTTACTGCGCTGCCTTCACAGCAGGAGGACGTGTGTGGTTCTCATTATGCTTAAGTAAATTGAACCATATTGGGAGAGTATGGGATTAGCTCAGTATTCAATAAAAAGGGAAAGGATTGCATGGGATTAATTCCAAAAGGAACAAAACAGATAAACCCACGACCTGTTACTACACGTTTTCCAAAGGTTATAAGGAAGGTCAAGGCTCACATCTCTGGCAGCATTCCGACCGTACAAACGGCCATTGCAAACAAATTGGAAACATCCCTCAAAACTGCAAACAAAGATTTAGATATGGAGAAACGTCATAAAGCCCGAGTTCATAAGTTGTTGCTACGTCACATCGTAACATCGCACCAACAAACAAGCTCTATGAGAAGCACCTGGCTGGAGAAAAATAGAAATTTGTGGTCACTTTAGATGGGATATATGTGCTCAGTGATTTCAACGAACCGCTTGGAATTTACTACCGACTAAAGGGTGGAAAAAAGTTTCAAGGTGATGCGCAGAATGAGGAGAAAATTTCTCAGGGGGATTTATGGTCATCGCTGGTTTCTACTACAGTGGAGCAATTCATAGCATTCTTAAAAAGGGCAAAATAAAGTATTATCAGAATGAAGCTCTCTTCCCAATTTACCACACTGAAATCCCGGCTTTCTATGAGAGAGACCAAAACAAAGTCTGGTTACACCAAGATTAGGCGTCTAGTCACACTTCCGTTTCGACTCTCTTATTCTGGCGAAGAGTGGAGAAGGAAACGGTATATGTCCTATTCCATTTAGCAGTATTCCAATGAAACTTTTTGATGCAATATATGTTCCACTGAAGGTTCACTTAAATATTTCTTGATTCAAGCAATTGCTTCATCCACTCCTGCAATGGATCTTTGCACCTTTCGACTCTGAAAATGACATTGGAAAGTAGGCGTTCCCTGGGAAGCCTTTAAAGAGGAGTGGACATGACTGCACTCGCAAGAGCCTTCTCCGGTTGAAACTGAGGTGCAGAGCGATTGCCCGAATGAAGGGATAACAAACAGAGCATAATCAGTGGTGGAGACATGGGTTTTCGTAAGCCAGGAACAAAGTCAATCTTGCTATCAGAGATAACAACCCTTCGTATACAGCAAATATTGAACATGATGTCCATGGGAGACAAGTAATTGCTTAAAATTTTTTTTCATAAAACTAAATTTAACTGAAAGAGACTTAGCTAGCTTATCATGTATTAGTAAAGCAGATTGGGAAAAACAAAGTTTTATGATATAATAAAAACACTGAAAGTTGTTGTTAGCTAATGCTGGATTTCTGACAATGAAGTCATTAATCCTCTTGCTCTCCAATATTTTTCACCGGTGGATGGGGCACTAGAAGTGGCCGGGCATAGAATGTTTTGGTTTTCGAGAAGTAGTCCCCGCCCGGAGATCCGAATGGGGGACTATTTTAACTCCGGGAACATTTTACCCCTCAAGTCATATCTCATAAATAAACACTGAAAATATGAACTTACACAATGGTCAAATTGAAGAATCAGTAGTTATTATCACAAAGAACTAAATGATGCATTAAATGAGTCTAAGAATAGGAAACCTGCAGGGACAGATGGTTTACAAGCGGAATAATTTAAATATGGGGGCAAATTATTGACACTAATTCTTCTACATTTAGTAAATATGTGCTGGAAAAACTAAAAAATCCCAGAGAAATGGAAAATAGCCAAAGTCTCTTGTTTAAAGAAATTGGATAAACTGATTACAATAATTATAGAGGATTAAGTCCTGTAAAAACAATCTATTGCATGTAGGTACGAATAATATGTAATCGATTAAAATAATATCTTAAACTGAAGTTATGGAAGAGCAGAGAGGGATTAGGAAAGAAAGGTCAGGTGTTGCAATGTATTTATCGTAAAGTAAATGATAGAAACGAAAATAGAGTTTAATTCTGAGCTTGACTTTGTGGTCTTTGAGAAGGCCCTTCAACGAGTAGTACAGAATAAGGTATAACACATTTAAAAAAAAAAATCCAGGTTTCCCAGAGCATCTGATTAGATCCATACAAAGTTACAAGTGCATAATTGCACGGTTATTTAAAGAAATGGCGAATTAACAGAAGAAGCTAAATCAACAACTCAAACAAGGATGCAGTTTATCACCTATTTTATTTGAATACATTTGGACGACATTCTATATAAATAGTTATTTAAAGTAGACAATGGTGTTAACATAGGACAAAGAACATTAAATATTATACCTTCTGATGATGCAGTTTTAATTTTCAATAATGAGGATAAACTCAAGAAGGCAATGTATGAATAAAACAAAATTAGTAAAATATAAACTATGGAAATTGCAAGTAAAAAACCAAGGCAGCAGCATTCCACGGTAAATACCCAGAGAGAACAACAATTTTAATTTAGATTAATATTGTCGAACAAGTGCCATATTTTAAGCATCTTGTATGCGATTTGAGTTATAAAGTAGATCAAGATATAAATCAGAACATTAGTAAGTTTTAAGCAATAAATGGCACAAATTCAGGTTAAAAGGTGAAACAAGAAGACACAAATATTTATAATTTTACTCTGTCATTGCACTTGCTGTCTTGCTGTACGTGGACATCAAAAAGGATGTATAAGAGACGACCAATTATAAATGAATATATTATAAGTGAATTAAACATTGATTCTGTTTTAACAAAGTGAACGGAATACAGAGAAAATTGGCCCCAACACTTAGAAGGAATGTCTCCAGAAAGAATCCCTAAACAAATAATGGGATATAAACCAAGAGGACGAAGACGAATAGGAGGACCTAGGAAACGCTGGATGGACATTGATCGAAATATGCAGTAATCTAGTCCATGATTTTACAGGAAGAAAACATTATTGCTAACTACTCTCAGTATGACACACGTTTATGGCAGAAACTGCCAGATAGTATAAAGTTTTTCAGTCGCAGTGATTCCTAGACTTAGTGTTATTGCTATTTTGGCAATTTATTGTTGTAAATTTATAATATTACGCGTGCTTGCTCTTATGGTTACAGAGTGAAGGGATATAACAAATACACCTGTGTCTACTGAAACCACAGAGAAAAATGGTGAATTTGAAAGGCGCGGACGCAACGTAGCGCTTGAAGTGGAACGAGATTAATTTCCACTTGGTTGTTGTTGCTGCCGCAGAGTCGATAAAGTTCCATTCAGTAATCGCGTCAGAAAAAAGTAGCTTTACCCCCATCCCTATCATTAATCAACAATTCCAATTGGATCGAGAATAAAAACTATGGCCACTATTTCGAATTGGCGAGGGTGAGTGTAGGAGATGTCCTGCTAATGCTTCCAGAAACATGCGTTGTTAATAAATTACAGCTATCATTTTTCGATATATCACTTTCTCATCTGCAAAAGCCTGTTTGGTATGTTAACAAACGGTAGAAATTATTTTTGAATAAATCCCCACAGTAATCGTTTTGAATATGTTTTGTGCTCACTGCAGAAATTCCATTTAGTTCTAGACGACCAGCAGCGTTGGCAATTTGTGTCACTAATTCACTTGTGCACGAATTTATGATCAACTGTTATAACGAAACATTTTAGACTCCACTTGCTGTTGCCATTCTTTTCCATAAAAATGTCACTTCCTGTTTTAATTCTGATTGTGTTTTCCACATGAAAACCAAGAACTGGCAAATTCTAAACTGTTATTGTCTTAGCGTTATCAATGCTGTACACTTTTGATTGAACCAGTAAAATATGTTCCTTAACTTAGTAGGAAACTTATTGCTTTTATAGCACTCAGATCAATAAGATGCAGAATGCACGACATAACCTGCCATTTATGCAAGGTAGGTGCTGAACCCTAGCTTGATGGCTGATCAGACCAGCACTATTTGTTGGGAGCCTAATGATGATTAGCTCTTTAAAGGGTAAGAACAATTCATGTAAATGCAGTGCTTATTTGAAAATTATATCAATACTATCAGCAACGGGTAGTTCCGTGGTGCAAATCCGATTATGCCATTGGACTTTTCAGTCTCACTCTACCCTTTCCAATCCTGTCCTACAAACGGTTATTGTGTGGAAGAACATTAATTACAACAGTAATTATAAATTCAGCGCCACAACCTTTATTTGTTAAACGTTGACTGTGTTACAAATACGTTTCTTAATACATTATCTTTCAAATGATGATTTCTGAAGATTTGTTCAAGCTTTTGATTTTGTTGGTTAATCGGAATAATTCGCTAACCATCGTTAACAGCAATTACTAATTCCCTCTCTCCCTCCCTCTCTATCTCTCTCTTTTCCTCTATCTATTTATTACCTTTTAACGCAGAAATGGCCCACCCGATTGTTATGAAACGTATATAAACATATCTCTTTACCCTCTTAAGAATGGAACAGAAACATTACTGCTTTCCCCAAGAGAACTGATTCTAATGGCCCAATGAGTAACAATGGAAATGTTTTAAAAAAGAAAGGCTATGTGTAGAGACACACGATAGAAGAACCTTTTGTATTGCAGGGAAACATTTTAATTAATCATTCATTTACGCCATGCTCTTGTTCTTTCTGTGCCTGGCTTAGGCATTCACAAGAAAATTGTATATTTTAATGAAGAAAATAGATTATAAACAACGAGAACATTAAACATTACTCGAAATGCGTTGGTTATACATAGGTGTTTCAACGGATGCTCTGTTGACAACCAACAGCTATACTTAAGTGATCGCCACGCCGCCTGAACGCAATAAACATAACCACGGACCACGAGAATAAAAGAAACCGAGCCAAGCGTATGTCTCACTCTTCTCAGATACCCGAAAGCAAGCGAAACACTGCTCCCACTCCACCCGACAGTGTCTACCCCCACCACTTTTCGTCACACAAAAAGGTTGGAATGGGTCAGTCTGTCATGATCACAACACAGAGGATGCCAGGTACAGTCGACGCAGGGACGTTATACATAATGTTTTTGCATAGATTACATTCAATGCTGTCACCATTTGCAGTAAAACATTCACTCCCAAATTCTTGTAAAAGTTCAGCAACATGTGAATATTTCGCTTTTCTTGCTGGAGGCATTTTACTCTGTGAACATAGTCAAGAGGCACTATGCACTGTAGGCAGTGAGCCCAGTGCGTTTTGTGCTGACAATGTACTGGAGCAACGACGTCACACTCAGCCATCCTGGCAGGTAACTTGCGATCACCTCATTTCGCGGTAGCCTTGTGAAGTGCGTACTATCATTTTGCTCGAAATGTGGTATTTCCCTAAGTTCTTAATAGTAGTGTAACACACAATCATTACTACATTGGCAAATAGCAAACAGGCAATGGGTAAACTCACAAAATAATGGTAAATTTTAAAATATTGAATGGTTCTCTGTTATTTCATTGTGAGTCTGTCATTGTGCTTTCACACGACACGAAGAAAATATGTCAGTTTCAGGCAGTTTTGCATCTATAGCTGGAAGTTCATATTTTTACTTTCTCTACTACGTATTTAGTAAATATTGTATTGATCCAAAATTTTGATTCTGAGATTTCACCGACAATATATGTTTTGAGGCACCTGAAATAAAAAAGATCAGTTTTATGGAAAGGTACGCGAGCGCGTGTGTGTGTGCGCGCGCCTGTGAGCACCATAACTCAAAAATGAAAAGTCGAATAAAAGCCAGGGTTTGTATTTAAATTTCAACGACGTGACACGAAAACTTTTAATAACCTTCCTCCGCCCTAAACTACCCTTCACATGGAAACTTTTTCCACAATTTTGATTCTCTCACGAATGGCTCTAACGATTTTGATTAAAATGGCATTTGTTACAGATATTTTTATGGCAAATGAAATTTAGATTTTGAAATTTCTATCTATAGCCCATGTAGTCCTGTTTACTCTCGCAGACTTTTGCATAACTGGTAAACCGTAAAATATAGACCAAATATTACTATGCCAAAAATGTAGATCTTGTTAAAACAAACACGATATACCTAAATGCAATTCGTTTTTGTAGAGCGAATCATATCTGAGGTATTCCTTGTTATTTATGTGAGTTTTACAAACTTAAACTTTTCTCAAATCGAAGCTCGTTTTTCATCTTTTTATCTCTTGGTCGTGCAAAGCGAACGGAGCTTTAAATCTTCAAAAAGATTTGATTATTGCTCAAAGCCAACTGCACTCCTATATTCCCCTTGCGCCAACAAGAAAATCAGTAATAAGGTAATTTCTACAATTATTTATGTCGACTAACCTGAAGAAGATAGAAGAGTAATGGTTTATAAACAGTTGGTACAAGAGTAGAGAAGGTCATGTGAGTGCAACGCATTACCTTTTTTCCTGTTGATTTGTTGTTGTTCTGCTTAACATACTAGTTAAAGCATATAGCGGCGAATTTGATTCGAAAGATATCATTTTCCCACTAGTAATCGAACCGGGAACGTCGATGATCTATTGATTACGGAGGCGGTATCTGTTGTAAGACTTCCCAAGGTTTTGCCCTGCCAACAAGTTTATCACGCAAAAATGTAATGAACAGTATTACAGGTGATTTTAGTTACAAATTGCAATGAATGAATTCAATAGCCAGTTCCTAAAGTTTCCCCCTTTTCATAAACTTTTCCAGAAGATGAAAAATGCGTTTAAATGGCAGTGGCAAACCTGAGCTCTGATTTGAGGTTAGATTTTAATTGGTGCTTTTATTATGTCGTAATCATTTATTTCTTTTACCTTTTACATACATTTCTCAGTCATGAAATATTCCAATTAAATTTTACTGGACCCGCGAGTTTCTTTAGACAAATTTTGTTATAACTTCGTTCCTTTTAATTCAAAACGTTTAATGATATTATGCAGAATATTCCGCTTCTGTCAGACATATGATGCTGGCCAGTGCAATCTGAGAGCAGCTAAAACTCAAATCAGTCACGACCGTTTTTCGTGTTAAGATTTCTTCAATTGCTGTTGAAACTCTATGTCGCGTTCATAGGTGCTAAGAAAATTAAAATAAATGAAGTGTCGAACCTATGTATAAAATTAGATACAACCGGTTCAATAAACTATTATTTTCATAAAGCTGGGCTTTATTGGTTTGAAACTTCAATGACTTAATTGCTATCATATAGGAGAGCCCACAACTTCGTTCCTGTAATGATATTGTGACGCCAGCCGACAGCAGCGGTGGACATCACAGGACGGTCAGGGTGAAGCTACCTCCATCACATGCCAGTCACTCTCGGTGAGTTTTCCTCACGCAACTGTTTGTGTGTACGTGAATAACAACAATCGAAGCGGCAAAACAAAAGGGGTTTTCTCTGGAGCCGCCGAGAAAGGCTCACTGCCGGCGTGTGTGAAGGAGTTTGCGAAACGCCCTGTGATATTCCACTGCATAAGGAGACAAGAGAGAGAAAGAGTTTAAGGTTAAAGACATGAGTCGGTTGGTGTGTCAGTGAATGCGAGGCAGCTGTGTGTGTGTGTGTGTGTATCGTCGCGAAAGATACGTCAATCATTGTGGAGAAGATTCTAACGGGCGTCGAGGGATTTCATCGTCATAGTAAGTGTATGAAAGGTAGAGAAAGTGAAAAAAGACACTGAAAGGACTGAGCAAGATTATGAAAAGCAAAACTCGTGAGTTGTGATAGTACAAAGAACTGCAGAGTGTGTTAACCACGAGAAGAAAACCGTGGATTTGGGATAACATTTTAGAACACAATTAAGTGCTAGAAAAGCAACAGGATTGATTTTATCGTTTTGTTACACTGGTATCAGAAGTGGGATTCCACGAACTGTCGCTTTGTCACAGATTATTGTGATAGTGTTTAAGTGCCTTTATTTGCGAAGTATAATCCTGAGTGTTTCCAGAAAATCCTTCCCTACAAATTCATGGTATAGTAATTTTCCAGATTGCTTTTCATAATTTGTACGTATCACCGTCTGTATTATTAGGCCTGTACTTCACATGCAGAGCTAAATAACCCATCTCTAGCACACTGAGAAGAGGTTAAACCAAGTTAAAAATAGCTGTCTCTGGCCTTCCTGTACTAAGTGCTGTAACAATTAATCGGATTAAAAGTGTTCTATACTCCAAATGCTGAGAGCTTTTGAATTGAACTATAGGATATTGTGACTTTAATAACTTTCAAGCACATTATCTGGACCTTAAATTGCCTAGAAGTTTGTCAACTACGCAGTACTTAAAAGAGCAATACTGATGGAGGAGATGATTCAGTTTGTGAATGTGTGAGAGAGAATTGCACTTACACGCACACATGCAATATCCTAGTGTATTTGCCTGAAGCGGATATTGAACGACACGAGGATAACGAACTTACCCTTGGCAGAAGAGGCAAACTGGAGGTGCTGGGCGTACTTGTCGATTAATCTTTTGATAAGGTCGATTTGTTCCAATGTGAGCTGTACGGCGTTCAGGTGTTGTGACTCACATGGTACGTACGCCGCCCAGAACTGCCAACACACAGAGAAAAGAAAACAATCAAAACATATACCCAAAAATAATGTAACTCTTCAATCTCTGGTTTTAGTTTGTCTTATCAATAAACACCTTTTTCAATAAACTTCAGTGTCTTAGGAGGACATAATAAACAATTTCCAACTGCAGCGCTCCCTAAGGCAATTGGGCACTCAAGATATTTGTCCCCGTTTAAGCTTATTACTCCAAGAACGTAATGCACATGGGATTTGCAATTTAGATATAAATAAAGTACACATTGTCTTTAAACAATGACATGGACATAGAGTATTTCAATCACACTCATAATCACTTTGCCCACATTGATTGTTTTGATTACTTTCTCTACTACGTTTAGTAAAGTAGAGGAAGTATTGTATTCCACCCGAAAACTCGATATGGAGATTTCACCGGAAACATACGTTTTGAGGCTCCCTGAATCAAAAAAAAAAAAAGCATTTTCTGAAAAAGTTACGCGCGTGTGTGTGTCTGTCACTCAGTCTGTGGATAGCATAACTCAAAAATGAAAAGTTGGTTAAAAGCCAAAGTTGGTATTTAAGTTTAACGTATTTCAAGGATGCGTCACGAAAATTTTGAAGAAAATTCCTCCGCCCTAAACTACCTTTTACATGGAAACTTTTTCGAAAATTTTGATTTTCTTGAAAATGGCTCCAACGATTTTGATTAAAATGTCATATATTTGAGGTATTTTTTATGATAAATGAAATGTATATCTTGAATTTTCTGACTATAGCCCATGAAGTCCTATTTACTCTGAATGCCTTTTTGCATAACTGGTAAAACGTAAGAGATAGACCGAATCTTACTGTAAAAAGTGTAGATTTTGCTAAAGCACACAATTTATGTCTAAATAGTTAACTTTTTTTTTTTTTTTGTAGAGTGAACCATTTCGGAGATATTCCTCGTTATTGGTGTAAGTTTTAGAGAACTTTGCTTCTGTCAAATGCAACATCGCTGTTAATTTTTTTATATGTTAAACGTGCAAAGAGAACGGCATTTGAAGGCTTTAAAAGGTTTTGCTGTCGCTCAAAACCTACTGTATTCCCATATTCCCGTTGCAAGAAAACGAGCAATAGATACTTTCTGCAAATGTTTATCTAAAGTAACACGAAGAAGATTGAAGAATAACAGTTTATAAGAATGGTTACTTCAAGAATAGCGAAAGTCATGTGAGTGCAACACATCAGATTTTTTATTCTAGTTTCATTTTCTCAAAATTTGTAATGGTAACATGGCGAGCGTTATTGATTATCGCTTTAAGGGTGATCAGCCGTGTTAAATTTAAGGCCATGGAGTTTCATATGGTCGACAGCTCGACATTTTTAAATTTAACAGGGCTGATTAACTGTGAAGTCATGATCAATGTCTAACGGTGTTGATTAAAGAGCATATGCTTGACACATAAATTATGAATGTCTTTTATGAATGTCTTTTAAATTCTCCCTATGCTCATGAACTTTCATATAGTTTAATACAATTAAAAATCTCAATATATTATCAGTTAAAATAAAATTTATAAATCCACTAAATCCTTTTAGGGCATGGTTCTCATACCATTGTAGGGATTAGCTAAAAACTATCTCAGGGTTAGCTAATCCCTGGGAGCACTACCTCTGTTAGCGTCTTTATGTTAACCATTTGTTTTCATGTCCACTTTCTACCTTAAGTTAATCGCCCTATAACACGTTCCTCTCGTCCACTGAGCTCTTATTATTTGAATGAAGTCCTGGGCCCGTCTTCGCCTTGGTCTGCCTACGTTTGTCTTCCTCTGTCCAGAACCCACACTGTCGTCTCGTACATCCATCTTGACTGGTTCATCCTGACTACGTGTTCCCCAGCTCCATTTGGTTTTACTTGCTGCGTCTTCCATGCGAAATCTTTTCCTCAACACGTAATTCTGGACCTTTCTCTACAGGTTATGCCCAGTAATTTTCTTTACTTGATCTCTCGTAAATGTCCAGGTCTTTCATCCATATATGAGAACTGGAATGACGCACATCTGCAGCATTTCAAATCTTGGTTTTATTCTAAGTTTTGTGTCTAGCAGAATGAACGCTGGGCTCTAACATTTTCCCCATGCTGGTCACATTCTTCTTAATATTTGAGCTTCTCCTGTTCCTTTAAGCTGATGCCTTTAACCCAAGTAGATATATTCATTACAATATTCATTGTTCTTGCTCCTAAAAACACTGGAAGTTCTTCTTGGTGTGACTTAATCTTTGTTTTGATTGGGTTCATTGTTAAACCCATCCTTTCGCTCTCTCTCTCTGTTTAGTTCTGTTATTTTTTTAGTTCTTCGCGAGTTTTAGCCAATAATACTATATTATCTGCAAATCTGAGATTTAAGTTTCTTTCCCCGTTTATGTTAAATGTCATATTCTTTCCTGTTCCATCAGAGTTTCCTAAATATCAATACTAGAACAACGGGAAATAATTTTGGCAAGATTGGATCTCCTTTTTTCACCCCTCTTCTAATTCGGAACGTTTCTCCTTCTATCTCCGCTCTTACATTATCTTTACTACTATTGTATATTTTTCATATTATTCTTATATACTTTGTATGTACGCCTATTGTTTTCATAGCTTCCATTACTTTGTGGTGCTTTATTGTATCGAAGGCTTTTCTGTAGCCTAATAGTGCTATGTATAAGTGTTGGTTGAATTAGTTTGTGTTTTATGACTTGGTTAATTATTTGGAGGTAGTCACTACCCCTTGTTTAGGTGGATGGTTCTGATCCATTAATTTTGAGAGCCTACTCGTCAATACTATTAACAATTACAACTTCAAAAAAATATGAGTTCTTTAAAATGCAGAATTTATAATAAAAGCACTTATCAGCATTAACCATTATTCTTTTTATTTTTCCAAAGTACCTCCTCAAAGGGGCTCCAAGTACTGTATATTTATTTCTCATGAGCTCACTAAAAATGCATATAATATTCAGGTCAGCAGTTTGTATAGCAGTTGTAACTTGTGCAGTAATACGACTTTGACAAATTTTCCACAATTAGCAGAAAATAAGTAGAAAAATGTTTGCAGGATAGACATGAAAATAAATCACATCATTATTCTAATGCAATAGTCACCTCATTAATTTTGAAAATTGGATATTTTTCATTCTCCAACGTAAGATTTACAGTTAATGTTTTATTAAATGAACAAGAGATATACGCAAATTTTCAAGTTCTTTGAAAGACGTATGACTGATTTCGAACTTTTAGCTGTAATACATTTAACTCCTTGTTACAGTGCACAGTATATAAAGTTTGAACAGTGAAATAGCTCTGCAGGCAATTTCGTGGATAGTTTCATTATTACCTGTATTATAAAACATTTTAGTTTCTCACTTTTTTATCATTCATAAAGTCGGATGAAATACATAATTTTCTAAAAGAAAGTTTGCAGATGATCAGTAATATTTTGAATGTCACTCCTATAAACTTAATTTAGTTGTTAAAGGAATTATAATATAGATTATTCGCCTGGAGAAATAAATGTGGACATTGAAATACTTCCTATGATACACAGCTTTTAGAAGAAGTAGTTCTTTCACTTTATTATTCGAACCACTTTAAATTGTATCACCTGAGAGAGAAAATTCAGTACCCGGAGAGCTATCCTATTTTTGAACGTCATAAAGACACAGGCTTCTAATAAGGCTACAGAAAAAGACATTTTCAGCATAAATAAGAAAGGTTGAAAAACGTAAAATGTAAGGAATTTGACAAAGTATAATATTATACTAATATAATGCTTGCATTGTAACAAATGACACTTTACGTTACCTTTTCAATCACTTTATTACTTTCTCTACTGGTAAGTAGGAAAGTATTTTGGTCCACCCAAAACAATGATGTCCAGATTTCAACAGAAATATGTTTTGAGATCCCCTGAATCCAAAAAAAGCATCTTTAGAAAAAGGTCCGCGCGCGCGCACGCGCGCGTGTGTGTGTGTGTGTGTGTGTGTGTGTGGACATCATAACTCAAAAACCAAAAGTCGCTAAAAAACCAAAGTTGGTATTTAAGTTTAATATCTTTCAAGGATGCGACACGAAGATTTTGAAGAAAATAGCCCCACCCTAAACTACCCTTTATATGGAACATTTTTCGAAAATTTTGATTTTCCTGAAAACAGCTCTAACGATTTTCATTAAAATGTCATATATTTGAGATATTTGTATCACAAATGAAATGTATATCTTGAATTTTCTGGCTATATCCCCTGTAGTCGTATTTACTCTAGACGACTTTTGCATAACTGGTAAACCGTTAGGGATAGACGAAATCATACTACACAAAAAATGTAGATCTTGCTAAAATACACAATTTATGCCTGAATAAATTTTCTTGTAAGGTGAACCATTTCGCAGATATTCCTTGTTATGTGTGTGTACTTCAGAAAACATAACTTTGGTGAAATGGATCATCGTTGTTCATTTTTTACTTTCTCTACTGGTAAGTAGGGGAAGTATTGTGTTCCACCCAAAAATTTGATGTCGAGATTTCACCGGAAATATATGTTTTGAGACCCCCTGAATCCAAAAAAAGCAATTTTAGAAAAAGCTCCGTGTGTGTGTGTCTGTGTGTCTCAGTTTGCCAGTCTGTGGACAGCATAACTCAAAAACGAAAAGTCGGTTAAAAACCAAACTTAGTATTTAAGTTTATTGTCATTCAAGGATGGGACACGAAGATTTTGAAGAAAATAGCTCTACCCTAAACTACCCTTTACATGGAAAAGTTTTCGAAAATTTTGATTTTCTTGAAAATGACTAACGATTTTGATTAAAATGTCATATGTTTGAGATATTTTTATGACAAATAAAATGTATATCTTGAATTTTCTGGCTATAGCTCATGTAGCCGTATTTACCCTGCACGAATTTTGCAACTGGTAAACCGTTAGAGATAGACAAAATCTTGCTGTGCAAAAAATACACAATTTATGTCTCAATAAAATTTCTTGTAGGGTGAACCATTTCGGAGATATTCCTTGTTATGTGTGTGAGTTTTAGAAAACTTAGAACTTTAGCGAAATGCAACAACGTTGTTCATCTTTTTATATGTTAATCATGCAAAGAAAACGGAATCTTTAAGGTCAAAAACATTTGACTGTCGCATAAAGCCTGCTGTATTCTAATATCTCTCTTGCACCTACAAGGAAATAAGCAATAAGATAATTTGTACGAATGTTTGTTTATCTTAACTAACATGGAGATATAGGAATAAGAGTTTGTGAGAGTGGTTAGTACAAGAGTAGAGAAAGTCATGTGAGTGCAACACATCAGATTTTTTATATGTTAAGTGTGCAAAGACAACAGAATCTCAAAGCTTTAAAACATTTGACTATCGCACAAAGCCTACTGTATTCTAACATTCCCCTTGCACATAAAAGGAAATAAGCAATAAGATAAGTTGTACAAATGTTTATCTCAAATAACATGAAGAACATATAGGGATAAGAGTTTGTGAGAATGGTTAGTATAAGAGTAGAGAAAGTCATGTGACTGCAACACATCAGATTTTTTTCTTCTAAAGCTGAAGCACAAAAGCACAGTTTTGTTCTGTCAACATAATCTACAATTGATCTTGCAACTCACAACTATTAGGTCGTATCGTAACCTTGAAACATGTATTTCAGTCTTTCAATTCTATTCATTCTATCTTTCAAACGGCTGGTTTCTACGACCATTTAAATTGCTTCACACAACAATTCCCACCTAAGACCACTTGAGGACAGTAGGAAAGCTACACGAGTGAAGTTATTACTCTGCACTTTAATTTTGTGTTATCATCCAAAATGAAACTTCTTCTGTGTAAACGACAACTGAGTATGATGCTGCAAGCTATGTGAAGCAACTGTGAGTAAAGGTAGAAGTGGGGCTTATCTCTACTTCATTTTATTTTAGTTGTAAAATCAACTCCGTTTTTTTTTTTTTTTTTAGTGTTAGCATAACCTAAATAACAGAAACAGAAGCGAATCGCTTGCATGGCACCTCTAACAGAGGAAGGCAAAACGATACCAACCTAAAGAAAGAAAATGCAGCTAACATCGACTGTCCTACCCTGAATGTAACCAATACTGAATGTAACAACGTTACTTATACTAATAGTTCTAACAACGTAAAGATGACATCACTGAACACTGATAATGATACTCCTAATAACCAAACACACAGAAATCCAAATGAAGTAAAGAAATCTCCCACTAATGAAATTGTGCCACCTACAAAACCAAGTTACTCCGACATAACTATGTCAAACCCTTCAAAAGAACAGGCAATAGTAATTGAATCTCATGAGGGAATTACCATAAAAGACTACATGCTTGCGCTAGGGAAACTTATTAACCCAAGCAATATACGCTATGTTTCCCGTATATCAAACGGAAGAATATCTATTTCCCTATCCAGTGAAAAATATGCAGAAAAAATTACCACAAAGCACCCCAAAATTCTCATCAATAATGTCTTATTAGAAATCAGACCCCTACTAACAAAGAACAAAAGAGTAATTCTGTCGAACGTATGTCCGGTTATACCTAATTACACTATAGAAGAAGAATTAAGCAAACTAGGCATAAGAGTAATGTCAAAAATATCGCCAATCAGAGCTGGTTTATCAACCCCAGGATTTTCTCACATATTAAGCTTTCGAAGACACATGTTCGTCCACAATGAAGACTTTCACAAGCTCCCTGAAATTCATAAATTCAACATGATGGGACAAATTACTTTATTTACCTTTCGTCTGACATTCCTTCCTGCTTTCTTTGTAAAAGTTAGGGACATTTAGCAAAGTTCTGCCCTAAAACCATCCAAATACCTGAGAGTGCTCCTTCTGATCTCTCCCATAGTACATCTGATGGAAATCTATATTCTTCTGAATTTCCCATTCTTAACAAGAAATTACCAAAATCAAAATTTATAGATGAGAATATTATCCATACCTTCATCTCCAGTAAGAGAAAACGCCTCCCGATGCACCCAAGATACAAATCCTATGGACAGACCAGATGAAATTCAAGTTACTTCTAACCTCTCTGAAACAAACACAGAATCTAGTCTCTCTGCACAGATAGAGAGCTCCAAAACGCCTGTTCACATGGAAACCCAACCTCACAGATCTAAAAGACCAATTTCAGTAACCAGCAATGAAACTACCGGGACTGATGAACAACGGAACCTTCCAATACAATCTGGTGCAAATAAACAGATTTCTACATCTAAACCTAACCGAACTAAGAGGCCTAAAAAGGAAACACAGACGTCATTAGACGCAGTACTTCAACCAGTAAAACAGGTAATGGAAGCCGAACCAAGTTCCTTTCCAATCAATTATTTACAACTACTAAGTTTCTTTGAGAACACAATAGGGGTTGCCGATGTATCCTCAGTTGCTACTACTTAAGGCTGCAAACAGAACAATGGAATATTCAAGCGATGAATCGTCATATCTTACACAATAATGACCATAAAGCTACTTGCAATATTTTTTTGTTCTTCTCTATGGCCTCATCAATAATTCAGTGGAATATTAACGGTTTTCAACCACAAATCGAATACTTACAACTTCTAATTAACCACCATCTACCTGATGTCATTTGCCTTCAAGAAACAAACTTTAAAAATACCTTTGTTTCCAATTTAAAACAATTTAAAGTATACTACAAAAATCGTACAACCGCCCTTCATGCAAGTGGAGGTGTGGCAACGTACGTAAAACATAGCTTCACTACCAGAGAAATCCCACTAATCACAGACTTGGAAGCAGTAGCATCGAGCAGTATCGATTTAACAATTTGTTCACCTGAAATTTATGAATTACTCAATTGGTCTGTCTATTCATGTTTATTGGGCAGTGACCATTAACCAATAACAATTTCTTTGAATAGTTCCAAAAGCACATACACCTTCAATACTAAGTGGAAATTTCAAAAAGCCGATTGGCCGCTGTATCAAAACCTTATTAGAGAAGGCATCCCAATCCTCCACTCGCTGATCGTTCTTCCGGTGAAATCGATACTATTATTGCTGAAATTACAACATTAATTGTTGCGTCTGCAGAAACTAGCGTCCCCCAAACCACAGAATCTAATATTAATAGATGTGTATCATGGTGGAACGAATCTTGTAAAATTGCTCTTAAGAACAAGCATAGAGCATTTTACAAATATAAGAGACACCCATCCTTGGAAAATAAAATTAATTTTCTGAAGCTTAGATCAAAAGCACGCAAAGTTATAAAGGAAAGTAAAAAACTAAGCTGGTCAACCTTTCTATCTTCTTTAAACCACAATACTCCCTCCTCTGTTGTTTGGGACAGAATTAAAAAATAAGTGGTGTATACAGATCTCCTCATATAACTAGTATCTGGAATGCTGAGGAAAATAAAAATTCTAGTTCTTCTACCGACATCGCAAATATTTTCGCAGATACCTTCGCAAGAATATCAAGCGATTGTAACTACAACGAAAAGTTTTGTTAATACAAAACACCTAAGCCGGAATCAGGGTTGGCTGCACTATCTGAGGACTATGAAGATTGCTACAACGAAGAATTAACTATCCACGAACTAACGAATGAACTGCAGCTATGCACATCAAAAAGTTCAGGGCCTGACAACATACCATATGAACTGTTAAAGCAACTTCCTCTAGAAAGACTTACATATCTTAATGAAATATACAACTTTATCTGGACAAATAAAACATTCCCTAATCAGTGGCGCCTGGCAACAGTTGTTCCGATACCTAAACCCAACAAGGACCTTTACTTTCCACAAAAATTCAGACCTATTGCTCTCACAAATACAATGTGCAAACTAATGGAGAAAATCACTACCCGAAGATTAAAATACATGTTGGAACAACAGAAATTCTTCACCAAAATTCAAAGCGGCTTTCGCCGTCACCATTCGACCACCGATACCCTAATTATACTCGAAACAGAAATCCTAAATGCATTCTCAAAATCACAGCATCTCTCCATGATACATTTAGGCGTAGAAAAAGCATATGACATGGCATATAAACCGCACATTATTAAGACTCTGCTGGATTTCAACATCAGAGGAAGAATGATAGCATTTATTTACAATTTTCTTCATAATCGCAGCATCAGGGTAAAAGCCAACGGCATACTCTCCAAAGAAATTAAAATTAAAAATGGAGTTCCTCAGGGCTCCGTAATCAGCGTGACCCTTTTCCTTATAGCCATAAACAATATTGCAACATATATTCACCCACCAATTAAGGCGTGCCTTTATGCTGACGACCTCATAATTTTTTGCCAAGGTAAAAACATAATCACCACTCAATAACTACTTCAGTCAGCTTTAGATGATCTCCAAGAATGGTCGTCTACTACTGGTTTCAAATTCTCCAGCACCAAAACTAAATGTATCACTTTCACAAAAAGACAAGTTCCTGAACAGGACCTTGAACTATATCGCAATGAAGAGAAACTCGACGTAGTTACGACCACAAAAATTCTGGGTGTCATTTTCGATCAAAAACTGTCATGGAAACCCCATGTTAAAGCCTTAAAAGAAGCGTGCACAAAACGACTCAACATTATGAAAACTCTTGCCGCAAGAAATTGGGGTGCTGATTTATTCACACTTCTCAAAACCTACAAGGCTCTTATTAGATCCAAACTGGACTATGGTGCTATTGTGTACAACTCCGCAAACCGTTCAACCCTCAAAACCCTGAACTCCATTCAGTCTAGAGCCCTAAGGTTGGCATTAGGGACATTTGTTGCCAGCCCAATCTTAAGCCTCCAAATGGAAGCAAATGAGCCGCCTCTAAATATTCGCAGAAAATTATTAAGTGTAACATATGCCATAAAGATTGCCTCACATCCATGTCATAAAATGCATAACTATGTTTTTCCACTACAGAAAGCTTGTCCGATGCAAATAAAACGACACAGAAGTCCGCTTCACATTAGAATTCTCCAATACTTGAAAGAAATATATTTAAAAATTCCTATGATCCAACCCAGCTATATTAATTGCTCCACACACTACTGGCAGATACAAAGTCCACCAATTGACACCAGCCTTTCATCTCACTTAAAACTTCAAACTCCTTCCTGTATCCTTAAACAAACCTGCAGTTGTTTACTGGATGAATATAACTCGAACACGAAACTTTTCACTGATGGATCAGCATCTAAAGAGGGAAGAGGATGTGCAATTGTGTATCCTGATCAAACAATGCTCTACAGTTTACCTCGCCTGTTTAGCATTTTCTCCTGTGAAGCATTCGCTATTAAGGAAGCGCTTCTATATATAACCAATTCATCCATTAAAAGTCACTGTACCATATTCACCGATTCCTTAAGTATACTACTTGCCATACAAAACTCCGAGCCAAACCATGCACTAATCCATGAAATTCGACTTTTGTGTCACAATATAAATAAGACCGATAAAAAGGTATCCTTTGTATGGACTCCCTCTCACGTTGGCATAACAGGTAATGAAACTGCAGATGAAGCTGCAAAAGAGGCAGCTAAACATCCCGTCAGTGATGCCTCGATCGCTTCTCCACACCAAGACGTCATCAATGGTGTTAAATATATGTACATGCAAAAATGGATACAGACATGGTCATCAGTTAGCTGTAAACTCCATGAAGCTCGCTCAGGCTGTACAAAACCTTTTCTGCATCTCCAATGACTGAAAAGAAGAGATCAAGTTAACATCACTCGGCTTAGAATTGGACACTCCAAACTAACACACAGTCATCTTCTCACCAAGGACCAACCTCCAAATTGTGTCAACTGTGATATTCCTCTAACCATCCACCACATCCTTATAGATTGCCCACAATACAGCAGATATAGACAGCAAGCCGGCATTTCCAGTCTTCATCGTGCAGTCAATACACCGAATATGATCAGCAAGACTCTACAGTTTATGAAGAACATAAAACTTTTAAATTTACTGTAAATGTCAACATGATATAATATATGTACATATAATTGTAAATTAATATCCACAATGTATTACTTTGTATGGTCGTTATAAGACCGTGCTGTCAAAACGACCTTAAATAAATATTAACAAAAAAAAAAAAAAAAAAAAAAAAAAAAACACACACACAATTCCCACCGACGACTATCTCGTTCAAAACTTAGCGAGTTCGAAGAACTAATAACTCGCAGCTCTTGACAAGTTGACTCGCTTATATAGGCACAACCATTTCTCAAAATTCACCTTTTCTCGAACCTCTCACAAACAATTTGGCAGTCGAAAGTCTCTCGAACAAACTGGAACCGCTTTCATCTGCCGCGCTCCGTTATTAACGTTGTTTGCTCATCACAGAGTGAAATGAGGTAGCTCAAGCTTGCCCCTCTTTTGCACAATATCCTGAGTTAAAACTTGACTTAGAAGTAAAATAAATAAGTATAACCATAGAGAAACGTAATTCGCACTGAAGTTGCATTTGAAGTTAAGATTTATCTGAAATTGCGTTGAAATGCATTATCATTCAGGTTTCAATATCACATTTTTTCCTATGCAGTTCCGAGTACTGGAGTGATTCTGATTAAACTCCCTAGATTTTCCTCTTGAAATATTTAAATATTCAGACACGCTAGCAATGCACCGAGGGCTAAAATATAAATCGGAAGCTGCTTCATAAGTGCCTAGATATTGACACCCAATGTGACATCCATACAAATTGCGCTGATCAAGCTGTCAAGAGCAGAACACTGACAGCAACATGGCTGAAAACTCGCTGACATGGCCAATTATATGAAAAATTGAAATTCACATTCAATACAATCAGAGCTTCAAGTCATGAACGCATAAGTTAATTAAATATTTCTTAAAGCATAATACATTTAAGCTCAGTTCTGGACTATAAAATTTGAGGGGAGGTTCA
Source organism: Tenodera sinensis (assembly GCA_030765045.1). Classification (NCBI taxonomy): domain Eukaryota; kingdom Metazoa; phylum Arthropoda; class Insecta; order Mantodea; family Mantidae; genus Tenodera; species Tenodera sinensis. The sequence continues at coordinate 144,659,049 of CM060965.1, read as the reverse complement.
GAATAGTATTGGATAAATGTTATAGGCTATAACAAAGGAGGTAATAATGAAAATAGTTTCATTGCTCTGGGCTAGCCCATGATAAATAGTCCTACAACTCAGGCTGGACAGTGAATAGGTTTAATGAAGGGCTACTTGGCCTTGTTTTTGTATTTCTGATACCAATTTAGTTCAATCCTCTGTCACAGGGGATAAAGGTAAATAATAATATACGTAATTCTTATATGCAATGTACCTACTGAATAATATCCCATGTATAACAACCGGATAGTTCCCCTATTCATCACAATTTAAAGGTTGTTCTGTATACAATTTATTGATATCTTGTTCTTTTCCCTCTTTCCCACTCTCTTATGTAGGACTTACAAGCCAGTGCCTAGGGCCAGATGCCTATCGGTTAGCAGAGGAACCTATGGACAGGACAGGGTGAAGACCTGGAAGCGTGTGGTCAACCAAGCACCAGGTATGATGGTAAGGAAGGGGATGATATGAAATGCAGACGAAATTGATGAATGGAAGGGTGGTGATGCAGCAATAATTGGTGGAATGAGTGGCGAGGAAACGGAAAACCCGGAGAAAACCCACCCAGACACAGCTTCGTCCACCACGAATACCACAATACCGCTTCACCACGGCGCCGCCCAATTAATTGATATAAAGTTAAAAAAAGCAATGGTTAGAGTTTCGTTTTGACTAAGATAATTCTAATAAGGTGAATTTTGCTACAGTATACATACGTGTTATAAGTGTTACCAAAATGTTTCCGATAAGTTTCGCTTTTGGGTTCATACCTGGAACAAAAATTTGGCACTTATGACTTGTTGAACATATGTTCATCTTATAAGTATGCATGAAAACCTTATAATCGTGTTATGAAAGTATTAAAAATGTAAGTATGCCCCACTTAACTAAATACCTACTTTTTAAATCTTAATTAGTTCCTCAAAGAAATATTTATTCTGGACACAAAGTTGGAAGTCAAATTTGTAAATAATGTTGAATAACATCTCATCCAAAAAATGTTTCGCATAATTGTGTTTTATTTATAGCTAGAAGCTAGGAAAAATGGCTTTTCAATTTGGGTGCAATATATTAAAGTGTTGGATACAGATATACGTATTTATGTACATTTAGAGACGGTAGCCATTTTTGCCTACTTTGACTTCAGTTGCCTGTTTTAAGATTCAAAGCCTTTCTTTGAATTGTTATGGCTTCTTTCTGTAATTGCACATTTTAGAAATGGCACAAACCAGTTCAGTATACGAAAATGAAATAAAAGTTACGCAAATATTGAAATGACAGGTGGTTCCTCAAAAAATATTTTTGCCTATCAGTGTATTTATTTGTTTTCAATTTGTCGAAAAATTATCTGCTCAAACGATTCAATTAAGCACATAGCAGAACCTACAAAAGGAGTGCGGGGTGCGCTGGTTGTAGTAAATATGACATAGACAGTAAGAGCGAAATATATCAGGTCCCGTTTCTCACGTGCTTCTTCTTGCGATGCTGGCGATATGAAATCCATTCCAAGAAAAATTTACTTGTATGGATGCTTTGAAGAGTCTCCGTAAAGGATTAGAAGCGAAGTTACCAAAAAGAAAACAATTGAAACAGTTGATGCAATGGGACGTTACATGACCAACGTCATCATCGGAACTGTGGAAGCAATGCGGTGACACTGCAGATGGAAAGAACAAATAATTCCACAGTGGCACAGTTTCTAACAAACTTCTTATTTCTTCTCTGCCTACATGGAGTAGGCATGATGATGTTCTGCATTTCCTTTTTAGAGCACGTTACATGAAAAAGGCAGCTAATACCTTAAAAGTTCTTTTCCCAAAGAATGACCTCTCTCATAAATGTCTAGCCAAAAGTTTGCATAGAGAAGCAAAGGAAGTAAGAAGTTTGTATCCTCTTATGGATAACTGGCTTCAAACACCAAGAAGGTCTTCTTAAAATCCCATTCCAGAATGCAGGTTTTTAAGTACGTGACACCAAAGCTCACTTTACGTTCATAGACAGTTCTCACCAGATCGCGATGTTGGATCTTTGCAAACATATACCTATAACAAAAATTTTGGCAAGATATCTGAAATACTTTATGCCCTATGAGATGACAAATCTGCTTTAGTTGGTGAGGTAACGCAATTGTTGCACAAAAGGAGACGATAGCTTTAGACCAGGAAGCCTCAAAATAATAATTTCTGTTCATTAATTGAGTAATAAACATAATGAGTGTTAATAGGTATAATTAAGTAAAATGTAAATATTGGTTTCTAAGCATGTATGTAACTGTATTTGTAATTTTAATAGTGTTAGTAAGCTTTGAAGGTATACATGTAGAAGTGTGTGTTAAAAGTGTCCGGGACCTGAGTTTTAAAAGCTGAAGACCTGCACATTATAGGAAGATAAGTCAGTTAGTATGTCTCTCTACCCGCTTGTCTATTGTTATACCTAGATGGATGTTTTGTCTTTGTTGTGCTATTTGATAACGTACCGTGACAGAAGGAGCGAGACGGATATTATGCTGGAAATAAAACGGGGAAGTCCCTAATCCAAGGTGGCATTTTAAAGGGGGGAATGGAGAAGCCCCAATGAAAATCCGCGAATGAAGTACGAAACTTAAAGGAGCGTAAAATCCACTAGAAAGTCCAGCAAATGGAACTGAGCAAGTTGGAGCGGCACTTGTGCATTTTTGCGACAGTTTTTCTTACAGTTTCACGCACGCTACCAGTAAAAGAAGGTGCTTGACGCACAAATAAAGAACACCGTGAGTAAGTGCGCTAAATGACTCGAACGTAACTATTTTAATTTAGAAGTCCGTCGCATATTAGGGAAGTCACGCGCATAGTGAAGTTAGCCTAGTGCTAGAGGCAACCAAAAGAATGCCGCTGAGGTTTTAAAAGCCGCACTGGTTAGTGCCGTTGATGGGGAACGAAAGACAGTGTTTTGACAAGGACGCGAATGTCCTACTAGTGTTGAAAGAAAGTGTCAATAAATTAAATAAAACGCAGGGATATTGTTCCTAAATCCAGTCCCGTAAACTGCTTTCGTTGCTTTCCCATCACTTGAGATCATCGCTGCTTTTACAGAAAGATAGTCCATGCTAAACCAACAAACGATGGTGACGATAGCCGAGGACCGCATCAAACCCAGAACAGGAGCACGACGAGGTATGACGCTAACAAGAGCCATCAGGAAGGAAGGCAACGACAACTCCAGCGAGGTTCGAATCTGGCCCCGCCTCAAATGGACAACTCAACAACGATAGCGGCACCTGATACGCTAGTGTCATCCATTGAGATCTTTGAAGATACAATAAATCGACTTCTGAAGTACCAGGAGAGAAAGGAAAAACTGTCAGCTAGAATTATGAAACTGTTGCTTATGTGGGCTTAGATAAATTAAGAGTGTATATGATATAAGCTATTCTTAAAAGCGCTTATTCTAGCATTTCATGTCATTCAAGATAGATATTTGTAGATATTAACAGCAGCCCATAAGTGAAAGTGAAATCTCTGAGGAGCGAGTGTAATGGATTTGACATTCCGTATTCTATGCATGACCCAAAAAAAAAAAAAAAAAAACACTCGTATCTTCTTCGTGTTAGTTGAGGTCAAATTTTGCAGAAATTATCTTATTGCTCGTTTTCTTGCACGTGCAACGGGAATATGGGAATACAGTAGGCTTTGAGTGATAGTCAAATCTTTTAAAGCTTTGAAACTTCGTTCTCTTTGCACGCCTAACAAAAAGACTGACAACGATGTTGCGTTTCACGAAAGTTTTAAGTTTTCCGAAACTGACAGAAGTAACAAAGAATATCTCTGAAATGACACAAATAACACCGAATATCTCCGAAATGGTTTACGAGTTATTCAAAGGTCATCCAGAGTAAAAGCACTACATAGGGCATAGCCAGAAAATTCAAAATATACATTTCACTTGTCATAAAAATACCTCAAACATGTGACATTTTAATCAAAAGCACTAAAGGAATTTTCAAGAAAATCAAGATTTTCCAAAAAAGTTCCATGTAAAAGGTAGTTTAAGGTGGAGCAATTTCTTCAAAATCTTTCTGTCGCATCCGTGAAACTTAAATTCCAACTTTGACTTTTAACCGACTTTTGGTTTTTGAGTTATGCTGCCAACAAACAGACACACAGTCACGCACTCACAGACGGACCTTTTTCTAAAAATCCTTTTTTTGATTCATATTTGGATATATTTCCGGTGAAGTCTCGACGTCGAATTTTTTGTTGTATTTTGGTTGGAATACAATATTTCCTCTACTTATGGTAAAGAAAGTAAAAACGAACCGCGAATTACCATTTGAGGAAAGTATAAGAACTGGAGAAGTGAAACGTATAACATGGAATACTTCAGTAACAGTTCACTCCACAAAAAACACAAAAAAGATGTATTTAATATGAACTGTCCATTTTAACAAATCTACATCTTTGTACAGTGAGGTTTTGTGCGTGTCTTACGCTTAACAGTTATACAGAGGTCATTCAGAATGAAGAGTACTTATAAGGACAGAGGATTCAACACATTTAATTTTCATGAAATTATCTTAAATATATATGATAGTAAAAATTGGTTCTTTTTGGAGCAGTTTTTAAGTAATCGACGCTTTCAAAAAAATGTTCCATGTAAAGTGTAGCCTCGTGAGGGGAATTTTCTTAAAAACCTTCAACACCAAGTTTGGTATCTAAGTTACTTTTCCTTTTGGAATTATCCTGTTTACACACACATGGATACACACACATAGGATGATATTTTTCTAATGCTTTGGATTCAGGGAATCTCAAAATGTTTATTTCGGTTGAAATCTCGACATCGAATTTTTGGGTGGTGTACAATTATACCTCCACCTAATACATATAGTAGAGAAAGCTAGAGAATGGCTTACATAAGAGAATAAAAGAACTGCAGGGGTAGATAAAACCCCTTTAGTGAAACGGATCCTTTTATTTTACCTTTTGAATGTACCCAAATGCAGTGATCAAAGGGAATACGATAATGTTGCTGTTGTTCCATTAAGATTAGATTCTATCATATCTGTTGATCCAACGCATTACACTTTAGTTCATAGCACTTATATTAGCACGGATGTGGCCATGTCCACACCTGATACTGAGCATTAGTTTGATGGTTGAGTATCTTCACGCCATATGGAAGCGATTATTTCCACGCAGTCCTACATTCATATATTTGATAAGCCTGAGGCTATCCGAGAACACCAAATTGGATTTTGGTAAAGCGGATTGGTTCCAGTTCATAACAATAACAACTGAGGTACACACCTTATTACAAACAAGTGAAAACATGCGTCATATCGATCCTTTAGTTCAAGATTTCACCACTCTGACGCACAAAAACAAAGCGCTGTCTGCATAATCAGCAGAACAATTGCTTCATTTGGGGTCTTAGTTGCACAGAGATTTGTATAAGCTAAGCAGCAAAAGAAAGATACATAAATACTAACAAATTTATCTCTCAAAGTATTAACATTCCATACAATACACAAAAAGACTAGTTGATTTTACCATTGTTTTAGAAACATTCCTATTTAACTACCTTTTTCTTAGGTATTTTACAGATACAAATAAAGGGAAATGTTATAGGTTCTTTTGCTCCTATTAGCGAATTAAAACATATTCTTTATACTACTATAATAATAAGCGGTGATGCTTTAGTTCGTAGTAACTAATTTATACTTCATATTCTAACAAAACACAAAACACACTGCCGCAACACGAAATACACTTTAACGATAAACACCTACATATATATTACTTTTCTTAACAATAATATGCTTCAAAACAAAAACTTTCTCGCCTAATTGATAGTTATTGTAATATTACAACCATTGCAGTTTGTAATACTTATTGGAGGCACATTTTCTCTGTTATAAGAAGACTATCTATTTGTACAATACACAAATAAACTTTCATTGACTTTTTGGAAGTATAGTTGCTCCTTAGACTGTATTATTTTAAAGCATTTAATTTCTCCTGACGAATCGTGAGAATAACCTTCACCAAGTTTTACTTTAAATTCAAACATCAAACTAGCATCCAAAATTGCAAAATAAGATTATTATCATTACTACTACTACTCTCCTTCCTCTTCTTCCTCCTCCTTCTTCTTCTTCCTCCTCCTCCTCCTTCCTCCTCCTTCTTCTTCCTCCTCCTCCTTCTTCCTCCTCCTCCTTCTTCTTCTTCCTCCTCCTCCTTCCTCCTCCTTCCTCCTTCTCAATTTTATTATTAATTGTATTATTATTATTATTATTATTATTATTATTATTATTATTATTATTATTATTATTATTATTATTATTATTATTATTATTATTATTATTATTATTATTATTATTATTATTATTATTATTTTACTATTGTTATTTTTCATTAAGGAATATTCCACAGTTGAATTGGTATCCTTCATCCCAAAACGATCTTCTGGCTCCATAAGCTCCTGTCCATAGCGTCTTCCTCTTTTAAACCTCTTCTCTCCATACCCTTTTCTTCACCCCATCCATCGAGAATTCCCTAGGCTTCCCTTCTTCTTTCCCCTTTTACTCTCCAGTTCAGAAGTTTATTGGGAATTCGATCCTCTGACATTCTAAGCTCATGTCCGTAACATCTCAGGCGTCTTTCTTCTACGATTTCCAATCATCATTAGCATCCCCATCATTGTTTTTATTGTTTTGATGCATGGTGTCAGCTACCTCACAAAGGAAAGGGGATTGACACATATAAAGAGAATCCCAGAGCCAACTCATGGATGAGCAACAGAAAAATCCTGTCATGTTCTGAATGGACTAATGCCATCAAAATGTCATGTAACACGTCAGCAGTAAGATCTGTGCCTGGAAGAAATTAGCGAACAACACTATGTCGGCACTCAAATTGTAAAGAAGTGGAAACCCTTGGGCATGTACTAGAATATTGCCCAAAGGGAGAATTACTTCGCAGCACTCGTCACCACCGTGTGCGTTCATCCATTTCTACAGCCCTTCGTAGAGCCAATTGGGAGGTCTATGAAGAGGTCCATTGCCTGTCTGAAGATGGTAGCCATCGAAGAGCAGATATCATAGCCACCAAGAGAGATGCAGGAAAGGGTCTCATTCTTGATCCAACTGTAAGAATGGAGCAACATTTACAGCAGGCGACACAGGTGAACGAGGAAAAGGAAGCCATCTACCAACCATGCATTCCTCACCTTAGTGAGAGATATAACGTACCTGAAAATGCATGGGAGGTAAAAGGACTACTTTTTGTGCCCGCGGAACATGTTTTAAATTCACAAGTACCTGTCTCAGAGCACTGGGTGTGCAATGGTCCGAAATTGTAAATATATGTTTACATGTCCTAAAAGACTCTTTATATATTTTATATAATCACTTATATTCCATGTGTTAACTGTTATATTCTTGTTATAATCATTTAATGTTTCTTTACATATTTTGCATCTTAATTTTAATCATTTTGTTTTTTCTTAAAATTTGACTTTGTCATATATCTTTGTATTCTGGATCTTTATGGTCACCTGCAATGTCAGGCAGATGTCACAATTTTTGTTTGTGAAATATATATATATATAATCATCATAATCACTATTATTAGTTTATTTTAATTGGTTTTAGTATTGTCAGATTCATTATTATATCAATATTAACTTTTTGTTACTGTTATGGCTTATTATTATCGAATTATTGTCATCGTTATGATTATCATCAAAGGCTAATTTCATAATAGTTTCATTAATATAATAGTTGTTCAACAAATAGCCTTGTAGATTTATACAATTTCCCAACCGTTTCCTTGTATCTGTGTGAACGCTTCTGAGAACTGCGGGTGTGACAGATGCATATGTTTTAAGGATTCTTTTAAGGGATTTGTTTCAAACACAATGTTCTTGAGAGGCTCCAAAATAAATAATCTAATTGAGATAAATCAGAAGATCTTGGTGGCCAAGGTATTGGACCACTTAGATCCATTCACTTGTTCAGGGTACAACTAATTGAAATTGACATTCACAGGTTCATAACAGTAAGGTGGTACGCTATCTCCTTTGAACCAGTGCAATGTTGTATCACCATGGTACAGGAACCTCATTACGGAAATCCTGAAGCTCAGCTTGTGAGAATTCCAGCTACAGTGCTGTTGGTACCTCCTCCTCCTCCTCCTGCGCCACCACCACCGCCACCGCCACCGCCATCGCCATCGCCACCGCTACCATCGTAATGTGAGCGGAAAAGAGAGGGGTTTTTGGTTGGTCAATTCGTCATAAAGAGTGGCGTTTTTTGAAGATTTTCCCCTATCGATAAAAAATTACTCCTACCACTACCACCACTACTCTCACTACTACGCCATTGGGGCGGAATTCCACAAAATATGACGGCGTATAGTTCTAAATGGCTTATAGATAACAGACTTGATGCGACCATTTATCTACCTCACGATTCTTTTAAAGTGTGTGCTACCGAAGGTGGGGACGGTTTTGTGTGTATTTTGTTAGTATATTCGTGCTACATTTCTCCGGTGTGCCTTACCGATGCTTTTCGCATTTTGTAGGAGTCTGCTAATCGCTGGAGACTTTAATGCTAAAGCGCATTGGTGGGGCTCCTCAACAGAGGACAGGAAGGGTAGTGCATTGGCTGAATGGCTGGTGACTGTAATCTTCTCATTTTAAATGATGATGTGGTGCCTACTTTATAACGCCATGGAGGATCTTCCTACATTGAACTGACCTTGTGTAGTGCGGATCTTGGGAGCCAGGTACGGAATTGGCATGTGAGTGACGACGAAAATTTAAGGTGTCATAGGAGTATCTATTTCGAGGTGATGGTATGCACTCCATTTCTATCGTCTTCCTGCAGATCTATGGGCTGGGTTTATAAGAACGAGAAGAAGGATCAATTGTTGGCACATCTTGAGGAACAAATTAGCTCCTACTTTCTTCACCAAGCGTATGGAATAGACCAGGCTCTCTGCAAAATCTATGATGCTGTATTATCTAAGAAATAGCTAAGTGGCCGCCGCAAAGGAGCCTATTTGTGGAATGCTCCCATATCCGATTTACGCAGGTAATGCAATAAGTCTAAGCGCCACCTTACTAGAGCCAACAGACGTAATGTCGGCTATGATGAAAAACAACTGCCTTACGCAACTATATGGTTTGTCGTAACGTCCTTAAAGGCGCAATTTCCAAAGCGAAAAGAGATGCCTGGAACACCTTTGTGTAGAAGTTGATGAGGATATTTAGGGTGCAGGTTATAAAATAACAACTGAGAAATTAGGATTGCGTTCGCCATTAGTCCTCACCGATGAAGAACAGGTCCAGATAGCCAAAACTTTGTTCCCTGCACACGCTTTGCTCATTTGGCCGGATATTATTGTCCGCATTGTAACTATTCCCATTTGTACCGTTGAAGAGATACACGCTGCAGGTCACCAGATCAAGTCTGTGAGGATAGGCAGCCAGGATGGTGTTCCTCCAGAAGGTGTGAAGCTCCTTGCTATACAGAAACCAGAGTAACTCCTGGACTTCTTTAATTCCATTTTATGTTCCGGCAAGTTTCCCAGTAAATAAAAACTTGGAAGGTTCCTTCTTCTTAAAAAACCTAGACCACCAGGAGGGAGTAAGTCTTATTGAGCTATTTGTTTGCTTGATGTTTTGAGCAAACTCATGGAGTACATACTCAATAGACGCTTAATCGCTGAGATTGAGGCAGAGGAGGAATTTTCTCCTCGCCAAGTTGGTTCTCGTCATGGATTGTCGACCATGGATGCCATTGACGCTGTACAAACATTTGTGAGCAATGCACAGACATTTTCTCCTAGGTATGTCGCCCTGGTGACACTGGATGTTAAAAATGCCTTTAATTCAGCCCCGTGGAAGGGCATCACTGCTGAACTTCGGCGGCGTCAAGTCGCCCCTCACTTAACTAGGCTTCTGTGTAGTTATCTCCATAATCGGATGATATTGGTGGGTGGCACCAAGAAGCTGGGTATGACGTTCCACAAGGTTCTATTTTGGGACCTACTCTATGGAACATCTATTATGCTGACATCCTCCGAGTGCAGTTACCATCGGGAGCTACCCTTCTTGCGTACGCCGATGATTTGGCTCTCCTTGTATCCGGAGAATCCGGCGAGGAGGTGAAGGATAAGGTAGATTGAGCTACGCACCAAATTGAAATCTGTATATTGAGGAAAGGCACCACAGATGATCGAGCTTGTCATTCTGGAGGGGAAACGTTCCTTACGGGAGGTGATTGTCACTATTTGTGGAATGGCACTGAGGTGCCAAAGACAATTGCGCTATCTTGGTCTTCAGTTTGACAATAATATAAACATGGGTGCACACCTTAAATATGTGGTTGGTAGGGCAGGAAAGACGATTGTAGCTCTGGGTCGCTTAATGTCCAATACCGCTGGTGCCAAACCAGGCGCCAGAAATGTCCTTGGCAGTGTGGTTAATTCAATACTTCTGTACGATGCGCCCGCTTGGAAGACTTGTATATATAAGGCAATATACATGAACAGCGGAAGGTATGCATATGTAGTGCCTACGGAGGCTAACTCTATGGAGCACAAGAGAAAACGCCATTCGACAATGACATATAGAGTGGACACAGGAAGAAAGAACAGCTCAATGGACTACGCTGCTGATTCCTGAGATCGTCCCCTGGACATCTCGGAGGCATGGAGATGTCGGATATTATGTGACGCAATCTTTTACTGACCATGGCCGCTTTAAATCCTATATGCATCGCATGGAGCTGGTTGACACAGACCTCTGCTCGTACTGTGCACAAACGGACACTCCGGAGCATACGGTCTTTACATTGCTCCCATTGAATTGCTATACGCCATCGGTGTTACGTCCGACTTGGTCAGATTGTCTTACCGCCTATGCTGAAGTCCCAGGAAAATTGGCACACTATTGACTAAATGATTACCTCCATTCTCCAGGCGAAGGACCAAGATGAATGTGCCGAGTAACCCCGGCGTGGCTTGTGTTGTACACTATGTATTAGCTTTGCTGGTAAATGTAACTGATACAACAGTATGTTGACCATCTTCAGCCTTTCTTCCTGAAGTAATACCGCTTGGTGGTTCCAGGATGAATTTCTCACGGTTCGCAGGGGCCTTTAGTTGGTGGGAATCCAACTCCCCCGGTGGGTGTCTAGAAATACTTTTCCCCTGCCTCCCCCCTCCCAAAAAAAAAAAAAAAAAAAAAAAAAAAAAAAAAAAAAAACTACTACCACCACTACCAGGATTTCAAAGCTGTCATTTATGTACTATTTGTGTAAATATAGATAAATCTGTTACAAGTTCGCATTAAAAGCACTATTATTAATATTGTGTAATTAGTCTCTAATTTATTTATTCACTCATTTGAAAATTATTTTGATATTTTTACATCTGGGATTGAAAAGTAATAAAAACATCTATTTGTTTGTTGTGCGGAAATGGTGTACTTCACAGTTTGGGAATACTAACCCAAGCGCTAAGGTAGGTTTAATAGTACCTATAATTCAGCCTAATCTTTAGAAATTTGCAACTATTTTAATCAACTTGAATAACTACATCAATCAGCTTTGTATTTATGCGTGAGAAGTACTGCTCCCCTTGGTAGATTCAACTTGTATCTGTGCTATGTATCCTTGTAGGCAATTCTGAAGGAAAACATTCATAAGGTATACACACTCTAAGAAAGATTTCATCTGCGTACGCAACCAACCTGCAAGTAAATAGGAGTCTGGTGATAACGTTTCTAACATTGATATGTATTACTTCGTGTTTTGCCCACTGGTTGCAGAACATGCCCAGAACAGCCCTCAACTCCCTATGACCTTCACACCGCTGTTATAAGGGCACTTACAAGAAAACTGCTACATCTCTTGGAGTTCCATCACATTAAAAAAGTTAGATATTAGCACTTATACCATCCCTGAAATGATAGAAAACAGCTAGCTTTGATATACGGTATAGTATAATTTTATAGGAGCGGAGACATGAACCTATAAATGATAAATATGTGAAGAAATTGACAAGAGAAATTAATTTTTAAGACCACTCATAAGATAAAGGAGACAGAATAAGTAACTGAACTTATGTACATGTAAAATGATATCAGTTCAATAGCCGATAAAAGGACTGCATAGTACACACTTGCACAGTGGAAAGAATACCTTAATGAATCTGTGTCTAAAAAGTGAAAGAACTGCATGGGCGATATGTCAGAGGGGGACTTCGCACCTCCAATAATGAAATAATTTATGTATGCCGGACTCAGGAGAGAGGACAGCAGAGGGTAGGGTTCCTAAGGAGTAGAAATTAAACTGCCCAAGGTTGGGTCGTACAAGCAGCTTCCCTCTTTCCTGCCCCCTGGGGGCTTAGATATTCCCTAAGGAGCCTGGGACTATAAGACTTCCCCCAATCCTTAGGATGAGCACCTGTCATGCATGTCTAAAGTCCCGCTTGCACTTGGAATCCTGAAACAGCCAACCTGAATGAGGGGGGAATGCAGATGAGAAGTAAGGCAACATGGAGGGACAGGAAATTCGGGTGATGTAATTATGCTTCTCAATACTTGCTTAGGAACCCAAAGAAATCCCTGAAAAACCGATAAGTCAGGAAGATCGGCCAGGAGAATCGAATCCATGACCTCCGGAATGTGGTCTACAGACACTACTGACTGAGTCATCCCATGCTGTAACGGCATGGTAAAGCTAATGTTATTCATGTTTCACAATGTCGAAACTTCAATGCCACAATTCGCTCCCTCAAGAAAGAGGCTTAGCTAATAGAAATGTTTTCTGTTAAAAGTTTAGATAGCTAAATTGTAATGGTTTGACAATGAAACATTTTCATTAAGCAAATCTTACAGAAAGAAGTAAGTACACATTAGCAATCTAAGACGTTCTTAATTTATATTTACAATCTACCAAATTCTGATACCTGTCATTCCCAAATAAAACTTACCTATTTCCTGTTCAGGTAGCTGACGCTTCTGATCTAGCTCCAGGTAAGAATGGGAGCAACAAGCTGGAAGTGTTCGAAGAAAGTGAGTAACTTGGAATTGAACGCTGGTGTGAAAACGTGTTAACTTCCAAGTTCAATAGAATGCGACCGAAGAGTGTTCATTTACACCTGACCTACTACATTCAAATTACTCTCCCAAAACCGTTTTAGGATAAGTCTAGAAGCTGTTCGAATTAAGCCCGTCAGCAATATGCAAATTGAAGCATAAGAACCATCTCTATGAGTATAGTAGAAGGATGGAATGAGCTAGCGGTGTGCACTGAAAGTAGCACAGATTCTCTCCAGAGTTTCTCGTATAGCTACTCTCAGGTTTATCAATATGCAATTTCGAATACTACCTGCAAGCAACCTCATTTTCATTTTAGAATAGCTCTCCAAATAACAGCATACACAAGCCAAATCTCATAGTATCGTATCCAATAAAAAGTCAATTGCAGCCACAAGGATACCATCATTACCTAATGTCAATACTGCCGAGTAAAACACTGATAAAAACAAAGTACATTCTATGGCAGCGGATGTAACATAACCTGCAATTCTATGGAAGTAAATATTTGGTTACTCGGATTATCGTAGATTCTTCACTATCCAGCGGTATGAGATATTTGGGAATCGTAAATACAAACCTGCATTCTGTGCGCTTCATACTTATTGGGAACAAATAATAATAATAATAATAATAATAATAATAATAATAATAATAATAATAATAATAATAATAATAATAATAATAATAATAATAATAATAATAATAATAATAATAATAATAATAATAATAATAATAATAATAATAATAATAATAATAATAATAATAATAATAATAATAATAATAATAATAATAATAACAATAGTGAGCTTATATAACCACTGAATTACTCCATTATAAGTAGGTACTCCAATAATAGACACGATTTGTGTAACCATCTCTTAATTTAAAAATAACATCATATTCCCTATATAGTCGAGTATGTTCCAAAAAGAACTAATATGATATATATCTTCACTTTATTCCTCTGTCAAGGGATGCCTACGTAATATTTTGAATTTACATTTATCTCCTTGCAGCATAATAGATAATCATGATCCTTATTATGTTGCATCGGGTTGAATAACTAACTTCAATGCCAACTTTGTTATGCCTTTGATTTCCACTTTCATGCTACATGGTTTTATTAATACCTATCGATCACCTTTAAAACTCCGTGTAAATGACTTCACCATTTAATTAAACACACCGTTAAAACCACAGTCCAATTTTAAAGGATATTAAAACCCCAGCGCAATATAGCCTATGAAGGGCCAAGGCTTACCACCCAGCCGCTGCATCCACCACCTCTGTCCACTACAGGTACCATTGGTGGTGTGCAGTACTGGAGGGTGGGATGTGGTCTGCGCCCCTATCCCTCCCAGCCAGTTATACGAGCTTCTCGATCTGGGGCTGCTACTTCTCCATCAAGGAGCTCCTCAATTGGTCGCCCCCGGAACCTAACGAGGCTGAGTGCACCCCGTGCCAGACCTCCGAACAGCTGGTATCAGGGATCGAACATGGGTCCTCCGCAGCAGAGGCAAACGTTTAAAGGATATTAAAATACAAAAAATCTTCTACTCAGCACAATGTTTAATTTAAATACTTGGTATGTTCAAAAGAGCTGCAGGTAATAAAAGATTTAAAATCGTGCGATACTTTTCATTTGATTTATGCATTTCTCCTGTAGATAATCAGAATAAAATTGTGAGTTTTCAGTTTTTTCACAAATGCATCGTTCCTAAAAGTTGACTGTAACAGGTATTGTAAAACACAAGATTTAAAGCTCACGTTTGTAATATTTACATTCAAGTAATTCCATATAGAAGAAGTATCATTAGAAACATTCTGAGTATGGACACTGCCAACATAATCTGTCAGTATATTTTAAACTATAATTTTCTGTCACTAACAGAGCTGCCATTCTTCTTACATATTGATGAACTTTCATAGCTATTGCTCATTCGAAGTTACCAACACTTTCTGGAAAGATTATTACAACACAATGCTACAGAAGATGGGGAACTATGTTTTACAGAATCAAGAAACAACATTACCGATGCCATTTAATTTTTATTTTCGACATTCTGTCAAGTACTTGAATACACGTATACTACACTATGTTTTTGTATTAATATAATATTTTGAAATAATATAACACATAATTTCTGTGGTTTCAGTTGCACTAAGGCTCATCTTTCTTAAGATAATGGGATAAATAACTAATAAGTTATCTAGTAGCCGTGACTCTTGTGTGTTCTCTGAAATTTTTCGAATGTGAAGTGGTCGGCACTCGGCTTTTTTGTACGTATGCTAAATTTGATACTGAAAACAAATACAAACTCAAGTTAGTGTGAGAAAGATACCGTATCACTCACACCTATATACAAGAGGACTCAATAATGAAATCAATAACTGTGGTATTAGTTTTACTCGAAACTTTCAAGCAGTTAATGCAGTTTTGTAACACTAAGTATAAACATGTTACTATTATAAACATATTTGTAACATTTAAAATGTATGTAACATTATTTCGGAATTTTTAGCACTGATCTGCTTTAAGACCTACAATTTATATTTACAAATGCACACAAGTATGTAGTTTTGACGTAATCTACCGGGAGGGCAAAAGCGTTCCGAACGTTCAGCGCGGTGTTTCGCATGTCCGCGTTCTCGGCCGTCATTGCCGTCTACCGTTATCACAGAGAAGCGCGGATGAAACCGTACAACAGTTTCAAAACTACATACACCCTGAGAGAATTCAAGCAAAATATCCGCAGGCATTTGTTAACGTGAACTACGACGACTGAAAACTATCCATAAAATAAGTTGGTCCATATAAGACGCGGAGTATGTTACAAATAACATTGTTCCTGATGCTCAAGTTTTATAAATTTGACGCGGCTGATCACCCGAGGAGCAATTATAAGTTGGTCCATGTCACAGACTACTTTTCAAGTTTCCTAACGCAATAATTTTTCTTCAGTAATAAAATTCATACATTTGTGCATATAGTACTTAACGTAGCATGCAATGTTTAAATACTGCACATCTATCACTTTGCACAACAAAAAAATTACAAATAGTTTTCTTGTTATCTAGGTTTCTTATTGGGAAAGCTTGGCTTACATGAACAATTTTCCAACATGTCTGATTCATATTAACGGAAGCTTGAATATGCAAAAGCTACCAAAACTTACAACTGATCCAGCGGCTGAAATTCAAAAATGGTCTTTTCAGACTTGGCACTATACATTACGATGGACTGTTTGCATAAACCCACTGAGAAAATACTTCAAATGGTTGTCCAATTAACAAATCTATAACCTAGATCAGGGCCTCTCAGAACTTAAAATTGCACCGGGTGCAATCCAAGGTGAAAGATTCCTTGCACAGTGCATCGTGGGGACTCGGTTAAGTTCTAACGAACTCGCGCTCACAGAACGAAGAAATGACGAAGAGTGTTGATTTTACCACACAAAATACTTGCTCGAATTTTACCAGAAGTTGTGGAAGGAAGGTTTTTCTTAGCTGCATCGAGAAGCAGTGATGGTTATTTCTATGTTTGGTTCTATACGCATATACAAAAGTTTGTTTGTTTACTTTCTCTACTACGTATAGTAAAATAGAAGGAAGTATTGTTTTCCAACCAAAATTTCGATGTCGAGATTTCACCGGAAATATATGTTTTGAGGCCTCCTAAATAAACAAAAACTGTTTTAGAAAAACGTCCGTGCGCGCGCACGTGTGTGTGTCTGCCAGTCTGTGGACAATATAATTAAAAAACGAAAAGTCGGTTAAAACCCAAAGTTGGTATTTAACTTTAATGTTCTTCAAGGATGAAACATGAAGATTTTGAAGAAAATTTCTCAAACTTAAACTACCCTTTACATGGAAAATTTTTCAAAAAATTTGATTTTCTTGAAATGACTCTAACGATTTTGATTAAAATATATGTTTGAGATATTTTTATGACAAATTAAATGTATATTTTGGATTTTCTGGACATAGCCCCTGTAGTTGTATTTACCCTGGATGACTTTTGCATAGCTGGTAAACCGTGAGAGATAGACAAAATCTTACTATACAAATGTAGATCTTGCTAAAATACACAATTTATGTCTAAATGTTTTTATAGAGTGAACCATTTCGGAGATATACGTTGTTATATCTGTGAGTTTTGGAGCACTCTTGTCAAATGGAACGTCGTTATTCATTTTGTTATGTTAACCGTGCAAAGAGAAAGGGATATAAAAGCCTTAAAAGGTTTGATTATCGCTCAAAGTCTACTGTATACCCATGTGCTCCTTCTATAATGCTTACAAAAAGATAAACAATATGATAATTTCTGCAAATGTTTACCTCAACTAACAGGAAGAAGATATAGGAATAAGAGTTTGTAAGAATGTTTAGTATGCGAGTATTTCCAGTTGTAATTTAAAAAGTACTCCCAGAATTGCTATCAGCCAATCCCTTGTTCTAGATATTTCTGATATTGTACATAAAATAGGAAAGAGGAAGTAGGATAAACTGCCTGATCGAACCACACTTAAACAGAGTACTCATATTTGTTTGACATTCTTTTGCGAAAGTAACATCGCGTTGAACTGAGGGTATCCGTCCAACACCAGAGATGTCAACTCAAGTTCAGAGAAACAACGTGAGTGAGAAAACAACTAACTTAATATGTTTTCTAGATCAATATATACACACTTTGCAAAAATAGTTTTAAAAAATATCATATTTGGCCATTAATTTAAGCTGCGCATTGCACGTAAATGTTACACAGTGAGGAAGAAACAGTGGTGAAAGTGAGAAAAGTTGGAGGCGGTTAAGTGAGCGCACCTAGCGTAAGAACAGAGGGAGAGAATGTTCGCACCGAGGTCAACTTTTCGTAGTGAAGTTTTGCACCCTGCACCGGTGCATGCACCTAGATCCTAACAATATTCATGGTAACAGAGCGAGAAAACAACACATACATAAGTTTATTTTTACTTTCTCTACCGCCCACCTACAGTAAGTAGAGGAAGTATTGTATTCTGTCCAAAAATTCGATGTCGAGATTTCAATTGAAATGCACGTTATTTTAATAAAAAAGTTAGAAAGAACAGTCTCTCTCTCTCTCTCTCTCTCTCTCTCTCTCTCTGTGCGTGTGTGTGTGCGCGTATGTGTGTGTGCGCGTGTGTGTGTGTGTGTGTGTGTGTGTGCATGTGTGCCCGCGTGCACACGTCTGTGAATAGAATAACTCACAAGCTAAAAATATGTTAAATTCGGAACGTCAGTGTCTTCCAAAAAAGATGAGATTTTCCCTCAAAATATTATCCGTCCCAAACTACCTTCCACATGAAAGGTTTTTCGAAATCTGGGATTTTCTTTCCAAAAATGACTTAATGATTTTGATTAAACTTGCATATGTTAAGACATTTTCATGATACATAGCCTCCAAGGTCCTCTTCATTCTGAATTACTTTTGTCTAACTAGAAAACCATAAGAGTTGACATTTTATTGCATAAAGTATTTCGTTAAAGCACACAATTTACGTGAGGTATTTTTTTGTGTGGAATTAACCTGTTCTGAAATATTACTTATTACTGATCTGAACTTTCCATGCGTATAATTTTCTGAAATTGGAAGAGAACGGAAAATCATAGCCACCATGTAGCGATCAGCTCTTAAAACACTTGACTTCGATTAGGACTACTGATACCGGTTTTTAGAAGTGAAAAGTGTGAGTAGAGAAGTCATTGAGTACATTAATTTATGACTGTTTATGAGTCTAAAGATATACTTGGAGGAAAGCACTGCCAAAGAGCAAACCTATTTTTAGAAAATTACTTTTCCTACAGGCTAGCAATTTTCATCACGAGTTGTATAACTTTTTATATGTGATAGTAACATCGAATACAAAGTGAAGGAGGATTAAATTATATCTATAATTATTCACAAAGGTTTGAAAGCAACAATGATAAACATCATAAAAATCCTACAAAGCGATTGCAGTACTGTTGTTATATGGAACTTCAACTACAAGGAAAAATAATACAATAAACGCCAACCAATCGAATTGAATTTTCTTAGATCTCTCGTGCGGTATATGAAATAGGAAGAATTATTAAATAATGAATTGCATTGACCTTTTTAAAATAACAGAGGGACGAGAAGTTTGATTAGACTATTAATGAATAAACCATATATGAACTGCTAAAGCGTTTCTATCATAAAAGTTAGGGTGCATAAGAGACGTAGGATGTCACAGATGAAAGTGGAATAGATCATAAGATCCAATAAATTTATATGTTTATTTATTTATATGTTTATATGGGAAAGTTCATAGGTATTCTTTGTACACTATGCTATTAATATAAAATATGATACCTTTAATCTGTTAATCGTCGGTCTGGGTGGCTCAGTTGGTTAGACGCTGGCCTACTGATCCCAAGGTCGCGGGTTCAAACCCGGCCCAGGCCGATGGTTTATAAGTGTGCTTAAAAACGACAGCTCCATGTCAGTAGATTTACTGGCATGTAAAATAACTCCTGCAGGACAAACTTCCGGCACACCGGCGACGCTGATGTGATCCTGGCAATCGACAGCGTCGTTAAACAAGAAAATTATATATATATATATATATTAATATCTTAAGCTTCATTGTGATACAATTTTGCCTAAAATTAAACAACACAGGCGTGTTGGCTGGCAGAGTACCTGCCAGCTGTGCTTAGGGGTCCCGGGTTCGATTCCTAGCAGGGGGTAGGAATTTTTTCCCAGACAATTTTCTCATCCTTCCTTAAGTCTGGAAGTTTGAATGTGTGTGTGAATTCAACGTATAAAAACCCCAAAGACCGAAAAAACCACTGTTCAACGAGTAACACCATTGCGAATAGGCAAGGCCGCCGATATGACCTCTGCAGTTAAAGGCGGGATATACATGGAACACCTTAAAAAAACACAGGCGTGTTGTTACAAGCAAGATGTAGAAAAAACTTAGTTTTATATCACAAAATATTCTACTTCTTTGTAAAAAGAGTATGCAAAAGAAGTGAACGATTGAAGTGAAAGCTCCAAAACTGAGTTATACAAAGTGCAGACAATGAAACTGGATTCAAACAGATTTCGATACACATTGAAATCGAACATACCATTTAGCTCCGGGCGGCTTACTGGAGAAGACACTAGCTCTTTTTCTTCGGTTTGCCTACCGTCCAAGAAATTTCCACAAGGACTACCCCTAATACACATAGTTTCAGGACGAAAGGAGGAAAATTGATCCTAGTATCACCAAATGACGTGCCTCATTTAATTGAATGCACTACTTATGTTGCTATTTGCTGCAATACATTAATCTACAAACTGCATTACATTTTAGGAAGATAAAATATTTAGCTTCCCTCGAATAATTTCTAGAACCTTGATAATACATATCTGCTTACCTGACCACCTACTAAGCCCCTGCGCAGTCTTCGAAGATCTGTGTGTGACCAGGCGCTCTTTGACCATGGCATTACCGAGCGTAGGTCTTCATTGAAATTGAAATCCTTAAGTTGATTATGGACAAACTTTCGGATATTCCAAGGTAGGTCATTGTGCCTGAAACAACAAAAGGCACACGTGGTTTCAGACCTAATCAAAATGCACAAGTTGTAATTTTAGTATATTTTATTGCAGATTTCTCTGCTATCACAAACACCTACTTATTTCTCTGGTAATTAATCATACCTTCAAAATGTTAATCTTGTATTTAAATCCCTATTATAAGTTTTAAGAGATCCCAATTATTCTTGCTTATGTAATTCTGCTATAACATTTTAAAAATATTTTGGATTTCTAAAGATTCCAGTAGATTGCGCAAAAATTCCAAAATTTAATTTATTGCCATTTAACACGATAAAAATCCAATTAGCACTTTGTATCGTTAGCGAATCTTAATATATGAAATGTATAGGCTTCTGAAGAGTTGCAGCAATTTGGAACAAGCAGGTCACCTTAGACACCAAGTAAATCTTACTGTATAATTTGGAATTCCACACCATTTCACACAATTCACCATTTAATTTTGCGTAACAAAACACGACTATCTATACATCCTGTTAAAGGTACAAGTGTAGATATTTGTATTGGTAATTTAGGGACACTGGGAGTGAAATTTTGGTCAAAATTGTCAAAAAGTCGAAAATTGCTTTTTTACCTTAAAATATTCCTGGAACACCTGTGCATCTGGATCAGCTAACATTTTTCGTATCCCTCACTCCATGTGGTCATTACGGCCCTTTCAAATAGCGCTCTTCCCTTAACGTACACAGCATGTTCATATATAAAAGCCTGTTTTTCTCAAAACTACATTTCTGCACATTCCAAAAGAAGGTCGCGCCTGAGTTTTGCTTCAAATTCAATTAAAATTTCCAAAAGTATTCATAAACAGCAGCTAAACAAAACAATGGTTCAATATTGATATTATCATTAACATGAATTCCAAAAGTATTTTTTCTGTATGAAAAAAATCAATAATTTTTAAGATTAATTTTTTTTGTTATTAAAAAAATATGTACAGCATAATCAGCAAACGTATTTGAAATATCTCTTCATAAAATTGTTACCCACACTTTTGAGTATCATTTCTGCCAATATTAATGAATTTTGAAAAGTCAATAGACGCGAGCTCTATTTTGAAAATGTGCCTATTAAATGCATAAAATAATTTATATATCATAAACGAGTTATCCAATTTTAATGAAATTTGGTGTACTTCCTATTCTCATATAAATACAAACACAGTAAAAAATTCAGAAAAATCTCTCAAGAAATGTGGAACTTTCAAATTTCACTCCCAGTGTCCCTTAAAGGTACAGGTGTAAATATTTGTATTGGTAATTTAGGAAAAACAATGTTAAATGAACATTTGCTTCATTATAATTTTACTTATTTCAAGTTGTTTGTTTTCAGGATGATTAGTCCTCTAAATAAGCGTGGCATATACAGGCCATGTGTTTTTAATTTCTCTCCAGGGGGTGGAGGGTAAAGACCTAACGCAAAGTGGGTAGGACTCGCGGTAACAATGCTGTATCGGAACTGAGTTGGAATTTGTTCTGCAGGGTAATATCCTCAGACTACGTAGGGCAGTAGGTCACACGTTGAGGTCTGAACACATGTGAACAAAACGGATACTCTGTACTGACAGTCGTTGTTTATTTTACAGCACAGCTACGACCATCTATAAACATCAGCTAGTGAACTACGAGTGTGATTGGTTTGTGGGGAAAACTTTTAGAAGAGAAGAAACATCTAACACACCGAACTGGATATATATACATATATATTAAGGTACCATTGTTATATGTGATGTGATGTGTGTAGGAACGGAGAGGGGGCACCCTGACACACCGCGACCTCGGCTTGGAGCTATTGCGAGCTACCACCTCCAGGTAGAAGGGACGAAGCGAAGTGACAGCGGAGGCTTGTTAGAGAACGGAGGCCAGAGGAGCACAGAAGTCCCTAATACTTATAGATTATGACACTTGGTGTATGACCGAAGTGTTTGTTTTACCCAGGGAGAGGGCAACGAGACCCGGGCAGCAACTTCCAGCAGGCGCCAGGGAAAGAGGGTATCCAGAATGCAAGCATCTGTGCCATTTGTCCTCAGTCGCCAAAACGAACCGTGGTAGCAACCAAACCTAGAATTCACCCCAGCATTCGCCTAGTCACAGCGGGAAACCACGGAAAACCCAAGTCAGAGAGGTCAGCCAACGGGGATCGAATCTGGGACCTCCCAAATGCGAGTAGCCACCTCGCTCGGTTTAACATAGGTACCATTAATAATGGTCAACATGATGTTACTAGATCGAACATATATGTGTAAGACAGACTTATTTAAATGCAGCTTTGAAAGCGTTCCAGACATCGTTTCTTATCAAAGGATTATCTTGCCACTTCCTTCTGGAACGGAGAATTCTGAAATTCCCGATTATAGAATTCCAGTTCATATGCATTATTTTCTCTTCAGTCCAAAGAAGTATTTACTTGAACTTTTCAAACAAGTATAATGGGATCTCTTTCGTGAAGAACATTAAATGTTTAATGCTCTTCGAAAGTTACATGTCACGTCTAGACCGAAGGTGTGTTCCCGAAGTTTCGATGCCCTAGCTTTATTAGTGGAAACATGAGACGCTGACATTGTTAGCGATTAGTGGTTTCAAAAGTTCACAAAGGAAATCTGATTATCTTGAACCTGTTTAGATTCCATTAAAAGTTGTGAAACAGTTTCCTGTTTGCACGCCAAGGCCAAGAGGAGGATCTGTTGTTCTAATCCGACCTCGTCTTCGCATAAAGTGCACGGAAAAAGCACACCACCAACATAAAAACACATTATCATTACCTCCAGCTAACTTTCTACTTTCAAGCTAACTTCTAGTTAGGAATTATTCTCTGCCAAGAATATAAACTGCAAGAAGTTACGAAGCTAGAAGAGCCCAAGGATGATCACGTTCTAAATTGCGCAAGTACGCATTCTCTTAAATGTCTACGCTAACTATCCAATTATTCTGTCTTCTACTGCTCCCTTTAAAAGGAGACACGGAAGAAAATGTTCTTGGTGCTTTAGAGAGACATTTATTGCTGGTAAACTGCTTTTTATATTTTGTATTTGCAACCCTGCGCGAATAATTGTTAATTACTCTAGGCTAGCCATGATAATGGAAAATAAGTGCTGTTAAAACAACTTGCAATAATTGTTGGAGGACATTATTTTTCCAGCTTTGGGCTGAATTACCAATTTAGTTTTTTAGATCTGAATTGAAGGGCAGTGACATTGACAATAACCCACTTTATACTGGCATTACTGAAGAATGTTTTCATAGCGTTGGATTTATTTATATAATTTTCCATTAAGCTGGACTGGCCGGACCATAAGGTTACTTCCTATAAGGGGGAGATACCCTAGGGAATGCTAAAATTTGCACTGAAATGCAATAATTATAGTAACAAGTTGACTTCACCTCTATTATTGGGGTCAGCTCTCCAAACATTTTCTTTCTACATTATTTCCAACTGTACTTACAAATAAAAACTGAATTTAACCATTTTCTCTTCATAAGCGAACTTTTATTTTATTTATATTTGATATTTTTACATTTTCCGAATTATAATTAATTGATGGACTATTTTAGCTATCGCCTGCTCCTCAAATTAAAATAGCGTAATTTCTGCACTTTCAGCAACGTTTCTAGTACAAATTTGAATACAGTTTTTGCTAACAAACTGAACTCGCTCGATAACTACAAAAGATTGAATTCTCATTTCCTGCCTGATTACAAAAGATAAGAATTAACGTTTACATAACCAACTAATTTAGCTTATAAATCCTTCAGCTAAATTATAATTACACTGAAAGTACCAGCCATTATGCTTTATGTAAATATTACAATTAATATTATTGATCAGTTAGTATTAACCATCTATCTTACTAGTCCAGTGTAAGTTATTTACTCCTAGAATGAATCATAACGATTTTCTTTATGATTATCACACATTTGGGGTGTTGTCATTACACGTAAAACGTAGATCTTTAATTGACTGTTATCATCCTGTGTCTTTCTCCAAGTTCTCATTTATTTTTATGCAACTTGGAGTTCCTAAACGAAATAATGTTGTATGTGCAAAACATTAAAATATATTTTTAGTGCAAAGTTAAATATATCTAAGAACTAGGCGTTTTTAAGATATTAATTGTTATACCTTAAGTTCATGAGTTTGAAGTAATCAACGTCACGCGATGGTAAGTGTACGACTTTAAATACTGTAAACTACCGAGGTTTGCATCTGCACCTGGTATGATGTGTCCTGAAGTCACTTTTATCCATTTATTGTAATTAACCTTAGTACATAAACCAGGTGGCCCACTTTAGCCGGCATTGGGGTAAGTAGGGAAACCTTCGTCCGTTAAAAGAATTGTAGAGCCCAATGGCGCGATTGCCGTGAAGCGGGCGCTAGTGACGCGAGTGAGCTTTGTTCTACTGGTAAGAGAGGACGAGCGGGAGAGGAATTACCCAGGCTTCAACTATCGTGCACAGCGCATGACAGTTGACAAGAACAGTTTTAGTTTATTTATCACTTCACTTAAAGGACCTTATTTTTCTGGGAATAAACTCATTCCTGTATATGCTGCTATTGTCTAACATAGGATTACAAGTTGTATATTGCCATAACACAATCCATTTATAAATGAGTTTCATTGGTATTCTTTCTTTCCTATTAATGTTATTGTATTTTATTATTACTTTTAGTTACTGTTTTTATTATCTTGTATTATATTATTTATATTTTTTACATTAACACTAATTTTAATTTTATTATCAATTTATTATATTATTTTATTATGCTTATCGCTATCGTTATAATTTACTGTTTTGACTATTATGTTCATCATTATTATTGTGTTATTATTAGTGGTATTCCTAATTGTTGTAGTAGTATTAGTAGTAGTAATAGTAGTAGTATCATTCTCCCAGCCAGACTTAGAGTACCACAGTATCTGGAATTCCTGCAAGGTGAGCTTCAGGATTTTCTTGATGAGGTTCCTGTACCATGACGGTACAACACCGTGCACTGGTTCAAACAAGATGGTGCACCATCGTACTATTATGAATCTGGAAATGTCCATTTCAATTATTTGTATTCCTATCTGAAAATCCACCAGTTTGCCATCCCACACAAGACGCTAAACATTGTCAGTGCTTTTTTCTTTTTTAATTTTTGACACCCAGCACCCAGTCATTCTGAAATCAATTGCAGTGTTTCCTGTGTTCTAGCTTCTGATTGATCATTTATTAAGCCTTGAAATTTTATTAAAATCCTTAGATATAATTTATTTCTGTTTTTGAACCTATAGACATCCTAAACTCTCAAAGTTGGTATCCGTGCTTTTTAGAGAAATAAATCAAGGGATAAACTGTAGCATACAATTGAGTATGGACGAACTGATGTCCATAAAATGTCCACAAGGAAATGAAGTGCCACTTTACCTCTATACTACTTCGGGATCCAAAGATCAAAAGTATTTACTCACAAGCTGGCTTTACTGTTCGAGCACACTTCACTTACTTTAATCAACATTTTCAAAACAATACATTGTCGTGCCTTCATTTGGCTGTTTGCTTTTGAATAGCAAATCCATTATTTTCACAATAACTTATAGTTTTTTGTAGATACATTTGTCTGGTGTTTCGCAGTTTGCGGTGAACTTAATCATGCGCATCCATTTTGGCTGATTGTTTTTAAAAAGGAAAACCAATAATCCCGGAGGAATCAGCTCCGTCGAGCCCTCGGAGTTTTCATTTAACCAGTTGCAACGAGGGCCCATTATTTTGCGATGGGACAGACATAATGGCAACAATGTGGTGCAGTGGTTAATATTTGGGCCAATTTTTATTGCAGTCTTTTTCAAAACACGGCTGGGGAGGGGCAGCTGTTATTTAACATTAGCTTACAGATATTTGTAGCTCACGACATACATTTTTATGTGTTTTAAAAAAATTATGAAGAGAGCGAAAAGGAATGCCATAGTTTTTTATTAAAATGTCAACATACGTTTGTTAGGCTCGGTGAAACCTGTCTCAAACATTGCATATATTTACGGTGGAAATATTGAAATCATTAGAACTGAACCTGAATATTGCTTTCCGGTGTGATTTCAGGTAACACAAGGTGCCACATTTTCCAAAGCCCATGCTTGTAATGATTTACAATATGATAGCCTATATTGGGTAGGGAGAATTAATAGGATGTGTAACAAACGATCGTTCATTAATGGAATTACACAATTCTTTAGTTTCGTGTTCAATGTTCCGAAATACTTTTTGAGGTTTCAGCTTCACTAGCGGCGAACATACTTTGCTGGCATTAATGGTCAATAATCCCACTAACTAAAACAATAGCAAAATTAATGAATTAATTGAATTATATCCAAATTCATCCTCATTTATGTCTACATATTCACGCTATGAAATGTAAACATATTTTTATTTCATTTACATAACTCTAAGACGTAATAAAATATGTGATCCTCAGTTACGTTTTCGCTTGTAATTATTCACTTCTCTCCATACTTTAGCGTTGATTATTTTAAGACTGATCTTATATCATAAACTCAATAAGGCCAGTAAATTGTAATAGCATAGAAAAACAGCTCACATAGTATTGGTAGGAAATTACATTTTTAATTTCTCTACCTCAGAGGAGACGAGAAATATTACATTACATCCAAATAATTCGATATCGAGAGTTCACTTTAAGCAAATATTTTAAGAGTTTTTATATCCAAAATATACAACTTTTTGTTCACTTTCCTGTCTTTCCTTTCTCATATTTGTGTGTATGTGTATGAACGACTAACTAAGAATAAAAAGTTGGGTAAATATCAAACTGAAGTTTACATGGATAAAGTTTCATTCTTTCTTATTTTATGAAAAATGATCTTTTATTTTGATATAACCCATCTGTTTAAAATATTTGCATTATACATAACATATATATTTTGTTTTTTCCTAGAATGGCTTGGGAATTTAACGTGTAAGCCGTAAGAGACAAGCATACTTTTCCACACAAAACCTGGATCTCTCTTTGAACACAATTTATGACAAAGTATTTTGTGGTAGTTGCAATGTCCGATAAATTCCTTGTTAATAACCTGAACTTTCCAATATGTCCTCTGTCTACTATTTATTGTATTCTATTCCAACTAACATTTTGATATATGGATTTTACCGGTAATATAAATCTTAAGGCCCCTGTCTGTCTGTCTGTCTGTCTGTCTGTCTGTCTGTCTGTCTGTCTGTCTGTCTGTGTCTGTCTACTTATCTGTATCCTTCAGCTAACTCGAAACAAAATGTTGAATGAACAGTAAACTTCCAGCCCATTATTTTCCTATGATGTGCCACGAAACTTTTTGACGTATAAAAGAAGCGAAAGTTACCCTATTACATCAAGTCTGAACCGAAATACATAATCAAACGCCATATATTAAAAACTGTACATTTCTGACGCAAAGAAATTCACTTGATTCCAGGCTCTAAATATGTATTTCTGGGAACAAAAAACGGTGAAGCGAATTACATTTTCAATCTAAGGATTTTCCATTCAGTCCGTTATTTTTTGATGTAATATCCATGTTTGCGTACCGTCAACAAAACCAACAGCTGGGTGCAAGTACAAACAAGACCACCGGGTACTCCACTGTTTCCCTTTAGCAAACATATGTTTTTAAACAACACTGCTCTATCTCAATTAACTGTTCTCTAACCATAGATATAGTGTATTCCATAAATAGATGGAACCGCTTCGTTTCCAACAAGGCAACTTTCTCCATTTTAGGTTTCCTTAAAATCTTTATGGCCATATATTAAGGCGTTAAGAATATATGTACCTTAGTTGTTGGATTCATACCAAAACGTTACCTGTTTTGTGCCAGGAGTGACTGAAAGGATCGATGTGCATAGTCAGTTACGTGGTCAGCTTTGAAACAACGATTATTATTAGGACCTTATTAAGTCTTCACTGCCACTGGACTAACCTGCTTTAGTTCAATTTTCAGTATCACTTCAACGTCTTACAATGTAGAGAAATACGCGAAGAAACTAAGATTTCTTTAACCTCTCGTGGTATCACTAACAGTAAGTTAAAACTGTTGCTAAAACCTCATCCATAATCAGCAATTATGATGAACACCTCACTGTGTTAGGGACTCAATAACTGACCTACTCGCGAGTATGCTCGTTTAGATACAAGTGCTTATGGAATGTTCGCGGGAGCCGACGGAGCGAAACATACAGAAAAATCTGTTTACCTCTCGAAAGCATGTCTAGTATTTACGCTGGTTGAGAGCGCTACTCGTTTGCTTATCCCTTCAACCAGTCAGTTGGTCGCTTGTCTTTCAAACGTCTAAGGGTAAGTTATAGCTGTGTCACATTAATATCTTTTCTCTTCTTCAATGATGGACCAATTGTTCATGTTCAAAGCTTTGTTCTCCGAATACGATATTTTATAACATTTGTATGTCCTTAACTTAAGTTACACCGATACGCCTCATATAATGAGCAGCAATAATGCAAAAGAACAAATAACAAAGAAAGAAAGAAAAGAAAGAAGAAAAGAAATTAGAACATTGACCACCCCCTCTGAATTTTATTTATCACTTCCTCTGCCTTCGTTACGTTGTAGAGAATCTATTTGCACTGTCCTACAGATGTGGAACAGTTTACGTAATTTGACGCAACCGAGCCGCTAACTCTAAATGTCAAAAATGGCTGACTCACGCTGCGGTAAAGCATCTAATGCTTGAAACAGATGAAATAATTCGAAGAGGGCAACCTCAGAACACAGAATACAACAGGAAATATGTTTGAAATCATTTAGACAAATTTTGTATTGAACGAAACTATGAACTAGGTTAGTGGTATTTAATCTCCTAGGCCTTGCCAATGGACGCTAAAGTATACCTGCTTAATTTTTCTTTTAAGAGGTTAGTAATTACTATACAACATTTAAATAGCATTTCGCGGACTATATCATATTCGTGAAATAGTCTTAACAAATCCTACTCGTAATAGTCAAATTCTCTAGGTAAATTCACAATCAGTCATGGTACTTATGCTAATTTTGCATCCACTCACTGTTAATACCATATTTATATATGTACATAAATACTTTTGAAGAAGTATGATCTAATAAGACGTACTGTGTGCCGAATTTAATGCGTACTAGTGGATATAGTACATGAACATGTAAAAACCGCTTTCAAAAAGCAATTTTTCCACAAAAATGCATAATCATCCCCATTATGTCTCTCATTAGAGTTTTTGTTGGCTTTTCCTCACGTGCAGGAACGAAAGAAGTGAAATTGCTTTAATTTTCTTGGGCAAAGAACTGAATAACACACTTAAAGATTCTAGCGCCGTGTTTAATTACTGTACGTTTCTTAAGGCTTGGCCATCTTAGCAGGATATTGCAGATGACAGGCTATCAAAAGGAGTTCTATCTCACGAGACTGTTCAATGACAGCGGAAGAAGTGTAGAATTGATTGATTAGCTCATAGATACACTCGCGCTGTGGCAGTCGATTTTCTTATCTTGAATGTTGACAGATTCCCTGAGAAGGGAAACTAGAACTTGAAATAACATGGTCTGATTGAAGTCTGAAGAAAGAAGGGATAATGCATTGCATTCTAGTATATCACCAATATAAGGCCCTTTGGTAAAAGAGAAAAGTCCCCTCAATAGATTTACAAAATAGTTTGACTAAATTTATACATGTTTTGGTTTTGGTTTGTGAAATGTAAGATGGATTAATTATTTCTGTTAATGAAATAATTCAAATTATATTATTAAAAAAGCATAAAACATTATTAACATTAACCCTAGCACTACCAAGGGGTACTTTTGCCCAAATTCTGCAATGTTTTAAAATTCTTTCTTTTAATTCTTTCATTAAAGGCATGAACTTTGTAGTCAATCACTGTTTCTACTTCTGGATTGCGTAATATTTTCAAAGTTTCCATTGTCAGACTTTTTGAGAATCAATGAAATGTCAAGGAGGTCATGAAATACTGCCTCGTGACTATTGATACACGTAAACGTAAAACAAAGGAATAGTGAAACCATACTAAATATTACCTTTATAATCATGACAAAGTATAATATCCAATTTTAAAATAAATTTGTTAACAAACTGCTCAGATGTTTTGTTACCAGTGGTGGTCACAAAGTACCTTCTCCCCCGTTGGTAGTACAGGTTCTGTAATGACTGACATAATATCTAACGTGATTCATGTAAAAAAGTAAAAAAAGAATATATAAACAGTATTAAATATTACCTTTATTAATATGACAAGATACAATACCTAATTTTCAAATAAATTTGTTTTAAAATTACTCAGATATTTTGTTATCAGTGATGCCACTAAGATGCAAGTTTAAGTTCTGGCATGCGACTTGGCTTTGCTAGGGTGAGCGTTTTAATAGTTTAAAACAAAACATTAGTCTTGGAAACCGAAAATAAGTTCCACTTTTAAACTTCAAAATTAAAAATAATATCTTATTAATTTCCAAAACTAATACTTTAATCTAATTTATATTTGTTATCAGACTAGCCCTAAGGAATAGTTTTTTACTCGAATAAAATTCTCTTCACAATTATCTTTTTACTATTGACAAATCCATATTTTTTGTATTGCTTAGATTTATGTATTTGTTTAATTAAGTGTTTGCTTATTTGTTTATTTATCTATTTACACTTGATGTTTTAAGTTATCCAAAGGTAGAAATCGCAGGGGTTAGTTCGGAGGACCGAGGGGGCCGCAAATCTTTACTATAATAATTCTGTCCTGACACTTTCAATTGTTCTCATCGAAAGATTGGCCGTATGAGCTTTTGCAGTGTTGTTGCACAAAGGCAAAATCATGCTTCCTGTCTGTGAATTCTCTAAAAAAGGGGCAAATTTGTATTCACGTATGTACGGGAGTCAACTGTTGACTCGAAAAAAATGGCCCTATAACTTAGAAACAAATGCTGTTCTTGAAGTGTCCCTTCACGGCGAAAAAATTTTGGTGTATGGTGCGCTATTAGCGGAGAAAGGTTTCTTAGAGCTCCAACGAGCGATCCTTATCTGTGGAGTAAGTTAAAACATAAAGTGTGCAAGAGAAACCCACATACTTTGTAAGAATTAAAACAAAATATGCGGGCATTTCTCAACGTGAACTGCGGCGAGTGATGGATAGTTTCCTACAGATGCCAAAAGTGTATGGAAAACGACGCTAGCCAGCTTCAGCATCTCCCTTTTCTAAAGCTAGCAAGTGCAGGTTTTAAAAGTAGTTTTGAGAATGTATGGTTTCATCCACAGCTATGTATGATAGTGGCAGACGGCAACGAGTGCCGAGGATTCAGACAGGCAAAACACCGTGCAGCCGGTTCATAAGCTTTTTTCTCACCAGCATTCTGAGCTTTCGTTTAATTGCACCACAAGTTCATTGCTTCGTAGTAGAATTAGTGGTATTGAAAGATGCAGATGCAAGAAAGTAATAGAAATGGTGAAAAATATAGCTTCCAACCACAAACAAAACAAATGATGTTACATATTGAATAATTCTATGTTGAATTTCTTAAATTGAATTTATCTTCATGTTTTTAATTTTCCTTTTGACTGCATACCTTGACTTAAATTTCCAATTTATCAAATACATTGACATATATTAAGACTTATTAATTACTAAATATTGCGTTTACTTTATTAGATCTTCCGTTTTAGACAAGATAATAGTTATATGAGAAAGGTAAAGTGGAAAGAAAGCATATAATGATATAATATTGTTTAAGGAACTAACTGAAGTAGGCAAGATGATATAATTAACAATTATGCGGTAGAAAAAACGTTTCTTTTCAGTAAGATTATATAATTCTTTCTCAAAACTTCGCTTATCAGCTCATCGAAAGAAAATTAAATTAATTTTGTTGAGGGATATCAAACCTCCATAAAGAATGCCAGCTTTAAGATTTAAAACATCATACATACATACATCTGTTTCCCTTGTATGACTGTAAGTTTTTATAACCTTTTAGTGGTGGTATTGATAGGGAGCAGGGGAGTATTGTATTGTGCAGAGGTATGAAAGAATCGTGCATGTACACTGCAGTCTATTATTGTGAACTCATTAAAAGTGGAATGAGTAAAAGCAAAAAAACTTGCTGATTTGGTATTGTGGCTGCAGTGTGGCAAATAATGAATTTCATGAACATGTAGACTTACCCAGGGGTTTTAATTAACATAATGAAACCTTTACCAGTGTAGGTTAATGATGCGGAAGGGAAATAATTATGAAGCCAATGGAAATTTATGGTACCTGTATTTCGTCTCTTCAGCACTGATGAAACATGCATAAAGAGTTGGACGGATATCCTATGATTTGGTAATTCAGGGATTTCTTTTTAAACACGAAAATAATTTAAGTGCTGTAGGACATCCTGAAGCAATGAGTGTTTGAAACTGTATTATTCAGGCTGTACTGTTACATATAGAAAAAGGTGCTATTATGGGACGAAGATGGAATATGGAAATCTCATTTTTTCTGAATTTATTGTCGCCATCTAGTGGTGACACTGCTGGACCATTCCAGAAGTCTCTCTAAGCCTGCAGGTAATATGACTAGTCAGTAAGCTGAGAACTGTGGTTGCGAGATGACCTTGTTGCCCTTTGTGGAATGGACAGTTTTAACAGAGAAGATTTTATGTAGTATTGCGTAAAATCCTGGAAATATCACAGAATTTATCTAGCACGTTTAGTTAGTTTATAAATATATGTTTAAATATTTACTACAGGTACCTAGTTATTGTATCGTATAAAAGAAATATTGAAGGTAGTGTGCTATTAAGTGGATGGTGGTAATACGCGACATGCAGAACTGAGGTGAAAATTCTCAGAAAGGATGCCAAAGCCCTTCTATTTGTGCCTCTAAAAGCAATAGTTTTCTTACAGTTTCATATGAAGACCAGTCATCAAAATGTAAATGCGCATCTGATTCAAAATATCGAAGAAATGGTCCAAAAATAGCCAAAAAGAATATGAACTTTATGTCCAACGGAAGACTGACATTCAGACAAGAACTTTCGGATTCAGATGACCATTTCTTCAGGTGAGTCAGTTTTAATAACTAATGATTAGGTACCTGAGTAGGAACATCCTGAATGCATTTTTGTGATTGCGAATTCAAGAACTGGAGAACTGGACTGTTCTGCTTGAGAGAATGACAGTTTCATGTGTGATTTTTGTGCTCAAAACTGCTGTGTTCCTTAGAGGATTTTGTAAGCCTAAGCATGTTTGAATTCCACGAAGAGGACTGGGATAACAATTTTGATTTCCTTATTTGTTGGACAAAGAGTATTTTTCTGTATCGAAATTCAATTTGTTGTGTTCTACCACCTCATAAACTTGAAAATACAAAAATTGTATTACCTTTTCTGACTGATGGTGCATTTTAATTCTATTACTCTCTGTTCCATATTAGAAATTTGCTACAACTTTTTTCTTTCTTTAAAGGTATTGATGTTAATTTGTCTCACTGTGCACTATACATCATAAGGAGCAATTGTTTCTGGTAAGATCTCGAAAATAAGTGACAAAAGTTGCCATTTGTTTTAGTACTTATGGACAAGTGAACAAGACCGTCCCATAATATCACCTTTTCTTCTACATTTTCAGAGGAAAGTTAACAGTGTACAAGTATTTCTTACTTTCACTCGAGTCGCTGCTAAGTGGAGAACAGTAAAGTATGGTTATATTTATTGTGATTGTGAGCTATTGTGATAGTTTCACAATAATGGATTTAACGGATGTGTTGTTGTGTTTAACGCCCGCTTTTACTACTACGGCACCGCAGGCGGTGATACTGATGATACATGGAATAAAGATGGAGCACCGGTGGAATGAGATGGCGGGGGAAACCGGAGCACCCGGAGAAAACCCGCCCTGACGCCGCTTCGTCCACCACGAATACCACATGCGGGTCATTGGGATCGAACCCGGGCCGCCTAGGTGGTAGGCGAGCGCTGGATTTAACGGAGAACATTGTGGATATTCTAATAAGGGCCGCAACGTATTTTTTCATAACAAGTTATGAAAATAAGTTACAAATTAAAGGCACAGTATTAGTAAGATTGTTAATAATTGTACATTTTACAAGATCATGACTATCTCATCATACAAATCCAGACTTGGCCCCTGCAAATGAACTCCCGTAGGTAGTAGGCTTCGGCACTAACAGTACTCCTACATTAGAGCTGCGCACGCGACATTCTGTTTTCCACTGCTACTGTTACGTATAAAGTGGATATCAATCGCTAGCACTAATTATAATTCTATAATAATTGTTAGAGATGAAAGCATCAAGATGCGATGCCACGCTTAGCAAATCGCCACTCTCTAAAGCTTCACTTGGTGGCTGGGAACGAAGAGAAAGGTAGCTTAGCCGCGGCTGTTGAGAAGCAGAAGTATAAAAGTAAACGAGTGCGATGTGATTTAAATAACACAAAAAGCATGGAAAGGGACTCCTTCACGTACACACAATTATAAGAACGAATGGAACTAATAAGTATGATGAACTTGAAGTAATTCATTAGAGCAATCACAAGATTTCACATCGAGCGCGATCGATTGGAAGTCTGACTGTCACCTCTGACTTTATTCTTTGAATTATATTTGCTTATTTTTAAGACGAGACCAATTTGCTTTGATATTGTGACTCCAGGCTCGGGACGGGCGTGGCCAAGCTACTTCACAAGGCGGCATTTTAAAAGCAAGCTAAAAGCTTTTCTCATAAACAAATGAATTATAATGACAAAACCTAGTGATTCCGATATCAGAATTGTATCCTTGACTCGGTGCTTGTCAACTGTAGGTGTAACTGTACGTCACATCATTATTTACCACCTTGACAATCTGTTCTTACTGATGTGATTAAGGGATCATATGTAACTTACTTTTAATGCTGTATATAAGATTGACCATGTCAGAAATTGTATCAATCTATTGACATTAAAAAATTATTATTGACATTCTGCGCGAGCGAGTGGGCAAGACATTCGAGGTCAGGCTGCTTTACGTGTGTGCGTGACTAGTCACAATGGAGGTGGCACAAACAAAAACAGCTTTTCTAGCGCCTTCGAGAAAGATCTGTTTGAGTCATTTCCGGTGTGCATGTGTGTGCGTCATCCCCAGTATAAAAGGAGCTCAGAGAAGAACAGTAGCGAGTGAGAGAGTTTTAGAATTTAATTACGGATATGAGTCGGTGAGTGAGTGTGAGACAGCTGTGCGTGTGTGTCGTCGTGAGAAGATTCAACGAGCGTCGCGGGCGATTGTAAGGTCATAATTAGGATATAAGAGACAGAAGAACTAAAGAAAAAGGCAGAAAGGACTGAGTAATTTTACGAGAAGAACAATTGTGAGTTGTGATAGCCCCAACGACTGTGGACTGTGTTAACGACGAGAGGAAAATTGTGTATTTATAGCAAACTTTTGAAGACAACAAAGTGGTGGAAAAGTAAGCGGACTGATTTTTGTCATTTTGTCACACTATAAAAGAGCCCAAAAGTCAATAAGCTCTATTGTATTAAATTGATTTATTCAAACAGTTTTCGGTCTTTATAACTAGTGCTTACCTTTCTAATAGAGTGAATTTTTTATATTTTACAACAATCATAGTCGCTTAACAATTTGCTATATCAATAGCTCCAATTAACACTACCTTAAAACTGCATCAATACCTTAACGCAGTTTCTATGGTTTCTATGTTTTTAGGAGCACTTAAAAATATAACATTTTGTACATAAACAAAAATGTTTCTGTGGTTATCCAGACTTTCCTTTTACACGAAAGTTTCCCGCTAATTACATGTTCAACTTCTCGCAGCAGGAATAAAGGCCATCTAGGGTAGTGCTAGAAATGCAGGAGTGCCATAGTGCTTCATTAATGTAAATTTCGCTGCTCAGTTGTTTTCACTTGCTTTCTCATGCAAATGTACACATTTTTCTAACTTTGTCAGTGTTGATGCGTTTCGAAGGACTAGCCTGCCAGCTTGTAGACCAAGCATGTTTACGTACCATATAACTATTATACGGCGTACGGTTTTAGAAGACAAATGAGCTGAACCAATGCGTGGCTGCACTGCTGCCAAGTGATGCGCCAGAGAGCGGAAGTTACGGGGAGGAAACGAGGAAAGAAACATTTGTCGTGTCACAAACTGTCAGAACGTAAACTTACCCAGCAAAAGATAATGATAATAACATTATAAACTGTAACGCTCAATGCCAATTCCTTAAAAAAGCTACACTTTAAAAATAATATTTCTGGCCTGACAGCGAAGTGCTTTACCTTTAGTACCTGCGCCACTGGTACCAGGCTTTGAAAGTGACATTGTTAACACTTCACTAAACAGAATGTAAACATTTGAATTTTCTGCTTATTATCACAGCTACACAAAGCACAATTTGCGTAACGGTTCTTGAACCGTATTAAAGAATTCGCGCGCGACTGCAGTGATCCGTGGTCAGTTCATTTATGAACTAAATATACGCAGGTCCTAAAGACACTTCGTAATGTCTTACGCCGTAACTGCGTAATAAACAGGACTAAAACACACAGGCAAGATTGGAAGTTGCATGCATAAGCATAAACACGGGAGTCAGTTGTTTATTCTCGTAGCGATAATTTGAGAACCATACGTCGTAGAAAAATAACCTTTGTATACAGGCTGCCTCAAAAATTCTTGTCGCATACACCAAGGCATATTAGAATGTCGAATTTCCACTAATAATTTTCGGCGCATGCAAAAGAGAAATCTTTGTTCCTCACGCCTGTGCTGTGCGTTCCGAGCTAGGCAACGCTGCGCGACTGATAGGACAGCGGAGCCCTCTCTAGCTCCGCACATGTGCCTTCTAATACCGTACACCTTATAGTTGCATCATTCTCCCAATTTTCTGTCTGTCTCTCCTGGCTTAATCTCAGTTTCTACTTCATTTCACAATTCTTAGCTTTTTCACCTTCTCTACTACGTATAGCAAGTATTTTATTCGACCCAAAAATTCAATATGGAGATTTTGCAGGAAATATATGTTTTGAAGCCGCCTGAATCCAAAAGAAACAGGTGCTTTCTCTGCCAGGTATAGTAACTAGAGGAACTACTGTACTCGAACCAACATTTTGATGTAGAGGTTTCACCGGAAATTTAAGTTTTGAGGCCCCCTGAATCCCAAAAAAAGCAGTGAACTGGGTAGCTCAAAAACAAAAAGTCGGTAAAAAACCAACGTTGGTATTTAAGTCTAATATCTTTCAAGGATGGTCACAAAGATTTTGAAGAAAATTCCTCCATCGTAAACTACCCTTTACGTGGAAGACTTTTGGACAATTTTGATTTTTTCAAAAATATCTCTGATCATTGTAGTTCTGTTTACTTTTGATAACTTTTCTATAACCGTCAGAAATAGACCAAATCTTACTCTATAAAAGTGTAGATCTCATTAAAACACAATTTATGTTTAACTTTTTTGTGAAGTGAACCATTTTGGAGATATTCCCTGTTATTTTTGTGAGTTGCAACACGTATGCCTTCTCAAATTGAAGGTTGTTATTTACTTTTTTATATATTAACCATGTAAAGAGAATGGAATTTCAAAGCCTTCATTAGCGACAGGCTTTAAGAAATTTGACTATCGCTCAAAGCCCACTATTTTCCGATGATTCCCTTGAACCTACAGGAAAACTAACAATAAGATAATTTCTACAAAAGCTTATCTTGACTAACATACAGAAGACAGAAGAATAAGAGTTTGTAAGAATAGCTCTGGTACAAGATCAGAGAAAGGCATGCGAGTGCAACACATCAGATAGTTTTCGCTTTATTCTTTTTGTTTCCAGCAAGTGACCTCTGTGATTGGCATTTTAACTAGGTTGTGCTTCAGCATCATGTTCTTGCCTAGACAGATAATTTAGAAGCAAAACATAGATTTCAATGCGGGTAATATAAGAAATCTATGGTGGATAGGTGGTAAAGCAGTTCAAGTATGTTGGATACCAAATTGACATACTGGAGGATTTGGTTAGAATTTAGAACTCAGTACATGGATGAATCCACCGCTATACCAATATTCGGACAACTTAATCGTACCGTGTGGTGTTGAATGAATGGGTATTTACTTCTCATTTCTCACAATTGCACAATATAATTTATTACCCTCTGTTGGAGTTGCTTATTTTAACACATGCCTTTATAATTAACATTTCTTTTATATATAATGGGGAAGTGTATCCATACTTTTAACTCTCAACTTTGATTGTGTCAAAGCTAAGTTCTACTAGTCCTAAAGGTTGCTCAATTTTTCCTATATTTAGTATTTTTGCTCTTCCTAAATTTAATTCTTTATAAAATATTTCATACTTTTCTTCCCTCTATCTGCAAACTTGTATAAATCTCTAGGACCTATGTATTCTTCCTTTCTATCAGCATTTACTTCTCCTAATTTTAATCCCCTTCATGACCTTAAAATCTAAAATCCAGTTTTCAATCTCTGGTGGACATATTTATAGTTTACCACAGAAGACCATTCTAATTAGGAAATGTATACTCTCCTGCTTAATCTGAACCTTTATATCCATTAAAAAATCATGAGGTCATTTTGCTCACAAAAATCGATGTTTCCTTCCTTTAATATTTGTAACCTTATCTTTGCTAAGCCTGTTCTCATCTTTATGATTAATTCCTTCACGAAGAACAATATTATGAAATCTAATTATTAATAAACTCCATGAAGAATTTAAATTATTCCTTATCATACTCCGAAATTGGATTGCTGAGCTTATCCTGTTGTTCTCCTATCCTAGCATTAAAGTACCCAACAGTTATTGTTTCCACTTCATCGTACTTAGGTGGACTATAACTAATCGTAATAGAAATATAATCACTTTTACATAAATTCAACATGGGGAAAGCCCTAGCACTGATTTCTTCCACAATTATTTTACCTACAAACCCAATTACTTCTGCTCTCAACTCATTTTCCACTACCATGTTTCCACTACCATTGTGAAATCACCACTTTTATCTCTTGTTGATTTCACCACTACACACTTATTCAAGTAGGCCCTCAACAGTCCAGCTCACTATCGCTAGCTCGAATCCCTATCCGAGCATTTTCTTCTAAAGTGAAACTGACTTAGTTCGCCTGCCTTCTTGTACAC
Source organism: Tenodera sinensis (assembly GCA_030765045.1). NCBI lineage: Eukaryota > Metazoa > Arthropoda > Insecta > Mantodea > Mantidae > Tenodera > Tenodera sinensis. The sequence continues at coordinate 144,619,198 of CM060965.1, read as the reverse complement.
ACACGGTCTCACTTCCACAATATTACCTGACTCACGCTTAAGTCATTTAGTCTCCACATATCCAAACCAACTGTTGCATCCAAAGCAAATATTCAATCATCTGTAATGATGGCCGCAAAGTTCTTTTCGGTGAGACGTCACAGTTAACCCATTTTCCGCCGCATGTCTCCTCTGAAGGTGACACTAGCTTCACCCTGGTGACGTAGCAGCCGATTCTCTCTGTTGCTGAGTAAGTCGTTCAGCCACACGCGGTAGCTGGAGTTCTTCTGAAGCAGTGAAATGCTGACGAAGTTCCTGCTTCACTCCTTCAATCTACAGGTTGTCTCCTTTTCCTTTTTCCCTTGCTTTCTTCAGTCCCCTTATTGCAGGGGAAGATAACCTCGGACCGTGTGACGTATTTAAACGAAGAGCCAGCTTGTACGTTGGTGTGACGTCAGGCAAGAGCGGTGTATTGCTGTGCTGCATAGATCAGCGGCGCCACTTGCACGAAACTGACTGAATATGAAAAATGTTATTTGGGCATGTTTACAACACGCCCGGGCTGTTTAGGAGAACCCTCTTCAGCCTAGTCGGAGGGTTTTATTTGTTGTGTGAGGGATCTTAACGGCGTTAGTGCGAATTTTATTTTGTATTTTGTGCTTTTGTTGACGTTGTGTAGTGTTGTGTGTAGTAGTTTTGTGTTTGTGTTCAGTTTCCCGTGTTTCACACCAGTTTGAGACCAGGCTTCAAGATAGAGAAACATTGTCAACTACTTTCAGATCCTTACGACCCCGAATTCACTGGATATTAACAATGTTTCTAGCAGGTAGCAAATTGAATTGATAAATTTACTGACGGACAACTATAAACACAAGGAAGACTTCACTAATTTTTATAAGAATGTTCCTCAAGCCAGATTTCTGAGGTTGTATGCCCTTGTTGCACGGGTATTATGTATGTTTGGTTCCACGTATGTGTGCGAACAATTCTTTTCTGATGAACCTTTCTATGTCAAAATCCCGAAGCATATTTAGAGGTCACAATCTAACATGCAGTCTTCGGCTACAAATGTGCCATACATTAAGCCTTAACATTGACAAACTAGTTAAAGAAAAGCGAAACGGAGAATGTCGGAAAATGTCTACCTAATTGTTCTGTATAGCTCTCCTCTAGCTCAGGCAAAATAGTTATAACTTGTGTTCTATTTGAGTTATAACACGACTGTTCACATGAACTAGAATTTATATACATGGCATAAAGCCGAAATGTGATTTTTTATAATCTGTGGCTATTCCATAATTGAAACAGCATTAAAATTGCGATGCCCGCACGCCTTTCCTCTGGCCCGCTGTGACGTCACGCGTTCAACTGGCCGTCGTTGCGAGCATCTGATTTGAGTGAGCTGACGTCACAGCAGCGATACCTGTCTTCCCCTGCCTTACTGCAATTGATTTCAGTTCCCCTTGTTTCTTAAACAGAGTGTTTCTCAACACGTCCTATTTAAATTTCAACGTAGCTGTTTTCATAATTATTGGTCTCGGTCTCTGCCTTCTTCTTCCAAATCTAAAATAGTCCACAATCTGCCATGATATAACATTCAGTTTTAATTTCTGTTGGAAAAGATTCTCAACATCCCACCAAGCTCTTTGATCTCTTCTGTCCTCTGCTCCCAAAATAATTGGGCTTAACTTTCTGTTCCTTTCGTCGAATTAGATACTTTTTTCACTGATTTTGCCTCTTCCTTTACTTCTGCTTCAAACTGTCCTATTAATGCTTTGTTGTGTTTGAACTCGTCATCTATCTTCTTCTCTATTCCATTTTCCTAGTTCTTGATTTCTTTCATGTCTTTAGTAATAGATTCTAACAACTTTACCCGCTCAATCTTCAACCGTCACGAGCGTGTGTTCCAACATGTCCGTCTCCCTATGCGACTTGCAAGCAGCTCCTTGTGTTGTTAACAACTAAACAGCTGAAATATCAAACTGATTCACACGCTGAAGTAATGATCTATCAAACTGAGGTGCGTTTGGGTCATACTCGCATTCGAAAAACTTCTGTTAAGATAAGTTTGTGATAAAGCGGTCGTTTAAGTTTCAAATCTTCAACTGAACGCTATAGATTAATTTGTCTTTTGTATGATTGTTTTTTATGTATTTTATGACCTGGATGGCATCCGAATATGCCTATCTTCTTCTCTTTTCGTGAATTTGTTTTAGAATAGTTTAATTACTTTTTTACTTTTTCCTGATATTTAGGAAATCTTTCTGAGCTTTTTATTATAATGGCTACCGTCGGAAGTGTAGCTAAAAACCGAGCATTTGCTTTTACAAGCTGCGTGAATATGATTTTCAGCAACGGATTAGCAATTATGTCTCCTAAAGCAGCATTATAACTTGCAAAATCTACTGCATTTGGACACAACCTGAATAATGGAGGAGTATACATAAAAGCAAACGCATGATTTGCTAATGGTGGTTTACTATTCTCGGATGTTGCATCCCCTAAATCCATGGAACCATCCATTTTTAATGAACTGGCGTTGAGTTGGACTTCTTCATGAAGTTTCGCTTCATGGAATATTAACATTCCAGGGTGGTAGTTGTCTGTTTGTCTAAGTATAATTTGAAATATCTTCTAAATTTTCACTGTTTATACTATATTTACATTCAAGCCTTTCACCAAGTTTCTTAAACAGGATACCGGGAATAGAGGCAATAGGCCGTGATTTGAGGAATTCTGCACTCCTTGGGAGCTTTATGTCATCAAAGCAAACTGCGTTTTTCTTAGGTTTTCTATGACCATTTCTGTGTTTTGTTCCGAACATTTATGACCTTCTTTTCCTTGGTATTTTATGACATTAATGAGCGTATGAAATATTTAGAAAGATTTGCGAATAAATGGTGCACTGCTAGGTTTCAATTTCCATTTCATCCTTGAAAGTTCAACGAAGTTACCAGTAACAGCACAGAGGTTCAATTTTACTATCATATCTTCTCTGAAATGAGAGACATATACGCATCATTTTAGTGACATCTCTGTCTTGGTCATCGGGAGGTGAAAATAAAATATTCTCTTTATATTAGCCCATCCATTCGTAAACCCGGCAGGAAGTAAGTTGGAATTTGATATTTAATTCTTACACAATTATAAATTGTGCGTCATTGCCTTCATACTGTCACTATAACAAAGTATACTTTAAAATGTGTGCAAAATGAAACTGCCGAAATAACTGGAAACAAAGAATAATGCAATTTATAACAATGTTAACATTGCGCACCATCAGCGTTGTGTCTATTGCGGAGGTGTTGTATCTGAAGCTGTAGGAGTTGGGTAGTGCACGTTTCGAAGCGAAAATTATGAAACTAGTTAGCTCGGGTTTATGCAAAGGGAACCTAAGGATCTGCTGTTTTAATAATAGTTTATTTACCGATTAATGTCTAATCTCATTCTTTTAAGTGAATTTAACGCAATATTTATGCTCCTGACATAGATTCCAAAACCCAACATTGTTTTCAAATTTTTCCTTGTCTTCAGTTCAATAACTCATCAGATCTCCATTGGAATAGTTTGTAAATATAAGTACTTACATGTTCATTACTTAGTCTTCAAAACTGTTCTGTAGCACATAACATTTCCTTTACACTGCAAAGACTTCTCTACACCACAATTTGCTAAATCCTCACCATTTTCCATTGTACTTGTTGATTAAAATTTGTCGCACTTTAAGTGAAAGTTGTGCGGGTACATACTAAAACTCAAAACAAGTTAGCAAGTAAGTTATGAGTTTTCAAAATTCATGTCTCACAAGTGTATGCTGATGAATTCCCGTTAAATCCATGTTTCATTGCAGTTGTTCAATAAACAAGTGAAATCAACTTCTTGACGCCTCTCTTTAACCTGTTGTTATTATTATTTTAGGTGGCTTAGGCAAGAAGTTGCTTCATATCTACCGGTGTTGGACCGAAAAACTTCCTATACCGGGATGCAGGATAAATGATATTTTCTTTTTGCTCTTTTACTTTTTCTTCAGAGTTTGGTACTTATTAGTACATAGGCACCACAGGCGTTGGACATTGATGATGCTTAAATGATAATTGCGAAAAGCAGTTTGGGAAGGGAATGTCTTAGGCCTAAGTTTGGAGTACCTCTCCGAATTTGCTACTTAAGATGACTGAGGAAATCTGGAGAAAACCTCAGTCAGCGAGGCCATCCTGATGGGATTTGAACCACGGACATGCCATTAACAAGCTTAACGACCACGGAAACCGTGTCGGTATCATACTTCCTGTTTCTGTGCTCTACTACAGTTATAAGATATGTAAAAGAAATAAATTAAAATGGCTTACTAGCTTACTCAATAGCGTTATGCTTTGGTCGTTCACTTCCTGGCTAGCACGTGCTTGAATTTTTATTTTTATTTCTTGGCCCTTTTGAGAGGTACGCTGCAATAAATAAATGAACACAAATAAACTTAAAATTATTTTTGGAGAGTGACATTAAGTCGTATCATTATTACTAACTTATTTACAATATGAAATTACTGATTAGTGTTGTACAGATTTCGTACATTACGCCGTCCGTTTTACGGTAATTTCGGCACTCCACAGTGCCAAAAGTCATTTGATTATGCACTATAAGGTAGTTTATAGTTTTTCCCTTGGTTTCTTAAATTGTAATCAATTATGGTTCCCAAGGCAGCGATCAATTATAAAACCTAAGATGTACAAACTTCATCATTTGTGTTAACCCTGCACTTTTCACACACAACAGCAACATACCTCTGAAATTATGTGGTACACTGTAGAATAGTTGTATATCAGTTGGATATTCCCCACCCCTAACATTTTATGGAAGTTATACACCTCTTTAGAACTTTTATTACGCCAGCAATCTTAATCATGTGTTCATTAGACTATCTAATACAGGCGCAAATTATGATTTCGGTACCTCAGAGCTCAAAACCGTTGATTTTGTTCATAATTTCTCTCCGACATAAGTTATTCTAAAATGTTTAATCAATTTTAGCTGCCATATTGGTAGATGATAACTTTAAGGTCGAGAAATTAGAGAAGAATTGAAGATACAAAGCAGTATGGTAAAAAGAGTGCGACAGTACCAGGAGAGATGGTATGAGTGAGTGAGTGGTTAGGGTTTAAGGGCCCGTCGACAGAGATGGTATGAACATGTGTAAAGAATGTCCCCTGAGCGTCTGCCTCTGCAAGCACTTTTATATAAGCCAAGACGAAGAGGATACTTAGGACGGCCCAAAAAGAGATGGAAGCAGCGGTTTCAGTGATACGTTGGCTTCGGAACGGGAAAAATCCAATCCTTAATATGCAAAAAGAAGAACAACTTTCATTTAAAATCCTCATAATAACTTCCACTGATCTTTGCATTTTTAACTACTTGTAGCTCGTCCGCTTTTATGTCCTATCAGGACCTTTTAGCCCTCGTCAGCAATGCCTTATACGCCTTCGTTAATGTAGTGTAAGATATCTGGTTTTCCCTACCCTCTCTGCTGAACTTAATGAACCTCTTCCGAAAATAGCAAACATATTACATTTCAAAGGTGGGACATTTTAATCCGACTTGTAAATTCGTCTGACTAGAATTTATTTGTTCACAGTGGTAACACGTCCGTAGGATCCATTGCTGTTCTTTTAACTTTTTGCATTTACCATTTTACCAACCTTTAGTTATGTGGCTAATTTGTTATTTCTTTTATTGGCACGTGTACACTTGCTTTCTGGAGAATATGATTAACCCTTAGCATCCCAAACTGTTTTGATACTTATGCCAGTCTTACTCTAGATCATAAAACCAGTTTTCATATGCGTATAGAAGACTGCCTCACGTAATTGACGAATGAACAAGATCATTAGGGCGAAACAAATGGACTGGCTATCCATTGGAAGCTGCAGCTCGTGGGTTCGAGTCCCAGGAACCGAGTCAGCTATGTCGGTGGTAAAGGACGTGGGAGGACTCACGTAAACCAATCGGTGTTACAGTATGCGTGGATGATGACGGGGAAACATTTGACTGCAGTTGGATGGATTTCGCTTTTTTTTTCTATTAAAAAAGAAACTGCAATAATAATTGTAAAAATATAATATTTTACAATTTAATTATCTGAAATGTATGTTTTAACGGTTAAAGCAAGTATAACAAGAATATAACAGAGAAAAGAAACATTAAAGTACTTCTTTGAAAGGCATATGAGTGACTCCATATGGAATCATTGTGTCTGAAAGTGTCAATTTCTTTATAAATTCGGTTCCCTTATACAAACCTACATTTTCTCGCTGCATTTCGTTTCTAAAATATTAATAAAGTCATCGTTTACTTCGATGCATCTGTATTTTACTACCGGTATTTTCTCCACTGTAAGTAAATCAGATTGACAACTCTTTAGTGTTAGGGGCGGAAAAAATTGTACATATAAATTCTGATTCACTCAAGATTTCGAACTAACTGTAATACACCTTAAGAGTAGGGAATGTAATTTGTTCGTATTCCTCCAAAGGCATACATAAGTCCGGCTTTCTGAAATTTATATTTTCAATTTTAACTATAGCATACTCAAGAGTTTAATTCATTGTCATAATTTGTTTAAAACTAACTAGACAGGCCAATTCCTTTGTATTGTAGTATTGCTCGGAGATATGTACCTACTATGAAAAAGCGCAATTGGAGCTAAATGTAAGCTGCAGAAATGGCCGCGTCGTAGCCGAGTGGTTCAACCATTCGCTTCTCACCAAAGAGGCCCGGGTTTGATCCCAGACAACCGTATATGGGATTCGTGGTGGACAAAGCGGCGCTGGGGCAGGTTTCTTCCGGGTGCTCCGGTTTCCCCCGCCATCTCGTTCCACCGGTGCTCCATCTTCATTCCATGTATCATCAGTATCACCGCATGCGGTGCAGTAGTATAAAAAACTGCAGAAATTAAACATCTACGTAAGGCAACACGTTATATAAGATTGGATCGAATTAGGTTATACGTAAGAAGACAATTATTATGTATATTTGTGCTAAATGTGCAAATACTAACAAACGGAGAAAAATATAAAAACCAATGGAGCGATTAACGCCCTCATTTAAATTCAAATATGTGGATATAAATCCTTAGGTTGCATGAATAGAACATCTATAACATGATGGAAACAAGCCTAAGGCCTGAGTAGAACATCTCTCCTAAGCTATTAGGAGTTGATATTCGTCTCTGATTTCGATTATTTTCTGAAAGTGTGAAAGATTCCGACGTAGCATATAGGAGGTTCCTGCCGGATATATACTGTTACAATATCAGTATTTATTTCGGACTGATCACCACAGGACTACCTTAGTACGGAACAAGAATAAACGGCAAGGATTTACGAAGAAAGTAAAAGTTACTTCTTGGAACGTAAGAGGCTTAACACATAACGGAGAACTGCAACAATGGCTAAAAGGAACGGCTTTAGAAATTTACTTAATAACAGAACAAATTGAAAGAGACAACTGAATAGCGAGGTGTCCCACAATAAATGAACTTATGGAGAAAGACGGTATTAATCAACCGAACATGATATGCTAGAATTCGCCATCAAAACTTCATATAAAGATGCTCAAGAAAAAGTTATGAAGGAAGAAAGTGTTAAATTCTTTCAAGATTTGCAATTAGTCTAAATCCTCTCGATTCGTCTGATTACATCATAATAATACCTGTACAACACTGAAATTTGTACCTGACCAAAAATAGATGATTATAATAGATTTTTAAGCATGGATTTCAGAACTGAAATCCGTTTTGTGATATAACCTAACGCGATTTAGATATTGCCTTTTTTGTGATTTGCAATAATCCTCTGCGCTATAGCTCATACTGTCCAGATGAAAGAAACATATAAGAATTTGAAGATAGTTTTGAAAGCTATAAACTATGCAAAGTATAAATGGCAAATCTATGGAGATTTTTTATATGTAAGTGGGGTAGTCGGGCTAAACAAAAACATATAAACTGAGGTAACTGAGAGGCCTGTAAGAAGTGCTTTAATACTGGGTGAAAAGAGTGTTAAGTATGAAGCCTCAGTTAACAAAGACAAAATTTTACTACCATCGCTTCACATTAAGTGAGGCTTAATGAAAAATTTTGTAAAGGCTTTGAACAGAGAGAGTAGGGTTTTTGGTATTTGAAAGAACCATTTCTAAGAATTATCAAAGCAAAATTAAAAAAAGGTATGTTTATTGGCCCACAAATACGCAAATTGATGAAAAACACGCATTTTGAAGAGCTACTTTCCGAAAACGAGAAAGTAGCAAGGGTGGGATTCAAGACAGTGTGCACAAATTTCCTGGGAAACACAAAAGCTGACAACAAGGAAATTATTGAGAACATGCTAAAGGCATATAACAATTAAGGTGGAATGTATGCTTAAAAATACATTTTCTGCACTCACACTTGGACTTTTTCTCTACCAACCTGGGGTCTGTGAGTGATGAGCACGGAGAACGGTTTCGTCAGGATATGAGTGCTATGGAAAAGCGATACAGTGGAACGTGGTCACCTAGTATGTTAGCTGACTATTGTTGGCATCTCATAAGGGACGTTCCTGATGCGGACGTTCCTGATACAAGCGGAAGTCTTCTCGAATGTTTTTTTTTTTTTTTTTTTTTTTTTTTTTTTTTTTTTTTTAAGTTTTTGCATGAAAGTTACCCAAATATGGATTGTTAGTTCATTTTAACCATATTTCATGGATTCTGCATAACTGTTTCGTTATAATGTTGAACTATATGAAATTATTTCACCTCAGGATTGATTACAATACGTTAATTGCATCTATTGTATGCGTTATTTTTGAAAAATATTGTTACCAATTTTTCCAAAAAAATGGTACGCGATTGGATTTCAGATTTGAGTTTAGAATAGCTAATACGTACAAAGTCACCTATTTTCGTTTGAGTGCAAAAACAAAAGTTGAAATTTGTTGTTCAGTGTAATTTGAGGATATTTCAATTCACCAATTGGAAATTACAACTAACATATCTTCATACCACCCAGGAGAACGAACAAGTGACTAACAATCGAAGCTGCTACACAAAACGCTTTTTTTTTTCAGAACTTTCGAACAAGATTCAGCTGTGTCACCGGCGGCGCGTTTGCGGAGGTTGAGAAAGGTCCCTGTGATATTATGCCCTCTATATAAGGAGGCTAGAGAACAAGAGAACAATCAGTTAGAGCTAAAGGTACAGGCACGAGTCGGTTGGTATGTCAGCTGTGCGTATACGTCGTAAAGAAGGGTCGAGTGATTACATCGTCGTAGTTACCGTTAGCGTTACAGAGAAAGTGAAAAAAGACACCGAAAGGACTGACTCAAGATTACAGCAAGTAAATATTGTGAGTTGTGAAAGCAAGTAAGACTGTATGTAGACTGCGTTATTGACGAGAAGAAAATTGTGTATTTGTGATAACATTTTAGAAGATAAAGTGATAGAGAAGTAATTGGGGGAATTTGTTATTTTGTCACATTATCTTAAATAATTCACACACACACAGGCGCACACACACACACAACACATTCAGATTCATTGATACTTTCAGACAGGAGAATGCGGAATAATCTTGACCAAAGAAACGTTCCACCTTCCAGCTGGGAATCAAACCCGGACCTCTTGATTTGAAGACTTACAGCCTAACAAACAGGCTACAGAGGCAGTCAATGAAATCAATTGCTTCTCCCAAAACAGCGCTTATTTAACTGTCCGAGCTTGTTTTTGTATTTGGAAATAGCACCTGTCGGTTGGACGGTCGGTTGAGAGGTTGGCATTCTCACGTACTATTCCGCACGAGCTACGCCGGCTGGCGATGACAGAGACGACATTTTCTTCAAAGTGCTGCCACATGAATATGTAACAGAGGCGTGACGTTTGGATTGGGGACGGCCGGGCACATTCATCAAGAAGGTTCTTATTGACTCGCTTTGCACACGCATTTGCCGAGATACGCGCTCACAGAGCAACTTTTGTGTTGTTTAACATCGACCTTTTTGCAATGTTTCGATACGGAAACAGATTGTGTACCTCACCTTTTGTGAAACCCAGACTATCACACAAAATCATTTATTTCATCTTTGTATTGCGTATTATGCTGTACTTTCACACGGTTTTCTCCGCTCACTATTAACTCAATACATTTGCAATGGCGACCAAAACACTACGGATTCATTTATGTCAAGTACTCTGAAGTATGAGTCAAATATATCGTAAACTGCAATCCGTGTATCTCTATTGCTCCTTTTGAAACCAAATAGAGCAATTTTTGATTACGTGCTAATATATTGCCGTTACACACATTAACATAGTATTTGGTTACTCAGTTAAGATACTTTAATTTTTATTCCTAGGATACCGAAGAATAAACAATATTATATTTGGAAACACAACTATAGGTACAAAATGGAAAGAGACGGAAATATAGAGGAGGCTAGAGGCAATGGAGTATAGCAGTGTGTGTTGTTGTTCTTATAATAAACTCGCTAATGCAGTGCTGCTAATGGAGACGCCACGTGGTTAAACCCATTCCCTTGTTATGTTGTTCGATTTGCCTACTGCCGAGGAAGCTCCTATTCTCTCAGCACCGAGTCGCCGTAAAGTCCTACCACTCACGGCGTGTAGAGAGGGGAGTAGAAGGAGCATGACATTGCGGATGACAAATTGACATTCTGCAACATTTGTGTGTGTGCGCGCGCTGTTCTTCTTACCTATTTGTTAAACTGTTTTATATGCTTCTTTATCATGTCTTTCTCTGTCACTGGCCCTGTTCCTCCATTTTTGAGAATTTCCTCCTCCATGGTGTTCTTACCTGCTGCTGCATTTCACTTTCATCAATAAGATAGTTCACAATCTCTGCTGCTTTCTGGCATGGGTACCTTAAACCGTTTATAATTCCTATTCTGTGGAGATTGGAAACTCTGATGTTATGTTTAATTTAAGTTTTGATCTCTCTCTAATTGCCGGCTACTTTATCTGTGTTATTTCACTCATTCTGCCATTCCTTTTTCTTTTACCATGGTAATAATGAAGATTGCGGTATTTTTGTATATTTTATTGTTCCTCTGTTTCCTTTTGCAGCTTTCTTCGCCAATCTATCTGCCATTTCATTGCGATAGTTTCTAACTGTCGTCTTTATCCAGCCAAAGTGACCTATCAGTGTTTTTCTCGGAGCTTATCTATTGTGTGTCATATTTCCGATATTATATATCCCTTGGTTGTTTAGAATATGGATATATTAGACGATGGTAGTTTTACTTCATTGGGCCGTGATCAGACTAGGAGAAATACGTCACTGCAGTTTGCGCCGTAGCCACGCTTCGTATGATAGTGCTTTATAGGCTTTTGCTACTGTGACATTTATAATTCTTTGCACTCTCTTTTGTTTATTTAGATTTTTTCTGTTTTCTTAGTGCCTCCTCCCAGGTTGGAGTTAACACAGGCAAGATTGCTCTATTATATATGTGTGCTGATCGCACTTACTTTGTTTTATTATGGCACCTCCTTTTGTTTCGCGACTCTTGTTTTCCCCGCTGGGATGCGCTAGTGGTTTTTCTTTGGGTTTCCTCTCGGTCTCACGGTTGTAGGGACAGTCAGTCGGAGTGCTCCTTTCTTGGCGTGAAGGGTCAGTGGTCCCGTTGTTTTGTTTTAACTAAAGCTCAGGCCGTGAATTACAGATTGGTTTTCTGACCGTTACTTGCCTGGGAGGTGCTTCTAATGCGGACGAATTAAATGTAATCTGTAACAAGTAATTCTTGTAACCTGTAGGATATCCACGCGAATCATTTAGGCATTTTCAGATAGGCTTGAAGACTGCCCAACTCCTCGCTTTGAGGGGGAGTTGAATGGGGTTATGTAAATTGGTTTTGTTTTCACCTGTATTTCCATTGTGTGTTTCGGCTTCCATTTCTGTTTAAAGGTTTGCTATACTGATTAATCATTCCTGTTAGCAAATGTATAATTTATTGATCCATAAATGTTATAGTTCTTGAAATCTTTAATGGTCTCTTCTCTTCAATTCCTCCCCCCCCCCCCTTTCACGATTGTACCTACGCCCCTATGGTGCATATGGCTGTCCCAATAAAACACTCACAACTCTTAGCATATTGTGCGGGTTTTCAATCAGGAAACCCTGTCCGGAAATGCACGGTTTATATGTTAGAGAGTGTCGAAGTTTGAGAACGAACGGTTGTGACAATTTGTTAACCTTCGTTTAGGTATGTTAAAACGAAAGATATGCAACCTTTTAGCCATCTGTGCACTGGTATGAATGACCTAAGCTTAATACCATCCCCGCGCATGCGCTAAATTCGTCCACTGGTATAGTTTGCAGTAAAGTAGCGTTTTAATAACAGTGCGACGCGTGCCAATAGGCAGCTGCTGGAATGGCCGACTTGAGCTCCAGCACACTTACATGTAAAGTGCGGAATCAACTCAACATTGCAGATCCAAATCGATGGAAGGATAGAGGTGGACCATTTCCATTGTCAGTACGGTCGCCAGGTCTGACAACTCCCGGCTGTTTTCTGTGGAGCTGGATGAAGATTGTGGTATATGGAACCTGTAACGTCAGCGGAGGAGCTTATGGCTCGAGTCCACGGAGTGATTAAAAATCTTCAGAGACAATCGCACGTATTGGATTTTGTGCATGAGGCTCAGCAGCGCCTATGTAGGCTCTGCAATGACGTAGGAGGTAGAACTTCGCAGCCCGTTTCTAATGTAGACAGCTCGATGTTGAGTTTGTTGACGAAATGTGAACACGCACCCATCTCACACTACGATGCGCTAAGGCGTCCAAACCGTGCATTTTCGTCCAGAGGTTCCTAATTGAAAACCAGTCAGTTGCCCTCCCACACAACATACTAAGCATTGTCGGTGTTCTTTTGGGACTCTTTATATGATTTCACTGCAATCTTGCTGCTTTTCGTAATATGTGTATAAGGCACATAGAGTTGTTTGTGATTTTTCAATCGTATTTATCAAAACGTAGTGTGAGTCTGTGTGTGTGTGGAGGGGGACACCTCGACCCACAGCGACCCGACATGGATCTTGCGGGCTACCACCCTTCAGGGGGAAGGGATGAGGCGAAGTGAGACCGGAGGATTGTCAGAGAGCGGAGCCAGCGAAGACCCCAGGGATGCATAGAAGCCCCTAACAGTTCCGCAACTGGCGCACAACCGAAGTGTTACATTTACACAGGGAGAGGGCGACAAAGCCCCCGCAGCCACTTCTATTTAGGGCCAGGGAAGTGTTCCAATGCTCAAGCAATTATGCCACCTGGCCACCAACGCCGGAACAAACGGTGCTACTAACCAAACCTGAAAGATGACAATGGAGGCAAATGAGAAATGAAGGGAAAGGAATCCGTGGAGAAGAGTTTAATGCATTTCAGCATTCGCCTAAGTAAAGGGGAAACCACGGAAAAATCTAAGTCAGAGTGCCGGGCACGGGGATCGAACCCGTGACCTCCCGCGTGAGCCATCCCACTCGGTGCAATTGGAGTGTATTCCTAAGAACTTCGTTACAAGCACTTGCTTGATTCATTTATTGTTTGTGTATATATGTATCAATATTATTTGTAGACGTTTGTTTCCTTGAGATTAACATGTCTAATTTGAATCCATTAAATGTGATTTTGTTGGTTTTAGCCCATTCTTCTATTTTGTTGTGTCAATGTTTGCTTAATCTTCTCCCTCAATGTCAGTGTCTCCGTTGAGGTCAGCAAATGCAATAACATGCGAATGGTTCGAGAAGTTAACATTCAGCAGTGAACTAACTATACGTAACATTCCAAAACCGGGACCGCAACAGGATCCCTGTGATTATCCTTTAGCTACTTCTCTTTTAACTCTGTTTTAAGTGTGTTCACTGAGAACATTGCAAATCTGTCACCAAAGTAATTAAGTGCTAAGATATAAAGGTTACTTTGGGCATCTAAGTTGTTTTAGATTATATAGTATGCTATTGTTCTTTTCTATGATACTTTAGCATGGCCGAAACAGTGAGATAGGAAATAAGTAAGCAACCCCCCGAATCCGAGGTGACATTTTGAAAGAGAGGATGAGGAAACCAAAATGAAAACTTAAAAAAGTAAATACAAAATGTTAAGGTGCGTAAACCGGGTCAAAGAATCTATCAATCAGGATTTATTAGATTGCAGAGGCCTATTTCCATAAATGTCCTTGCAGGTGCCAATTTCGAGACAGCTCCTTAAACACCACCTGCAGGAGATGATGCTGATGTACCAATAAAGACGTACCTCGTAAAAGGTCGCGTAGTAATGTAAATGTTGTAAATGTAAATGTTACGATTTACAAGTTTGCCACATATTCGGGCAGTGTGCGCGTTGAAATCTACCAAATAGTGAAGTTGATGGTAACAAAATCCGAACTCGCGACCCCTTTGAATGTAAGGCAGACACGGTACCACCACACTACAGAGGCGGACTCCCTGCATTAATGTAAATTAATGTGTGTCGTTTATGACGAAACTAATTTTGTTCTATCAGTAATCCCTGAACATACCACGTCTAATATTTTTTAAACATTGATCCTAAAATTTAGCCTTCCAGCCCTCCAACACAAAATGGATCCCATACAATAGAAAATACAAATGCAAGTGAGGAAAAGCTCCCTTTGGCGGTCCTTTATTGCAATCCAAAGGTAAAAACCTGTGAAACTGAGTTGTAGTAGCTCAACTGTTTCATTTTATGTCATAACTACCGTTACTGCGGTAACAATCAGAAGAACAAAGGAACAGCGGAAACCTTTTAGCAGCGAATATTCCAAATGATAAACATCGACACTAACAGCATTTCACGCGCGCTATCTCTGCAATTCACTTAATGCTTCAAACACATTCGTTTAAATTTACACCTACACTTTGCTGAAAATAAACATATGCCAGCACTTCAGCAGCTAAAATATCTCTGAGATGCATTACACCTTCACTGGCATAATGCATTCAGTGTTTTGTTTGAAAGCTAAATAATGCGCACTCTTGCCATAAGGTAAGCTTAGCCCGCATATGCAAGTAAAAAGAAAACCTCAAGCGCTAGTAGATGCAGTCTAGAGGTGGCCGTAGCACGAGTGATTCTCAAAAAGTTCCACCAACTTAGATTAAAGCTTTCGTAGAACTATATTAGATGCTTATGACGCTAATTAAATGCAAAAGAACAGAAAAGATATAAATCGAGCATTTTTTTAAATACCCGTGGTTGTTGATATTTTAATAAGAAGACATGAAAAATTTTAGAACGACAAAACTCAATTAATTTTTGTGTTGTATTATATCAATATCCCCAAACATATCTCTGATATTTATCGCATGCTTAAAAAATCTGATGTATTGCAGTTACATGACTTTCTCTACTCTTGTACTAACCATTCCTACAAACTCTTATTCCTATATCTTCTTCGTGTTAAGATAAACATATGTACAAATTATCTTATTGCTTGTTTCCTTGTAGGTTGTAGGTGCAAGGAGAATATTAGAATACAGTAGGCTTAGTGCGATAGTCAAATCTTTTAAAGCTTTGAGATACTTTGCACACTTTGCATAAAAAAGACGAACAACGATATTCCATTTCACGAAACATTTAAGTTTTCCGAAATTTACACAAATAACAAGGAATATCTCCGAAATGGTTCACCCTACAAGAAAATTTGTTCAGTCATAAATTGTGTATTTTAGGAGATCTACATTTTTTGTATAGTATGATATGGTCTATCTCTAACGGTTTGCCAGTCATGCAAAAGTCGTCCATAGTAAATACAACTACAGGGGCTATAGCCAGAAAATTCAAGATATACATGTCATTTGTCATCAAAATATCTCAAACATATGACATTTTAATCAAAATCGTTAGAGCCATTTTCAAGAAAATAAAAATTTTCGAAGCATTTTCCGTGTAAATGGTAGTTTAGGGTGGGACCATTTTCATCAAAATCTTCGTGTCGCATCCTTTAAAGAGTTTAAGCTTAAATACCAAATTTGGTTTTTAACCGACTTTTCATTTTTGAGTTACGCTGTGCACAGACTGATGGACACACACACAGACACACAGACCTTTTTCTAAAAATGCTTTTTTTTTAGATTCAGTGGGTCTGAAAACCTATATTTCCGGTGAAATCTCGGCATCGAATTTTTGGGTGGAGTACAATATTTCCTTCTACTTACCAGTAGAGAAAGTTACAACTAAGTTATCAGATGTATCCCTTATACCTGTTGTACTAAATCGAAATGAACAGTGAAGTAATTTCTGCAAAATATTATTTTGATCAACATGAAGTAGATAGAAGAATAGGTTTTTGTAAGAACAATTTACATATTTTATCACATCAGGAAGAAAATAGAAAATACCACTGTTTCATAAAATTGCTGTAATTGTGAAGATAGGAAGTATGTGGGCAATAGGAGTTCTCATACTACCAAATATGAATGAAAAATATTCATATGCAACATTCTGTTTTTAAATTTTACTGTAAAGAGGTAAAGCAAGAACGTTGATATCATACAAAGAAAGAAGTTGCAGAGATTTCTGTCCAATTAATTATTGGCAGCCGAATGGATTAAAGTTGCCTTATTGCTAATACTACTTTAATGGAAAACAAAACTTTTATTTCACTGCACAAGGGTAACAAATAATATGCTCGAGAACAACTATTTCCTCTTAGTTTTGCTTAAAAATTAACATACTATATTTTAATATTTAATTATTATTATTTGCTATATTATACACAATTTAAGGATGTTTATTGCTTATAATAAGTAACATAGCGTTAACAATGTGGGCTTGGTTAACAATTTCTGTTTTTGTAGCCATTTCTGTGCCATTAATTCATTGTTGTTAAAATGGTTGATGAATAAAAAAAAAAAAAAAAAGGAATATTCTTATGTTGAATCAACCGACTAGATTAATCACCTTCAAAATGCAGTTGTGTTTTACAGTTCTTGACTGAATTATCACCGAATTTCACATTAGTCTTATTGAAATAAATGGTAACCAAGCATTTCCCATTTATTCATATGGTCTTCATATATAAAAGTAAACGATAATACGTAAAACGATCATGTAAATATAATACATTGGACATTTTAGGCTTTATTGAAACCATATAATAGTATACAATGTAGTAAATAATTATCATCTGAAGCATGTTTAATTGTCTTTTACTTCCTAGAAACCAAATACATGTATTGAAACCCATAGTAAGCTTTAAGAACCTTTTATAAGTAGTACACATTCACAATGCTGCATGAAATATATCAATATGAGTAATATAGCATGTTGCGTCAAAAGCTTGAACAGTTTCCAAGTAACTATTAAGGGCTGTGCTAACAACCCTTTAGACTGAGTTGAAGCCAAAGTTTATCTAAAGAGAAGGGGTCAGTAATAAATTTTCTGCTGCAGTGACCCCCACCGCGTCTATTATATGATTTATTTGTTAAGACCATTTGTACTTTTTGATGTATGGTTCTCTCCGCTTTTGTATAAAGAGCGTCGGCAAATCACAACTGTGTCCAAACTATGATATATGTGCTGTGACTAGCAAACTAAGTCCATGCGTCGGACGTTGGTAATCCTGATAAAAATATATATTCTTTCAGTTCTTTCGGCTTGTTATAGTTCTTTGTTTACTGGTTCCCACAATTTATCAAGCTCAAGTTCAAGCGTTCTCTTTTCATTACAGGAGGTTCCATAAAACGTAAATACTCAGTAAAGTGCTTCTGAAAGTCTGCCCGGGTTTTTAGTTCATTACTTATCTGTAGTCGATAGAGGATATATTGCGTTCTAATAAACCTTCTGTCCAGAGATTTCACCGGATATTCACTCATTGAGACCACATGAATTTAAAAAAAAAAAATGTTTTTCCTAAAATCGTCAATACGTTTGTGTGTTTGTGTGTGTCTGTGAACAGTATAACTCAAAACTAACAAAATCTCTGACCTTAAACCATTCTTTACACGGAAATATTTATGTGACGATTTTGGTAAATGTATTCTACTTTTAAGTTATATGCATCACAAATAAACTATTCATATGCATTTTATGTGGGAAAATTACTTGTGCTGAGAACCATTTCCAAAATATTCTCTATTATTTCTTTTTTCAGACGGAACTCATTTTTTTTTTTTTCTTTTCGCGATCATGGAAAGCGAACGAATTTTAAATTCATTTCTTTTTGAAAATGTGACTATCGCTTTACTAATGTATTTGTGTTATGTGAAATGGAAAAAATTGAAAAAATTATTAAGCCGCTTAGGAGAGCAGAATATTTTTAAGTCGCACGTCGTGTAGCAGCGCGATTCACAGAAGTCGATTATTTTCAACATAGAGCTGAGTTTATTGATAGTCTGTTTTCTATGTTATCGTCTGTTGAACATACAAATAGATTGCTACACCGTAGCTTTCTTCATCAGGGCTATTTGTGCGTGGCAGACAATCACATCGAATTGTGTAAACCGCACTGCAACACGACGTGGGACTTAAGAAATGTCCTACTCTTCTAATGCAATTACTTTTTCAATGACTGTACAACTAAATGTGTAATGGAAGTTTATCCCAATTAACAAGAACAATATGAATAAGGGTTTGTAAAATAGTTTGTAAATCACTTGGTAGACAAAGTGTGCGAATGGAACACATCTAATTTTTTTTAATTTGAGTTATTTTGGATTGCTTTAACATGGCCATATCACGACCTTTGAAACTTTACAGAAAATGGGATATAGTATGATAGTAGGTACACGTTTAAGAATGGGGATGAAGGGGAAACCTCGCTCATCAATAGCGGGTTTTGTGCTTACCATGTCCAGGAGGAACGGACGAGGTGAAGGGTCCACTGCAGGTCAGAGACGCGCAATTCCAAGTTTGATGACACGTTCACAACGGCAGCTCGTAGCCCGCTCGGAGAAGGCGGAACTGAGAAGACTACCTCAACTTTTAAACGAGTGAGTGAGTGAGTGTGTCGGGTTTAAGGGCCCGTCGACAACTTGGTCATTAGGGCCCCGAGTCCAGAAGTAAAATTACATACCGTCAAGTGTTAAAACATCTCCCATTAAAACTAAAAATCTACGGTTAAAATAGATAAAAAACCTCTAAACAACTATTAAAACGTTTCATTTAAAATGCTAAAAACAGAAACTTAAAATTGCTACAAAGTAAAAAACACTAAAAAGTTAAAAACCCAAAAATACGGCCATCTAAAAGGCTAAAATCTCTATAATAAAATATCCTTACACTTGCTTCATAAAATCAATTGTGGAACAAAACCGCAGCACTGTATTTACAGATACTGGGTCGTTGCCTAAAACTGACGGCAGTGTAAGGCCCAGGCCAACAGACTGGCGCTCACGAGCGTATCGCGGACAATCAAGAAGGACATGTGCGACGGAGATTGGAATATTACACGTCGTACAGACAGGCTCCGGATCACCACGCAAAAGGTGTCCATGCGTGGCTCGGGTATGGCCTATCCTCAGGCGGGTTAAAACCACTTCTTCCCGCCTGGAATTCCTGCAGCTGGTATGCCAGGGTTGTACCGTGTCCTTGATAGTCCGTAATTGAGTGCCAGATAACGCTTCCCAAGATTCCTGCCAGAGAGCAAATAGATGGCGACGGAAATATTTCTGAGCATCTATATAGGGGAGCGTACGGGTAGAATACTCCGGAAGCCGACATGCAGACTTTGCAGCCGCATCCGCCGCCTCGTTACCCGGAATACCCACATGGCCTGGGATCCACGTAAAAACAAACTGGTATCCGCGAGACAGTAGCTGAGAAATCAATGTCTGGATTTTAACAACCAATGCCGAGGTGCCGATAAACTGTTGCAGGGCCTGGAGAGCGCTAAAAGAATCGGAACAAACTATAAAACTTCCAGGACCTGAACTGGAGATAAAAAGGAGGAAATAAAATATGGCAAACAACTCGGCGGTAAATACTGAACTGGCGTCCGGTAGGCGGTACGTATGAGCGTCACCGTTGTATATAAAGGCGCAACCCGTCGAACTACCCATCTGGGACCCATCGGTAAATACCGGACAGGAAGTCCGGTATCGCCCCAGTAGTTCCGTGAATAGTTGGCGAAACACGGAATGAGGGGTAGCTATCTTAACACAGCCCGACAACTCCAGGTCAAAGCGTGCGCGCTGGAGTTGCCAGGGAGGACATCGGCCACGTGAATGCCGCTCTACGGCTGGCAGTCGAAGGGCGTGTGCAGCAAGCAGTTCACGAAACCGGATACCACTTGGACGGGAGATAGTTGTATTTCGCATATAACGGTGCGCGAGGTCTGGACGCAACACGGGTGGAAACGAAGGGTGACCTGGATGGGCGGCCAGCCTTGCCACGTAAGAACAAAGTAATAAAGAGCGTCGAACAGACAGTGGAGGTTCGCCAGAATCAGCATACAGACAATCGATTCTGCTGGTGCGGAAAGCCCCAGTAGCGAGACGGATACCAGTGTGATGTACTGTGTCTAAAAGCCGGAGTTTAGACGCAGACGCCGCGCCATAAATAAAACAGCCGTAGTCTAATTTGGACCGGACCAGAGAGCCATACAACCTCAACATGACGGTGCGATCGCCGCCCCAAGATGCCCCAGATAAGACCCTGAGTACCCGAAGCGAACGATCGCACGAAGCACGAAGATAGCGGATATGGTGCTCCCATGTGAGTTTACTGTCGAGGTGTAAGCCCAAGAACTTAAGGTGCGGTACAAAAGGAAGACGTGTGTCGCGCAGATGAAGATCAGGAGGAGGGTGTACTCCTCGCAGTCGGTGAAAGTGTAGACACTGTGTTTTCGTAGGGGACAGCCGAAAGCCCGTGCGTAATGCCCACTCGGCGATGGAGGTTATGGTCAGCTGCAGTTGACGCTCGATGTGCTCCAAACTATAAGAGCGATAGTAGATCGCAAAGTCGTCAACATACAGCGACATCGGGATACCACTACGAACAACACTAGTGATGCCATTAATGGCAACTGCGAAAAGTGTGACACTGAGGATGGATCCCTGGGGTACACCATTCTCCTGGATCTTCTCTTGAGACAGCGTGTTGCCTATACGGACACGAAAACGGCGAATGAGTAAAAAGTTAAAAAGGAAAACGGCTAAGTGACCCCGCAAACCATAACCGTGTAGAGTACGGAGAATGCCATAGCGCCAAGTAGTATCGTAGGCCTTCTCCAGATCAAAGAAGACACCCACGACATGCTGCTTCAGGAGAAACGCATTCTGTATGTATGCCTCCATGCGCGTCAGGTTGTCGACACTGGAGCGATAGCGACGAAATCCGCACTGAACATTGCTCAGCAGGTTATTCGTCTCTAGCCACCACACTAAGCGAGTGTTAATCATCCGTTCCAAGGTCTTGCAGACGACACTCGTCAGGCAAATAGGGCGGTAGCTAGAGGGAAGTGTCCGGTCTTTTCCTGGTCGAGGGATAGGGATGACAATGCCCTCTCGCCAGGAAGACGGAAAAACCTGCTGATGCCAGATGCGGTTATACATGCTCAACATGAAGGAAAGAGCTGCAGGTGGAAGATGAAGCAGCATTTGGCGGTGGATGTCATCAGGACCGGGAGAAGAATTCTTTGCTAGGGACAAGGAATGCGCTAGCTCCGCCTCGGTAAATGGTGCATTGTACGGTTCACTTTGGGCACTGTTAAAACTAAGGCCTATCTGCTCCGCAGATTCCTTGATAGCTAAAAACGCTCTATCATAGCTTTGGGTTTGGCTAGTACAGGCAAAATACTCGGCAAGGGCGTCGGCGATGTCCTGCTCGCTGGTGTAACGGGAGCCCTGTACGGCAAGGCCGGGGATGGTCGTCCGGCGACACTTGCCGTACATTCGCCGAACAGCAGTCCACACCTTTTGCGCCGAACTTCGACGGGAAAGAGAAGATACATACTTTTCCCACGATTTGCGTTTTGCTTCTCGAAGTATAAATCTTGCCCTAGCACGAGCACGCTTAAAAGCGACAAAGTTCGCCTGCGTAGGATGTAATGTAAAGATACGCAATGCACGCTTGCGTGCTTTAGTAGCCAAACGGCATTCCTCGGACCACCAAGGCACAGGAACGTGACGAGGTGTAGTGGAACCACGAGGAATGCTGGAATCCGCTGCACGAAGGATAGAGTAAGTAAAATACTCCACCATGTCGTCAATGGTGGTAAAACCATCGTCGGTTAGGTGAATGAGGGAACGAAACTTCCCCCAGTCAGCCTTGGAAATAATCCAGTGAGGAAAGCGTGTTGGCACAGAATTGTGGCCCGATAAGTGAATGCTAATGGGGTAATGATCACTGCCAAATAAGTCGGAAAGTACCGACCAGTCGAGTAGAGGTACCAGTGACGGACTGCTAAAAGAAACGTCAAGTGCGGAGTGTGTACCATAGGCAGATGATAAGTAAGTAGGCACGCCAGTGTTTAATATGACTACGCCGGACATATGGCAAACGTCTGCTACAAGGCACCCACGGGTATCGTCAATGTCGGAGCCCCAATGAGAGTGCTTGGCATTCATATCGCCAAGAAAGATGAACGGTGGCGGAATCTGTGCCAAGAGAGCCCGAAGATCGTTCGTGTGTACGACACTGACCGGTGGCAGATAGACATTGCAAAGGGAGAAACAGACGCTCTGCAGCTGCACACGCACCGCTACAGCTTGTAGCGGCGTGTTGAGTGGCACACTGGTGGCAGAGATATCATGCGCCACCAGAATAGCAACACCCCCGCTTGCTCGCCTATCAGCTGCAGAGTCATGTCTAAATGCCGAAAAACCACGAAGTTGTAATGCGTGGTTAGGGTGCAAGTGCGTTTCTTGTAGACAGACGATTGATGGAGAGCGTTGCGAAACGAGATGCTGTATGTCCGGAACACGTGCCCGGAACCCATTAACATTCCACTGGATTATTTCCATGGTAAAGAAGAATTAGGGATTCGTCTTCATCTTTTTCTTTTTCATCTTTACCTTAACCGACTTCGGACGGGGTAAGTTAAATTCGCCATCGTCTGGTGACTCCGCCGACGTCCGGGAGTCTGAAGATCCCCGGCGGCTCGCTGAACGAGAGCGGGAGCGGGACTTCATGGACGATGTGCGACTGCTGGCGCGACCAGAAGGCCTAGAATAATGGCTGTCAACAGGCTGGCTGCGGCTACTTGTCTTCTGAGCTGGTGTCTGCACGGCTATAGATGTAGTAGCAGGTGCAGCTGTGGCACGAGACAGTGAAGGGGTATTCGCAGGTAGGTCAGTCTGTGTTGAAGCATCTGACACAGGAACGTGCTGTATCGCTACGCTGCTGGCAGGAGCGCGTCGGGCAGCCAAGGCATAACCTGTGGTGGTAGCAGGTTTCAGCTGCTCAAAGCGACGACGCGCTTCTGGAAACGTGAGATGTTCTTTCACGCGTAATTCTTGTATACACTTCTCATCCAGGAACTTCGCACACTGACGCGAGCTGGATGGATGCTTCCCTTCACAGTTCACACAGAGGGGATCCCGTGTACATGTCGGGTCCTCATGGGCTGCTAAACCACAGCGCTCACATATAGCAGGATTATTACACAGGGTCTTAGTATGGCCGAACCGTTGGCACCTAAAACAACGCATGGGGTTCGGCACATACTGGCGTACGGCGGCACGTTCGTAGCCACAAAAGATGTACTCGGGCAATTTAGTTCCTCTGAACGTCAGAAACACCGTACGCAAAGGTACATCCTTGCCATCCTGCTTTCGGGTAAGACGGTAAGCCTGACACACACGCTGGTCGGAGAGACAGGTGGTAATCTCATCGTTCGACAGATTGTCCAGACTGGAGGTGGTGACAACTCCCCTACATGTGTTGAGTGATTTGTGTGGGGCTACCCGAATTGGGTAGGAGCCCAACAAACTCGCCTTTAAAAGTTTCTGGGTCTGGTCTGCCGTGTTGGTTTCAATCAACAGCGTACCGTCTCGAACTCTGGTCGCGTTCTTAACCCGGCCACATATTCTGTCGACTTCTCGTTTTATATAAAATGGGCTAAGGTCCTTTATCGTTTTCCCGTCACATGCCAAAGTCAAAACCAAGAAAGGGTCAAAGGAAGAGGGGTTGCGCGGAGACATGATTATTTGGACCCCCATCCGGAACTGTCGGCGTCAGCCTGCCATCCGGGGGTCAAAGGATAAAAGACACCAAAATCTCCACGGTCTGTGCCGCCATGGAGACCCCTCCATGACTGACCTCAAGGCGTACTTCAGAGGAGCTACCCTCCGATCTCCACTGCTTGTCCGCATGGGTAAACCGTTCACCACGTGACACCCCGGTTTTATGCCCCCACCACAGGAATAACCGCCTGTGGCTCCCCGCTTTAGCACACGCTGCCTCAACGGAGTCAGCGTGGATTCAGGGGACTTCGGGTTGATTACACCGGGGCTCCGTCAGCGGTAACACGTCCGGCCGGTGATACTAACCCGACGGCACGCGGCCGTCGGGAGATTAACACCGGCCGTGCCCTCAAGGAGCTACGTGGGTGTACTTGACGTGTGGACGGGCTCCGCACCTAAGGCTACACATGGGGGCAGTGTGAAGGGTCCGCACAACCTTCGCGCCTGAGACCTCCGAAGAGCACACAAGTCGGGGGCCGCGCTGAAAACCGTGGGACAGGACCACGGAGATAGGAAAGATCCCTGCTGGTGAGACAGGAGTTATAAATCTAGGAACTTACAAACTAATAAACAGAATAAGCCTAGAAGAGGAAGAGGGTGATATAAAGGCAACATAAAAGCTGCACGTGGCACAGTTAATGACTATGAAGGGGTGGAATGATGGTGAGCAGCTCGGGGCCCCGGGTACGCCAAACCCGGACCTACCGTGGTAGGTTCCCCTGGGGGAGTTTGATTTCGGAGTCCTCTTCTCCTAGATGAGTCGTCGACCAAGACTAACGAGCCTCATCTACCCGTTGGAATGTTCTTAGCTTCCCCTCACCTCTTGCCTACCAGTGGTCACGAAGACTCACTTAGTAGGCCGTCTGGATCGGGTACTGAGCCCCTCCGCCACGGCAAGGCGACACTCCTTCGGAGGGGACTTTTAAACGAGCAAGTTACTGCTCCATCCAGGTGGAGTCAAAACAATTTCAACGCCAAGAATTAGAAAAAAAAGAAGAAGAAAAAATGTGGCAAAAATCAAAGCCAGGACACTCCACAGTATCTATTGCTAACTGAAACATGAAACGGGAAGAGAAATATTAGAAAATGAGCGAAAGGAAATCCTTGGTAGAGGACAAACCAGCAGACACTCGCCTTGTCAGTCAGGAAAAGTCCAGAAAAAGCTTAAGGTGATAGTGGTTAGCTCCAGAAATCGAACCCAGTACGTTCCGTATACGAAACACACGCTACAGCGGAACCATCTGTTTTGATTTTAGTAACATCTTAGTTTACATTCGTTACATTTCCTTATAAACATCAGTCTGGTTCATTGTGTGGTGATTATTTAGGGTATTTTGTTAGGACATTAGTGCCAACACTGAAGTAGGATGTGTTATAAAATAGACATTGCACTACAGGTGTCATATTAATGGTGATTCTTTATTAAGGAGGAATGCGTGTTCAATTTTCAGGGAATAATATTGAGAAGGCAATCAGCATTGCCTGTTCTTGACATTATTTGCCTAGAAGTGATCAAACAATTGCTGGAACTAGCGCGACCATTTTGCAATTTACTATGGAACATTATTTTCTTGCATTTTTACTATGTTTTTCTGCTTATTTACAGCAAGCAGAAAATTCAATACAGATATTTCACCGAAAATATGTGTTTCGTAGTCCTCAGACCTAAACTATTTTACACAAAGGGCAATGTAACGGTGTGCGTGTGTGGGGAGGGTGGGGGAGTAGATGGGTGTGAGTGAGTGAGTGAGTGAGTGAGTGAGTGAGTGAGTGAGTGAGTGAGTGAGTGAGTGAGTGAGTGAGTGAGTGAGTGAGTGAGTGAGTGTGTGTGTGTGTGTTTGTGAGAAGCTGAAGTCACAAACGAAATCTCGGATTTTGTAAATAACTTCAGAATACTGAAAACTTTTAACACCGAGCGGGATCGCTCAGGCGGTAACGTCTGAGGCCCGCATTCGCGAGGATGCGGGTTTGATCACCGTGGCCGACATTCCTTCTTCGGAGGTTTTCCGGGTTGCTAGGTGAATGGCAGGGAGGATTTCCATATCCTACGAATTTCTTGTCCCCCCATTTCGTTATACAAATAATTTCATGTCACCCTTCATCCCGTTAGGTTTCCTTTCAGGGTTGATTGGTAGCGACGGTGGGGCGGGTTTCCAAGTCCCACGCCTCCTTGAGAGTACGAACGAATATTTTGAATTTTCTGGCTATAGCCTAAACAGTCCTTTTTACTCTTGGTGACTTTTGCATAAATGGTAAACCTTAATAGATTGACTAAATCTTACTATACAAAAAATGTAGAACTTGTTAAAACATAATGTATTCATTCTCTCTCTCTCTCTCTCTCTCTCTCTCTCTCTCTCTCTCTCTCTCTCTCTCTCTCTTTTTTTTAACTGAAAAACTTTTTGTGAAGATATTCTTGTTATTTGTCAGAATTTTTGCAATAATTATACACCGTTATCAAATAGAAAGTTTTGGTTCTATGAAATTTATTTAACTGGTGTAATTAGAAGATAAGACAAACTCATGCAAAGAGAAGGGAATTTCAAAGTCTTCATACGTATAGCAATCACTCTTGAACCATTGGACAATCGCTTAAAGCCTACTGTAACTCTCTTGTGCCTACAAGAAAATTAGTAATAGGATAATATCTGCAAATGTTCATTCCGATTAACATGAAAATAAAGGAATAAGAGTATGCAAGAATAGTTGATGATGATTAAAAACTGAGTGGATCCTTTATAAGGGCCCTGCACATAGGTCTTTTTATTAGACCCTATATGCACCTTGCAAGAATAGTTCGTGCAGCAGTAGAGAAAGTCACGTGATTTGTTATTACATTTTAATACACTTCAGACTTCAGAGATTGAAGAAGGGTCGCAAATGATTTCTGCTGATTTAGTCCCTGACAAATTAGAGTGAGCATGTATAAAGGAAGCTACGATGCAGTGGCACTTGGATAATTCGAAGCTGAAGGCAGAAGAAAAAATTCGAAATATCAAAAAATGTAAATTAAAATGTTTTGTAAAAAATGTTATGTCTAATCTGTGCTGCAATTCAGGTAGGTTAATATATCCACTCCCAACTAACACGTATTCGTCGACATCGGAATTTTCCAGCTGTCTTACCTACTCTTTTTCGACTATTTCTATTTTCACTCGGGACACTGTTGACAAAGTGTTCTGTGGTATCCCATTTTCTTTCGTGATTTTATATTTATTTTTTTCTTCAAACTCTTTTCAACTTCTGGGATGACGCTGACCTTTTCCGCAAATGTTAAAGCCTTGTGCAGTTTACCAAGACATATAAGCGGCATTGATTTGCAGCACACTGAATGGTTTCAAGCCCAAGCGACAACTAAAGGCGCACATGTTTTAAACAAAGGGATGCGGGAGTAGATATAGAAGCACAAGGCCGGCAGCTAGGAAAGCTATTCACCCCAATAGAGTTACAACTGCTTTGCGACAAAATAAACAACCCCGAAGCGATGATCTCTTTTGCAGATACATAAAACGAAGTTATATTAAATTTGCGCTTTTAGATTAATTTTTGATTAACATTTCTGAACAAACAATTTCAATTAAGGAAAATGAAATTGGAATTACATGTAATATTTGTACGCTTCTTTATACGTTTCAAGGGACCATGAAATATCTTCGAATTAACGGCGATTTCGAATTATAAACGTTCGAATTATCCAAATTCCATTATACCTCCACAACCCCATTCGAGTCACATCAAGGGGCAATAAAAAGTAAACATTGTTTGTCAGATGAAACAATGCTAAAGATTGAAGTCCGAAAGCAGTTTATGGAGTTAATTTCAAGTTGAGAACCATACGATATTATTGTGCGGAATTAAAATATTACACTTTTGATTAGTAAGCTTAAAAAATCAAAAGTTCACTTCTTACAGAAAATATGAGCGTATTCTTTACTGAAGCTCCTGTGAAAGTTATTTGGTGATAAAATAGCGGGTGCTTGTCGAAAGAATGAGATACCACTTTGACTATCATTGACATTGAATACAGGAATTCAGTCCCCGTTGGAGATATAAGCAATACCATAATCAATATCACTCAGACGTTATTATTCATAACTCTGACAAAGAATTAACTTTTTGGAGATTTCTCGGAAAATATGCTCTGTTCATACAAGACGTGGTTTATCGGGTTAATCTTTTCCCATTTACAATGCAAATGTGCAAATATAGTGGTGGGGTTAACATTTTTAGAAAATTGGCTTCACATATTACGAAGATTTTAGATATGAAAATACCATTGTTGGAAAGGGGCGATTGGTCCAGAATTGCAACTTTATGAGCATATACTGGAATGAACATCCTCGTTCTGAAACGATATGGCAGCTGGATTTCTTATTCGGTATTAGAGGGATACGCGAGGGTTCATAAAAATAAAATTGTTTGCCCAAAAGCTTGTATGTAACAATGGCAATTCTGGAACCGTGATCTACAATAACTCTGTGTTTACTTCCTCCTAGGCACCAATTTTGTCAAGTCACCAGGGAATTTGTTTTCCCTAAGATTCCCACTCTATCAAGATTCTGAGACGCCACACTCAATTACCTTGGAAGAAAAACAATTGTGCTAATCTTGTTAACATTTAACAATTGGACAAATATCACCATTAATATTAATTTAAAAACCTAAATTATAACAAATAATCTCATGGCATTTCTAAACGTTTGTAATAGTTATGTGGGTTATTTCAAAACGCTACTAAAGCTGTACCTGGCAAAATAGTCGCATTATATTTAGCTGATGCATAAATTATTTTACAAATAAATATTAACAAATTAAAGGAAGGACAAATTCAGGTAAGATTTATCTTTCATATTTGCAATAATTAATAATATAACAAATTAAGAGAATATCTACAGTTCAAGCATTTAGATGCAGTAATAAAAAAAACTACACAGGAAATACAGCAGAAAATTCAACTTTCCACCATAACAGTATGAAAAAAGGATAAAACAATTATCGTCGATAAATAGTTTTAAAACGCTAGTTATTGTACGCAGATTGAAATTACAAGCTAAATTTTTGCCTTTGATCATAATGGCCTTACAACGCAGTTATTAAAATAAGCGCGCGCACACACACACACACACACACACACACACACACACACACACACACACACACACACAGAGAGAGAGAGAGATATACAATTCTCTATTTGTAATATGGTATAAATACGCAATCTCTTAAGGTTGAAAAATAGTTTAAGTATCCACATAATAATGATAAGTAATGCCGCGAGTGACTGTCAATTTATTTATGGACTTTACCTATCACGAGTTACTTAGTTAAGATTATTTCACGAATTAAACGATCATGTAGCCTATAAACTTAAAATGCTGTATAGTAATTACTAGGGAGCGGAGTTTTAGTAATAAATCCATCAAGTTAATCGTGCATCTACAACGGGAAGTAGAAGCACCGGCGATCTGGCAGTGCTCTTGTAAACAACTGGACTGGAAGACATCACAGAGTACACCCTGCTTCAAAGGTAGGAATAACAGGGTTAAGGGGCCTTACTAGGCAGCAAATAAGGAATGTTTACCCATTTGAAGCGCGCAATAAGATTCATCTTATTAAGGTTTTAATGTCTAGGTGCATCATCGTGAGCGGTTATTACAATGTGCAATAATGTATTTCCTAAATTTATGGAAAGTAAGTCGTATCCGATTTGCCCGCAGAAAGTTTTTGTAATTTGAAAAACTACGTTCCAGACGTAGCAGGAGCGTACAAAAACATGACTCTTTGTCTCTGAAACTTGTTCTATTCTCTATTAGAAAAGTTTAATTCTTCCGGGCTTGTAGACCGTGGTCTAGAAGGCATTGTAGATACCAACGTTTCGCCAAGTACTGCGCTTGGCATCATCAGGGTAATACGATCCGCTGTCTGCACTGGTCAGAGTTTGAATGTGGAAGCAGAGAGAGAGAGAGAGAGAGAGAGAGAGAGGAAGACCGTTAACGTCCGTTAGGGTTATTTATATGGTGGGGGTGGACGGGGCAAGACACCGGCCGTGAAAGCCTAAGTTTATATATGGTTCTATTGTCTTAATAGTCCCGAGCATTTTTGACGCTCATGACTATATTACTGAAATTCTTCTCAATGTATGAAAAAGCTTCAAACAAGGCTGGTGTAATTATTGCTTCACTGCACGTAATGCGACATTTTTCTGCACGCCACAGACTTTTATTATGTTTACAATTCTGTGATTATATTGAGTATAATATACTGCAGCCTGTAGCGACGTCCCCCGCCAAGTTACATTTGGTTGTGGAGGCAAGGGAATTCCAGGTGCCATCTGTTTAAGTATCTTGATTTTGGAGAGTGTTTTGTGAAATATCTTTTTCGGGTTGGCTATAAAAGCATTTACATCCGGAAAAAAGGATATAATTTTTCCGCAACTCGGTGGAGACTGTGCTAGACATGTTTTAGTTTTGGAAATGCTTACTGTATTGCTCTGGCAGCTTTCTTCATATAGGAAGTCCCGTACGTAACAATTATAAACTATTTTGTGTTATTGGACAGTCACAACAGAGAGAAGGAAAAAAAAAAAAAAAAAAAAAAAAAAAAAAAAAAGAAAGAAAGAAAAGAAAAGAAAACAACCAAATATAACACACGACATTCGCAAGAAACAGGCTGTTGTGTAGGGGTGGGTATGTCTTTTCCTCAGGCCTCACGCTAGCTGCCGGCTCTATACTCCGTGCTGTTAATATCATTGCTATGTTTATCTACTAAAAGCCCGCTCCCTGGTAATTACTAATATCTTAAAACAGAAATGAAACCTGCATGCTTCGAGATTAAATACCAACATTGACCTAATTTCCTGCTTTCGTACGCAGTCTACATTGAACGTATTTCCTGTTGTACTCTGTGTACTGAGATTTCCTTCTTCGAATTATTTCAGCATTAAATGCTTCACCAAGGTGAGAGTCAGTCAGTTTTGACATTTAAACCCAGCGGTCTTGATGAGTCAAATTACGTAAGCTCTGCGCAACTGCAGGACAAATCATGCTGTGTTAAACAACTGATACATTTTAGTTAACTCGACGCTGAGTTTAAACTAAAAATCGCCCAACGTGTTCAGTTATTTTCCCCTAATTGAAGTATGAACACCTTACTTTAGTATGCGTTGCAGCAAGAGGTGAAGTCTAGGAATCACCTCCTCATGTTCAAGTGTACAGGTGAAACAATCTGGCCTGTAATTAATTTCTAATCAAAGAAAAGATAAAATAACTATGTTCGTCTATTATATCGCATGTAACAAATAGAATGAACTGCACCATAATAATTGTTATGAACAATCTTAATCTCTTCAGAAATGTCAAATAGATTTATATTTGCTGAATATCAACAGCACTATCCCTTTGTTGATTTTCAATGAAGTTTGAACTAGAAATGAATCACAAAAGCTTTGGAGTACAGGATTTTTTACTTGTGGGATAAAATTACGAAACGTAATTTAAAAGCACGATGGGTTCTGTGATCATCAGGTTGGATGGCCTGCCATGAAGCGACATTCCATAAGCCACATCGCATAAAAATGTACGTTTAATCAGTCCACCATGCTGCTGAAATTACAAGAATTTTTGCTGTGAGACAAAGGATACGTGATAAAGGGGCAAAAGGGCGCTTTTAAGCAGAATTTCATTAAAACACGTAGACGGAGAGTAAGAGTGAAGTGGAATGGAGATAAAACCACGGTAAAAACAAAGAAAATAATGCTAGAGAAAAAGCCAAAAGTTGTTCCCGGATGTATAAAGCCCTTCTGCTTAATCAAAATTGAGGCTGGGACATGTATTTTCACTTACCTCTATACCTATTGCATGGAATGGTCCGAATAAATGGCTAATTCACTCATTGTTCAGTATTGTATACGTCTTTGAAAGACAAAAGAATCTGTATTGAAGCTTTCCACGAAATCATGCGAATGCAAAACCCTCGTGTCTCATTATATTAAACCAAGAACATAACTTCCATTA
The DNA here is from genome assembly GCA_030765045.1 of Tenodera sinensis. NCBI lineage: Eukaryota > Metazoa > Arthropoda > Insecta > Mantodea > Mantidae > Tenodera > Tenodera sinensis. The sequence continues at coordinate 144,587,036 of CM060965.1, read as the reverse complement.
TGATACTTAACGATATCTTATCTAATATAAAGCATTTTGAACCAATAAATCAATCTGATGTGTTGCATTCACATCACCTTCTCTACTACTGAACTAACCATTCGTACAAACTGTTATTCCTATATCTCTTCCATGTAAGCTGAGATAAACATTTGCAGAAATTATCTTATTGCTTATTTCCTTCTAGATGCAAGGGGAATAACGGAATACTTTCAACGATAGTCAAATCTTTTAAACCTGATCGCTACTGAAGGCTTTAAAATTCCGTTCTCTTTGCAGGAGAAAAGTATAAGAATTGCAAAAGTCACACAAATATCAAGGAATATCTCCAAAATAATTCTTTGGGCATAAATTGCGTGTTTTAACAAGATCTACATTTCTGTATAGTAGAATTTGGTCTACCTCTTACAGTTTACCAACTATGCAAAAGTTATCAAGAGTAAACAGGACTACGTGGGCTACAGCCAGAAAATTCAAAATATACATTTAGTTTGCCATAAAATATCTTAAACACGACATTTTATTTAAAATCGTTGAAACCATTTCCGAGAAAATCCTTTTCGAGAAATTTTCGATGTCATAGTTTTGGGTGGAGAAATTTTCTTCCAATTCTTATGGCTTGAATAAAACACTTCCCCTAGTTAGTGAACGCAGTAGTCTGCGTAAAAATTAAAATACAATTCAATTTATTAAAAAATACTCATTTTGTTATACTGTGTGGTTTCTCCTTAAACTAAATTACAAAAGTTGGAAAGATAATCGCAAATGTGGGTGCAAGATAAAACTGTTCTGAAGATAGTTGAGTGTTTCGAGTAGAAGCGTGAGGTTTAATAATTTAGTGGTCTCCCCAATGAACGATTTTTAATTATCTGCGCATTATCGTTTCTCTCTTCTACTGTGTATGAACGGGTAACACTTTCAGCAATTTGCTTATTTATTTATTTGTCTGACTCATAAGTACCTTGCCTAGTGGCAGAAAATGAACATATAAAATCAGCGGTTTTAAACAAGAGTTATTATCCAACTGGTGCTTACATCTCAATTTAATAAATAAAATACATTTAGTTTTAATAATTAAATCATATTTTCCAACAATTTTAATTCAACTGAGCATATTAATATAAAGATTAAATAGGATGTGACGCAGGGCGTGGCGCGCAAAAAAGGGCAGTCGTGGCTAAGCTATCTCACAGCACATACCAGGCGCAGCGAGTATCAAAGATGCTCAAGGTCAAGATGTTCCACACCACTCACGAGAGCAAACAGGCGACAACAATCAGAGCGGCCGAAACAAAAGATGTTTTCGACATTATTCACGACGTTCTGGCGGCCGTCGTATTTGTAGGGGTTCGTGTTAGGTCGTCCTCGCTGTATAAGGAGATGAGGTGGCGAGAGGAGTGAGCAGTAATTACAGACATGAGTCGTCGCAGCACTCAGTATTTAGTGTGTGAGTGTGTGTGTGTATGTGTGTGTGTACTATCGTCGTGAGAGAACCGTCGCGTCGTGAAGAAAGATAGCGTGACATCTCAAAAGTGTTGAGTGAATGTATCATCAGAGTTAGTTTTTGTAAGACAGATTGACAAACGAAATACATAAACTTGGGTGTTAGGGACACCAGAAGAAAATAGTTGTTAGTTGTAGTGTAACGAACGATGGTAGACTTTGGTAATTGAAGTACAAGAGAACTTTAATGGCGGGTGGTTCTGCAGAGTATCCAACCAAGAGGTTACCGCGTCTTGCCGCGTTGTATAGTTAAATACTATGTCAAATCACGCTGTTTAAGCCGGTGATATAAATATAATTTGCGCCCACAATATTTATTCGCGCAACAGTGAAGAGCATAACTATAGTCAGCTATCAGCCGCCATTAAATTTTGAATCTGTCATAGCTGGAGTTAGTTTTTATTTATCAAACCGGTTGGGATATCGCATATACTTGTGTCTTATGAGCTCTTAGTACCTGATCTTGGGTTCATACCTGAGATATGGTATAGGGCTATAGAGAACATTTCGTGCACTGCGACCACGTGAGTGTTATCCCCCAGGATAGAAGGCATGAAGTCAAGGGAACATAGGAAATGATAGGCCACAGGCAGAAAGGCCATATAGCTTCGGCGGAAGACTTTTTTGTTTGGTAGTATTTAACGCCCCCTTTAATACATGCGGCACCGCAGGCGGTGACACTGGTGATACATGTAAAGCAAACAGAATGAGAGGAAAATGAGGGAAAATAGACTAAATATAAAATTACCTCCACAATCACATACCTCTGAGGAAAAAGCATGGAACACCCAAGGATAGAGGGGATCAAAACTGGGACCTCCCGAATGCCAGGCATCTGTCTTTGTCAAATATTAGTGCCACGATTTCAATGTCAGATATACCCAGGTTGGATTCTGTGCTCGTTTCATCAAGACGGTTTTAAAGATTGAAGTAAGTCCACATAGCACACAGGTACACTGCAATCGAAGTAAAAAATAAAACATTAAAAAAGCAAAAAAGAGGTTATAAACAAAATATTTTTGTTTTACGTCTTTATTTACTTTATCAAATCAATGCAATCAAGTCATTGGATTGCTACACCAAGATAATAATTTATTGGGACTATCGCTGGATGGTAACCCAATTACAAGTTTCATCATTGTTCTGTTTCTAGTCTAGCTAAGCTATATTGGACTTAATTGTACAAAGTAGTTTGCTTAGGAATAAAACAAAAAAAGATAATAATGGGTAATGGCCAACAAGAACTTGAAATTAATCCTCTGTTAGGGGTGCGCCCTGGTAGAAAACCCTTAAGTCGCGCGGGGCATAGTAGCCCTCACTTTATCGTTATTTTTATTCATTTTTTAAAATTGTATTTACCCTTAATTCAGATTTTTAGCTTCTATAGCTTAAGTACTCTGGTTTTTATTAGCATTATCTTACTAGATTGATAAAAGATAAATAAAACATAATATGAGTACACTATACACTATAATTTGCACTACACTAAATGTAAGGTTAATAAACAGAGATGTTCAGGTATGCAACTAATAATCTAAACTGTGCTGCCAATAATAATAATAATAATAATAATAATAATAATAATAATAATAATAATAATAATAATAATAATAATAATAATAGTAATAATAGTAATAATAGTAATAATAGTAATAATAGTAATAATAGTAATAGTAATAATAATAATAATAATAATAATAATAATAATAATAATAGTAATAATAATAATAGTAATAATAATAATAGTAATAATAATAATAGTAATAATAATAATAGTAATAATAATAATAGTAATAATAATAATAATAATAATAATAATAATAATAATAATAATAATAATAATAATAATAATAATAATAATAATAATAATAATAATAATAATAATAATAATAATAATAATAATAATAATAATAATAATAATAATAATAATAATAATAATAATAATAATAATAATAATAATAATAATAATAATAATAATAATAATAATAATAATAATAATAATAATAATAATAATAATAATAATAATAATAATAATAATAATAATAATAATAATAATAATAATAATAATAATAATAATAATAATAATAATAATAATAATATATTTGGCAAGCATGTGATGCTCCCTACAAAATACAGTTTTTAAATTTGAAGATCTCACTTTCACTTAATCTTCAGAACTGGGATCATGTGATTCATACACGTGTAACATATCATCACAAGATAAATGATGCACTTCTTCCAAATTCCTGGGATTGTATACATTATACCTTTTACTCCTGTCCGTGAGAAGTAGTAAAACACTACTTGCAATGACAAAGCAATATTGCAAAACCAACGAGGAAAAAAACGTCAATAATCTGTAACGAGAGTAGACGCGCAGACTCTCTACGACATGTAACTGTCGATCAGTTATTCTTGGCGCTAAAGAAATAAACAAATAAGGTTGTCGCTCCACCAAACAGTCAAGTAAGGTAATATTAGATATCCTAGTTTGGCGGTTGTATAGATGTGTTCGTTGTAAAACTAGAACGTTTAAATAAACGCAGGGGTCTGCCAGACACTTAGTGACCTTAATATGATATTGAGAAATACTGTGGCCTGTCAACCATTTTAGTTGGTTTATATCTGACTAAATTAGTAGAAAAATGGAGAACCAGAAGGAATCGCATTAAGTAATTCTAATCTTGATACAGTTGTGTTTGCAGATGATCAAATGTTATTGGCAGAGAATGAGGAAAATAACGGAAATCAGTGTTTAGAAATCAGATTTGAATTATATAATAAAATAATATAATATGGACACTTTGAGGCCAAAACAAAGGTAACAGCTATAACAGGAAAAGAGAAATATGTGATAAGGAGGAAAAATAGTTGAGCATAATATGTAAATATTTTAAATTAAATATATCAGGAATTTATAGAATGGAGAAATGGAAGTAAATGTCAAAACACATAATAAAATCAGTGGGTGTATAAAAAGACATTTCGGCAAGAATATAAGGATCTTAAATTACAATTACATAGAACAGTATCCAAGCTCTCGCTAAAATATTCATATGCGACATGGGTAATTAAAACCAAGGAAAAATCAAGACTTTTAAGGTTAACGAGATTTTTAATATTATTAAAAATATTAACTCCGGAATGTAGATATAAAGGAAGAACTAGAGGAAGAAAACATTGTGGAAGAAACTGAAAGATATCAGAGCAAGTGGAACGATCATGTTCAGAAGATGGGTTGCCACGGCAAGCACTAATCTACAAATCATTAATACGAAGATACATTAGGCGACCACGAACGAGGCAGAGAGACAGAGAGCACTTTGATTAGTCCAGGAACAGGTCTTAAGGGCTAAACTCTCTTAAGGAAGATGACTTTATTAGTAAGCTTAAAAGAAAATGAAACATACAGCTAAAAATACAGTACAACAGCCCATGAAGGGCCAAGACTTGCTTCCCAGCCGCCGCGTCCCCACCTCTGCTCACTACAGGTGTCATTAGTGGGGTGCAGTTCTGGAGGGTGGTATATGGTCAGCGTCCTGAACCTTCTCAGCCATTTATGCGGCCTTCTCGTCCTGGGCCACTACTTCTCCATCAAATAACTTGTTGATTCACTCCCTCCCCCCCATGCCAGACCTCCCAGCGGGGAAAAAATCCCCAAGCCGGTAGCGGAGATCGAACCCGGATCCTCCGCGCCAGAGGTAAGTGCGCAACTATCTACGCTACGGAGGCAATCTATAAACATATAATTTAAATTTCAACATTTATGTCAGGTTAATTATATTTGGACCCCAAATAATTTAAAAGTTGCTGGTAGATCTAGATACACTCATGCTACAAAGGTTTAACGTTTCTTCTGACCAACGTTGTAAGCTTGTAAATTGCTATCTTTTCAATAAAGATTTAGTTTGTTGCTTCATTTATTTTTTTTAGGTATTATACCTACAATAATACCATAACCGTAGACTTAATCTGGTAAGCTGTTTGGTGTGCACATCTAACGCTGCGTCGTATCCATATTCAATGGAAAAGAGAATCCTGATTTCGCCAAGCAGGTGGCAATTGTTCAAGGGTTGAGTGCGGAGTAGCTTCTCCCTCATGACACTCTCTGCTAATCTTATGGTAATTTTTCGATTAATATTCATGCATTTTAACACAGTTCGTCCGGGCAAAAATTGATCCGCAAATTATTTTTAACTTGCTAGTTGGAGAAGGGTGATAATATTGCAAAATAACGAGGAGAGGGTTAAAAAAGGGAGGGCCGCAACAAAAAAAGTAATTCGCTTCGGCTCGTATTCACAGACATGCTCTTCACATAAAGGAGGGCTTGGGGAATTTTTATAGCACTCCGTTTGAATAATGCAAGTAGGCGCTAACTACAGTGATGAGGCACATCCAGACTTAATAGTAGCTTTGTATTTCAGTTTTGAACGTGTTAATAATAACATAGGATCTTCTTAAAATATTACTTACAATAAAAATATAATAATGCTTTAAAATATAGCGCAAACATTATTAACGTCAACAGTGTAGGCAAAATCTGAAAACGTAACTATTTGTATTCGCCGTAATATAATATATAATATATATTATATAATATATAATATAATATTTAAAACTTATTGATATCTTTGGCCTAGGATAAACATGTTTGATGCTTTGCTTCTTCCAATTAAGCATAAAGTCGAACAACTGTAAAGGTATTAAATATAATAACTGCATTTATGGGCACACGAACAAGAGACATTTGCCAGCGTTCAAAAAACACATTTCAATGCATTATTGTGATTCACCATTTATATGATTTGGAATTGCGTAATAATTACAAAATACTGATTTATATTGCATTGAATTTCATGGAAGTGTGTGTTTCGTTATTCATGGAATCGTGTTGAATATTCTGATGAAGCCTTATAAGCCTCAAAATAATCTCTTTCATCATTAATTGCTCATTTTACACGTGGCTATGGTCAAATGAAATAAAAAAATAAACGAATACAAACGCACTCTCACTCACCTGTCATTCTCACATTCTCACCCATAGCAAGATCTGAATGGTACCCAGTAAGTGCATTATATATTATACTTGTAATAAAATTTGTACTTATTGTGTAAAATCATCTGCAAAATTCTGCTAGTTCCTTATCTTCAACTAAGAATATGTAAGATTTTAACAAATTGTTGCCTCTGCAACCAGACAAGTTTCTTTTATGGATTTTTGGTCCTTCATTAGCCAGCATACTTTTGTTATGGTATTTTATGTTTAACTTTTTATGTGCCTATTAAACATATATTTATTTTGTAACTGTATGCAGGAATATATTACTATCATGTTATATAATGCTATCAGTGATCTTCAAATCATTCATATATTTCTGAGCACGAAGGGACGAGGTAATTTAGCCAGAGAAGCTGGAAATAAAAATCAGCACTTTCTGTGATTATTTTACAAATAAAGTGAAATGATATGCGAAAAATTCATGATTAATAAAATAAGTTATAAATTAGTTTTATTTATCTGCAATATAATCGGCATTGCTTGAAAATAAATCAAAACTATGGGGTCGTATTTCGCTTGTTTGATAAACTCTACTTAATTTAATATTATTTACTGTCTTCTGACGTGGCAGTAACGTTTATGTCATTGTTTTCGCGAGACATTTATGGATTTGAGTTAATAGAGCCACAGTATGTTTGGTGTTCGATTTAGAAACACACAGGTGATAGGGTAATCATGGACGGTACAGGAAGGAAATGAACGAACCCAAATACTCTCTCCACCTGTCAGAAGGCATGAATAGCGGTAAACAAATACCAGCACGTTTTAAACCTTAGCTATCACATTACTTAGAGAGCAAAGAGAGCCGCGAGTCAGCGGCAACTTCTCCTACAGGAAAGCTACCGGGTTGCATATGCACTTGGCTAAAGGCGGAAAAACAGTTACTTCGAATAACAGAAGTTGGCTTATTGTGCTTGTGTGTGCAAGAGAAACATGTATAGTTTATATGGGTTTCAAAATATTAAAATATGTGTATTGTAATGCCTTATTGTAATGAACCTTCCGTTAGGCATGCACTCAGGTAGAACAGCGCTAGTAGCGCGGGGCCCAGGTGGCCCTCACTATATTTTAGTACCTCTGTGCTTGGATTTATGTATTTAATTGCGCTTTCCTTCATTCCCATGTTGAACTTAATTTAGCTTAAATATATATGGTGTGTATTGTCATCTTACTAGATTGATGAAAGATAAAACTCAATATGACAACAGTATGCGTCATAACTTGTACTGCACTACATGGAACGATAATAAATTGCAAGATTCTTTGTACAACTTGTGAATTCAGATGTGCTGTCAACAACAACAACAACAACAATAATAATAATAATAATAATAATAATAATAATAATAATAATAATAATAATAATAATAATAATAATAATAATAATAATAATAATAATAATAATAATAATAATAATAATAATAATAATAATAATAATAATAATAATAATAATAATAATAATAATAATAATAATAATAATAATAATAATAATAATAATAATAATAATAATAATAATAATAATAATAATAATAATAATAATAATAATAATAATAATAATAATAATAATAATAATAATAATAATAATAATAATAATAATAATAATAATAATAATAATAATAATAAAATATAACAATAAGAAATATAACAATAACAATAATAGCAATAACAACAACAATAACAACAATAATAACAATAACAACAACAATAACAACAATAATAACAATAACAACAACAATAAAAACAATAATAACAACAACAATAATAATAATAATAATAATAATAATAATAATAATAATAATAATAATAATAATAATAATAATAATAATAATAATAATAATAACAATAATAATAACAATAACAATAACAATAACAATAACAATAACAATAACAATAACAATAACAATAACAATAACAATAACAATAACAATAACAATAACAATAACAATAACAATAACAATAACAAATAACAAATAACAAATAACAAATAACAAATAACAATAACAAATAACAATAACAATAACAATAACAATAACAATAACAATAACAATAACAATAACAATAACAATAACAATAATAATAATAATAATAATAATAATAATAATAATAATAATAATAATAATAATAATAATAATAATAATAATAATAATAATAATAATAATAATAATAATAATAATAATAATAATAATAATAATAATAATAATAATAAAATATAACAATAATAATAATAAAATATAACAATAATAATAAGAAATATAAGAATAACAATAAGAAATATAACAATAACAATAATAAAATAATAACAACAATAACAATAACAACAACAATAATACTAATAATAATACTAATAATAATACTAATAATAATACTAATAATAATACTAATACTAATACTAATACTAATACTAATACTACTAATACTAATACTAATACTAATACTAATACTAATACTAATACTAATACTAATACTAATACTAATACTAATACTAATACTAATACTAATACTAATACTAATACTAATACTAATACTAATACTAATACTAATACTAATACTAATACTAATACTAATACTAATACTAATACTAATACTAATACTAATACTAATACTAATACTAATACTAATACTAATACTAATACTAATACTAATACTAATACTAATACTAATACTAATACTAATACTAATACTAATACTAATAATAATAATAATAATAATAATAATAATAATAATAATAATAATAATAATAATAATAATAATAATAATAATAATAATAATAATAATAATAATAATAATAATAATAATAATAATAATAATAATAATAATAATAATAATAATAATAATAATAATAATAATAATAATAATAATAATAATAATAATAATAATAATAATAATAATAATAATAATAATAATAATAAATAATAATGATAATGATAAAATGAGTTTTGAATTTACAGATCTCACTAAGTTTATGTTCTGAATTGGAATCATCTTATATATTTAAACGAGCAACTCTTGTATATATAAATATATTCCGCGCAACTTGGAAACGGCTCTAACGATTTCCATCAGATGTTATATTGAGACAGAGTTTTGCTTATTAAGTTTATCTATACAGGTGTCATTCCTGAAAAAAACGCGATTTTAGGCGTAACAGTCACAATTACTCTAAATATCATTTTGGCCACAATTTCTATGTTAATGGGCCACTTTCAAGAAACAAGCCAGGATATTGAGCTTTCAGAAAATATAAAGAAAGTTGACTTGGCTATCTTAGTCTACGCGTAACAGTAACGATTATTCGAAATCTTATTTTGGTTATAATTTCTCTGTTAATGAGCCAATGTCAACAAACAAGCCAGCATATTAAAGCTCTGGTCAAGGAAACGGCTCCAAGATTTAGGATGAAAATTTATATTTGGTTAACATTTTGATTTTCAAGTTTATCTAAATAAGTATCTTCTCCCAGCCAAAAAAAAAAAAAAAAAAAAAAAAAAAAAAAAAAAAAAAAAAAAAAAAACCACACACACACGATTAAAAAAAGGGAAAAGAAAAGCCGAGGTACTGATTCATACACATTGTCATACGCGTGTAAGAAGACATTCTTGGGATTTTGTACGTTATACCTTTTACTGCTGTTTGTGACAACTAGTAACATACTACCTGCAATGATAAAGCAATATTGTACAAATAACGAGGAAAAGAGATACAACAGTTATGTGTAATGAGAGTAGGCCCGCAGAGTTTGGCTGACCTCTGCGACACGTAACTGCCGATTAGTTATTCTTGGAGCTAAAGAAACAAACAGATAAGGTTGTCGCTTCACCAAATAGTCAAGTAAGGTGTAATATTGGATGTCCTAGTCGTGTGGTTGCATAGGTGCAGTCATTCAAAACCTAGAACGTTTAAATAAACGTAGGGTCTCCCAGGCCCTTGGTGACCAATGGAGGGTTGAATGTAATGCAAAGTAATGTAAATAATGATAATAATTATGTTGACAATTAAAATGTCGCACTGTTGTGCATTCTGTCCTAAAAAGCAAGATGTCCCACAGGAGAGTTTTTATTTATGAACCCTCTGTAACAGCTGTGGTGCTCAGTGAAATTCTTTATTGAGCCTGAAAGACCGCTTATGTTTGCTCAGAGGTCAGCCATATGACATTGTTTTGTGTGACGTACACCTACAGACTGGATCACCGGTTTTGTATCGCTTGCGAAGATAGTCATGCTAAAGGTTTTTGTGTGCAGAGGAAAAGAAAATCGACAACTACTGGGTTTGATCAGGCGATCTTGGAAACTAGAGGCCGGCATATTACACCTGGACCACGGAGAAGACTCCCTGTCGGACTTAATCTAAAGTGAAACCTATGTGTTCTATATGTAGGTGTGATCCTCTCCAGTTAAAATAGTTGAATACTGAACAGTATTTCTCCTTGATACCGCGTGCTCTTCACACTGCCTAAACGCGTGAGAGGCTGTTCAGGACTGGAATGTGGGGCCTAAGAGAACCCTTCCTAGTTCCCAACAATCTTCTTCTTCTTCCTTCCCTCCTTTCACAGTGCGGCTTCTGAATTACTTCCCAGAGCGGTTTGTTTCACTTCCACTCAACCTTCTCAAAGAAACCTCCTCCCACCCTTGTCTGCTCTTGAACTCATTCCGCATTCACCACGATGGACCTCTCCCTCTCTGGGACATTGCGACCTTCCCCCACCACACACAGGAAGTTCATTGTCCACCAACAGTTCAGACGTTTTCAAGTACCCAACGTTTTAAAATCTCATTACCTGATAGCGTGACAGGTGCTTTGGGAGGCCTGCATTTACAAACCGTCTCACGTAGAGCAAATGCCACGCAAGGAATTTGGCAAGTGAGTGAGATGGACCGACAGCGATGAATATAGTCCTTGTGTGACAAGCAAACTCCTCTGTTTCATACCGGTCAGGTAATAATTTCTGACAACATTCGTAAATTTAAATAGTCGATCTGGTAATAATCACTACTCAGCATTAAAGCTAAAACAGGACTTAAATATATTCGTCCACAAAATAACTAACTTAATAAACAAATAAAAAGTTATACAGCGGGAATTAGAACTAACCAGCATAGGAATTATCACTTGTGTACCATAGCTAGAGTTGCACTCTACCAAAACTGCAGATCGATACTTTTGTTACAGTACAAAATAACGCAGTAAATGATATAACTACCGGTATCGGTAACATTGGTAAGTAATGGAACATGTGACAAAACGACATAACCAATTCTACAATTTTACACAAAAACACAGGCCTCTTCTGCTGACCTTAACACAGTCTACCGTCTTTACTGATATTACAACTCACAACTGCTTTCTTCTCTTAGCCTTGACTCACTCCTTTTACTGTCCTTCGCTTTTACTGCTTCTCTACACTAACTGCGACGATACAATTACTCGACGCTCGTTAAAACTTCTTCACGATGTGACGACACATGCACAGCTGTCTTGGTCTCATTGACACATAGACCGACTCATGTCTGTAACCATAAGTACTCTAACTTGTTACCTAGTCTCCTTGTATAGCGAGGATGACGTTACACATATACAAACACGCCGGCCACCGAACACTTCTCGAATACTCTGAAAAACCCTTTGTGTTGCCGCTCGAATTATTGTTAGTCATGTGTTTACTCGTGTGAGTGGTATGGGGAAGCTTCACCTTGAGCGCCTTTGCTATGCACAACGCCAGTAGGGTGCGGCTGCCCAGCCTTGACCGCCCTATGTTGTGTTACCACTGCCGTGGATCGGCGTCACAATAATACAAATTAAAAAATGAAATGATAAATTCAAACATAACGATCACCAAAAACTGTGATATAACTTTGGTCAGTGTGATCAAAACAAAAATTGTACTTTTCGGTTCAAAGTAATATTACTCGTCATCACTACCAGTGTCTTCGATCAGAACTGTAGTGTTCCTAGAGGAGCTTCAAAATGTTTTTGAATGTACTAATGTTCCGTAGGTTAAGTGACACTTTATATACCACTTCTGAATCACTAGAAGGTTTAAATGTCAATGCTTCCGATATCTAGAGGATTCTAGTAAAACATGATCACATAACGTAAACAACGCGATCGATGTGAGGAAACGCCCGATACGTATGCAACACAGCTAACGCACCAATTAACTGCTAATGCTAAAATAAAACATTTGCTTTGAAAGAATCACGAAGAGTTAAATTAAAACTCAATTTTATAAAAGGGCGGTGTCTATGAGAACAGGACCGTGGATTAATAACCTCTGCTGAATTTGAATTTGATTTGGTTTAAGGGCGCTCAACTTCTAGGTCATCAGCGCCCTTAAAAGATTCATGGCAGTAGCCAGATATAAATTTCACTCAAAAAATAAAAATACTAGCAACAAGAAAAGTTTACAAAGGTAAAAAGCAGTGGCAATAGCCAGATATGAAACAAGGTGATAAATATATCCAAAAGCAGAAACAGATAATTAAAAAAAATTAAGTCCTCAAATTGATATTGCACTCCGCTAAAAAATTAAAAACTATCAACCAACCTCTGCTGAGCATTCAAATTTAAGTTTTTAACTTCCGCCACTCAGTTCTTAACCGCTTCTTGAGATGAAGCCTTTAGGTCAACGCATACCGTTTGTTGCGAATAAAGTTAGCATAGGAATCCAGGAAGAAATAATAAAATCAAATATGTACTGCTCATCTTAATGAAAATATTCAGAATAAAGAGAAATTCTATTTTAATGTACTAACAAAGCTTTGTAGGTTTTCGATGAAACACTTCCGTACTCAGCTTTCTTAATTTTAAAACTTATTAAGGGATCAATTTGGAAGTTAGACTTTTATTATCATTATTATATTCTGCAGAGCAAGTCCTTTGCTATGGTCTGCAGTACATTGCTTGCGATTTTAATTGCCTCTCAGTGGGAAATTATTCTTTCCCTATTATATTCTTCCACATGATATGGTATGCTAAACTTAGAAACGTACCCTGTCTCCTGTGAGGTACAGTTAATTTACAAAATATAGTGTAATTTTGTAACAACAAAAATACAAAACCATATACATTATCACATAGTAGTGCCAGGCAAGGTGAAACCTGATATATTTCCCTACAAACTGTACAATCGTGTATAATTGTAGCCAAATCTAACAGGTGGCTCGCTTCATCCGGCATCGGCGTAAGGAGATATCCCTTCTTACGCTAACACAGTTGCGGAACGCTACGGCGCAATTCTAGTCAAAGAGATGGCAGTAGTGTGTTCTGCCACTCAACAAAGAGTGGCACTCACTCTCATGTCACATGAGAGGTAGTTAAACTAACGTGTGTAGTCCGTGATAATAGACAATAACAGTATTGTCACCGCGCCCGCCGCATCTAATTGCCGACAACAGCAGTGTCACGCATCGCATTATTGTCGGCACTACCGCAAAGGAGCCGAAGGAAAGAGACAGAGCATGGCCGCATTGTTGGGGCGCTTGCCGAAAGAGAGAAAAGGATAGAGACTTCGAGAACCTTCCGCTTTGTATTTGACCGCAATAACTGAACTTTCCAGAATAGTGCCTGGGAGATATAAACAGCGGTAAAGTGCGACAGGAGAGGGACGTATGTGAAGCGTTGAGTAGTCGTGCCGACGGAGAAGGGACAGTTGTTGTGTTACGAATTCGGAGCCGTGCTGTTGGTGAATCGGTAAAGACTTTCTGCTGTTGCAACGAGTGTACAAAGTTACTGTTTACGGAAATAAAAGTGTTTCTTTATCACGACTACATCTGTCTTCTTTACTTCACACCCGCCAACCAAAAGTCACAGTATAAACAACAGAAAAAGTCTTGCTTTAGTTACAGGATCTTTATTCTCCAGGGAATAAACTTACTCCTGTATATACTATCCTATCATGACCAACAAACTTTGGGAGCTGATAGATAATATTATTTTACACACTTTTTGTTAACGAAAGTGCGATGCTTCGTTTAAGCCCTAAGCGAGTCAATGTCATAGATTATTGCCTCCCACCCAGTTTAAGTATGTATGGCAAAATCAACAATGCAAACTAGTATTGCATTTATCTTAGTAAGGCACACAATCTTAATGCAAAAAACAAACACAGAACACATAAACAAAACACAAACACGTATAATAGAAGGCGTTTACTTTAAGCATGTAGTAATTTAACGAAAATCGTTTGAACCACTTTGAAAACCTGATAGGTTTCGAAACCTTTTCCATATAACAGGCAGTTCGAAATAGTTCTGACAATCTTCTGCCGCATCTTTAGAAAACATTCAATCTAAGTTCGGTATCCAACTGACTTTTAGTTTTCGATTATGACGCACCCAGATCTTCTTTCAATTGTTATTATTTTTGACGGGAGTCACAAAAAATGTAGTTCCGGTGAAATCTAGACATTGAATTTCTGGTAGTAAGCAATACTTCCCCTACATACTAGACGCATAGGAGTTAATATGAGAAATAATTGTTTGAAAGTTGTGTTTGGAAGTTTCAAATTTATGAAGCAGGCTGACCAAATGTCAATTTCTCTGGAGTCTCCAATCACTGGGGAAATACAGGTTGGTGCAATATTGCAACAGAATTCCAATGATGGATTACTGGCAATGTTTACCTGTTTGTCTTGCCTTCGCCTGGCAGGGCTTGCAGTAGAAGATATGACGTCACCACTCCAAAGCTAGATTCGCCCATGGCTAGTCATAACCAATTAGCATCTGGCAAACTACAAAGGAAAGGGTAGATAATCTCCTACGGATTGATCGCGCCTACGCTCAGGGAGGCAGTGATAGAAATCAACCAGGGTGTGGCAGTAGCAGAGGTGGCTATACAATTACACCCCTGCCTTTACATTGGTGAAAGTATGAATTAAATATGTTTATGTGAAATTTATACATTAATAATAAAGTACTTAATAGATTGAATGATATTTTATTTTTGATAAAATGCGAATAAATTACGTATCATTTGCAATTGACAAAGTCATATAGCTGTTTTTCCCTTAAAATACATTTTAAATGTAAAATAAAATGATTGACATCGCTAAGTGGTCCAATATATTTATGATAAATACGAAATAAAAACTATGGCATCATATTAATCGAAACTTACATCCAGATCAGGGATAACAGAACAGTTACGTAGCATGAGTAATTACTGATAAATCTGATTACAATCAAAATTGATATGCGACTGCTTTCCTCGAAATTATTTAACACCCTATTTCGAATAAGGAAATCAGTCGTAAAACTCTGAAGAAAGAGTTTTGGGGTACCACTTAAGTCTTTGTTCTTAAATGAACTCAAAAAGAACCCCTTTAAATTTTCATTATTGGTCCTGATATAAAATCCTCAAGCGACAGAAAGAGGAAGAATTCTGAAATTCGATAAAATTGAAGTATAATGTGACCTCGTCATCATTCTCTGGTTATTTTACGTGGATTCTCCCCATCCTTTACTACAGACTGCGATTAAACACACGACGATCGGCTTTGAATGAATGGCCAGTCCATTTCGTCTGATGATTGTAAGAATCATGTCTATTCGAATACTTATTTTAAGGTGTCTGTGCCAGGGATAGCTAAACTGGCACAGGAATTAGAAGAAGAGTGGCTTTTGTCTCAAAATAATACACGTAATAGACAGTTAAGAAACTCCTACTAGCAATATATACCAATAAGAATTATAACATAAAATCGCGTATGCCAACAGCGATAAAGTTGATTTGAAGCAAGAAAAATCAGTACTGACGAGGACAAAAAAGGCAAATTATTACATAAAAAAATATATAAAATAATTTATGATACATAAAATAAATTGTTATTTTATGTAATAATTTATGATAATCAAAGTAGTTTTAGAAAAGGGCGTAGTTGCATGAATAATAGAATTGGGGAAAGTATTAAGAGAGTATGGTCTTAAAATATAAACTAATATAGCCAAACTAATTACTTTTCAAGAAAAGTGCCCTCAGAGATCCAAAAACATAGTACTGTAACTACACAAGTTTAACCATTTGCACTGCAATATAACATATTATCATAATCAAGACTTAAATATCAAAGTAAGCAAATTCCAGAACAGTTGCGGAATATTAGCAAGAACATTAAAAGGAGAACAAGGAAAGTAACAAATTTAAAATTATACAAAACAGTGGCGATTCGAACGTTAATATATGGTTGCGAAACATGAACGTTAAAAAAAGGGATAACACTAACGCAACAGAAATGAGAAACCATAGAACTATAAAAGGATGTATATTAATGGATAAAATAAAAAACGAACAAATAAAAGAATAACTGGATATTTGTCCAATAAATAATAAAAGAAACCAATATAGAGAAAGCTGGAGAAACCATTTACAAAAGTTGGACAATACCCGTTACCCCAAAATGTCATACAATTACCAGCCATATGGGAGGAGAGATATTGGAAGACCGACGAGAAGGTGGAGCGAGACTTTAGGCCGGAACAGGAGAAGTCTCCTAATCCATGAAGTGTTGATGATGAAGATGATAATGATGATCAATTTATGTTAAATATATACAAAGAAATGTAACTATTAGGCAATAACACATTTGCAATGTTAGAAAAATGTCCTACAGGTACATTGTAACATCGTGAATCGCCTCCAGGTCACTGACATCTCTAATATTGAAGATTGCCTTCAAGATTTACTGGGAAAGATGAAAAGGTTTAACGTCCAGCAGCGGCACGGTAAGATGAAGGTTCAAGTCCCAGCTGTAAATTCTAAATTTTCTAGTAAATTATTATTATTATTATTATTATTATTATTATTATTATTATTATTATTATTATTATTATTATTATTATTATTATTATTATTATTATTATTATTATTATTATTATTATTATTATTATTATTATTATTATTATTATTATTATTATTATTATTATTATTATTATTATTATTATTATTATTATTATTATTATTATTATTATTATTATTATTATTATTATTATTATTATTATTATTATTATTATTATTATTATTATTATTATTTATATATAATATTCAAAACTGAAATGATGTTTTAAATCGAATACGGGTAACACTAAATGAATTTGACATTTGTTTTATGTACCAGAGGACCTTCCTCTAAAGAAGTAACTGAACGACAATATTTGCAAAGCAAAACGACCAAGAATGCGCCAATGTAATGTTGAAAGACTTCCAAGCACTGGCGCCAAGTGCATACAGCCAAACTCTGAAACAATTCCCAGACAATCCGACGCCGACGCTAAACACATAGCTTTCCTGTAAACTTGAAACGCACCAGAGCAAGGAAGTTAGAAGAGCTCAAACACGCGGCCTGTAGAATTTTCCTGATTATAAGTTAAGAGTAACGAAGAAACATGCTACGTTGGTATTAAATTTCGAAGGCTTTCAGATGCAAAAAAGAAGAAAACTACAATTTCTACAGAAAAAAGAAGAAAAATCACAGTGACAGGGTGAAGGAATAACAGAAAGAGAGATAGGAAGCAGAAAAGAAGAAATGAATATAAATGCAGTGAGTTGTTTAACGTGGTCCGTAGAGGGCCTGAAATGAAATTATGAAAAATAGTTGCTATGTCTGTCCTGCAAATACACAGCTTTGGGTTTGTCTATCGATACACCTGCACCATTATCTCATTTTATTTGTATTCGTTCGTACGTTCGTAGTGTTTAACGCCCGCTTTTACTACTACGGCACCGCAGGCGGTGACACTGATGATACATGGAATGAAGATGGAGCACCGGTGGAATGAGATGGCGGGGGAAACCGGAGTACCCGGAGAAAACCCGCCCTGACGCCGCTTCGTCCACCACGAATACCACATGCGAGTCCCTGGGATCGAACCCGGGCCGCCTAGGTGGTAGGCGAGCGCGCTAACCGCTCGGCCACGGCGCCGCCATTTTATTTGTATATCCAGTTGCACCTCCAATGCCATCTTCATCACTCTGACATAAGCAACTTGCTTGTTTCAACTTTTCGATCATAGTGTAACAAACTTCCACCAAATTTTTCCTTAGAAACTTAAATTCTTGATATTCGTCTTTCTCTTACTCTCATGGATTAGGTCTTAGGTCTGTTTACGTCTGTCTTTCCATTTATTCCTCGATCTACTCACTCCTTGAATTCCGTCAGGTTGATATGACATTAAACACCATCACATTATAAAATTTAATTTGTCTTTTCTCCTGGGTTCTCCTTAACATTCCACAAATATTTAGAAATTTATTAAGCGTAAAGTCAATGTCTTTTTCTTTATCATATGAAACTACTGGACCTAAATAGTTCAGCATGGAAGTTTGTTCTATTATGTTATCCTGGATTATTATTTTACCTCTGACTGGGTGTTTACTCTTAAAGGGTAAATATTCTTTGTCGTTTTTTAAGGAAACTTTAAAATTGTATTTGTCACACATTTTATTTAGGCAATGTAGTGCTTGCTGCACTTTATACTCATCTTCCTTGGCAGTCTACATTAAGTTAATCACTGAAAGACCCTCCATATTCATAGTCACATGCAATGTATAGTTTCAAGTTGCGAGCATAAACACAGTGTCATGGAATGCCATTTTTAGGAATAGAACGGAAATGTTGCGAATTTTGTTTAGTTGGTGATGAAATTTTCTGAGTGCGGAGACAGTGCCAATCATCGGATTTTCTCCTTTAATTTCACGCTTTGCACACATTTCATCAATAGCCGCCAAACTGTA
Source organism: Tenodera sinensis (assembly GCA_030765045.1). Lineage (NCBI taxonomy): Eukaryota > Metazoa > Arthropoda > Insecta > Mantodea > Mantidae > Tenodera > Tenodera sinensis. The sequence continues at coordinate 144,567,751 of CM060965.1, read as the reverse complement.
CTGTGAGGAAAATGGAATATATTCGGATAACTCCTATATTTTGCCGCATAGCTTAGCACTTATATTTCCTTTATCTTATAGAGGTTGTTGGGCTAGAGATAGAGTTATTTTGATAAGTTATATTTTGATAAATGCCTTCATATGCACCCACTTCGGTGTGATAGTTTTTTTGCTCATCGTCTAAGAATTACACAGTTTGTTATATTTTTCTGTATGGCCTTGGTTGTGAAGTCAAATGAAAGTCTGTTAGTGTATACATGCGTGTTTGCATCTCAAGACAAGACGTTACCTGCTGACTTAGGTAGGATGGTAGGGTGGTAAGGTGTTGAACATTCGTGTTTCTCATTTTTACTTTCTGTACTTTACTTTTACTTCTGTAGGGGAAGTATTGTATTCCACCCAAATATTCGATGTCAAGATCTCACCGGAAATATATAGCTCCTGAATCCAAAAATAGCATTTTTAGAAAAAGGTCCGTGTGTGTGCCTCTCAGTCTGTCTATATGTATCTCTGTCTGTCTGTCAGTTTGTCTGTCAGTCTGTGGACAGCATAACTAAAACGAAACGTAGGTTAAAAACCAAAGTTCGTATTTAAGTTTAATGTTTTTCAAGCATGCGACACAAGGATTTTGAAGAAAATAGTCCCACCCTAAACTACCCTTTACATGGAACACTTTTTCTAAATTATTGATTTTCTTAAAAATGGCTCTAACGATTTTGATTAAAATGCCATATGTTTGAGATATTTTGATGACAAATGAAATGTATATCTTAAATTTTCTGACTATAGCCCCTGTAGTCGTATTTACTCTGGACGACGTTTGCATAACTGGTAAACCGTTAGAGATGGACCAAATCATACTATACAAAAAATGTAGATCCTGCTAAAATACACAACTTATGTTGGAATAAAGTTTCTTGTAGGGTGAACCATTTCGGAGATATTCCTTGTCATGTGTGTGAGTTTCGAAAAACTTAAAACTTTCGTGAAATGGAACATCGTTGTTCATTTGTTTTGCATGCTAAGTGTGCAAAGAGAATGGAATCTCAAAGCTTTAAAAGATTTGACTAAAATAATTATAAATAAATAATAAAGTAATTTATACAAATATTAATCTTAACACGAAGAAGATATAGGAATAAATTTGTAAGAATGGTTAGTGCAAGAGTAGAGAAAGTGATGTGAGTGCGACACATCAGATTTTTAATTTAAGGTTCCGTGCTGTTAGCTGTTTTGCTTCTAGTACGTTACTTCTGGTGTGTTTGCGGGAGCAAGCTGCATTTAGATGGCACACTGGTGCCTCTGGTAATATTTCCTTTTCACTTTGATCACTGAAAACATTTCAAAACGGAAAAAAACTTCGACATAAGCTGGTATAACTCCGTCCGGAGAAACAAAAAGTTTCCTCTGTGATTAGGTTGCAAATCCCACGTGTTTTTTTGTAACGTGTATTAAATTGAAATCCGGCGGAAAAATCCTGCTATTTTCCGTTCCACTGCAGTAACTCTGCCCCTCTCAGTGAGATGAAGGGAATTCTGTGGTTAAAATACACGAGAATGGTGATTACGTAAAGCTTATGTTATAAAAGCATTAGCTTATCCGGAAATTGTTCCTCTTCTCTGCGATGAAAATAATATTGTGACTTGAATTGATCAACATTAACTAAAGAAAGAAAATATATATATCAATAACCTTAAAAATTGAGTCGAATGGTTCCGCGACGACTAGATCGTGGTTTCGATCCCCGTGACCGATCTTTCTGACCTGTGGCTTTTTTCGGGGATGCAAGGCGAATGCTGGAAGGGATAAATACATCCCCTGAATTTCTTGCCTTTCCATCGCACTTCATTAAAACATTTCATTTATCCTTCATCCCGTTGGTTCTTTCTGGGTCATAAGTTTCAGCGAAAGCGTTAGGTGCAGCTTTTTAGATCAATATAAGGCTGTCTTATAAGTTCCTTCGCTTTACTCGCAAGCTCCCTGTATTACGCCTGAAAACCCTGAACCTCTGTACACTTAAGTTATAATTGCCTAATCACCCCTACAACTTAGAGGTCAAACCAGACGCGCTGTTGGACATGTCAGTGTGTGTAACAGAAAGTTTGTCAACTGCTCTGTCACAGTTGTGCTGCGGGTAAGGTGGGTTCCCAGGAGATCTTAGTGATTGGACTGTAACGAAAAACGAACGAACTTATGAGACAACCTTATATTATTAAATTCTTGTGCACAGATGCATGCATATATTCATATTTAATAGTGCATATAAATTCGAGCTCTATGATGTCTGAACCTTGTCACATTACACCTACATGTTGTCGTTATAAGGGTTATGCTGGTAGACGACTTTAGATAATTTTTGAAAGAGTCATATTTTTGATTCACTGGAATTAAAGTCTATACTGATTTTGATCTTAAAGTGAATAGCCATATTTAATTGATGCTGAATTTACAACTTAGGAAGGTTCTCCTGTTTCTGTTTAAACAGATTACCATCAGTACCTACATCGCTATATCGTTGTGGGATTATTTTGGTGAAACCACCGTTATGGTGGTTGTTCTCCCCTCCAAGGTATCGTACTACGGCGTAAAGACATTAGGACTCTCCTCTTGGTCCGGTTTCGGGCGGCAGTCTGATTTTAATGCATACCATTTCTCCACCAACCTGCAATTGCTCGAGGGCTGCCCAGAGTGAACATTTCGTTCACGTCAACTTTGATACCTGCATGTATCTCCTGAACATATATGTAACACTGTTTTTACCAATTATGGCATAACATGGAATAAGGTAACCACTAAAGATGTATGTTAAAAGTTACTTGCTGGAAAGTGTTCAACATTTTCTTTCTGTTGTTATTAAAACATCTATGAAGTTCTAAAATAAGAACAAATTAGAAACTAAAAACTTCACTTATCTTAGTAATGTTGATATTCTTTTTCTCTTTTGCTAACCCTGGGGTTTCAAGCTATGTCCAGCTCATTCTCAAAGCCATATAAACAAAATCGTTGCCAAGCTACAATCTTTTATTTTTGTGAAAAACAATTATTCTTATTCAATTTTTTATTTACCAATCTCTGAAAACAAAAATTTATAAATACAAACTATAGATGGTAATTCAAAGTTCATGACATGGTTCCTGTTTTTTAAAATAACAATTTTTTCCCAAACCATTAAATCTATCGGATTACTTAACTGTTTTAGCAATTTAACCTCTGAATTAATTTCATGATTAAATGACCAAAAATGATCTGCCACAGCTGATTTATCAGTTTGTTTATATTTAATATTTCTAAAATGTTCTTTTATTCTGGTTTCTAGATGACGTTTAGTTTTACCAATATAAACTTTATCACAATCTGAACAGCTAAATTGATAAATGCCAGATTTTTTATAATTTGGTATTTTATCTTTTTTTGAAAAATTAAGTAAATTTTGTATATTAAATTTATTTTGAGGGACCAAATTTATTCCATATTCTTTAAAAATCCTTGTAAATTTTTTATTAGCCCATGGATGGTAAGTAAATTTTTTAAAAATACAATTATCTTTTATTTTTTTAAGGCTTGAAACTTCTTTGACAGCTTTTTGATATTTAAATTCCCCTATCCTTTTATGTATAAAATCTGTATTAAAACCATTAATTACTGCAGTGTTAATAATATGTTTATATTCTATGTCAAATTCATCTTTATTAAGGGGTATATTTATTAATCTATAAATTAAACTATTAAAAACAGCAAATTTATGTGCAAAAGGATTAAAACTTTTATATTTTATGTAATTATCAGTGTGAGTAGATTTTCTGTAAATATCAAATTTCAATTTATTTTTATGTCTTTTAATTTTTAAGTCCAAAAATGAAAGGAATCCATTATTCTCAGTTTCCAAAGTGAATTGTATAGCTGTATCTTGTAAATTTAAAAGTTTTAAAGCATCATTTATCTGTTTATTAGGGACAACAGCAAAAATGTCATCCAGATATCTATACCATATTTTAAAAATTAGAGGGAATGATTTTGTAATTTGAGTTTCAAAAAAGCTCATGAAAAGATTAGCAAGAAATGGCGAAAGTGGACTACCCATTGCCAAGCCAGAAGTTTGTTGAAAAAAATTACCATTAAAACTAAAGAAATTTTGATCTAAACAAAGATTTGTAAGTTTTACAAAATCATCTACTAAGTCATTATCTAATTCTAAAGAATTTAACCATTTTTTTAAAAAAATCAAAAGCTTTTTTCTAGGAATGCTAGGAAATAAAGAAACTACATCAAAAGAAACTAATTTATCATTCTCAGATAATATTAGGTTATTAATCTTTTTTACTAGTTCAAAAGAATTTTTAATACTTAAACTCTCAAATGTTTCAAAATTACTAAATTTTTTGGTTAACCATTTAGCTAAATTATATGTAGGTGAATTAATTGAATTTATTATGGGTCTCATTTTATTTCCTGGTTTATGTATTTTTGGAAGTGCATATAACCTGGGTAAAACAGGATTATTGACTTTTAAAATACTTATTTCTTTTTTAGGTATCATTTTTAATTCATTAAGAGTTTTATTAAAAGTTGAAATACATAATTTTAAAGGATCATTATCAATTAATAAAGATGAATTTGACATAGAATATAAACATATTATTAACACTGCAGTAATTAATGGTTTTAATACAGATTTTATACATAAAAGGATAGGGGAATTTAAATATCAAAAAGCTGTCAAAGAAGTTTCAAGCCTTAAAAAAATAAAAGATAATTGTATTTTTAAAAAATTTACTTACCATCCATGGGCTAATAAATAATTTACAAGGATTTTTAAAGAATATGGAATAAATTTGGTCCCTCAAAATAAATTTAATATACAAAATTTACTTAATTTTTCAAAAAAAGATAAAATACCAAATTATAAAAAATCTGGCATTTATCAATTTAGCTGTTCAGATTGTGATAAAGTTTATATTGGTAAAACTAAACGTCATCTAGAAACCAGAATAAAAGAACATTTTAGAAATATTAAATATAAACAAACTGATAAATCAGCTGTGGCAGATCATTTTTGGTCATTTAATCATGAAATTAATTCAGAGGTTAAATTGCTAAAACAGTTAAGTAATCCGATAGATTTAATGGTTTGGGAAAAAATTGTTATTTTAAAAAACAGGAACCATGTCATGAACTTTGAATTACCATCTATAGTTTGTATTTATAAATTTTTGTTTTCAGAGATTGGTAAATAAAAAATTGAATAAGAATAATTGTTTTTCACAGAAATAAAAGATTGTAGCTTGGCAACGATTTTGTTTATATGGCATTGAGAATGAGCTGGACATAGCTTGAAACCCCAGGGTTAGCAAAAGAGAAAAAGAATATCAACATTACTAAGATAAGTGAAGTTTTTAGTTTCTAATTTGTTCTTATTTTAGAATCTTGTTGCTTCACTGTTAATAGCTTCAATTTTTACTTAATCTATGAAGTTATTATTTGATTTTGAAAATACCAAAGTTTCTTTTATCTGTAACTCTATAACTGTATTCACTGGGTGCTATTAACAGTCTGAAATAGAACACCCTATATTGTATCTACTTTAGAACAACATTGATATTTAATTTATCACAATGTTACAGTTAATTGTTATTATTATTATTATTATTATTATTATTATTATTATTATTATTATTATTATTATTATTATTATTATTATTATTATTATTATTATTATTATTATTATTATTATTATTATTATTATTATTATTATTATTATTATTATTATTATTATTATTACTATATTATGTGTATTGCATTATTTATTTTTTTATTTTATTTGTGAAGCATGCTCGATTATCCAATTAATACTACAGGCCCAAATATAATCAGTTACATAATGTGGTTATCAGACTACAATTTTATAACTTTAAAGAGATAGGTATTTGATATTGTAATTATTAGTCCTTTAGAGTTCGTCGAACATACACAAATATTCACAACAGTTGTACAGATGGACAGATAAATAGGAGTGTGCATTGTGTAATAGAAAATTGCATTAGAGAGCAAAACAAAATGCCACAGATAAACTATCCAAGGTAATTTTAAAATTAATTATATCATTCAAAGGAATCAAGCAATAGAACGAATAGTTCAATGATATTGTCACAAATGACAAGCCCAGTTCCTTTTCTGCCACTTTATTTTTCTCCTAAAATTGAATCACAAAACGCAATTCTCTGTTTTGTTAACACAACAATTCGCCATGACCTTGCAACTCACAGCTGTTTTGTCCGATCGCAACCTTGACACATATTTTACTAATACTCTCTGTCTTACAACAGCTGCTTCCAACGATACCAACTCAGTAAAGCTGGCTTAACTCTGGATTTAAAAACATACTACATACTCTCGCTTTTATAGCGAAGTGCCGGCGAGATTACTGGAAAATACACCTTTCCTCAAAACTTTCCTAAACAAGTTTGGATTCGAAAGCTTCTCGAACAGTATAAAATAGGTCTTTGTTCCGACCAAACTACTGTTGTCCTTGTTTACCCTCCTGAAATAGAGTGAGGTAGTGGACCTCTGGGCCTTTTGGACGCGCCGCCGGCGGCCGTTGTCAGAGTGCATGATTCAAACCTGAGGAAGGGCGATAATTAGGGAGAAGAAACAAAATATATAGGAAGAGGGAAGAAACTATTGTAACAAGAAGTGAAATCAAAAGTTATTTCAGCTTCTTCTCTGAAGGATGTAATCCAATACTAAGTATGATTATTGCCATTAGTACTCCTAATATTACAAATACGGAAATTCCAGTGTTAAAGTTGTCGAAAAACTGATAGTAGATATTGAGTAAAATCTACTATTTCACAAGTAGAGACCTACAAGGTTACAACTGGTTAGAGTTAAACCCATCTGAGAGAGAGTGAGAGAGAGAGAGAGAGAAAGAGAGAGAGAGTTAGAGAGTGAAACAATATGGTTCGTTCACCAGGTAGGAACGCATGCTGAAAAGGCTGTATATAACTGACAATTATTTACAGAAAATGTTTGTCTTGTTATCAAAGATGCATTGCAACGTATGATTAACAGTTAGGCCTTGCTCTGGTTATAGCTGTAGGCATATTCCTACGCCAGGGAATATAACATATTGGAAGCAAAAACCGTGACGTAATATTTTGTAATTTCTACCTCATCTGTTTGCCTGTGAACATGTGCAGCTGCACTTGTTTCCAGTTGTGATGAACGTGCGGTTTTATTGGTAGTACAGCATCATTCTATGTAAACATGAACAACATCAATTTACTATCCACATCAAATACAACCCGTGCGTGAATTAGCCATTCCCTTGTGATGGGAAAAACGGCGGTCGCGGCATTTCCCCTTTTAGTTTGTCCACATAGGGTTGTTGTGCTGGCGCTGTAGCTACCACAAAGCAAAGTTCAAGGAACATCTCCATCAATCACAGAGAACAGTACCACATGTATGTGTGCGTTTATGTATACATCCAAGTGGATATGGCTGATATATGGCAAAAGGACATTGAACAGTGAAATAAAACACCGTTCGTGAAATTGACGTAGTATCGCACCTGATAAGAATTGCTGTAATACTGTGAAGCTGGGAGCGGCACTAAACAAAAGACTGTCGAGGCTAAGCTGCTTCACCCCCAAGTCAGACTTGCTTACACCACTCAGGCGATCAAACAGCTGACTATCAGCACTTAAGACGGCTCGGTGTCTTCAAGAAGGATGTGCTTATGTCAATGTCGGCGTGTTTGAAGGAGTTCGCGAAAGGTTTGTGTTACTTCATCCCCACTATATAAGGAGGCCAGGAAGCAAGAGAGAATTACAGTTACAGACAGGAATCGGCCAGTGTGTCAGCTGTGTGTGTGTGTGTGTGTGTGTGTGTGTGTGTGCGCGCGCGCGCTTGTAAAGAAAAGTTCACGAGCATCCAGTGATTACATCGTTATTGCTAGTGTAGAAGAGACAGAGAATATAAAAAAAGACACTGAAAGGTCTAGGCAAGGTTATGAGTTGTGACAACACGAAAAATGTAGACTGTGTTAACGACAAGAAGAAAACTGTATTGGTGGTAAAATTTTAGAAGACAATAAAGTGATTGAAAAGTAACGGGTTGATTTTGTCATTTTGTTACAATACAGTGACAAAATTATAATATAAAAAATTCCAATTCTGAAGCCAGTGTGACACATGATACAGCCCAGTTACTTTTTTGTCACTTTATTTTATTTTCTAAAACTGAAACATAAAGCATAGTTCTCTTTTATCGTTAACAGTCTACAGTTTTTCATAACCATACAACTTACAGCTGTTCTGTCCTCTCGTACCCTTGAGACATACGTTTCTGTCTTTCAGCTCTCTCTGTCGAACGAACTACTGGCTTCGACGATGACACTCACTAAAACTGCTTCACACAAGACACAACTCGGACACGACGACTTATGTCTACGACTGTCATTGACGGTACACACATTCTCCTAACGACAAATGTTCACACACACACACACACACACACACACACACACACAAACACACACATGCGCACTGCTAGTAGCTGTCTCGCCAAATACTCGTGAGTTCATCTCAAAAACAATTCCACTCTCTCGCCATCACAGTCACTTATATAGAGAAGAAGGATTTTACTCGAAATTCCCCTTTTCTCGACCACTTCTCTCAAGGAATCCGGCAGTCGAAGCTTCGCGAACGTTCTGCCACGTTCACGGACGTCTTTATTCTGAACGCTGCAGTGTCGTTGAACCACGATGAGCGGTGTGAGATAGCTTCTAGGATTGTAGGCCTTTGTTGCGCTAGAATTCCTACTCCCAAAACAGAACTCAGTCTTTGAACCCTTGAATCATACTCTATAATCTTCGCAAAACTTAAAGGCATATGAAGGCGGGGCGTACTGCGGACTCCAGCGAATCCTACGCTTGCCCCTCCTACCAGCGCTGCCGAATGTGGTGCATGCATCTCACACAACCTTATGTACAGATCCTCTGCCGGTACAAGCACTACGCTTGGCAACAGCGCTCTGCTTGAGCATTGCCCAGCCTTTAACTTTTTGCGAGCGGTATAGTTGCGTCAAGAGAGCATGAGGTGTTAATGAAATACAAATAATACAGAAATGATTAACGTTTTCTCGGCCTTGAGTGTCTGAGAAACGCGGCCGCCCTGTGGCGAGGATAACCTCGCTGCACCAATGATCGGGAATTTTGCCCTCAGAGTTCACTTATACGTCAGTAGACCTACTAATAAAAGACTACCGTATCATGTTAAACCGGATCACATCTACAAACATCGTCATGGAAAGCCAGTGCTAAACCAACCCAAGACAGACATTCCCAACCTTTAGGACTGGTGGAGCCCTTCGTGGAATGCGTTCCTATGGTGTAGCCATTGTCCTTATTGGAGAGGCAGATCCGAGTAATACAAAGTGGAGACCCTACTGATCATTTCATAATATTTAAATTTATTTATTTATTTCCTGGGACACCCATGTAGCCACTGGGAAGTGCATACGTACCGTCAGGGCTCCGTGAAGTTGGGAAACTTTGATCTAAGGAAGGCTTCAAGGTTATATGTCGCCAATTTTAAAGTAACTAAGTTTGTGAACCTGTAAGGCTGCAATGTTGAAATATCTGCAGCTATTCACGTATAGTTCTCATAATCACCTTTCATAATACATCTTAGCAGTATACAAACCGTAGCATTTTAACAATTGATGAGCAATTGGTAGAAATCTCGTAAGAATTGTGAAACTCTTTCTTTCTAAGCAATCTGAAACTTTCCTCTGCTATTAAATTTTTAAAGCATTTAAGGTATTTAATACATGGCATTTTGTTTTGATATGTGGTTATATACTAAAAGGTTATTAAGAGATTTTTACGTTATGTTCATGGCGTGTGTCGTCTATGTGTCTTAGAGAAAACGAAAGAGATGTTTAGAAAACGTTTTCTACAAACTCCTGCATATTGTATGCTAACATTAATAAATATTTATTCATTTCTTTCTCCATACTTTTACTTTATCTTGTAAGTATAGTAAGTAGAGGAAGTATTGTATTTCACCCAAAAAGTCGATGTCGAGATTTCACCGGAAATACATGCTTTGAATGAATAAAAAAGGAATTTTTAGAAAAAGGTCCGCGCGCACGCGCGTGTTTGTGTTTGTGTGTGTGTGTGTGTGTGTGTGTGTGTGTGTGTGTGTGTGTGTGTGTGTGTGTGTGTGTGCGTCTGTATGTGACCAACATAACTCGATAACGAAAATTTTGTTCTAAACCAAAGTTGGTATATATGTTTAACATATTTTAAGGTTGCGACACGACACGAAGATTTTGATTCAGATATGTTCGCATGCAGAAGAAGTACTTTGGGGCTGAATGGCACACCGGTGGCGCTGATATTATTCTGACGTCGTCAACAAACAAAATATTTTAATATTTTAATTTTGAAAGCATTGAGCATAAGAAAGGAGAATAAAACATGTAGTCAATGGAGAAGTGGAAACAACACACAGTTGACCCTTTCTGTACACGAGCTATATGATTCATACCGGTAAGGTACATACCCAGATGCGAGTCAATGCAGCGGATGTATTTTAAAGTTTAGAGACAAGTGCCTAAGCATAAAATAAACAAACTAAAAATTAAATCTAAAGAAACTAAGGATTAATAAGAAATATGAATGAAAAGTAGCTTTTAATGGTTGTTCAATTTTTTGGAAAAAAATTACAAAACATGCGAAGTTGAGGTTGCGAGTCTGTAGTAATACATCTGCTACTTAAACTGCGTTTAACTTAACTACACAGCTAAAAGATATAGAGGAGTCTCCGGTATTAATACAATAATAATACTACACATTATTGCATTATATTAACACTGTCTCATAAGTTCATTTATCATTACGTTTCAATAACGAAGAATGCCCGGAACGCTCCTCACCCGCAGCACAGCTACGACACAGTAGTTGCCAAAGTTCCTGTTTTAGGGAGAAATCCCCAGCTCGAAATCGACTAAACCTACTTATGAAATGCTAAATTTGTTAATGTGTCTTCCCCTAGGCAGCACAAATTTTCTCCCGGCATTGTGAGGTGGTTTTGTCCTTCGATAGTAAAACATAAGATGTTGGAAATGTTTATTTTTGCTTTCCATAGTTTGTAAACAGAAGTTCACGCTGTTCCATCCAACGTCAGTCCGACCTGTAGGTCGTAGGGATGGTTAGGCAACTATTATACTCGTAACTTGAGTGTATCAGGGTTTTCAGGCGCTACAGATGGAACTTGCAGGCAAAACGAACGAGCATATGCGAGCCTCATAGCCCCTGTTCTTAGCGAAGATGCACTAAGCAACTGTTATTTGCATTTGTTTTTAAACTTAACTAGGTAGTGGTATTGTATTTAAGGTACGAGCCTTAATCCTACATTGATAAATCTGCTAAGTGCCACTCCATTATCTCAGGACCTAGATTATGTATTATATGAAACTTTACACACGACTTAGATGCATATCTTATGCGTTTATTGATTTATGTTATAGAATAATATTGGCTCTTAAAGAAGGTAGAATCATTTCCTCAGTTGTACTATTTGTGGCTTACAGTTTCTCAGAAATTATTTTTAAAAATAGCCAATCATACTATTACCCCTAAAGAAAAATCACAATAGCTCTTAAATATTTTTATTATTTATTTTATCACCCCAAAATGTAATTTAGGTATCTTTAATGGTGTCTAAGGAAGTGGTTCGTTCTGATGAGGAAAACGTCATTCTCAGACAGTATTGCAGGAAAAATTACAGAAAAAGGTAATTATTTGCAATGAAAGGAACCAACTGGCTTCAGTACACATTATTACTATTCATAACATAATGTTACCAAAATGTAGAGCAAAAGTTTCCTATCAACTTTCTCCAAAGCGAGCAGGAGTTGTGAATGTTCTTTCTTTTTTCTTTTCTTTTTTTTTTATTGTGAAAGGAGTTGCAAAATTCAAAGGCGCAAGATTACATAGTAAGATCTTTGGAAATATTTTTAAAATACTCCTCTTGTGTGCAAAAAATAATTTGTATCAAAACAAAAAGAAAATTTCAATGAATTCAAACTGTTATTTTTGTCAATTTTCTCCACATAGTATTCCCTTAAGGTTTGGAAACTTAAACCTTCTGGACTTTCAACTCAAACATGATCCTGTCCTATTAAACCATGTGGGTATTGAAGCCTACATACTATGCTGAAAGAAGTTATAAAACGGTTATAGGTCTAGATGCATGGATTGTAACTCAAACAGCCTTAATCCTTTTCCCCCGTTCTTTATGTCTTCTGTGCACCTATATTACTGCTATATTCATATGGCTCTGTTTGCTGCAGTTTCTCTTAAATTCTAAAATTCTTTGTGATTCACAACTGACCGTATTTTGTTCTTTTCTAACCTCTGCTTCGTAATTCCTGAAAATGATGCCTAATCAAGATACACGGGCTTGTGTAAAAAGATTTGGGTGACCGAGGTGCCGTAATTCAGATTCTCAACCGGCTTATTTGCTTTGTTTATGGTTAGTTGGCGAGGATCCGTAGAGGATTAGAATCTGATCTACCGTATTGCATATCTCAACAGCAAGACGTCCCTAATGGGAACAGATGTTTCCCTTATATTGCCGTCTGGGTCAGCTGGGCATCGCTTACCTGATTCTCTCATAACAAAGGAATACGAGACTTCCTTGTGGGATAATTCGCTTACCGTGCTCTAGTTCAAAATGTTAGACACGTGTTTCCAAACATAGTTCTAAGTACAGTAATTTGGAAACAGCTCCTTGGGTAACCCGTGTATGCAGGTAGCTTAATCAAACAACCATAACGTAGGAGATGAACACAATGGTTTACAGTGTTATATGTGACGTTCATATAACTTTCTCTACCCACATTTTTACAAACCATCCATTCAGAAGTTTATTATTATGTCTACAGAAAAGTACCCCATGGCACAACAGCCCATTCGGGCCAAGGCGCGACTGCTGCATCCCCCACAACCGTCCTGACTGGGGTGCAGTACTGGAGGTGGGACGTGATTACTATATTTACTTTTTCTTAATCTTGAGAAATACACAGTTGCACATTTCATTAAAATAGACCCAGTACGTAGCCAGATTCATAGAATGGTCACTATGGGATGGCTTTGAAATCCTATGGTCTTTGTATAACTACAAGAAGAAATATGAACTGCTGCACACATAAGATTTTCTATAGATACAATTCTTACAATCGCTTATTCGTCTATCTTCTTAATGTTTATCGAGATAAACATTTCTAGGAATTATATTGTTGCTTTTTTTGTAGAGGCAAGGGAAATATGGTAATCCAGTGGACTTTTAGAGATAATCAATTCTTTTAAAGCCGGTCACTATGTGAGGGCTGTTAAATTCTATTCCACTCGCATGGCCAACGGATAAAAAGATGAATAACAATTTCCAATTTTAGAAAGGTGTTGGAAAATTGAGACAAATGACACGAATCATCTCCCAAATGGCTCACTCTACAAGTGACGCAGAAATTGTGACTTAAGAAGTTCTAAATTTTTGTTCTATATCTCACGGTTTACGAGTAATACAAAATTCATCCAGAAATCCTACTGAGGACGTTACCAGAAAATTGAAGATAATAAAAATATCTTAAACATGTCATATCTATTTTAATCAAAATTGTTAGCACCCTCTTTTATAAAATTAACATTTTCTAAAAACGTTCCATGGAATAGATACTCGGATGGGGGAATTTTCTTGAAAAACTTCGCATTGCATCCTGTGAGAATGCAGAACTTCAACGCCAATTCTTCCGACATCGTTTCGGACACACACACACACACACACACACACACACACACACACACACACACACACACACACACACACACACACACACACACACACACACACACACACACACACACACACACACACACACACACACTCGCAGACGTATTTCCGGCATAATTCGAATATATCGTTTTTCGAATTATTGGGTGGAATGCAATAATTTCTCTACTTATTATATATAGGGCAGAAACCAAAGTAAAAAATAAACAATACGGCTTTCCATTTTTGAAAAGTGTAAGTATTTGAAGACTCAAAGCAATAACAAGAACATTTTGGGAAATATTTTAGTTCACAAAGAAGTTTGTCTGCACTTTAAGGATAACTACATTCTTTGTTTAGTAAGTCTTTGTCAATCTCTTACGCTTAGCAATTATGTGAACGTTATGAAGAAGATTTCAGAAACTATTTCCAATAAATTGAAGATATACATTTCCCTTGGTAATGAAAGGTGTTAACTATTTGAGATTGTGTACAAAATGGTTAGAGTAGAGTTATTTTTGTGAAAATTAAAACGTTGAGAAACTGCCTATCTAAGGAACAGTTTGGAATGTGGGCGTATCTTGAAGTTCTTCGTGGTGCATTCCTTGGAAATGCGAAGTTTTATATTTAATCGGCTTTTCGTTTTTGAGATATGCTGTTCATACATTAATAGATTCATACCACAAATGCGTCCTTTTGATTCAGAGTTTCAGCAATTACATATCGCCAGCATGAAAATTTCCTGCTGCACGTCATCGAACCCCTGTGTTGGTCGGTCCAGTTCTCGTGGTCGGCATCCCGCTTCGCTGAAATGTTACTCGTAGCTCAGAGTGCAATGGCGGGAAGAGGAAAAAAGGTTGGGGCAAGGTGTATTGAAATATTGCACGGGAATTTCAGGTTCTCCTCAGTGCTATGTTTCCTGCAAGTTTGTGACCTTGGATTATCGTCTTCCCTGATCTTCCTACAACGTCTCGAAGTTCTCTTCAACGCGTCACTTTATACACTACTCTTTCACACTTATGTTGATTCACTCAGTCACTACAATTATTCCACTCACTATTTACTGGATCCTACTACTATGCCTCACGTCTAAAATTGGGCATCACATTCCTATAGTCACGAGCCGCACTACTCTAGGCAACGGAAACTGTTGGAATGTCCTCCAATCCCTCCAAGCCCTTAAATAATCGAAAACTGATAGCATTCTGTTTTTCTCACAAGGGGTCCAAATTTCTTTACTCTCCTATTGGACGCTGTGTTGTCTGCTAACTTGTTACTGTCCTTAGTTTAAAGGGTTGAGCTTATCGAATTTTGCAATGTTCGTTGGGAAACGAATTTCTCACCACTTGTTTCTGATGTCTATTTCACAAAAATGTTGCATAAAGCAAGTCACAGCTACGGTATTGTTTATTTATCAATAATTACATAAATTAGAGCACTGATAAAATATTTCAGAGACTTTCGAATGGTGCTGTTTTTAATTTCCTGGGGCCAAAACTGCAGAAAAAGATTAGTTGGGGTATAGATGATTGGCGACAATGCAGTAATCAACATGATTCAACCCCTTCTTTTAGTGTTTCTGAAAATACTGCTACAGAGCGTTGAAAAGTGGATTTCCGGTGAAGTTTTGGTACGGAATTTTAGGATAGAAGGCAATACTTCCTATACCTCTATATTATCCAGTAGGTAGATGAAGTATAGTTTTAGTCGAAGTATTGTATTCTATCCAAACTCTTTATCGAGGTACATTATAGAAGCATATGTATTGCATGCTTTGAGTGCTCAGCAATTTGTGGAAAGCGAGTCACTCGTAGAAATGTTGCCCATGTCAATACCAAAACTGCAGAAAAAGATTAGGTGGGGTATAGATGATTGGCGACAATGCAGTAATCAACATGATTCAACCCATTCTTTTAGTGTTTCTGTAAATACTGCTACAGAGCGTTGAAAAGTGGATTTCCGGTGAAGTTTTGGTACGGAATTTTAGGATAGAAGGCAATACTTCCTATACCTCTATATTATCCAGTAGGTAGTCGAAGTATAGTTTTAGTCGAAGTATTGTATTCTATCCAAACTCTTCATCGAGGTACATTATAGAAGCATATGTATTGCATGTTTTGAGTGCTCAGCAATTTGTGGAAAGCGAGTCACTCGTAGAAATGTTGCCCATGTCAATACCAAAACTGCAGAAAAAGATTAGGTGGGGTATAGATGATTGGCGACAATGCAGTAATGAACATGATTCAACCCCTTCTTTTAGTGTTTCTGGAAATATTGCCACAGATCGTTGAAAAGTGGATTTCTGGTGAAGTTTTGGTGCAGAATTTTAGGATAGAAGGCAATACTTCCTATACTTCTATATTACCCAGTAGGTAGTCGAAGTATTGTATTCTATCCAATCTCTTTATCGAGGTACGTTATAGAAGCATATGTATTGTATGTTTTGAGCGCCCAGAAATTTGTGGAAAGCGAGACACTCGTAGAAATGTTGCTCATGCAATAACATTTATCTTACTACTTATTGAAGTAGGTGTTACTCCATATTAAATTAATTGCGATTTTTGTTTTACTACGGGCTTAAGAAATGACGAGTCCACTATTAAAATATTGAAATACTAGTTCAAAACGCAATTAATTTTTTAAAAAATGTGTTTAACCTTCGTTTTGAAACAGTATTGCTGAATTAAAAGCACCATCCATTAATAGAAAAACGCACAATTCTTGATTCAATGACCCACCATAGAAGCAAAGGTCCTAGAATATGACATTTGTAATGCTGTCGTTTTAATTGGCGTCATATAACAAGGTAATTTGCGTGTTGCTGTGTGCTATTTTATAGATAGCAATTAGCACGTTGGAATGGAACAATTATTGCAAGCCTGACCTTGAGCCCAAAAATAATTTCCGTATATAAAAACATTGCATAATGTAGCATGCAAGATTTACAAGTTTGTCAGAGAATAGACGTTATTAGCGAGTTCCGTTTTGAGGAAGTGGCAACTATTAGGGAAGGCAACTAAGGGTCAGATATCTGTCAGGGTAAGATATGTTTAGAAGTCAGTACATTCGGAAACCCAGGTGGATAAAGTTCTGAAAATAAAAATGACGTTTCAGGTGCCAATGAGGGACTTAAGATTTGACGACATTAAGTAGAATCTTTGGTTGAAAGTCGAGTGTGGGCAGAACTTATGTTGATAAAAGAGCACGCATTTCTAAGATTCGTGAAGTGTGTTTTCGTGTCATACAAACGCAAGAAAAATGATTAGCGTTATGTTAGCTTGCACTTTTCATTATTAGTAAGAAAACCTCTTTTAAACCGTAAAGTAATAATATGCCAAAGCTTAGAAGATTAGCACTTCCATAATTACAGATACCCGTTACAGATTCAAAATCATTAACTTTACGTCCTCAATCTGTTGGCAACTGGCTCCAAAAGGCTCATGTATTTGCCTGATTAAATTTATGAGGAAACTTAATTGGTGTTTTTTATCCCCACCCTCACCCACGCATGCCAAAAAAGGTTCCCCTGGTTCACAAATGTAGCAACTGGCAGCAGATTTACTGAAGAGCGTGATATTGGAGAAGACATAAAAGTGTCACATACAGGAAGATTACGCCTGATGTGCTCTACTTGCATAATGAAGTGAGCTAGAATATATTCAGATTAGTCAGGAGTAAAAGTTTGAATAGATTTTTCATTCAAGGGATACAACTTTATAAGTAGATTCTATACGAAACTTGACTATACGTATTCACATATTTCTACATTAAAACTTCTAAACTCAATGAAGCATTTTAATACTCGTATAAGAAATAAATACTAATTAAATAACTACACAATACGCGAATTATATTTTAACATTCTTAAATTATTAATCAATTCTAAATTCATCAAATCATCCATACTACATATTGTTATAATTATATTTTAAGAAGTAGCTTAGCAGTTCTAGACTATTGACATTCTTTTGTCACTCCAAACTGCACTGTCGGTGTTTGGAAATTTGGTGCATATCTGTGGAAGCAACGCACTTGTTCCACCCTTTCACATGCATAATAATGTGTCAGAAGCTTTGCTATAGAACACGCCAAGTTGCTCCACGTTTTAGCTTAGTCTCTTACAAAGCAAGCAACATTTTAAACCCATCTTGGATTGCAAAATGGTCAGTACAAGGTGCAAAATGCGTATACGAAAAACCTCGCTGCAAACGTTCACTCACTTTTCCCTTACGCTTGTCTCTCTCACTTTACCGTCTCCCCCTTCTTCACCGTCAGTGCTCTCTCTTTCTCATTGCGTAAGGTTTACGTGCGGTGGGAACTGTTAAACTGGTTAGTTTAATTTTTAGTACCAAATCTGGTCTTGTTTTAATGATCTGGATAACACTACTGTAAACCTCATATTTTGTTAAAGCATACCTCTCTATCGCTCCGTGTGATTTTTGGTTGTTTTCTGTTATAGAGCCTTTCTGCAGATGATTTTATTTTACTATTGTACCACACGTGAGGCATTTGGTCTATCGTCACGACTGTCAAAAAAGATTCTCTCACTGACTTGCACCATAGGGGCGTAGGTACAATCGTGAAAGTGGGGGGGGGGGGGGGGGAGGAATTGAAGAGAAGAGACCACTAAAAATTTCAAGAACTATAACATTTATGGATCAATAAATTATACATTTGTTAACAGGAATGATTAATCGGTATAGCAAACCTTTAAACAGAAATGGAAACCGAAACATACAATAGAAATACAGGTAAAAACAAACCAATTTACATATCCCCATTCAACTCTCCCTCAAAGCGAGGAGTTGGGCAGTCTTCAAGCCTATCTGAAAATGCCTAAATGATTCGCGTGGATATCCTACGGGTTACAAGAATTACTTGTTACAAGATTACATTTAATTCGTCCGCATTATAAGCACCTCCCAGGCAAGTAACGGTCTGAAAACCAATCTGTAATTCACGGTCTGAGTCTTAGTTAAAACCAAGCAACTTACCCTGCACGCCGAGAAAGGAGCACTCCGACTGACTGTCCCTACAACCGCGAGACCGAGAGGAAACCCAAAGAAAAAACACTAGCGCATCCCAGCGGGGAAAACAAGAGTCGCGAAACAAAAGGTGCCATAATGAAACAAAACAAGTGCGATCAGCACAGACTTAAATGGACTTTAGGCATTCTTTGCTTTCTTGTTCATTTGAGTGCGTTGCGGCATTTTTATTGCACGTATCTTTTTCACCGATAAGCAATTCATCTAACAACACAGGCTTCTTTGATACTTAGCTTTGCAGCATCCGAGTTGAGCCGAACTTAACCGAGTCATCACGAAGGACGGTTCAAGAATCTTCTGCACCTTGGAGTTGCACCTGGTGCGATTTTAAGCTTTGAGAGGCCCAGCACTACAAAAAGAGCAGAAGACATAGTCTAATTGTGAGTTTTTTAAATAAATAGAAATACTGATATTACTAAGCTTTCATTTAAATAGTAAAAAACGAACACCTATTTTAATCTTTTCCAATAGGAATATGTAAAAGTGTGAATATCTGGCATAATACTCGTAAATATCTTATCAGTGTTTGACGTTATACGGCGTACATGGTCTGCATGGTTTTACAGAAACCAGCTATTATAAGAGGAATGTAGAGTGAGATCACTATATTGTACCAACTACTATGCATGTCAATGGGTAACGTCCAATTTCTAAAACAGCCACAAGTAATCTGTAGTTCGTATTGGAACTAGATTTGCTTTTGTGGCAGTGATATTGGAACATTACCTGCAGCACACACAGAAACCATGCACACTAAACAGTTGCAGTGACATTTGAAACTGCAATACGATGAAAATGCCCTAGGCATCTGTCTGCAACACAATATCTAGCGCACATAGCCAATCATACCCTAAAGTAAACTGAGCACATGGGAATCGAATTGCGTCTGCTACTCCACTGACGAGGTTTCCCTGGTAATCAGAAAACATTTTCAATTATATCGTATCTAGGAAAATCTACAGCTTTTCCAAAAACAAATGTAAATTCTCATTTTGTATATTACTAGGGGAAGCGTATACACTGTGAACGGAATGGGTCACTCAATTATACCTGTATTCCATGCAGAAGTGAATGTTTTACTCAGAAGTGATATTAGCATACATTACCGAACTGCTCTTGAATTGTAAAGTAAACGACATATACTTAGGAGAATAAAAATATGAAGGGGGTTCAGTACTGAAGCCGCGCTTGTTGTACCTATGCCCCCAAGGGAACACCCCCTGGAGGAAGAATGGGGTGATGGGAGACAGCAGGCAGTTGGAGCCGCACTAACGGCATAGGTATTGACAGAGGTTTCCCAAGTTATGACAACACCTCGAAGTCTTAAGTCTTACTGGACCAGCTCATTGGGATCTTAACGTATGGTCCCACACGCACAGATGTCGCCCCCAACTGGATCCCAGGGACAAGGGACGGAAAGGGTTCCTATGCGGATATCATTCCTGCCAAGCTGCATCCAACGCCTTGTCTGACACTTGAGCTACATTTTGCATTGAGATGGTGGTGGAATTCACTTGTAACATAAAACTGCCTGTAGATGATACAGCGATAGGTGATGATTAGAGCCCGGATTTTTATGTAATATCAAGGTGCGAAATATGTACATATTTATGTAACAAAAAACATCAAAATATGTAATGAAATATGTAATATCAACAAAATATGTAAAATTATGTAATACTCTAAATCCTAACATTACAACCTCAAATCTAAATGCAGACTGCAAATTACCCAGAATTTTGTAATTTGATGGGTCTGTAAGTACATAAATTAATTACAATGAGTTAAAATGTACTAAATATAGAATTAATTATAGGGAAAATGTCTTGTTGTATGCAGAATTTACCTAAAATTTATTTTCAAGTAGGTAATCACGAAATAAAATGTGTTTTGGATTATGTTTATTAAACTTACTCATTTCACATAATTATTTTACTTAAATAATGTTGAAGCAATGTTGAAATACTGAACCAATTTATCAATGAGTGAAACAATGAATTCAAAATAATTAAATTTTATAATGAAGATGCATTTTCAGCTTTATATCTCTTGACATACAATGAACAACCAGGCATTTTTGAATCTTTTGCTTCTTTCAACGTACAGTGAATAATCATATATTTCTCCATATTTTCAGGGGTCATTGTCACCTACCAGATAAAATGTTCTTTTTAAGCAGAGAAGCTTCTCCCCAAGTAATAAAAGGAGCATATTTTAGTATAGAAAGCTGATTTGCAGAGAAATGTTTGGATAAATCGACATTGTCACCATTTAGCAGTTTAGACATGGACAGGAGCGTAGAGTACCCTGGATGCCTGCTTAGCACAGCTTTGAATTTTTCACCTACCTTCCTTTCTGCAACTACACTAAGCTTCTGTGATGCACGTTCCATTAAAACCATATATTCTGAAGAAGGGAACCTGATGTTTTGATGGTGCTAGGCAACCAGCAGAAGTTACTTTTGATGTAAGCACAGGAGCTTGCCACTTTCGGGTCTTTAAATATGTCCTGAGATTCATGTATGGAAACAGCTACTTCTGAAGAGAACATGTTCACCACTGACTGGACTCCTTCAAAATGTTTACAATAAAAGTTCACAGCTTCTAACCACGTACCCCATTTTGTAAGTACTGGCTCAGGAGGCAAAGGGACATGTTGGAGATGATTTTTATAGCACTGAATCCTGTGCGCTGCTTTCACGAGGACCTTTTTTGTTGATGATATCAATTTATTCACACAGGGAAAATTACTTCTTGCTACTTCAGCAACACGTTGCAATGCATGGGCCAAGCAAGTACATTCGGGTAGAAAACCTTAAGGGCAGTAGCAGCTTTAATCATTTAAGCATCTGAACCTTTTCCTCACCACACCCTCTGGCCACAGAATCTTCATCGCATCATTTACGGGTCTTGCAATTGTAGAATGATTTGTTTGTTCCAACACCTTGCAGCAGATTAGAAGGACTTTCGGAATCTAGTTTCCCTACTGCTAAATTTGCTATGTACCGAACCATGTCATCTGTAGTTTCATCGGCGGCAAACCAAATACAGGAGTCTCCAATTTCATTCCGTATATGAGCAACTGCTTCTCCATAACACACATGAAAATACTTTTTCCTCATATTATATTTGTCTGGAATAACTTTCTCGCAATATTTTTTTTAGAAAGGAGCGAAATTGAGGAATTTGAAGTTAATGCCACTAAATATTAGCTGCAACCATTGCACTGCACAGGTCTTTAAAAGTTCCTGTTGCATTTGTGTCAACAGAACTTGCTTTCTAGAAGACTAGGTGTTTGTTACTTATGCGAAGGACACTTTTGATATGTTGTTCCAATTGAGATTTCATGGAACAGCGAATTCTTTTACCTAATGCTTGACAGACTATTACTTTTCCGTTTGTTGTAAAGGCGCTATCTAATTTCACCCGTGAATTCAACTTGTAGGATAGCGAGGACGCAACTGGTGCCATTTTACTAAGACTTGCAAGAAACTAACTGCAGTATTATCGCCTCGCTATATTGATGGTTGTCCCGTGGCTCACTTTGTTTCCTCGCAGCTATTATATTACAAGATGCTGACTACTGCGACAATGGTAACAATGGTAACAATCAATTTCTCCAGTCCTTGTAAATGCCCAAAGCGCTTCGAGAAACGTGACACTGGAGGTCAACATTGTCGAGCGGCACCTGCTTTGATATAAACGGACAACAATCAGAACGAGGCGAGGCGGTTATTAGCGCATTCTTAATTTAACTTGCATCCTATTTCGCAGATTGATTTTTGTTGCTTTCAGTAAAACTTGTAAAAACAGTGGTTTATAATGTGACTACAATATTTCTTTTTAAAAAATAACAAAATTGTAATGAAACCCAGAAAATATGTACGTTTTATGTAACATCCTTAAAATATGTAGAAACGTGCAAAATATGTGAAAATATGTAATATAAAACTTTGTAAAGGAGTCCCAAATGACGTAATTCGCCAACACTTTTACTTCTCATTGAAATATTATGCAGGATTTAAAATATGTAATTACATAAAAATCTTGTGTTCGCTTGTCACAATATCTGTAAATTATGCTCTAGGTATGCATGTGTAGAATAAATAAATGTTAAAAATATGGCATATTAGTCCTTGTTTAAGTAATTAGGTGCCAGGGTTATTATACCGATTTATATTTCTATTTTTTTATGTCACAGTATCTGCCTTCTCACAGTATTTCCTTCATAGAAGTTTCGCGGTTGTACCGAGTGTCAAGATTAGACTTCAAACTTTTATACAGCTATCGCGAAATGAGGCGGTCGTAAGTTACCCGCCACACGGACAGAGAGCGACGTAATTAGCCCATACAGTGACGACACAAAGCACACTACCTAAAGTGCACAGTGTCTCTCGAATATGTTCACAGTTCCACACAGTAAAATGCCTACAGCACGAAAATCGAAATATTCACGCATTGTTGAAATTGTACAAGAATTTGAGGGTGAATATTTTACTGCAAATGGTGACAGCATTGAATGTAAGTTATGCGACAAAGTTATCTGCAACGTTCGTGAGTCGACTCTACCTCTGTGTGATCGTGTGACAGACTGACCCCGTCCCACTTTCTATAGCCCAAACTCCTCAATTTTTCGTTCTGTCTATCAAAGTTCGTTCCCTAGTCACGACCTTACTGTTTTGATCAACCATGAAGCGAATGTAGCTCTAAGGGGAACGACGTAACGTAGTACACATGAGATGGAGAAGTTGCCTATCCAACACGGCGTTCAATCCGCGGAGTATTGCACTGTTCTGTTATTTGGGGGAAAAACGGTGTTTTAGCTTTGAATGCTAATTCCAAATATGTTATCAGTTTTCCTCTATCACTCCATATTTGTTTTAAAAAGTGAACAACATTTTCATATTAACCATTCCCTCTACAAGATAATTGTGATGCTTAAGCACGTCGTGTATATTAGAATCGTAAATTGTGCAAGAATTCATAACAATTGATGTTAGTTTACAGCAGAAAATCTTTTCGCATGAGAAGTAGTTAACTTTTTGGGCACTAAGAGTAGTCTGCTATCATTTTAACTGTCCAACCATCACTGCATCTTCTTGCAGTACCTTTGAAGTCCTGATGCTTCAGCCTATGCCATGCTGCAAAATCCAGGATAACAAAATGGAAAACAGTCGATGTGAGCACCTAGCATGTGTAATTTAAAATTCATATTACATCCTAGTTTTATAATATTTTTCAATATGGTGCAAACAATGATTTCGTAATATTGACTCCTTCTGTTTCCTAGAATATTATTACACCTTTGTGGCTATGCCAGGCTTGATTTTCTGTTTGACCCATTGTATCCTCAAAATTGGTTTCACACATTAATTTCCTGGTCTTTGGTTCAGTAAAACAGCACTTTCAGCATATTTAGGGCCATTATGTGATAAAACATAACATATGTACTCAAATCTCACTACTCTTATCTAGGGCACATTCAAACTTACTCATGGCATCTAATTTTAGTTGGATTTTCTCGAAAACCCGGAGTAATAGAAAAAATAGATGAAGCTGTTCAACTCAGCGGAAAAATATCTGTTTGGGAACATGCACTCATCCAAAAACATAACTTTTAATGTAGAGCAGTTTTACAACATATAAACCAAATAACGAGTCTTGCAATGCCACACACAAAATCGTAAAATAAAACAAAGGAGAAAGTACGTTAACCCTTCTCGCATAACTCTATCGACTTTCATTCACTTATTCCAAACAGATAATTCCTTTATTTACATTAATAGAAGGGAATATCAAACAGCCTTTTTTCCAAATTCTTGTTGTCTTACGCTAATAACTAGCATCCTGCGTACTACCATTAACCGAAATAGACTAAGCAAGACACAAAGTGAAAGAGACAGATACGAAACACGCTACAGACCGCCAAATGTTGTTATGACATGAAAGGCTCTCACACTCAGTTCGAACGCTACCAACTTCTCCAGCAAGCTATACATACGCTTTTGCCGAAGTACTAGTCGGATCGAGTATGAGGCTTAGCCGATAAACAAGTGATGCCACAGTTTGTCGTGACACACTTTGAAATGAGCAACAGTATATCGCTTTATTTTCGGTTTTCCGATAGCAATGTTCCTCAGTTTGTAAATGGTGAGGCCCCAGTCATGTATTACTGTGTGATGTTTTGGTGAAACTTTCTAACATCATTGTATATTCTCTCTTCCAATGTTCAGGTACATCTGTCGCTCTAACTAATTACAGTAGTTTTCATTTCAAATTAGCAGAAACTTTAGCTTCGCTGCGTTATATTAACTGCGGATGTTCTGTCGCTCTCACTCGTCCAACCTCTCTGTCACTCTTCCACTGCTCCTTCTTTCTCTCTCACTGTTTCGTGCAATGTTTCGGATGGCGATATTTTTCTGAGATGTATAAATACACGTTTAGGTGCAATCCGTGCTGACGAAAGTTACTAAAAGTAGAACCACAGTGAGTTAGTGACGTGGTAATGTGTGATGTTCACGTTCGGGAGGTACCGGGTTCAACTGATGTCCTAAACTGCCTTGTGTTTTTCGTGGATTACCTGTTGGGCAGGCAAACACTGGGATGGTTCTTTCCGGCCATGATTTTCTTTACCTTATTCCCATTATTTCCATCTTATGTTTCAGGTATTCTATCATGTTTTGCGGCGTGAGGCAGTGCTGATGCAGATGCCTCTGTGTGGGTTATTGTGGTTTAAAAAAATACCTCTGTCTCAGGAGAAGACAACTTCGGGCCGTGTGACGTATTTAAACAAAGAGCCAGCTTGTACGTTCGTGTGACGTCAGGCGAGAGCGGTGTGTTACTATGCTGCCTAGATCTAACATGCAGTCTTCGGTTACAAATGTGCCGTTCATTGCGCCCTAACATTGACAAACTAGTTAAAGAAAAGTGAAACGGCATATGGAAAATGTCCATAATTGTTCTGTATAGCCCTCCTCTAGCTCAGGAAAAATAGTTATAATATCTGATCTATTTACGTTACCTATATGACTGTTCACATAAACTAGAATTTATATATATATATATATATATATATATATAATGGCATAAAGCCGAAATGTAATTATTTATAATATGTGTCTATTCCGTAATTGAAACAGCATTAAAATTACGATGTACCGTATGCCATTTCCTCTTTCCCGCCATGACGTCACACGTTCATCTGGCCATCGATGGGAGCATCTGAGCTCAGTGAACTGACATCACAGCAGCGACACCTGTCTTCCCCTGCTCTATCTGAGCGTTAGCCGTCATTTTCTACTCAACTTTGAATAAAGCATGCAGTACGTGGTGAGTGAGTGAGTGAGTGAGTGAGTGAGTGAGTGAGTGAGCGTGGGTGTGTGTCGGAGTTTTCGGTGGAATGCAATAGTTCCTCTACGCAATTAAATTAAGTAGTAGAGGAAATAAGTATACGCTCAGTGTTTGCTCAAGTGGTCGTGCGTGTCTTTCCGTATGTGGGAAGCACGGTCTTTGTAGATGCGTACCCCCAGCATGGTATCAACCACGAACAACTGGGAGCAAGGCTGGGCTCTTTGACAATCACGGACCTTCATCCGTGTCTGTGAGGCATGTCCTTTGGATTCTAACTAACCCACACTTTAGCAGAAGGTGGTGAACCATAACGGTCAGTACATCGTTTACCGCGCTCTTTCCTCTTCAATTCTGTGTAAAGCAGCAGCTCAAGTTTGTGTGCTCTATACTTGAAGGGAGCATTCATTCGGCAAGTGCATTTACAAGGAGACTGGAAAACACACTCGGTCTACAGCACAAAAAGAGCTGAAATGCATATGTGCAGTTACATACAAAACCTTGAATAGGCTGGCCCTGTAGTTGAGTTAGTAGAACACTTGTGTGCTGCACAAGGGTTCCGGGTTCGATTCCCGGCTTGAAGGGGTGGGAACTAGAATTATTCTCTATCGTCCCTGGAGTCTAGAAGTATGAGTGTCTGTGTGAGTGTGAATTTGTGTAAAAATTAATCCAAAGTAATCAAAACTTAATGTTCAAAACGACCGCTAAGTAAGTAACCGCCATTTCTGTTAAACAATTGTTCCAAGAGAATAAAAGCCTTGAATAAATTTGTGAATTTATTTAAATACAAACACACATATATACACTTATTATACATATGAATATACCTTGATGTGTAGTTATAAAACCAAAGAATGTTTTACAGTTTATCTAATAGTAGTTGAGATACCCTGCATGAGCCCTGGTTTAATGCTTTGTCCCTACTTAGGTTGCCCTTGCCCAATAGCCTTATGTTTCTTTAGATACAATTAAAAATAATAATACGTTTTAATAGTGAGTTAAACCCTTCGGATGCTATAAAGAATAAGAATAAACAACTTAAGGAACACGGGGAAACAACTATGCAAACGCACTATTAAACACAAATACTACAAGAAGAAAAGCGAGTAGAGAAAGTGAATGTAGTACGCCGCATTTTTATTTCAATCGTATAGTAAATTCTATGAACTTTGTAGAAGAAGGAAGTGAGATTGTGTTTCATAAACCAAAGTGAATAGAGGAAACAGTGAGAATATAATAAGTTGAATTTCTATTTCAAACTAATAAAAAATTGTGTCAATTATTATACATTGGAAAACCCGCCATGAAAAAATACTTAGATGTGCCAGCCAATAAAAGATAAGCTAGTAGAAAAACCCGTGTGCATGTAATGTAATATGTTGCATAGTAAAATTTCTCCATGACAAAATACATATATGTGCCGAATTTGGCGGTGATCGATCAAGCGGTTTAGGAGGGCATTTGTATTATGTGCATCCAGCATTTATTTTGAGTATTTCATTCATAGACAAGTTAATTTATCATGTACTATTTACTACCCGGTCATTCTATTCTTTTGTACCATTTATCACTAGGCCACTCTCTTGTTTAGTCAGTGTCGCTCGCCAGCTATATTTCTATAAACCACTGAAAAACAATTTATTGCACATTGCAATCCATTAACAATCAAAATTAAAAATTGGGGACAAATCAAAACGGCTTATGATGCATCAAATCATGGAATTCAAACAATAATTCAAAATTGTACACCAAGTAATATAATGACACATAAAACGAGTGTATAGAATCGTTCAATGATTTTTGTAATGAAATGCTGCCAGAAACTTCAATTGAATACATGCAATACCCGGATTTCCTTTTCATAAGTTGGGAGTTAAATTTTATATTATTTTTTTATAAAATTTAACAATTTCTAGTCAAATATTTGCCATGTAGTGTTTAAACCACACTTTATTTATGAAATAGTCGAAATAAACGTTATGGTAGATTACCGGTTAGGGCACTCATTGTATATTACTTTTGATAAGTTTAGATTCTGTGGTCGTAAATAATAATCCCAAGGGCATCTCCCCTGCACAGAGGACACCCTCATGACCCTACTGCTGCGTCCTACAGCCGCAGCCAGGACCATAGAAGTGTACAGAATGGGCCGGCGTAGGTCAGCGCGCCGACTCTCCCTACCTGATATTTTAGGCATGCTACCTTTCCATCAGGATAACTATGAGGATGACATTACGGGGCTGGTTGCATCCCGGACCAATCACCCGGTGGGGAAAATCCCCACGCCGGAACCGGGCATCGAATCCAGGTCCCCCACGCCTGAGTAAACAAGCCGAAAAACGGTAATGATATACAAATTTACTGCAATTCCGTCTTAAGATGTTTTTTAGATCCTGGGTTCTTCACCTCAAACCTTGTTGTTCAGCATCCCTATGACCTATTTAATTTTCGCACGGGTTTAATGAAGCAGCTGAAACAGATCGTTTTCTGGCAAAATGCAAGACCTCACTTCTGTATTGTACAGAGACTGTAAACTACTATTATATATTGGCCTAAATTTAATGACTGCGTACATTGCAGGAGCAGATAAGCACGACTTGAATCCTGTTTATCGCCGCAACTTGAACAGTCATGGAAAAAATGATTGAGCGCATTGGAGAGCAGAATATTTCTGTCCCACGTGTGCTGCAGCGTGGTTTACACAAGTCGATTTTTCTAATGTGCAGTTGAGTTTTTTATTTTAGTATGTTCCATATGTTATCATCTGTTGGACACACAAATAGGCAGTTTGCTACTCCGCCCCTCTCTTTATCAGGAACAAACAAAAAGGCGACAGGTGATGTAACATAAGCCTTTGCGAGTAGGTGTACAAATGCGAATGATGATTCAAGGCACAGCCTGTTCGTGTGTCGACAGACCAAAACAATGGAACAGAGGCTATCCATAAATTTAGTTGCATGTTGGAAGTGTCGACTTCTGTAAACCGCAGTGCAACAGGACATGGAACCTAGAAATATTTTGCTCTCTTAAGGGTACACCGAAGTGAAAAAGGTGATTTTCTGAAGTGTTGAAGTTAGAGGCTTAATATTTTGCACAGCCATTTCCAGCAACTAAAAAATGTGTGTACCAAATTTCATTCCAATATCTAATCACATTATTGAAACATTAATTAATTGACACCAATTTTATTGGGTAGAGTCAAAATCTATCTCCTCCAACAGATGTTGAACAAAGTTTATTTTTTTTAAAATAGTACCTCTTACTACCTTTGTAACAAATTAAAGGCTGTAAATTTGTATATAATGAATAGTTATCTTAAAAAAAAACTTCTAATACTGCAAAGTCCATAAATGTCATAAAGAACGCATCAGTATATTAATAATCTTTTTAAAAATGTTATAACCAATTTCAAAATTCTAAAAGGACATTTTTGTGCCCATATTCTGAAGTATATTGGAAATATGTTTTAGATTTCTAGCTAGATTTTTGTGGGAGAAGATAGATTTTTCAATATCAGAAAGTAACAAAAAAATCGTTTCCAAGAAAAATGATTTTAAAGTTGAAATGGATTGTGTGGGCATATCCATTTAAAAGGTAGAGGCAGAGGTGACCACTTTAGAAATGGCACCCAAAATATATGTTCCCCCCTTCCTAGGGGTTTAAAACTTCGCAGATGAATTCTTTAGCAATTTTTGCAATAAAAATCGAAAAGTGGATTTTTTTGACCAAGTAGGCTAAAATATCATCTCAGTGTTCCCTTAATGCACTCAATTTTATTCCATGGCTGTACCTACATAGTCGCCTCGCTACTACCGAACATGAAACGCTGAATTTCTATGTAAGGAAACACAAACTAATTAAAAAGAATCCAGTGTCCTATATGCATACTTCACTTCGAGTTATACCTTTGATGGGAAGGTGAGATGTAAAATAAGATCCGGAAAAGAAAATTATGTCTATTAACCGAGAAATAATGACACTAAACATCGTAAGAGATACACATATTTTCATATTTTGTACGTTGAAGACCAGAATAGATGCTTAATGTGCGCTCAGAAATGTTTTACCTATGAATGTCTTCCAAGCGTAATGAAACGCTAGTCTACGCATCAATGTTGCTTGTAAACATGAATTCTGTTCTTTTACTATCCCTAAAATACCGGTAAACAATGTATAACCATTTAATAAAGAACGAGATGGCTCCACGGTAACATGTAAGACTCGCACTTAAAAGATCCTGGATTCGATTCTCGCCATCAACCTTCCCCATGGGTTTTTTTTTTCTGGGTTTTCCCCAAGAAAATTTCATCCTCCGTATTTTCCACCCCTCTATTTAATTTCTCCTTCATTTCAATCCAATCTTTCAGGCTCGGAAGTGCTGACGATGGGCGAGTTTGGCGCTGCCTGGTGGGGATTTAACTAACTACAACTGCTGTTCTCGCTGGATGGGTAGCGTTGTAGTCACCTGATAGGTGGCTGCTTGGCGAACCCTGCTATCAAGGTTAAAGATGTTCAGCACACGTCAGGAACCCTCAGGCTGACTCTCGCTACTAAGGATTCAAACACACCCGCAGAACGCTCTTACTTCATCCCTTCCTCTCGGGCTGTGAAATACAATAGTCTAAACTAGGCATGGGGACTATGTGCTCGCGCAAGCTTTGTTGATCTTGCCACCCCTTCACTCCCTCGACGTTTTCTGTTGTGTTGTGAACAGTGAAAGTACAGAACTGAACGTTAGGCATTATGGTATCAGGCGTGTACAAAGTCCATATTCCGCAGCGTAAGAAGTTAAGTTGTAATTTTCAAGTAGCCTGGGAGCGTGACTATTGTGTTTTATTAAATGACAAAGGCCATTGCTTCATCTGTTTAACTGATATTAGATATATTACACACCATAAACTACATACTTATGAACTCCATTCGAACGTTGTGGATAATCTCAAAGAATTCAAGATTGGGTTTTCAGATGTAATATCAATGGAGAATGAAATGTGTTTAGCCACCAACCCCATGTTCTTCAGAGCTAGTATAGCTCCCAATACCTTGCTACTATAAGCTGTACGGAATAAGAAGGCACATGAGGCGGAGCTAGAAGAAGGTGTGTGAGAGCAAGTAGCCAATGCTAGAGAGACGACGTAGCCCAGTTCGTTAACGCGCTGCCTAGCGCCATATTTGGTTTTCACTTTTCTCTTTGCGCTCAACAAATCCAGCAACGGCTCATTATTACAAAGAATTCCATTGAAAAGAGCTAGAAATTTTGAAGCTGACTGTCCAAGAAGCAAACTTTTAGGTGACCTGTAGCCCAAGATATGATCAGTTGAATAAACACTGCGCTCAGCGATAACAAACAACACTTGCCTTGCATCATAATAATTGTTTATCGTCTCAAATAATTTTCTTCTCAAGGGGCGAGATATCTGCAAGAAACGGAATTTAGTTTATTCTTATGAGTGTTCCAAGGCTGACGTATATGTGCAGTGTTACGTGTGTCTAATAATTACTGTAACTCGTTTTGTTGTTCACAAACATGTCATTATCAAAACCTGGTACTGTATGCCCACGACAAGAAGGCTAGAGGGGAATGAAGAGCAGAGGGGGCTTCAATTGTTTATCTGCTCCGGTAGCGTATCTGTTTACTAGGAAATGAGTGCATGAGAATGCATATGAGTCACCCACGTTACCAGATCTAATGCGCTTTGCAGTATTACAGGTGCAGAGATTTTTTAGTATTATGCATTATTTGGCTCTCGCTGCTAACACGCGCTACGGCACTACAGCTATATACTCGTATTTTGTTAGTTTTATTCTTGGCATAATATTTACATATGGCTGCAGTTCGAAAGAAGGGACGAAGTATTCACAGTGAAGCAAGGGAGGTAATTAGAAAAGTGATAGAAGTATGTGACGAAGAAGCGAAATCAGGACAATTGCAATGTTTATTATCACAAAGAAACTTACGTGTGGCAAATTATTGTGGGATATCGGAACATATTGTAACAAGAATAAGAAGAGAAGGTGTTAAAGCTGGTGAAAAATCACTTCATACTCCGGGGAAAAAGAGACCAAAGGCCGAGGAATGCAAATTTCATTGTGATGACTTTGATAGAACAGTAATTAAAAACGTAATTCGAGACTTTTATTTGGTTAAAAAACAAGTGCCCACAGTACCGAAGCTACTTGCAGCAATTAGGGCAAAAATAAATTTTCCTTGGGGAAGAGAAACTCTGCGCAAGCTATTGCACGATATGGGTTTCAAATGGAAGCGATGTGGAAGCAAGAGAAAATTACTTATTGAACGTCCAGATATAGTTAACTGGAGAGCTAAATGCCTAAGAGCTATAAATGGATACAGAAATGCTGTGAGAAATATCATTTACATTGATGAGTCCTGGGTAGACAATAATTTGACATTTGGGAAGTGCTGGCAGAGTGATGATATCTATGGGATTACGACAAATACTAACTCTTCAAGCCGCTTGATTCTTGTAAATGCAGGCAGCAACGAAGGTTTCATACCCGGAGCTTCTTTGATATTCAAAGCTGGACTTGCTAGCGGCGATTATCATGGCCAAATGAATGGAGAAAATTTCCAGAAATGGTTGGAGGAGAAACTGTTACCTAATATACCCTGCAATAGTGTCATCGTGCTTGATAATGCTCCTTACTACAGTGTACAAGAAAATAAGCCTCGAAATGTGCTGTAAAGCAAGAAATGATACAATGGTTGAAGAACAACAATATTTCATATTCTGCTGCAATGCGAAAGACCGACTTGTGTGATTTAATTCAAATACATAAATCAAAGGAAAAAATAGACCATATCGACAGAATAATAGAAATGCATGGGCATACGGTTCTTAGATTACCTCCTTATATGTGCGAGTTGAACGCTATAGAATTGGCATGGGCAGCAATAAAACGACATGTAAGAGAGCATAATGTAACCGGCGATCTACATTTAAGAAATCTACAGCAGGTGTGTGAAAGTGCAGTGAACTCCGTTACAACAGCTGATTGGGAGGGCTATGTTAGGCACGTTAAGAAACTCGAGGATGAGTTCAGGCAAAAGGATGGGCTAGTGGAAGATGCAATAGACAATTTTATTATATCGCTAGGAGGTCTGACGAAGATCCAGAGAGCGGTAGTGACAGCAGCGAAGGTGACGACTTCTCCGACTCGGATCTTGCACGACAACTGGACTTCTAGGTGAGTTATGTGACAACACTGTGTCTTTTAAACGAACCTAGCATCCTTATCATACTCGGAAACTAGACATAAACACCGTGCGGGAAGCAAAACATGATTACGTTACACATTCCTAAGCTTCGCCTTCTTGCCCTGGGCATACAGTACAAGTGGCTTACAGGCGAGTAGATCGAAAGGAAAAGTACTACACTCAGATGCACGGGCTATTATTTTCAAAGCTTACACCTTTTTAAAAGAATTGTCCTCAGAAGAAGTGCGTGCGAACATTGCATTTAAACAGAGTCGGGCGCTATCAGCTAAGGCATGCAATGTAAGTGAACATTCAGTGCCGCGTATAGTGCAACAAGGTAAAACAACCTCTTCAGAATCAGGGCGGCCCTTGTTTAAATCCCCCGGGAAACACCGTAAGACCGAAAAACGGGTTTCGAATCTGGACGACTTTCAGAAAGACGTTCTGCGCCGATCCATTTCCCAAATGTATGATAACGGTGAATATCCTACTATTAAAAAGCTCGTTCGCTTAATGAGGGATAAAATAGATTATAAAGGTTCCACAACATCATTGGGGTTAATATAAAAAAATGGGATTTCGTTATAGACGAACTAAAGATGGAAGGAAATTTCTGTTGGAAAGGAACGACATTGTTGCTGCCAGAATAAAATTTTTGAGAACCATGGGACTCAGGTGATAGTCGTCCCATATTTTATGTTGATGAGACCTGGGTGAACCAAAATCACTCTCGAAAGGACATTTGGCAGGATTCCTCGGGAAATGGTGGCCTCAAAGTTCCCGTTGGAAAAGGCAGTAGGCTCATTATTTGCCATGCGGGATCTGCAAAAACGGGTTTCATTCCGGAAAGTAAATGGGTATTTCGTTCGGGTTCGAAAAACACAAATTTAGACTACCATACAGAAATGAATGCAAAAAGTTATAAAGACTGGTTTGTGAACAGATTTTTAAATTTACTGGAAGAGGGCTCAATTATCGTCATGGATAATGCAAGTTATCACTCAAAAGTAATTGATAAAGTCCCCACTAGAAACTCCAGGAAAGCAGACATTCAGGAATGGTTGCAAATCCAAAATATTGCATATAATCCCCTTGAAACCGTTGCAGAATTGCTTTTAAAAGTCAACCACAAGAAGCCACAAGGAAGGTGGTACGAATCAGATGAAATTGCTCTGGAAAGAGGTTATCAAATTATTCGATTACCACCCTACCACTGTCAATACAATCCGATTGAGTTAATTTGGGCAAAAGCGAAATGTCAAGTTGCCACCCATAATTCGACATTTCGGCTGGTGGATGTCGAAAAACTGATGCACGAGGCTCTCGATGAAGTTACGGTAGAATACTGGGCCAGGTGTGTTGCTCATGCTGAAAAACTTCAAGAGGAAGATTTCCACAAAGAAGAAGCAAGAGACAGCATTTTTCAAAACCTGCTTATTAACCTTAGAGACAGTGATTCGGACTCAAGTGTAGAAGAAAGGGAAGAAGGAGATGAGGAGGCAGAGGAGGAGGAGCAGGGGGAGGAGGAGGAAGTCCTAGCAACTCCTTTGTGAATCCAGGTACATGTTTTCTTTAAAGTATATACGTTAAGTATTGTATTTTAAAGGAATCGATGGGTGAATTTTGCAAAACCTAAAGTGCTTTATGGGATGTTCTAAAGTTTTAACCTATGTTGTATCTGTATAAAGTAGTGGGCTGCAAAGCTTGGTGCATACCGTATTTAATCGCATAAGGCCCCCACTCGCATATTTCCCTCCCCTATGATTTTTCATCACTAAAAATTCTTTACCTATTAAACATGGCATAATTCCCTCTCCTGATTCGTTCGTATCGGAGCGGCCTCCAAATGACTTGATAGTGTACATCAATCAACACAGCGGTGTCTGTCACGGACAACAATGGACGCAATGCTTGCCACAAAAATACTCGTATTGCCATTGTCACAACGTATCGTAAAATTGAAATGTGAAGTTGCAGACGTGTTTCCAAGTCAGTTTGTTGCAAGTGTCATATTGTTAAGAAAAGTTTTAAAAAGCTGGTATTTCTTGTGCCATTAATGGTTCTGACGACATGTTGTGCAATAGTGAACATGAAGATGTGTTATCTGAGCCAGATATAAATGAAAATAGTGATGATAGTGACGAAAGTGAGACCGCAGAATAGTCGGAGAAAAGAAACAATACAATGATACCGTGGTATGTATCCACTTCATTCACAAATTACTATATACCTATATAACTTTTATATAATACTACATGGTTTCTCTTCCTAGAAGCACCACTCGCATAATTCCCTCACAGTGTTTTCAAGCAAATTTTTTGAGAAAAAAAAAGGAGGCGGGGGGGGGGGGATTACGTGATAAAATACGGTATATGTTGTCATTCATGGATTACATGTTTTAAACCAAAAATGTGAGCTATTTCATAAAAAATTCTCCTTGCGATGCATGTTCACAATTTTTAATCAATACTGCATATTTATGTTCCCTACTGAGGTATAAAATAAATTTGCTAAGAAATATTCTTAACACAGTTGCTTTAAAAAAATTAATTTTCTTTAATGGCGAGTTTCCGCTTTTGATATATAAACTTTGATGAGCATCTTAGCCTAACATACTTGCCTTATATTAATAACCGCATAACAAGTTCTGATTGACACATATTGGGGAAAATATTTCCAGAGTTTCGCTCTGATAACTTACAAATTGCATCATAAGGAACATTTAAGAGCTGAAATATGTCTAAAATACACAACCGAGAAGGCCACAGAGGAATATTACTCGTAAAAGGTTGCTTGGAATTGTGCTTAGTCATTTGTTGTTGAATAATGTAGATTTTCACTTAGAATACCTAATAAGAAACTGATTAACATGACACTCTGCATAGACACTAAATTGAGAAAAAAATGAGAAATACCAATCAGAAATGTTTCAAATTGCCCAACTGTGACCACACTTTCACTCCGACAGTAAAAATATTTACACGAAAACGTTCCTAGAGAATCGGATGTAATAAAAACTTAAGAAGTCAATAGGCCCAATTTTCAGGTTGAAAGATGTGAACTCCGTTGAAACATTAGATTGCAAATGAAAATTGTCTGCTTAGACGAGGAATTTATATATGAAGCAAATTACACGATTAGAGCCTATTGTCTCATTTTAAAGAGACAGAAATTGTTCTGACAGGTTTTAATTGTGCACCTTGCAATCCTTCGCCATCCTCGCTGCTGTCTACCGGTAACGCTCACGTGCATATCTCCCCTCTCTTTCTTTCGCACAGCGATATGATCCGGCAACAGCGCTCCATAGCGGAGTAGGGATCGGAGCTACTCATGTGCCTTCTTATTTCGTGCTCCCTTTAGACCTAATTCCCTCACAAAACAGTACTTCAATTAAAACGGCACATAAAACGGTATTGAAATATCATTCTCTGAAGAAAACTTTCCCGGGTTACGTGCTTTCACACCATAAATAATGTCAATCTGCCTATGCGTCTACTTATGTCTGGGCATAATATTTTTTTTCAAAACTTAACCAAGTTAAAAATCCTGCTCGTACTTGTCTCACAGACGACCACCTTTTGTAAGCTTTGCGTCTCTATACGAGCAGTATTGCACCTAATATACACAACCAGTAGACAACAATGGAGGCGTTCTGCAACACATAACTAACAGGAATGTAATATTCTGCATGTGTCACTTCTATAGTTTATTCACATATAGTTAATAGAACTACTCATTTTATGGTAAGTTTCGATTTAGGTACTATAGGTATGTTTGTATACAGTGCCATGCCACCATTGGCTTTGCATACACCTAGATGTAGGTGAATACAGAGAATTAGACTTCCTCTCGAGGTCAACACTTACGGTATGATTGGCGAGAAGTGGAGTGGAAGAAATTTGTTATCTTTTCCTCCCCTTAAATGTCTCCATGGCTGGCCTAAATAGTTGGCTCACTGAGAAATCCCCTCCATACATACTCTACCTCTACCACTTAACAGACGAACAGTTTTCAAAAACAAAAGTATAACAACACAATTAAAATTGGTTAAACTTTTCAGAATAAATAAAGGAAAATGTAATACCCAGCTTAAGCATCATCATGATGATGATGATGATCATCATCATCATCAATAACAACTTCCTGGCTTGGGCCAGCTGACCAGTTCCATTCCACGGTGGAAATTTATGGCAAATTATCTCTCCAGCGTTCTTTAGGTCTTCCAATACGTCTATGTCCTACAGAATATACTTGAAGATCTTTTTGAAAATTTATGTTCATTCTTGTTACATGTTGTAACCAATTGCATTTATTTGCCTTTATCTCATCATTTAGTCTGAAAATGAAGGTTAAGTATACATTACACAAAGTAATAACACTGTTGCAAATCTATGTGACATTAACAGTATTAATTGTGATCCAAGCAGGCAAATACATCACACAACAGTGAAGACTTTTAATAAAATGTAGTTCGAATAATAGAAATTTGATGTGATTACCGCCAAAAATGGTCCAGCAATATGTGAATTATGGCCACACGTTCGCTTAAGAAACAAACATAAACGTGCTTAAAGTAAAAGAACGGAATACGTGGTCATAAGAAGGAAGTCACTTAAAGAAGGCCACAATTTCAAAAGTAATTCTCAGGAGCAATGCGACGGCTGTGAAAACTTTGGCAGCATCGCCGGTCACGAAAACAGCCGATAATCTAAAACACCACATGGACCAAAGGTCTCCACGTAAAGCTGACCATATCATTTTATTGCCACAAGCGAGAAGGCAGGCTAGCCAATAAAGTAATTCAAAATATGGTCCAGACAGACCAACGTTTCCTCTTTGAACAACTGACGTATAACATAC
The DNA here is from genome assembly GCA_030765045.1 of Tenodera sinensis. NCBI lineage: Eukaryota > Metazoa > Arthropoda > Insecta > Mantodea > Mantidae > Tenodera > Tenodera sinensis. The sequence goes on along the minus strand of CM060965.1, from coordinate 144,529,449 downwards.
AAAGCTTGAAGTCCATGAAAAAGGGTATAAACAAGAAACTTATGAGTGCCGGCACAGATTGCTGAAAGCAGAACATTTCTCTGAGGTCAATCTATATTTAGCAGTATTTGTGGGTACAGTGGAAACAACCACTGTTTTTCCTTTAGGAATGTTGGAGCCTCTGCCACAGCCGCTGCCATAATGCTGGTCACTAACATCATCCGGATTGCTGTTTCTCCTTATGCGTAATCACAAGTTTGTGTTGTGCAGAACTAGGTTGTAATAAATTATAAGTACGGCACTATTATAGTTGATTTTGCTCACTGTTTGAGTTACAAAAATATGATGTGTTGCACTCACATGACTTTCTCTGCTCATGTACTAATCATTCTTACAAACTCTTATTCGTAAATCTTCTTCGTGTTAGTTGAGATAAACATTTGTACAAATTATCTTATTGCTTACTTGTAGATGGAAGGGGAATGCAGAATACAGTACGCCTTGAGTGATAGTCAAATCTTAAATCTTTGAGAATCCGTTCTCCTTGCACGCTTAACATTTAGAAAACATGAACAACGATGATCCATTACACGAAAGTTTTAAGCTTTCCGAAACTGACACAAATAACAAGGAATCCCTCCAAAATGGTTCACTCTACAAAGAAATTTATTCAGACATAACTTGTGTGTTTAATTGAGATCTAAATTTTTTGTATACTAAGATTTTGCCTATTTCTTACGGTTTAGGATCTATTTAAAAGATATCCAGAGTAAACAAGACTACATAGACTATAGCCAGAAAATTCAAAATATATATTTCATTTGTCATACAAGTATCTTAAACACATAACATTTTAATCAAGATCGTTAGAGCCATTTTCAAGAAAATAAAAATTTTCGAAACATTTTCCATGTAAAGGGAGTTTAGGGTGGGCTATTTTCTTCAAAATCTTCGTGTCGCATCCTCGAAAGACAAACTTAAATACAAATTTTATTTAGGTTTTAACCTACTTTTCGTTTTTGAGTTTTGCTGTCCACAGACTGACACACACACACACACACACACACACACACACACACACACACACACACACACACACACCAACCTTTTTCTAAAATGCTTTTTTGGATTCAGAGCGTGTTAAAATATATATTTTTGGTGAAATCTCGATATCGAATTTTTGGGTGGAATACAATACTTCCCCTACTTACCAGTAGAGAAAGTAAAAATGAAGTCATTCGGACCATTATTTGACGGAAAGAAAAAAACCAACACATTACCCCCATATATCACAAATAAGATAGAGACGTAACGGTCAAAAGCTATAATCAAACAACACATAATATGACTTTAACACTATACACTAGCCAGCACACGATATTTGCTTTAAAAGTAACTGTTACATATACATTTACTTCAACAATATGTAACTGAAATGTTAAATGATGTATACATATAATCGTATTCTTATAAATCCGGCATTTATAGCACAACTTGCATTATTATATGTCGCAGTGAAGCATTATTTCAAACTCGTAAGGGCTTACTAAATTACTGTTTCTAAGTGTAGCTTTTATGATAAAAGTATAAAAATTAAGATTACGGTGGATCATAAAAGCGGAGTTTTAAGGAAAGTAACAGCCATCAATATACTCATCAGTTACTGATTCTGACTATACTAAAAAAATGCAATTTGTGTGTATAACTGTTCCCGTTATAAGGTGAAATCAGCATTCCAAGGACTATATGATACATATTCAACTTGGGGTACCCGTATGGTGTATGTGACATTAAGAATACGCATATAAGCAGTATAATATTCTTCCTGAATAACCACAAATAACGAAAAACGTTTCAGCCAGAGAGCTTTGAATTGATCTCTGTCAAAGAAGAATCCGTTTTGCTTACTCTACTGGTCTGCCCAACAGTGCCTTACAGCTGCGAGCTCTTCACTGAAAAATGGGTAAAATGTTGCCATACAAATTGAAATCCGATCTAGTGGAGCACTTTAAAAATGAAGAGAGGACTTTCTAGATAGCTTATTTGAACAATATGCCCAACATATTTAACGAGTTCAGTCTTCAGCTGTTAATAAGAAAGTAAAGTGGTTATTTAAGAGTTTTATTTTGATTGATTGTATTTATAAAGTAAGTACTGGCGTTTTTCCAAATGTGTTAGAATACAGTAGACAAAACAAAATCTACAATTACGAAATACTCAAATTTTACCTACAAAATCATACGTTGTAGTTTTTAAAATACTTTACAGATATTGAGCAAGACGATAATACACAAGAGTGGATTACAAATACGTTTCGCAACACTGCTAAAAATTTCTCTGACCTTACTGTAAGATCAGAGGTATTTTGGAAATGTCCGTTGAAATTTCACTAAAAATAAAACTCGAAAATATGTCAATACGTAATTTCTGTTGTTGTGCATGCCAAGAGTATACTTAAGTTAATGAACTGTCACTGCCCACTTTCTTCCAACTTCCTCTACTTATTTGTGTGAGCAGGGCTTCTCTGTATTGACAGCATTCAAAACCAAACAAAGAATCCAGAATCCAGAATCCAGAATGAATCCAGAATCACCAATGTTTGATATTCACACTAACAAATATCCTGCCGCAAATAGAGGAACTGGTGTTCAGAAAACAAGCTCAGTTCTCTCATTAACAGGTCAGAAACATATACAAATTCATCTAATTTGTGTACATGTGTGTTATTTTATGCGTTTATATAAAATGTGCTATGTACTAAAGCATATTCCTCCTTGTTATTGCATTTAATAAGCTATGAATCTTATAATCTATTTTAGATGTGGTTATGTATAAAGGCCAGAGAGATGTGCACTCGTATGCGATCAAATGTTAAACAACAGCCACTATAGAAGCAAGAGTCAAAAACAACGTACCGTGGTACTCTGCGAACTAGTGAAGCATTGCCTTGCAAGTGTATGCAGACTCCATTAAGACCTGAAGACAGTGGAAGACCGTTATGAAATCCGATGGAACAAAAGTGTGATGGCAAATATTATTCGAACATAAAACGAAATTCTGTAAACAAATTCACAGCTTCAAGCCTAAGAGTTTTGCATCCCTTCTGTGCAAAATGTTTGCATTCTTGTGCTATTCTGTATATTGAGACACAATAGTGTCTTTGTATATAAAAATTAGTGCCGCATAATGATTGCATTTCAAAACTATACAAATGTTTGTGGTATTGTCTGTTTTTGTGTATAAATGTATTATATTATCACAGTTAGATGTTCCAGTCAATATCCAGAGTTGTAATTTAGAATGAATGTTGACAACTTTGAAACGTTCACTGTAACATGAAATAGATTAAAAGTGAATTACGAAAATCAGTAGGTTACACGGAAAACTAACTTCAGATGTGAATCAGCAAACCCAAATTGGTTCATAAAAATACTTGTTCTTAATATAATAAAACGTTATTTAGTTGTTTCATTATTATGAGCATTGTAATGGATTTATACCTCTTTAATGCATTGCATTATACTATCATTTATATTGACGTTCAGAACTACATAAAAAGGATACAAAAGAAAAGTCCAGCTCACCTTCCATACTGACGTCGCTGGCGAAGAGAAAACGCATATTACCTACAAAAGTAGTGTTTTAATGAAATTGGTTTAGAGCTGCATCATCCTCAAAGGGGATAAAGCTTTAAAATGTAAGGAATTATTTTTAATAGGTTTTAACTTAATGCGATATGTGGAAACCACTTAGATGTGCATTCGGAATGATTCACACCAAGTTTAAAAGTATGGTGTCACAAAACTGTTTTGATGACGAGGATTATCTTCTTTTCAAGTCACCCCATCACGAAAATTTTCTTATGCAAATGAGAAGAAGCTTCTCCTGACATTATCTGAACGTGGGCTGTGCGATTTTTAATTAATTCCAAACTTTCTGGCACAGATGCTGCAAGTAGCTCCAAGTTACGGGTTCATAACTTCTTGGGTAAACGCCAAAAATAACAATGCTAACCTGCTGGAGAAGTGGTTTTTTCCACCGTGAAACTATCCGATACTTTCTGAAGTTTAGGCACACTTAAAAGTTGATTAAAACGGACAACATAGTCAATAAGCTTCAAGACACCAAAGCACAAGCCCTACAATTTCCTGTGATGTGTATAATTAAATTCATACTAAACTGAGGTAAACTGCATATAAATTGCTGGTTTTGGGATACGATATGATGTGATCGTAAAATCTCAGCAAAAGCAGAGAAAGGAATCTGTACCTAATAAATCTTTATTTCTAATTCATACAGTTTGTAATCTAAATATAATTCCACCTTTTAAAAGTAGGGATAAGCCTATTCATGCATTAAACACTCAGCTAACAATAAATAAAGCTACAAAAGAAGTCGTTCTGAAAATGCAGGAGTCAGTTATGGGATGCCGATATGCTGAATGTGTTATTATTATTAATAATTATTATTATTGTTGTTATTTTTATTATTATTGTTATTCTTGTTATTATTAAATAAAGAACTTTTACGTAACTGAAAACAGCATGACATATGCAAAATATAGGTATTAAGAAAGGCCTAGAACAAATCTCTGAAATTCCTATTATTATCACTAGGCTTAGTAGGTGAGCTACCAAAAAATGAAGTTGTGCACGTTTTGTCTGTACAACAGAAAACAGAACCGGTTCCCCACACTGTGCCGCCATATGCACCACAAAAATTGACAGCTTGATTCTTCTTTAATATAGCTGGACTACCAAGCCTAGTTATCATCATCATCATCACCATCATCATCACAGAACCAGGATTCCGTGTATGGTGCTGTTCACTTTTGAGTGATAATTTAATTTCGTTTCCCCTTGCGTCTTTGTGCTGTCATTTATTAGTTTTTCTACTACCTATGGTCGATGTTTCACTGGAAATATATGTTTTGAGGCCCGTGAATCCATGAAAGGCATATGGTCCGTGTGTGTGTGAGTGTGTGTGAGTGTGTGTGAGTGTGTGTGAGTGCGTGTGAGTGTGTGTGAGTGTGTGTGAGTGTGTGTGAGTGTGTGTGAGTGTGTGTGAGTGTGTGTGAGTGTGTGTGAGTGTGTGTGAGTGTGTGTGAGTGTGTGTGACTGTGTGTGACTGTGTGTGACTGTGTGTGACTGTGTGTGACTGTGTGTGAGTGTGTGCGTGTGAGTGCGTGTGAGTGCGTGTGAGTGCGTGTGAGTGCGTGTGAGTGCGTGTGAGTGCGTGTGAGTGCGTGTGAGTGCGTGTGAGTGCGTGTGAGTGCGTGTGAGTGCGTGTGAGTGCGTGTGAGTGCGTGTGAGTGCGAGTGCGAGTGCGAGTGTGAGTGTGAGTGTGTGAGTGTGAGTGTGAGTGTGAGTGTGAGTGTGAGTGTGAGTGTGAGTGTGTGAGTGTGAGTGTGAGTGTGAGTGTGTGAGTGTGAGTGTGAGTGTGAGTGTGAGTGTGAGTGTGAGTGTGAGTGTGAGTGTGAGTGTGTGAGTGTGAGTGTGAGTGTGAGTGTGTGAGTGTGAGTGAGTGTGTGTGTGTGTGCGCCCTTCTGCCGCTGAACGGGATAACTAAAAAATGAAACCTAGCTTAAAATCCAAATTTGGCATTTTCAAGATATCCTTCAAGGATGTAATACAACAATTTTTAAGAAAATTACTCCATCCTAAACTATCCTTCACACGGAAAATTTGGATTTTCTCAAAAATGGCTTTAATGATTTTGATTAAAGTGCCATATGTTTAAGATATTTTTCTGCCAAATGGAATGTATATTTTCAATTTTCTCGCTATAGCGCATGTAGTGCTATGCACTCTTGATGACTTTTCCATACCTGGTGTACCGTAAGAGATAGATCAAACCTTACTATGCAAAAATGTAGATTTCCTTAAAACACACAAGTTATGTCCAAATGCATTTTTTTGTGGAGTAAACCGCTTCGGATATACCCCTTGTTATTTGTTTGAGTTTTCTAAGGTCGTTATTCAGCTTTTTATCTCTTAGCTGTGTAAAGAGAACGAAATTTTAGAGCCCTCATATAGCAACCAGCTTTAAAAGATTTGACTTTGGCTTAGAGCCTACTGTATTCCCATATTCCCATATTCCTGTTGCAGCTACAAGAAAATTAGCAATAAGGCAATTTCAAATGTTCATCTCGACTAACATGAAGAATATAGAGGGATAAGGGTTTGTAAGTACAATTAGTACAAGGCTTGAGAAAGTCATGTGAGTGAAACACAGTTTTTTCTACATATAATTTTGTACCTGTATGGATTCCCATATGTTGACAGTTTACATAAGGATGACTTCTGAAACTTTTGAAATTGCACTATCCAACTGTGAAATAAGGTAACGTTTACATTCGTTGATCGCATTCTTAAAATATCACCTTCCTATTTAATAAAAGTACAGAAGGAGATGCTTGTCTGTGGACGAGACGCTGTTCTTTGGGGTGCAAATATATTATGGATTAATGTATCAACATAGGGATGAGACAGGTCAGTTTTCCAACTTTCGTGTTAATGAGAGCTCGCAGTCAGTCATTAATTTTGTGTCATATGTTGCGCTGTGCAGTCCTCCTTATTTGCAATGACTGTTGCACAAACTGAGTCCTCAAAAATTTTAACCATTCAGTTTTATTTTTATTTATTTATTTTTTCCCCCTTTTCTTTTCATTGATTTCAAGTAAGAGCATTAAATGAATATATCTTTAAACTAATTTATGAAGTGATGGCCCTACCAATATTGACTTGTACCAAAAATCGGGCAATGAACAGAAGGGATAGAAGAATGGTGGAAACTGCAGAAATGAAATTTTTAAGAAGCAATGCTGGATATACCCGTTTAGATCACGTGAGAAATGATACAATCAGAGAACAAATAAAAATATATAACTTAAATAGTGGAATATCTATATACAAACAAAATTGGGCAGATCGCATAACACGAATGTCAAATAATTGTATAACGAAAATAGTTGCAGGATATAAACCTAAAGGGAACCGCAGTATGAGAAGACCTAAACGTCGTTGGAAGGATGATCTCCGAGCCGAAACAAACCGTGGTGGCCTATCTTGGTGTAATGATGATGATGACTAATTTCTAAATTATCGTATCATTTTTATGCTCCTATCTATACTTTTAGTATAGAGGACAAGATCGAATGAACTTAAAAATGTTTTAGTATTTGCAACGTTATAAAGTGAATAGTGTAAAAAATCTGATGTGTTGCACTCACATGACTTTCTCTACTTTTGTACTAGCCCTTCATGCAAACTTATTTCTATATCTTCTTGTAGGTACAAGAAGAGTATGGGAATACAGTGGACTTCGAGCAATAGCCAAATCTTTTAAAGCTTTCTAATTCCGTCCTCTTTGCACGGTTAACATATAGAAATGAATAACGATGTTCCATTTGAAAGAGGTATAAGTTATCCAAAACAGTTATATCCATTTATATCGTTTTGTGCATTAAATTTATTGAATTAAATAAAACTCATTTTAGGTGATTAAAATGCTGGCCCCGATCTACTTCAAGGAATGCGTGATTGCACAAAATGGATCATATATGATTTTACTGATTTAAATGTATAATTTTAGACTGTAATTGTAGAGTTCCAAATAGAAAGCATGTTTAGAAAAATCAACGACCGCTGTACATGGGATTTCTCAATCATCATTACGTAAGTGGCTTTTGGGGTTACTGCTACACTTAAAGCTGACTTAAAGACATACAAACTATGGAAAGTACATTTTAATTTTTATTTACCAGAATTATAATAGTTTACAAAATCAGTATGTTGTGAAATATCATACATGTTGAATTTGTAAACAGAGAAAGCCCAGCAAACACAGACACTACAGTTTCAAAACAGTTGTTTTGCTTCTTTGATGTGTAGGTCTAACGACAGAATACAAAGCCAGTTTATTTCCTTGTCTGGCAGGATGACATTTTCGGCAAGGATGGGAGCTAATCCTGGGTAGGCTTATCTGTCTGTTATGTTCCCTACTGGGCACTGTCCCATTGCTTTGAAGAAGAGTCCTCTGTCGGCAATTCAGATAATGTAATATCCAGTTCGTGGTTTCCCATAAAGCTACATCAAAACAGCTGTTGAACTGCCACTGGTAATTTGTACCGGATGCTTTACAGACCTGTGAAGATTTGGGCCTTCAGTTAAAGTTCCTGAAATGTTTCTAAATTCTAGCACAAGCTTAAACACACATGTTAACATCAATTCACCTTCTATATCTGCTTTATTATTGATATCAATGGCAAAACGTGTTTTAATACCTTTTGAATTGTCTGTTTGGTTACCGTGTACCCAGAGTATTCTACGGAAACTTTCACATCCGCTTCTATTTTATTTGAAATGTAAGTTAGTTAACTGTTATTCACAGTACCTCACAGACTGGGGTGATAACCCCGAAAGAGGACAGTGCTCCAACGAATATTGTAACGAACCACACCCCAATGGAAACTCATCAGTAGCACTAGAGTTAAGAAAGAGAATGACGAACGCAAGGACAGTATTTTATAGAACAATTAAAATCCCATTTTGTCTCAGGGATGGGAACAAACTACATTAAAGGTTCAAACTTTACTTAACCATCTCGCCATCTTCAGGACCGGATGTTTGCACGGGAAATGGACGACAAAGGCAGGGAATGAGGAAGCTCTTTGGAAGGTTCTTCACGAGTGTCAAGTCTATAGACTTCCTGCAGCAGGCCAATATATTTTGTCATTAGCATTCCCAGCGCAGTCTATGGCAGGCAGCCAGGTTTCGTCACAACCTCAAGCAGCCTCTAAACTTGAAACCGAACTAAATACTCAACTTATGGATTTCTTCCAGTTGTCTTATTTCCCATGCAATGGTAGATATCCCTGCTTTAGTTCATATATTATTATGGTTTTCATTCCTGTTCTCTTGCTTTGGTTCTTTGCTTTATTCAGTTATATATTTATTACCTCTGCAATCCAAGATGCAACAATGTTTAGTTTTCTTAGGTTTATTGTACATTGCGTATATTACATCCTGCAATGTTTGTTCCATTTATTTTCAAATATACGCCCGTAATTCATTCCTGCCAATTAGAACTACCCGAATTTCAGGCTCATTTACTCAAAAAGACTTGCTGAATGATATAAAATTTGATAAATCATTAAGGAGGTAGCAGAATAGACTTGACTATCAGTTAATATACTGCAACAAAATGGCAAGAGTCCAGTCCAATTATGTTTCTCACTTTATTTTCTTCTAACTAAATGCACAACAACACAGTTCTCTTTTACTGAGGTTAATACATCGTGCAGTCTTTGGTAATATTACAACTCACAACTGTTTTCTCCGCATTATCTATCTTTCTTCGCATTCTCTGTCTTTCAAACAGCTGACTTTGACCGTACGATCGCTCAACACTCATTAACTGATTCACTATCTTTCTTATTGACGAGCCGGTTCTCTTACGTACACACGCTGACACACGCTCTCACTGACACACACACACACACACACACACACACACACATACACACACACACACACACACACTAAACTTATAGCTGAACTGACCCACTCCCGGCCCTCATCTCTTTATAGAGTGCGGATGACGCAAAACGATCTTTTGTCAAACTTCTACAGTACACCGGCCGCTGGATACTTCATGAATGCTCTAGAAAACCCCTGTTTGATTGTCACGTGTTAACAGCAGTCACACCAGGCAGACTAACCTTGAGCGCCTTTGATACAAGCACCATCATTGCGGTGGGGCAGCCCGGCACTGACCGTCCTTGGCTGTGTGCCACGGCCGGCATTACAATGACTATGAGTTCCTTTAACTTTCCAGATGTTATAGAAGGGTCTGAAAATAAATCGTATGAACCTAAGATAAATGTTTAGTTGTAAAGTTAAAAAAATGTATATGTGTATTCTATGAAATTTTACTTAAAAGTAAGGAAAAGCAGAACTAGCAGTACTAATCCGAACTTGATTACTACAAATACTTATCAGCAAGACATTCGCAATATAAATAAGTACATAAATATGGATGCTATGGCATTAAACGCTGTCTCCCCTATACAAAAATTAATTAAAACTGATAAGGATATGTTTGCCTTCATTAGCTAGCGATTATATTTTAAAAGAAATGACATACATATAATCTGTTATAAATTTGTTCCTGAGTTACAAACAACTGCAACTCTTTCTTTCTTCCTTTCCCCGTCTTTCCCTCATACATGTACATGTAAACAGCATACGAATAAATAAAACTATTATTAATCTACATCTTGAATTCTTATTTACGATTTTTATTATACAATACGTTATGTAAATCAATAGATTTTAAAGATCCTGACACTATTTAATGGCTTCTAAGTTTTATGCTTTTTGCATGATCATGGGAAAAAAGAATGAGTTCCCATTTGATAAAATGAATAATTTAATCAAATGGGATAAGGGATATTGAGTTGAAAGTTCAAATAAATAGTATCTTGAAGATGGTTAACTGAGACACTTTGTCTTTCTCTTTTAAGTTACGCGGTTCACTCACTCCCCTCCCCCACAAACACACACACGCACACACATATGAGGGTTTTCTATTTCTTTCTTTTTGTATTCAGATTGTCTCAGAAAATGTATTTGTGGTTAAATCTTGTTTCGTTGTGAAATGTACCGAAATTGAGACAATATACTTAGATGCCATCAAACCTTTGCTGGAAGTACAAGGAGTTCAAGGAATCTAGGAATCCACCTGGGGAGCGTAAGTGGCAGTGTATCAACGATTGAGTAACAAGAAATGGACCCACCCTACCAGAAGGGGAACAAATACTTTAGTTAACATACTTATGTAGCACAAAAAATAAAAATATGCGTTTTCTCATGTCCTTTTTAATTAAATGCCCCAGACCAACATGTATCACAAATGCAGATATTTAAGGATGCAAACCCCTTATGAGAAGGTGGAATATGAGAGTGTGACTTGATAGCAAACATTGAACGCTGACTTTTGGAAGTTCAAGGACTTTCCTCAATCAATTTTTTTATGTCTAATGTGCAGAAAATTGTCCCTTACTCGCCTGAGGGGTAGCCTGCCTTCTGATTTGAAGCTTCCAAGTCAGGTTAAATTAGTTGTCTGCACCAGGTTCTACGGTATATTTCGTCATTCTGAAGAAATAAATGCCAGGTGACTCTAAGACTGGGGTCATTTAGACACTGTTGTTCACCACCTTATTTATCAAATATAAATATATAAATGAATACGGCTTGATAGCAGTATTCAGCTGCTTTATATGCACTAAACACAAAATTTAGAATTTATTAGTTAAGAATTGGCTGTCCAGCTTGTTACATAAGGGTCTGATGATGCTGACTTGGAAAAATTATCTGTGTTGCTTTTCTGGATTATACCTCATCTTATGTGAGCTAGGGAGGTCATCATTAATCAACAATTCCATTCACCTGCGGAATCTTTGCCATAACATGAGCATTAATCACTGTATATGAAGAGATGCAATGGGATAAATTTACTCGATCTTTGTTATTTTATTCAAATATTCATTACTATGGCTTTCCCTCGTACACTCCTGACTATATGCGCATAATCGTATGTAAGGAAACTTAATATGTTGTACTCACATGACCTTCTCTAGTCTTGCACTAACTATTCTTACAAACGTTTATTACTCTATCTTTTACATGTTTCTTCATTATATAAATTAATTATTGCTCATTTTCCTGAAGGTGCAAGGGGAATATGGGACTACAGTAGACTTTGAGCGGTAGTCAAATACTGTTTTAAAGCTTTGAAATTCCATTCTCTTAGCACGGATATGAAAAATTAATCATGTTCTTTCATTTGTGTAAAACATATTTACTGCAAAACGTAGCAAATAACAAGGAATATCTCCGAAATGGTTCACTTCATAAATAAAAATTCATTTGAACACATATTGTGTGGTATTACGAGATATATATTTTTGTATACTAATATTTGGTCTATCTCTTACGGTTTGGAAGCTATGCAAATGCCATCAAGAGTAAAGGGTACTACGTGGGCTATGGCCAGAAAATTCAAAATATACATTCCATTTGTCATACAAATATGTTAAAAATATTACATTTTAATCAAAATTGTTAAATTTTCGAAAAATATTTCATGTAAACTGAAGTTTAGGTTGGATGAATTTTCTTAAAAATTGTTGTATCGCATCCTTGAAGAATATTAAACTTAAATAATAAATTTGGTGTCTAACCGACTCTTCGTTTTTAAATTATACTGTACACAGTCTCACAAACACATACATACGGAGCTTCTTCTGAAAATGCTATTGTTTTAGAATCTGAATTAAAAAGTTTTTTTTTTTTAATTCTGTAAAACTATATCATTATTAAATCTATCACCGTATTATGATCCTGTTAAACCTAAACCCCAATGTTTGTCTAATGACTTAATAATATTCTTATTTGTCTTTTTGCTTACTTTGTCAATCTGGGAATTTGTTGATGTATTTCAATAAAATATATGTAGAGAAAGTACTGAACTTAACAGCCTGCGTGTTCTAAATTTATTCCGACGGCATTTTCACTATTTTTTCTACAGTCAGAAAGAAGTATGGCACACGGTCAAGACGTTAAGGCCGAAGTGCCATTAGTTTTACATCTAAGATAACCTACAACTCTTTTCCTACTGGGGAAAATGGGTCTAGGTTTTGTCGTGATGGAAGATAATCCAGCTTCGAGGTCGTATTCCAAGGACTGCCGGCCAACAAATGGTGACGTACTGCTCAACATTAACCTGAATGACCTGTGGAGCAGAGATGACAAGATAGAGCGACGAAAGAATGAGACCACCAATGCTTCGGATTTGCTTGATTTATCACCATTTTCTTCTTTGTGCTATAAACCCTGAAGCTTTCCCCGTGTTCAAGAAAATTTTTTTCTTCATACCCAAAGCCTTTTCTTTCCAATTCATATACATCTGTTTTCATTCATAATGTTAAAATTATGTCTCCAATACGGTATCACTAGTCAGTCAGTCCTTATCTCCTCGTTTCTGTTTTCAGAAATATATAAATGGCTTTCTATTACCTTCACTTAATTTATGTACGCTCCAGCGATCACGTCTATGAGGGCCGGTCAAAGGTCTACCCGGGTAACTCGCCCTAACAGAGATTCAAACTCGGGACCTCTTATGTGAGGCAAAAACGCCGTATCCACACCACAGAATCGGGTGTGTGCCCTTGGATACACTTTTCAAAGCCGTTAGCAAATCTTGTGCTGCTTCAATGGTATTAGGCCTGGCATCGATCAGATTAATTCTAATGCAAAATATGTGTGTGTCCCGGGAAGTGTGTTGTAGTGTTTAACGCCCCCTTTGACTACTACGGCACCGCAGGCGGTGACACTGGTGATAGATAGAATTAATATGAGCACCGGTGGAATGAGATGGTGGGGGAAACCGGAGCACCCGGAGAAAACCCGCCCTGACGCCGCTTCGTCCACCACAAATATCACATGCGGGTCCCTGGGATCGAACCGGGGCCGCCTAGGTCCCGGGAAGTGCGGGACTATTAGTACTGGGCAAATTTTAGAATAACATAAATTATAAATGTGCACATTCCAGGTTAAGCAAAACATTAATCAAAGAAAAAACTAAAAACTAAGAAAGAAAATGAAATTTAGCTGTCGGTAGAAAGATCATTAAGACCTGAAGAGTAATGAGCGAAATAGATGCAAATAGACCTTGTTGTGCCTTAACGCTCCCCATATTATATAGTGTATCGCCTTCAGGGGAAACATCATTCCACGAAGCGATGAGTACACCATTTCTGAGGAGGCACCCAGAGGGCACCTCCGATGGTAGGGGTCGGTGGAAGGGGAGGATCAAGGGCTTTTACTGCGGATCACATAGGACTTTCACACGAGCTGGTCACAGCTGAAGGCTTAAAATCGCCATCAGAACGGAAATCAAATCATGAACTCAGATTGAGAGCCTCAAAAAATCATTGAGCTACCCCGGCATATAGTAAATATACAAGCTATTGTTCACCTGAAACTTGCGAACAAAATCAAATAACTATTAAACAAAATTAGACCAGGCTATTTAACATAAATAGTGATGATATACCACTTAATAATAGTATAAAGGTGCACAAAGTTATTAAATGCTGGAAAGTACAATAAAACGTTAAATTCAACAAATGCAATTGTAATTGTAGCATGCAATTAAAATAAGTGTTGCGTGATTATTGTCAAAGGTAATTTAGTGTTATGAGTATAGTGACTGAAAATAATACCATATATTCATTACATTTTGTATACGGCAGCTTATATTAACACATAAATATGTATAATTCAAAATAGACGTGGAGGAAATTCATTATAATTGATGAATATAACAAATGGAGATTGCCATCCAATTTTTAAAAATTACAGTATATGTGGAGTAAATCAAGATTTTTTAACTTGAAGATAAAGATGTTTTTAAGCAGTGCAACGAATACAATTGCTTAAGGTTAAATTACGAGTGACAAAGAAATGATACTAAATTTGATCAACAAAGAAAGGAAAAGTGTTTACTCACATTTTAGTGATATCAAATTATAAAAAATGAGGCCATGGATGTGATTGATGTAAATGCCTGCTGAAAATGAATTAAGTTATATAATCGGTGTGCTTTCAAAAGATAAACGTAGCGATAAAAAGATGGTGTGAAAATGTGTTGAATTCTGTGAAAAACGTTCAAATTTTGACCTTATGTCGATACAAAATGTTAGAATTGACATTGGTTCCGATGGTAGTTAAGGAAAATATATCTTGTGTAACAACTGCTACAACTTAAAATTATGCCGAACAAATCAAGGGTGATATTACCAGAGAAGCTGTAGATTCCAACCAAACACTTCAGCTAGTACGTAACCTGACTTTTAACAGGATGCATGTCTGTAGGTTTAAACAAAGTTAAGGAGCTGAGAAACAAGAGCGTTCTAGTTGAATTGCGAAATGGCGATGAATGCCAAGAATGTGCTAATCATATGCAAAGTATAACCAAGGATTTATGTGCCAAAATACCTAAGAAACTTGACCCACAAGTTATTGTGCATGGGATTGAATCCTCGTACACCAAACATGATTTATATTCTTGTTTACTTGAACAAAATCCTCATGTTAGAGAATGCTTACTGGATTCTGTCCAGACAATGGAAGTACGGAATGGTAGTCGGAATTTTTATGGAACAAGCATTTAGCAGTTTGAGGAACGACATTCAAGTCGGCGATTAAGAGAGATGTCTACATGAAGAAGGAGGAAAGGTTTAATTTGTCATAGAGCTCGCCGATAGCTATGTACGTGTTGGTGAGTCACGAGAACCCGACCTTGCAAGCCTAGTAGTTTGAACCCATATGTTTGTATGTAATGGAAGATCAAGGAAATGAGCGGTGTTGCTTCAGGACGTGACGGTGACAACTGTGAAAGATAAGTATTAAAAGGGACTTGTAATTAATGCATTTGGACATTAAATACTTTCAGTCAGGTATAGGAGCATTCAGGCTCCGTAACAAAAAATATGTCAATTTAACAGAAGTGAAGGTAAAATTTTAAAATGTTGTATGGTGAATTTGTGTGAAGCAATTATTAAAAGGACAGTAATTAATTGTGAGAATCAAGAAGAATTGCTCAG
This sequence comes from Tenodera sinensis, assembly GCA_030765045.1. Classification (NCBI taxonomy): domain Eukaryota; kingdom Metazoa; phylum Arthropoda; class Insecta; order Mantodea; family Mantidae; genus Tenodera; species Tenodera sinensis. The sequence goes on along the minus strand of CM060965.1, from coordinate 144,513,800 downwards.
ATTGGGAGTTTGTTTAATCGATGAGTAAATGTAATCTTTTTAATTGTGTATTTTTCCCCTTGAGATTTCACAGTGTTAGGTTTCACTTGCGTTTAACGCAATTTCCTTTAATAGTCTCACAGTTTCTTGCTTTTATATTGTTTCCACTACATAAATTATTTTAAATAAATTGTTTCTTATTATGCACGTGTTGGTTTATGTGACCTTGTTCTATCCTGGAGTATCCTGAAGGTATGACGTAGCTGAAAAAGGGAAATATCTAACCAAATATTTAGGGAACCAAAGAGTTTTAAAGGATGTCCCAAACCAATGCATTTACGTTTCAATATATAACCTACAGTTTATTTATAGTTTTTATCTTAGGCACGCAAATATTAACTGGACTTCAATATTGGAGTGCAATCTAGTTGTGTAAGCCAAGTGAAACCAAATCCTTTGGATGCTATATGCATGTCAACCTATCTGGTAAGTACGTTTTTGATTACCAAATAGCTTACCACGTTTGCAAGTTATGACTTTATTTCTCTGAATAAACACATCGTTAAATTAAATATAACATAACTAAGTAGATGAATCAGTAGATACATACTTTTGATCTGTATTCTCAAAGCAGACACGCCACTGCTCCTGAGACCCAATGCACGCTGGTGCAAACCACTGTGGTAGTTTGTAAAACAGCAAACAGTGCACAACTCTTTTGTCAGCGGTCACGTGAGGTATTGAATTTAAACTGGACCTTGTTACAAGAGTGGTATGTTTTCACTGAAAGTACCGTGTTTAGGGTAAGCTACTATGCGTTTAGTTTCGGTACCCAAATCTGACGGCCTTATTGTTCAACTCCGCACGACAAAACCTACAGTAGCTTGAGGCGTATTTCACTCTTGTACCTATTCACCTCTCCTTCGCTGTGTAAAATAAAGGCCTGGAAATGCTTTTCACCGCTGCTGTAGTTAATCTTGTTTCAGTAGTGTTGTGAAGAAAAAGCCTGAAACCATTCTGTTCATTTCAATGGCTAAACACTCTGCCGTTACCACTACCTCACCACACAACCAACTTTCCAGCTGTTACTACCTTACGTTAAAGATTTTCCTATTAATCGTCCTATTTTTTGTAGGGACTCTTCAACAATTGCTTGCAACCGCCAAAAGCTGACAACTCTAATTCCTAAGTGAGGCAATGCACAAGTTCATCTTCGCACTGGTTAATAGTTCACAAACACTGGCTGCAATCACCTGACATTGAAGAGCACACGAAATAAGAAGGCACATGAGTATCTCTAATCCTTAATCAACTATGGGTAGCAAGGTGCCGAATTTAAACCAGTCATAACAATTTTTCTCTCATTAAAACAAGACGATAGCTCTGTAATCCTATAATTTGCTTCAAAATTACTTCCTCGTCTAAGCACACAATTTTCATTCGCATATCATTGTTCTGGGGAGTTTATATCCATGATGAAAATTGGGCCTAAGTGGTTAAAACTTAAAATTCGGGCTTTCTAACTTTTTTATCATATCTGATTTTCTAGGAACGTTTTTTTGTAAATATTTTTGTTATCGGAGTGAAAATGAAAGAGCTATGTGGCAATTTAAATAAATTCAAGTGGAGGGCATGCTTGCGTATATGAGTCATTTCTGATAATCCTCAAATTTTTAGCATATGCTAATCAGCTTTTAAATTATGTATTCTAAGTAAAAATGTACATTATTTAGTATAAAATGCCTAAGCACAATTTCAGGCCAGTTTTACGATTATTTTTTCAGTGTGGCTTTCTCTGTTGTGTATTTTATATAATTTTCAGCATTTAAAATGTTCCTTACGATGTAATTTGTAACTTATCAGAGTGCAACTAAGGAAATAGTTTCCCAAATATGTGCTAACTAAAATTTGCTATGCAGTTATTAGCGTAAGGTAAGTGTGTTATGATAATATACTCAAAGTTTGGTATATGCACATTTTTTGAAAGCGAAACCCACAATTGAACAAATTTATTTTTTCAAAACCCAACTGTTAGAATTACATTTCCTAGTGAACTTATTTTATATCTCAATAAGAAACATAAACTTCCAGTATTGTTTAAAAATTGTGAACATTGCATTGTGAGGAGAACCTTTTATAAAATAACTTACGTTTGTAGTTTAAAACACGTGATCCAGGAATGAGATAATACACATGCACCAAACTTTGCAGCCATGTACACTTTTTATAATTTTAGAACACCCAGGAAAGCACTTGGGATTTTCGAAAATTCACGTATCGCTCCCCTTAAACTACAATACCTAAAACTATATACTTGAAAGAACATATACATGAAATCACAAAGTTCACTGAATGTTCACTTACATTGCATGTCTTAGCTGTTAGCATCTGACTATTCGTACACACTTCTTCTGAGGCCAACTAGTTTAAAACAAGTGTAAACGCTGAAAATACTTATCAGCACATCTGAAAGCAACTCTTTCCCTTTTGATCTACTCGTCTGTAAGCCAGCAAGTTTCGATACTGCCATGTTTCTTAACAGCAAAACAGGTTACATTAACTAAAAGACACACATACCTCTGTAAATAAATCACACATAGTAAATACATATATCTTGAATATGACCCGGAAGACTCATAACAATAAGGAAAACTCCTTTTCCTTTCCTGCAGGCATCTCCCCTCTTCAGAAGAAAATATTTGAGAACTGAGTTAACTTAATAAACAAGCATGATACAAGGCATGGGGGGTTTGCTATCGCTAACGGCAGTGTTTATTTAATTACTGGTATCTTGGACTACAGACCACCTAAAACATTGTTTCTTGGACAGTCAGCTTCAACATTTTCAGCTCAACAGTGTGGCGTTGCTGAATTTGTTGAGCGCAAAGAGAAAAGTGAAAAGCAATATTGCGCTAGACAGCGTGTTCCCGAACTGGGCAACGTCGCCAGGCTACTTGCCCTCGCCCAACTTCGTCTAGGTCCGCCTTGTGTACCTTCTTATTCCGCACGCCCTGTAGTTCGCCTCTATAGAAGAAACACGTGGCTTTATCCTTTGATTCCTTGCATAAACATAAAAAGCAGCATTCTTTAATTGAATTAACAATGGTTAATTGCAATATTGTTAATAATAGTAATAATAATATTAATAATAGTAATAATAATATTAATAATTATTATATTATAATATTATTACTAATAATAATAATTATTATTACTATTATTACTATTATTACTATTACTATTATTATTATTATTATTATTATTATTATTATTATTATTATTATTATTATTATTATTATTATTATTATTATTATTATTATTATTATTGTTATTATTATTATTAATACTAATAAAACTAGACCTCTTGCGCAACAGCCCATAAAGGGCCAAGGCTTACCGCCTAGCGGCTGCGTCTCCCATCTCTGCCCACTGCAGGCGTCGTTGGTTGGGTGCAGTACTGGAAGGTGGGACGTGGTCAGCGCCCCGAACACTTCCGGCCAGTTATGCGGCCTTTTCGACCTGAGACAGCTACTTCTCCATCAAGTAGCTTCTCAATTATTCCCCCCGAGACATAACGAGGTTGAGTGCGCCCCGTGCCAGATCTCCTAGAAGGGATAAAATCTCTGCCGGTACCGAGGATCGAACCTGGGTCCTCCGCACTAGAGGCGCTCAATATTATTATGATTTATTATCATCATCATTATTATTATTATTATTATTATTATTATTATTATTATTATTATTATTATTATTATTATTATTATTATATTATTATTATTATTATTATTATATTATTATTATTATTATTATTATTATTATTATTATTATTATTATTATTATTATTATTATTATTATTATTATTATTATTATCATTAAGTTTTAAAGCATACTTTCAAATGGAAGCAGGATTACATAACACCCAATGTATGAATGAAAACAACACTGTAATATTCGTTCTTTTAGGGCCCTAATGACCAAGTTGTCGACGGGCCCTTAAACCCAACACACTCACTCACTCACTCGTTCTTTTATCTCTGGGCGACCTAAAACTACCACACATATATCTTATGGAACATTATTATTCCTTACAGAATCAAATTTATGGTAATGTAACTAACGTTTAAAGTCATTATCGATTGCTAGTTATTTCAAATTGTATCATTAGAGACTTGTTTTGTAAAACGTTTCGTTGTCAGTGATAAAGTGTTGACGCTCATATATGTCACGTCAGAATACATAATTAAGTCAGGTGCTTCGTTGTGCAGTCAGCGCCAAAGAGCTCATATTACGTCTGTTTACCAGGTAGCCCAACTCATGCATCTTTGCCGTAAGCAGAATCCCTTCGTGTGTTAAAAACAATTGCAGAACCCAAAGAGGCAATTACAATGAAGCTAACGCCAGCGAACTTCATTCTGCTTATCAGTGATGAGAGGTAGTTCTCAGGCAGGAACTAGAGTCTGCAGTGGTAATAGATAATGACAGTATAAACAACACCAAACCTTGAGACGAGAACTTCAATGTATACATGACTAGAATTAATAGACAGAATGCAATCTCAGACACATAGATAAGTAAATTTTTTTATATATAAAACTTGTACTTTTCAGTTGCCTTTTGAAAACATTGTGTGAACCTGGGTGCATTTCTGCGTAGTAGATGTCAACAGACGACAAACATATTTTGTGATTTGTAGCTAAGGGACAGCTTTGTATTGACACTGCCCAAGGTTACAGCTGGGGAAAGTTACCCTCCCTCATAACGGGACAGGCAGAAGGTGGCGTGGGTAAAAAACATAGGAAACGCTGGAAATTCCGTTGGACCGGATTGTTCTAGTTGTCAAGGAGGAATCTGTGACCAACGGAGGTCTAGCTTCGCACCAAAACGTCGCAGTCTCGAAAGTGATCGAGATTAGCATAAGGATGCGGTAATTAACTGGGACGATACGGAAAGGTTAACGCACAATATCAGAAATTCGCCCAGGTTTGTTTTTCTTCCAAGCATTTAAATGTTGCAAAATAAACCAGAAAACGACAGTGCAGTGTATTGTCGTCTTAAAGACTTAAGTCCCCGACCCATGCCTAACTAAAATCACATTACCTAATCCCATGCAAATCAACGGAGCCGTCAACAGCAAAGCCTGTAATCGGGGGGTACCGGCAGCGATCCCAGGCAGCGACATACAGCGCAGAGGCGGCTATGGCACATGCTGAACTACCGAGGCATCAACCTCATAGAATATTTTCCGCTTTACTTACGTGGTCATCATTTTCCAGGGAATGAACTCACGCATATACATGTTGATATTGTCTAATATTGCGGATTACAGATTGTCAAGTGCCGAAATAAAATCCATACAAACATGTACAGAACTGCTATTGTTGTGTTTTATTATGATTATTACTTACTTTTATTTTTATTTGAACTTATTATTGTTGCTATTATTATTGCAACAGTTTTAAGCTACGAAGAGATATTTACTTACAGTAAAGACGGATGAGTTGGGCCACCTGGTATTTAGCAACATTCTTGGGAGTATTTCCTAAAATTAAGAGTTTTAATCTTCTTGAATTCTGCCTAAGCAAGAAGCTGAAGTAAGGTAAAATATTCACTGCCTTAAAAAACATGCAGATCTTTATAAAATACGCCAAGTGTGTCAAATATTGTCTTCGTGGCCTCACACAATTTTAAAGTATGAGCCACACGCACTTTCAAATGTTTAGTGTCACTTACTTCATCTGATGAGCTGTAATCATTAGCATATGCAAATATGTGGCATTGACATCTAAAATTTTGGTTCTTATTCAAGTCATCTGAGTACCGCGTGTTACTTAAATTTAAATAATCCAAGCCATTCTTATCCAAATATATTTATTATGATTAAGCCGTACTAATTTGTTAATATTTATTCCATGCTTTGATTACAACCTAATGTGACTACTACATTCCGCTAATGCGGGTACTGGCACATTAGCATCAAGTTTCCTGTTCTGATATTCTCAATGGTTTGCACTCATTTACTGGCTAGTGTACAAGAAGACACGTCCTTTGGTTTCTTTCAACAACGATATTGCCTTCTGCTGCCCAACAGTTAGAAAGTCGTCTACCACAGCATCACACAATGGGAGTTACCACGATATCTGCTCGTTTTGGACGCTAAGCAATTGTGTAATTCGTGGTGGTAATTCAGCAACTTCTGACTCGCATATTACAAGCATTGTGCTAGAAACCAGATTAAAAACGATGCATAGTTGAGATTTTTTAAATATCAATATCAGGTCTAATAAAAGCAGATCGTTTGTAGTGTTTGATAGAGCAGTAAGAGAGAAAGGAAATGCAGCAACATTAGCAGCAGTGGAATGAAAATGTGCAACGAAAGGGACCTTCAAGGCTTGCTAGGCAACTTTTATTATATGAACCACATGAATGGTAAGATCTAGACACCAGAAAGGGTACACAGAGCAGCTCACATGGGGCTAATGCTTGTGAAAGAAGAATAAAAATAAGACTACGCTTAATTCTTTCGCACCTTGTACGAGGGGACTTCAAAAAGTAAGGTTGAACGCTACACTGCACTGTAAAGTGGCGCAGATATATTACCTAGTTTTACTTTCTCTGGTGGTAAGTATTGTATTCAACCCAAAAATTCAATATCAAGATTTCACCGGAAATATATGTTTTCAGGCTCCCTGAAACAGCATAGCTCAAAAACGAAAAGTCGGTTAAAAACTAAAGTTGGTATTTAAGTTTAATATCTTTGAAAAATGCGACACGAAGATTTTGAAAAAAAATTACTCCGCTCTAAATTGCCCTTTACATCGAATATTTATCGAAAATTTTGATTTTCTTAAAAATAGCTCTAATGATTTAGATTAAAATGCCATATGTTTGAGACATTTTTATGACAATGTATATCTTGAATTGTCTAGCTATAGCCTATGAAGCCCTGTTTAATCTTGATGAATTTTGCACAACTGGTAAACCGTAAGAGATAGAGCAAATCTTATTATACAAATATGTAAATATTGCTAAAACATACAATTTATGTCTGAATAGAGTTTTCTTGTAGAGTGAACTATTTCGGAGATGTAAGATATAAAGCTGTCACGGCACACGCAATTAAGGCTTCACGGATGATCAGGTATGATCTGGATGATATTCCAGGTTATTTGTGCGAGTTTTCGAGAACTTATACTTCTTTCAAATGGAACATCGCTATTCCCTTTTACTGGTAAATAGGGGAAATATTGTATTCCACCCAAAAATTCGATGTCGAGATTTCACCAGAAATATATGTTTTGAGACCCCCTGAATAAAAAAAAAAACATTTATAGAAAAAGGTCCGTGTGTGTGTGTGTGTGTGTGTGTGTGTGTGTGTGTGTGTGTGTGTGTGTCTGTGTGTGTGCGTGTGTGTGTCTGTGGACATCATAACTCAAAAATGCACAGTCGGTTAAAGACCAAAGTTGGTATTTAAGTTAAATGTCTTTCAACGATGCGACACGAAGATTTTCAGGAAAATAGCCTCACCCTAATCTACCCTTTACATGGAAAATTTTTCGAAAATGGCTCTGACGATTTTTATTAAAATGTCATATTTTGAGATATTTTTATGACAAATGAAATGAATATCTTGAATTTTCTGGCTATAGTCCCGGTAGTCATATTTACTCTGGACGACTTTTGCATAACTGGTAAACCGTTAGAGATAGACCAAATCATACTATACAAAAATGTAGATATTGCTAAAATACCCATTTTATGTCTAAATAAATTTTCTTGTACGAGTAGGGTGAACCATTTAGGAAACATTCCTTCAAACTTCCGTGAAATGGAACATCGTTTTTCATTTTTTATATGTTAAGTGTGCAAAGAGAACGGAATCTCAAAGCTTTAAAAGACTGTAGCACAAGGCCTACTGTATTCTAATATTCCCCTTGCACCTACAAGGAAATAAACAATTCGTACAAATGTTTATCTCAACTAACACGAAGAAGATATAGGAATAAAGTTTGTAAGAATGGTTAGTACAAGAGTAGAGAAAGTCATGTGAGTGTAACACATCAGATTTTTTTGTGTTAACTGTGTAAAGAAAGGAATTTGAAAGCTTTAAAAGATTTGACTATCGCTCACAGTTTAGTGCATTCCCTTATTCCCGTTGAACGGGCAAGAAAACGAGCAGTAAGATAATTTCTGCAAATGTTTATCTCAATTAACACGAAGAAGATATGCTTAGTACAAGAGTAGAGAAAGTCATGTGAGTGCAACACATAGATTTTTCAACATAGTCACCAATCTGATTGTTCTACCACTCGTTCAACTACTCAGCGATAGAAAGTCGCTCCTGAACAGATGGAAATCGCACTGTACAAGACCTGGACTGTATGCCGCATGGTTCTATATCTCCCATCGAAAACATTGAAGCAAACTGTTATGCGTGCTATATGGGGTGCTGCAATATCGGATTTTGCTTAATTTCAGTATGATCACACCCAACGTTCAATTTGTCTTCAGAGAATTACAGGGTGAATCTCTGCAATTTGGAAGTTTTGTATGATCGTACCGTCCCACGTACTTCAACATTGGGGTACGTTTCCAGTAGATGCCTCATTTCATTCACACACTGATGCACCTGGAGTTGGTAGCGTAACAGAACTCTGTCTGCAGGAATTCCAGAAGTTGAGCAAAGCGCATCCTTGTTGAACGATGATTTTAGCGTGGGACAACATATGCAGCTGTCTTTTTGAAGTGTTTTTATGCTGATTGTTATCAAGTCAAGCTGTGGAGCGCCCTTAATCCTCAAGCCCAGCTTGTTCATTTTTGAACATTATAATGATAAATTAAATTTGGCTTTCAGGCTGCTGGATTGAGAGAGGGAAAGAGAGAGATATTTCACATCTTTTGAAGCAAGGCAAAGGTACTGTAAAATCGGTTCTTAACGAGTCAAGAAGCCACGCTGAAACCAAAGTATGAAATGGTGTTCACGCAAATCGGATATAAAGAGAATCCGAAAATACACACATTTGTTAAGCTTACATTCTTAATATTTTCATTCTCAATCATATATATTATCATTTAACTTTATGTGCAACATGCCGACGTCCCTAGGCGGCGCCGTGGCGGAGCGGCTAGCGCGCTCGCCTACCACCTAGGTGGCCCGGGTTCGATCCCAGGGACCCGCATGTGGTATTCGTGGTGGACAAAGCGGCGTCTGGGCGGGTTTTCTCCGGTTTCCCCCGCCATCTCATTCCACCGGTGCTCCATCTTCAATCCATGTAACATCAGTGTCACCGCCTGTGGTGCCGTAGTAGTAAAAGCGGGCGTTAAACACTACACACACACACACACTGCCGACGTCCCAAGGTGCCTTGGTTCTCTATGCATAGGAAGAGGTGATTGACTTGGTATAACTACTGTGACATGCCGGCGAAATTCACTGACGGAGGTTTTTTAGTCAATGGCCACTCCTTATATTTACGACGTAACCTCAGTCTAATTATCCTGAGACAGGAACGTTGGTGGCCGATAATCTCCGGTCTCATCGGTTCAATGCAGCCTCATACCACCCGATTTGAAATTTAAAAAGAAGAAAACTAAAAATTGACAAACAATACACAGACAATTAACTAAAATACAGTAAAATATAGTGCAAAACACAGACACCAATTTGTTGGACCAAGTTGCAAAAAAAGACCACCGTTTGTTACTTTGTCATTCTGCCTTGGAGGTATTGCCTAGCCATAAAATAAAATAACAATAAATTAAAAATCAGAAAAAGAATTGGTAGCTACATCCAATCGTTGTTAAAATTTTCTAATTTGCTTACCTCTCCGCGATCATACATAAAGAAATAAGAGAAATGCTTCCGTTCAACTGGTCGAGGTTTCCGGAACATCTGTAATAACTTACCTCTACGTCTCGTCAGTTTTACAGACTTGGGAAAAATAGAAAAAAGGATCCTATATGCTAAAGGGTTAAACAAGGAAACAAAAAAACGTGATGCAAATAGTATGCACCTAGGAACTTCAAAACTGACTTTTGTTTTTCAACATATTACGTACAATTTTTTAATTAAAGCCATTACTATAAGAGAGATATTCGTTTTGTTTGAAAACCTTCACTTTATCTTGTTACAGCTTATTAACCACGTGTACACAGTATACACACATTCCTTGGCAAAACTGCGTCTGAAATAAATATCAGCAGATCCCATAAATATGCAGCTACGATCCTAACTTTGAATGACTGAAACCATAAAATTTAGATAAAATATGTCTTCCACACGAGATGCTTGACTCCTTCATGAGGTGAGTTTGCATCTGCAGGGACTTAAGGTTTTCCTCTAGTGCGATATTTTTGACTGACGAAGAGTGACGGAGACGATTTTATATGCTACAAAAGACGCCGTTCTTTTAAGCTGCTGTACAGATAAACCACTTTTAGATACCACATGTTTCTCAAGTTTATTTTCGAATTTGCTCCTATACAGCAGAGTGGAATCGGCTTAGAGTGCTCCCAAACTTATGGATTTCTCCATTTCCGGCGACACAACTTCCATATCTCCCCCTTTTCCGTGTGCGTGATAACACATCGCATTGCTGCCACCTCAACGAATATCCAAATCCTTTCCCCTCTTGCGAAAATTCCCGTTGATGCCGAGCTGACGGAATATTGGAAAGTAAAGGGGTAGAGGAATTCGAGAATTTCGTTGCGGGGTTTGGAATGATTCCTAGCAATTGGATTTAAATCGAGATACGTTTCCGTCACGCTGGGCAACAGTAGAAAATGAATCCAAACCGTGTTACCACAGAAACAATATAGCAACTTTTTACCTGAATGCTTGCACTCCTTAGCTATTCTCTGCAGCTCCAAAACGATGTTGGCTCACTGATGTAAATATAATTTGAGCAGTAAAATTTTCTAAAAGCCTTACAGATTTTAAGAAGCAATAAAAGTTTACTAATACCAAAAGCGAACTTACGAAGCATGAGACTGTGTTGAGGCCTTATTTTTAAAAATGTTTCTCATGTCTATACATTATAATATTCCTAAGGCAGCCTATTAATTTCCAGTTGAAGATAATTAATTTCACAGCAAGGGAATTGTTTTTATCCTGTTTTTTGTGTATATAACTTTATGTGTTTATACAATTTTTCTATGCATTCATGTATTCTAAGTTGTATTCATTCCAATGTTAATTACTTTCTCTACTGGCAAGTAGGGGAAGTATTGTATTCCACCCAAAAATTAGATATCGAGATTTCACCGGAAATATATGTTTTGAGACCCCCTGAATCCAAAAAAGTATTTTTAGGAAAAGGTCCGTGTGTGTGTCTGTGTGTCAGACTGTGGACAGCGTAACTCAAAAACGAAAAGTCGGTTAAAAACCAAAGTTGGCATTTAAGTTCAATGTCTTTCAGGGATGTGGCACGAACATTTCGAAGAAAATAGCCCCACCCTAAACTACCCTTTACATGGAAGATTTTTCGAAATTTTTGATTTTCTTGAAAATGGCTCTAACGATTTTGATTAAAATGCCATATGTTTGAGATATTTTGATGACAAATGAAATGTATATCTTGAATTTTCAGGTTATAGCTCCTGTAGTCGTATTTACTCTGGAGGACTTTTGCATAACTGGTAAACCGTTAGAGATAGACCAAATCATAGTGTACAAAAAATGTAAATCATGCTAAAATACACAACTTATGTGTCAATAAATTTTCTTGTAGGTTAAACTATTTCGGAGATATTCTTTGTTATGTGTGTGAGTTTCGGAAACTTTCGTGAAATGGAACATCGTTGTTCATTTTTTTATATATTAGGTGTGCAAAGAGAAGAGAATCTCAAAGCTTCAAAAGATGTACTATCGCTCAAAGCCTTCTGTATTCTATATTGCACCTACAAGGAAATAAGCAATAAGATAATTTGTACAAATGTTTATCTGAAATAAGACGAAGGAGATATAGGAATAAGAATTTGTACTAATAGTTTGTGCAAGAGTAGAGAAAGTCATGTGAGTGCAGCACATCAGATTGTTTTTTTTACTTCCTCTACCATATAAGTAGAGGAAGTATTGCATTCCATCCAAAAATTCTATGTTAATATTTCACCGGAAATATGCAGAGCGTAAGTCATTACATTCCTTCTAAGATGTGTTTCATACAAGCATTACAAACAAAAATGTCGAATGGTATTTTGTTCTTTGATTCGATGCCTATTTCTACAAGAATGTACGAAGATAACAGATTGATACTCGCAAAATTCCAAAGTAACTTATTTCTGACATAATGTCGGTAGTAATTATGGGACATCACACAGGGTTTCGAAATAATTAATCACTTAAAACACTACGAGAAGCTCTCTCAGACGTGAAGTATGTTGACAACGCAGCATTGAGGTTTTTAAGGGAATTAACCTGGTTTTTGCATGTAAACAGGTCGGGTGCATTCGCTTTCGTCTAATGTTTTGGGAGCTAATGCTTGTGATTGGACTACACTCGCATAGTAAACACGGAAGGACAAGGCACGGTATGTGTTTAGCTTCACAAGGCGCACGATTAGCAAGTTTGTTTATGTACTGATCTAGGGAAAGCACCACTCACATAATCTGCCATGTTTTCAGATTTGTTTTCCACAAAACTAAAGAATAAAATATGTTTAAAATACCGAGCTCTACCACTGGTTTAAATTAATGTAATGTCTTCCCTACCACCTGGTATGTTCTGAGGCTTCCTGAATTAAAAAAAAAAAAAAAAAAGATTTTTAGAAAAACGTACGCGTGCACGTGTTTGTGTGTGTGTGTGCGCGCGTGAATGTCAGTGTCTGCTGCGGACAGAATAACTCAAAAACGAAAAGTCGATTAGAAATCAAAGTTGGTATTTAAGTTTAATGTCTTTCAAGGATACGTCACGACGATTTTAAGGAAAATAACCCCACTCTAAACTACCCTTTACATGGAAAATTCTCCAACATTTTTATTTGATTGAAAATCGCTCTAACGTTTTTGTTTAAAATGTCATATGCTTAAGATATTTTTGTGACAAATGAAATGTATAGTTTGTATTTTCTAGCTATAGCCTATGTAGTCCTGTTTACTCTGGATGACTTTTGAATAACTCGTGAACCGCAAAAGACAGACAAAAAATGTAGATCTCGTTAAAACGCACTATTTATGTCAAAATACATTTTTTGTAGACGGAAACATTTCGGAGATATTGCTTGTTATTTGTCTGAGTTTCGGACAACTTAATGCTTTCTGAAAAGGAACATCGTTGTTCATTCGTTTATATGTTAAGCGCCCAAAGAGGGCGGGATCTCAAAGCTCTAAAAGATTTGACTATCGCTCACAGCGTACTGTATTCTAATGTTCCCCTTGCACCTACAAGGAAATAAGCAATAAGATAAGCGTTTATCTCAACTAACACGAAGAAGGTATAGGAATAAGAGTGCTTAAAAATGGTTAGTACAAGAGTAGAGAAGGTCACGTAAATGCAACACATCAGATTTCTATATCACGTTTACATCTAAAATAAAATTAGGAATAAGGTAATTGTTGTAAGTCCGAAAACTAACCCGAGTGCTGCACCCTTTTCCGGGCCAAGAGCCGGCCGCTGAGTCCTCCACCATAGGCGTCATGACTAGGGTGTAGTTCTGGAGGGTCAGACGGCCAGTATATGTAGTCTTCGCAAACAGAGAGCGCTCTTCTCAATCAAGTAGCTGCTCAACTGGTCTCTTAGGATCCTCGAGGCTGAATGCACCCCGGAGAAGGTCTCCTAGCACAAGAAATTCCCCACGCCAGTGCCGGGAATCGAACCCGGATCTCCCTCTTCTTAAGTAGCAGTGCTAAGGAGATGAGCTCTGCAAATGTTTATCTCGATTAATATGAAGCAGGTGGAGGAGTAAGCGCTTCTAAGTATAACTTGTACAAGAATACAGAAACTCATACCTACGAGTTAAACACGCCAGATTTTTTACTGCACCTTGATTTGCTTTTATAGAATGGCTTCAGCATTTATAATATGTCGCCGACTTATAACTGTTTTTAATTTCTCTACTACTATGGTAAGTAGAGGAAGTATTGTATTCTACCCAAAAATTTGATGTCAGGATTTCCCTGAAAACAATGTTTTGAAGCCCCTGAATAAAACAGTTGTATGTCAGTATGTGGGCAGCATAACTCAAAGTCAAGTCGATTAAAATCCAAAGTTGGTGTTTAAGTTTAACATCTAAGAATGCGACTCAAAGATTTTCTGCACCCTACACCCTTGCATAGAAAATTTTTAGACTTTTTTTCCCGAACACGGTTCTAACGATCTTGATTAAAATGCCTTATGTTTAAGATGTTTTTATGACAAATGAAATGTTTATTTTGAATTTTCTGGCTGTAGGCCATGTAGTGTTTACTCTGGGTGACTTTTGCGTAACTGGTAAACGATAGGAGACCAAATCTTACCATACAAAAAATGTAGACGTTGCGAAGACACACAATGTATGTCTATATATTGTAACTTTTGGTTTGGGTGTGAAGTAAATACGACAGATGTAGTCGAGATAAAGAAACACTTTTATTTCCGTAAACAGTAACTTTGTACACTCGTTGCAACAACAAGGAAGTCTTTTCCGATTCTCCAACAGCACGGCTCCGAACTCGTAACACAAAGAACTAACTCTTCTCCGTCGGCACAACTCTCCACATCGTCTGTCCGTCTCCGTCGGCACGACTACTCAACCTTCACATACTGACTGACTCTCCTGTCGCACTTTACCGCTATTTATATCTCCCAGGCACTATTCTGGAAAGTTCAGTTATTCGGTCGAAAACAAAGAGGAAGATTCCAGAAGCTTCTATCCTTTTCTCTCTTTCGGCAAGCGCCCCAACAATGCGGCCATTCTCTGTCTCTTTCCTTCGGCTCCTTTGCGGTAGTGCCGACAATAATGCGATGGGTGACACTGCTGCTGTCGGCAATTAGATGCGGCGGGCGCGGTGACACTGCTCCCTCCTCAGAGCTGGTCGTCCCGACCAGCACTATCACTGCGGCATCTCCCTTGCGCCCTGGTGGACTAACCCATTGAACCTCTTCTCCAGGAGGCACGATCCTAGGTATCGCTGTTGGATAGTGTCCCTTGGTCCGGGTAGGACGATGTATGCCATCCTGCTTCGAAATTCTGCAACAGTACCGTCGGTCTTGACGGTCTCTCGTCCAGTTGCCCTTCTTCCTGGTGTGTTGGCGGGCCATCCTGCGCACTTGGAAACGGCTCGCTGGGTACCATGTCCGCCGACCTCTCTGGCGCACCTTCGCAGCCACCTTGCTTCCGATGGGTCCGGCAACAAACCCCACCACATCCGCGCGAGTCGCGTCCACCGCTGCACTCGTGTTCACTCGTGCTCGGCACGGCCTCTCCTGTATCCTGCCGTCCACGATGATGTCCACCATTCTTCCGTTCACGGCACTATGCGTCAGGTGATTGGATGGCTCCGACGGTCCCCCCATGTCACACGCCAAGTCGGTTCTCGCGTGATGCTCGTTTGCTTGTGCGCTTCCCTGCTGATCGTCCTGCACGTCGTATCCTGGTTGGTTACGTACCCGACACACTCCTTCAGAGGATCCTCGACGACGTCTCTGAACTGCCCCTTTGTCTTCCCCGAGACGTACACTTTCGTTATCTGAAACGGGCGCAACTGTCGCCTCGGCCACTAGGTGCTCCCTCCCCGGGTCTGTGCTATTCCGTCTGCCCCTGGCATCCAGTACTTTGACGCTCTCGTCAACTCTTACTACCAGGGCGCCAAGACGTTCCCCGTCGTCCTCCACGACGTCCACATGCTGGCAGAGGTCTTCCACCTTTTCGCCGAGTTCTTCCACGCCTTCCGTCACGCCAATCAGTTCGCCGAGTTGTTCCACGTCTTCCGTCATGCCAATCAGTTCGCCGAGTTGTTCCACGTCTTCCGTCACGCCAATCAGTTCGCCGAGTTGTTCCACGTCTTCCGTCACGCCAATCAGTTCGCCGAGTTGTTCCACGTCTTCCGTCACGCCAATCAGTTCGCCGAGTTGTTCCACGTCTTCCCTCATATCATCCGAAACGGGCGCAACTGCCGCCTCGGCCACTAGGTGCTCCCTCCCCGGCTCCGCGCTATTCCGCCTGCCCCTGGCATCCAGTACTTTGACGCTCTCGTCAACTCTTACTACCAGGGCGCCAAGACGTTCCCCGTCGTCCTCCACGACGTCCACGTGCTGGCAGAGGTCTTCCACCTTTTCGCCGAGTTCTTTCACGTCTTCCGTCACGCCAATCAGTTCGCCGTCAATTTTCGCCGATAGCTCCGTCTTCATCTCTTTCAGCTCGGCAGCGAGGTTGTCGTTTCTCGTCTTCATTTTGGCAACGAGGTTGACGTTTGCCGTCTTCATCTCTTTCAGCTCGGCAGCGAGGTTGTGTCTCGTCTTTATTTCTTCTTTCAGCTCGGCAAAGAGGTTGTCGTTTGCCGTCTTCACTTTGGCAACGAGGTTGTCGTATGACGTTTCCATTTTGGCAAATAATTCTTTCATCATTGCCATCATCCTGGTTTCCGAATCTCCCTCCATCTTGGTTCTAACGTTGCAACTTCTGACGATGTAATGAAACTAGAATCAATTCGACGGATCCCACTTCTGACACCAGTGTAACTTTTGGTTTGGGTGTGAAGTAAATACGACAGATGTAGTCGAGATAAAGAAACACTTTTATTTCCGTAAACAGTAACTTTGTACACTCGTTGCAACAACAAGGAAGTCTTTTCCGATTCTCCAACAGCACGGCTCCGAACTCGTAACACAAAGAACTAACTCTTCTCCGTCGGCACAACTCTCCACATCGTCTGTCCGTCTCCGTCGGCACGACTACTCAACCTTCACATACTGACTGACTCTCCTGTCGCACTTTACCGCTATTTATATCTCCCAGGCACTATTCTGGAAAGTTCAGTTATTCGGTCGAAAACAAAGAGGAAGATTCCAGAAGCTTCTATCCTTTTCTCTCTTTCGGCAAGCGCCCCAACAATGCGGCCATTCTCTGTCTCTTTCCTTCGGCTCCTTTGCGGTAGTGCCGACAATAATGCGATGGGTGACACTGCTGCTGTCGGCAATTAGATGCGGCGGGCGCGGTGACACTATATTTGTTTGTATGAGTTTTGGAAAGCTAAACGTTCGTAAAATGGAACTTCGTTAATCTGTTTTTGTATATTAGCCGTGCAAAGGGAACCGAATTTGACAGCTTTTACTATCGCTCGAAGCCTACTGTATTCCCATATTTCCCTTGCACCTACAGGGAAATAATAAGATAATTTCTGTAACTGTTTATTTCAACTAACATGAAGAAGGCATAAGCATAAGAGGTTGTAAGAACGGTTATTATAAGAATAGAGAAAGTCATGTGAGTACAACACATCAGTTTTTTTCTTTCCGAGCCTCACGGTATTTTGAGACAGGGTGCTGAGGAACAAGCGGTGTACTGAATGTTGTCAAGGATGTAATTCGTGATTTAAGAACGTCCAACTTTAACTCATGGGCCCAAATGACCTCGTTCTCTACGGGTCCTTAAACACCACACACTCACTCACCTTTAGCTCACTGAAGTATCTGGTTTTGAGTTTTATTTACCGAATTATGTTTGACAATTCTTTCTCGTCATCTTCACGTACGTTAATTGGGCCAATTTTGTGTTTTGGACGGCCTTATACACTTGGAAATTTATATATACGCGTATACATATATACATACACACAGAGATCCAGAAACGTCGGAACCGCTGGGCGGTGTTTTTTCACTGCGCACACAGAAACACGATAACGCAGCTGCTCCGCATAAGGTCATGTGGTTGACATGTTTTTCTCTGCTCTGAAAGTGCCGTATTGAGCTGACGTGATAAGATGTCTTTGAGTTATTACCAGTGTGCTAAATTATGTTGTTCTGTACTTAGTCATAGAGCGTATTATGACTCATCTACTACACAGTGTGTATTTATTTATGATTCATATATGTTAACTCAGTCAGCTCGCCAAGTGAAAGCGTCATTTGCAGAAAGATTTCCTGGTAATCTACGATTTCTATCTGTGGGGTAATTTAAAGCATAAAGTGTACAAGACAAACCCACACACCAGCTGGCCCTGTGCCGCAGTTTGTAGAGCACCTGCCTGCTGTGCTAGGGGTCCCGGGTTCGATTCCCGGCAGGGGGGTAGGAATTTTTCCCCAGCCAGGACTATTCCTCATCCTTCCCTGAGTCTGGAAGTGTGTGAATTCAAAGAATAAAAGCCCCAAAGATAGAAACACCCAGGCCGCCGATATGACCTCTGCAGTTAAAGGCGGGATATAAATGGAACAATTAAAAAAAGAACACTACACACACTCTGGAAGAATTAAAACAAAATATCCGCCAGAAAATTACCAGCATTTCCCAACGTGAATGCGACGAGCGATGCATAGTTTCCTACAGAAGTGCCAAGCATGCATAGACAACGACTATGGCCATAATAACATTGGTAAATAAATCCTTTAAAAGTAGCTTTAAAAATATTATATATATGATACACACATTTGGGTGTGATTAACTGATAAGAATACTCATCCCTCTTTCATTTTGAAATCAAGCTTCACAATGTGGGTACTTGATGGGTACTATTTTTCACAAAAGTAAATACCCAACTCCTCTGAGACGTGCGCGAAGGGTCAGGCGTTCCTAGCTATAAGAATAACATTCGTCATTTGCTGTTCAGAGGCAGCCATGGGCTCACCTTGCAGTACTGAAAAGCAATATTTCAGCTGTCATTGTAAATTAACGGGCAAATATTGCACATTTAACCTTACTATACGTGCAGAAAATACTTTGTTATTGGGGTTTGATTAAATAGTGGACCAGAAGTAACAACGATACTTAAGTAAGCTCAATCAATCACTCTTAGTTGGCGGACTCAGTAGTAGCTGAAGGCGTTAAGGCGCGTCATCGTGGACTCACAATGATAACCTGAACTTGAATCGAATCCCATGTAGCGCACTTTTCCCCTTTCGTTCTGTATTAACGGCAACATTATTATTTATACAACTTGAGCCAAATACGCTATTACACGATATTATCATAGTGCTGTAATATTACAGAAAACATATCTTCACTTATGTCCCAGCAGCACACAAGAGCCTCTTATTTTTTTAATGTCATTTCTTGCACTGAGGGAGCCTCAAAGCCTGTATTCTCGATATCGAATGACAGAATAATCTGCGTAATGAAGACTATACAAGACGCAGTAAAATGTTCACCAGAAGATATAACACGCAGTTCCGGAGACATGCTCAACCGTCCTATCTTCAGCTACAGCCTACACCGGGAGCAAATTGCTTCATTGTAATGGAAGCAGTTTGAACGCTCTTCCCAGATTTAGCGATTCAAGAATTCTCTCCCTCGCTCTATAGTTCGTTTCTACAGGCAGTCAAGCTCAGCGTGGAATAAGTGCTGAGCTGAGAAGCAGTGCGACTGACATTCAACCAAATGATGATAGCAGGGCTGAATCCAATTCGAAAAATTCGAGATCAGGAACGGAACTCAGAATATGTATGTTCACATACAAAATATTTCTCTGATTCTTGTCCTCAGAACCAGCTATACACGCGTATATATCATCCGATTGTACAGAGCCTGATTCAAAGCAAGCTTGAAAAGTAATACGTCACGTAAATTAATTACTTTTTATTAGTCACGAAACTATATATTCAGAAAATTAGTCTTTAGAATATAATTTTAACAAAATCAATTAATAATTATGATAATTTGGGAAACGAACCTTCATAAGGAGAACGAAAAGTTGGGGACCTCAGACTATAGCAAGTGGGAGGGGGTCAGTCTGTCACATGATCATAATCCAGAGGGGCCATATGCAGTCGGCGTAGGAATCTAGTTGCATGACTTATACTCAATGTCACCATTTAGAGTAAAATATCTACTCCCAAATTCTTTTACTAGTTCAGCAATACGAATACTTCGAGCTACTGTATGGAACCAATGGACACATTCAAGGAACACTATGCACTGTAGGCAGTGTGCTTTGTGCTGTCACTGTACTCGGACAATAGCACGCTCTGTGGAGATAACTGCCGATCACCTCATTTCGCGATACCTGTATGAAGGTTCGCAACCTAATAAATAATAATAATAATAATAATAATAATAATAATAATAATAATAATAATAATAATAATAATAATAATAATAATAATAATAATAATAATAATAATAATAATAATAATAATAATAATAATAATAATAATAATAATAATAATAATAATAATAATAATAATAATAATAATAATAATAATAATAATAATAATAATAATAATAATAATAATAATAATAATAATAATAATATTAATAATATTATTAATAATATTAATAATAATATTAATAATAATATTAATAATAATATTAATAATAATATTAATAATAATATTAATATTAATAATAATAATAATAATAATAATAATAATAATAATAATAATAATAATAATATTAATAATATTAATATTATTAATAATAATAATGATGATAATGATAATGATAATAATTGTAATAATGTTATTTTATCATTGTGTTAATATTATTATTGTTATTATATTAATATTATCAATAAAATAACTTAAAGACGACAATAGTTTTAATGTTTTGATAGCGTCACTAAGAGAGGAAACTCATTTTTTGCTGGGGAGCCGACCGGCAAACATAGTATTTCTAAGCGCGTGGAATACATTTAAAACGAAGATTTATGTCATACTGAAGGATGTTTCAGGTGTTTAAACATCTATACAGATTTATTTGACCTGGTGAATTGTTTTATAGTCTGTATTGATCGGCAATGTCTCAGTGCAAATAGTGCAAAAACTGTAAACATTTATTAAAGAACGTTTATCGCCATATTTGGCGTCATCCTTTCTAAATAAAAGCTACGCATAGCCAGGAGAGAAATCTCAATGCTCTATCGGCGGCAAGGAACTGAATCAAGAGAGTTATTAGGCGGCCTCAGATATTGTTGCTTCAAACTGTATTATCAACGTGTGATCTACAAAACGCTGTTCTGCCTCAAAATTATTGCATCTACGACTGGCGAATGTTACTTAAGAGGGTCTGATCAACG
This sequence comes from Tenodera sinensis, assembly GCA_030765045.1. Lineage (NCBI taxonomy): Eukaryota > Metazoa > Arthropoda > Insecta > Mantodea > Mantidae > Tenodera > Tenodera sinensis. The sequence goes on along the minus strand of CM060965.1, from coordinate 144,492,683 downwards.
TGTGACAATATTGCTTCAGATTACATATCAGGGTTACCACTCAGCACCGTTTATTGAGCGTATTAGCATTGTATTGCACTTTGGTTTCTCACAACTTGTAATAACATATGTATTGAAAATAGTTCTCATAAAGATATGATAGCAACAGTAATACTCGTATATGCACTTATAGATGTGTATGCTTGAAACAAAACTACGACTGTTTAAATGGAAGGTTAGGTGGCCGCAACAACTTTAAAGATGCAACACCATGTCCATAAGTCACTACTTATTAACTCAGAATAATTTGCACCTACCCAGGATTCACAAACATAAGTGTTTCTGATGAAGCAATGTTTGAACCATATACACAATCTTAAATAAATGACAAGTAGTTGCTCTTCATATCACTTTATTTCCATGAAATCTGAATCACAATTTACAATTCGTGACCTTGCATCTTACGGCTGTTCTGTTCCATTGTTGCTTGGTACAACATTAAGAAGCACTGTTCAATTATTCACAGCTCACCCTGACTAGAGTAGCCAGTAGATGGCGGTAAATGGCATGTAACACGCTGGTAGGGGTAGATGGGGAAGTGCTGCGTTCCCATCTTTCTCAGGAAGTATTTGTACACATTATACACCACTTTTCTGGCTTGACTGAATAACGCAACGTATTACAAAATTGCTGTCACACAATGGAATGGACTTATTGCTCGGAATTCTTTAATTTTACTGTTAAACTATAGGCAAGTACTTTCACACGCGCTCTGATACAGACTACACCTAATAGGCTAGAAAACACGTGACGGGGACGTCGTTGAATAGCTTCTTCTGTCCAACTGCTTTCATTCATGACGGTGATTATAGTAATTAACTCAACTAAATTGCTCGGTCCGTGCCGATTCGCTTTTATAGCCTCTCATTAACAGCGATTTTTCTGGAAATTAAAATCTCGTAAACAAGCTCCCGCATGTACAAAGCTTCTAGAACTGTGTGTTCTGAGTCGACATTAGCGATGGAGAAGAGTTGCAAAACGGCAATATTTGTTGGTTTAATTATGCCACTGTAGATTTTCTTTGTGTAGAAAGAGGCTTGTCAATGTGTAGCTCTACATTAATTGATATTACACAGTCCAATTTTTTAAACTTCAAAACTTGTTTGTCACGAATATGCTTTATCAGTATTCAGCGATAAAGCATACGTAAAATGTGCAAGAAAATCAACCAATAAAGGTAACTTTTACGTGAATCTTTGTTCTTTGTGGTCATTTTAGACCACCAAAATCTGAGCCGTAATTATGATGGGGTTGTGACTAAGTTTTCAGTCCATTTAGCCTTTGTCTCCATCATGACTATCTAAATACCATGAAATCCACAGGATTTTCAGCTACCCTAAACTACACAAAGCACAAAACGAAATTAGCCCTTCTGGCTAGGAATGGTAATTTTTTGTTATTAAGTGTTCTCATACGCGCGTACCACACACGCATACGCATTCCAACAATTTATACGCTTTTCATGCATTATTTATGACAGAATTAATTATTTAATGGCGAGTTTGGTCGCTCGCTGCTACTAGCACGGACCAATGATCATGCGCCCGTCGGACCGTGCCGGGGGATCCTGCTGAAATATTCAGCACACTCGGGTCACATTGTTTAGAAAGGGAACCAACCGGCCACTTCAATCGAAACGCAGGAACTGCAGTCTTTGTCACAAAGGCTACGCCATGTTCCATACATTTAGCAAGAAATCTTAATCTCTATTCAACCTAAGTTTGAACCTCAGTGATTGGTACGTTAATTTACGGTAGTCGGTTACTCACTGTTCGCTGCTCCAGCTTGCTATATGGAGCACCAATTTATGCAAGAACCAATTATGTCCTCACTGATTCAAAACATGGCTCCTATTGCCACCTTACGATGCAATTTTAGAACATATTTGTAAAAGCTAAGGAAATAAATCTGCCAAATTTGACAAAAATGTGAAAATGGTTGCTTTTTTACTACGAAGAGAACGTAGGGGAAGTATTATATTCGACGAAAAATTTCAATGTTGAGATTTCACCGTAAAGAAGAAGTTTTAGAAAAAGATTCGTATGCAAGTATGTCTATGCCTCTTTCTCTCTTTCTCTGTGTGTATGTGTGTGTGTGTGTGTGTGTGTGTGTGTGTGTGTGTGTGTGTGTGTGTGCGTGTGTGTCTACCTATGACCAAACGAAACGTGGGTTAAAAGCCAAAGTTGGTATTTAACATTAATATCTCTCAAATATGCGATACTAAGATTTTCAAGATAATTGCTCCACCCTAAACTACCCTGTACATGGAACATTCTTGGAAATTTTGTATTTCCTCAAAAATGGTTCTAGAGATTTTCAATAAAATACCATACAAATAAGGAAATAATGAAGCTATTAACATTGAAGCAACAAGAACCTAAAGTAAGAACAAATTAGAAACTACAAGCTTCACTTATCTTAGTAATATTGCAAGTTCTTTGGTACTGACACGTTTCGAATTGACTCCAACTCGTTCTGAACATTACTAAGATAAGTCATGGTTGTAGTATCTAATTTGCTCTTACTTTAGACAAAATACCATATGTTAAGCAATTTTTATGCCAAATGAAACGTATATTTTGAATTTTCTGGTTATAGCCATGTAGTTCTTTTACTTTTCATGACCTTAGCATAACTAGTAAACCAGAAGTAATAGACCAAATCTTACTATACAAAAATATACATGGCGGTAAAACACAATTTATTTCATATTCATTTTATTTCTGGAGTTCATCATTGCCGAGGTATTGCTTGTTATTACGAGCTTACAAGTTTTCCGTTTCTCCTTCCATCACAAGCACTTCTTACCACGATAGAAGCCCTTGAATGCGGTTTTCGCTATATATATAAGGAGGATTGATAAAGTTTCATCGCCAGCACGGTTGACAGATCTAACACTACTTTCTGTGGAGTTGTATGAAGAGTATGGTTTGTGACACTGCTCTAACGTCAGTGGAGGACAAATGACTCAAGTACACGGAGCGATTGAAAACCTTCAAAGACAACCGCACGTAATGGGTCATGTGCATGAGGCTCACTACGATGTAGGAAGTATACAGTTTGAAGCCCCTTTGTAATGTATATAGCTCAATGTTGGGTTTGTTGACGAAATGTGAACGTACAACAATCTCACACTTCGATACGCTCCGATGTCCAAACCGTGTATTTCCGGACAGGGGATCCTATTTGAAAACCAATCAGTTTGTCATCTCATACAACATACTAAGTGTTGTGGGTGTTTCTTGGGACATCCTGTATATGTACCGTGTGTACATTAATTTAAACCAATGGTAGATCTCGATATTTGGAGCACATTTTGTATCTTAGGTTTTTGTCTCTGATCGTTTCCTACGAAGATATTTTAGTTTTGTCGAAAACAACCTGGCAACACTGCAGATTGTGTGGGTGGTGACTTTCCCTAGTTCAGCACATAAACAAACAGCATAACGATGCGTCTTCAAAACAGAGTCATACCCTGCCTTGTTCTGTGTTTACTGTTCAAGTGTGGGCCAATCAAAAGCGATAGCTTCCGAAACATTAAACGGAAAGCGAAGGTGCCAGATCTGTTTACATTCACAAACTAGATCAATTCCCTCACCAACCTCAACTCAACGTTGTCGACTAAGCTCATGTCTGAGAGAGCAGCTCGGAGTATTTCTTCACATCCTTTAAGTGATGAATTATTTCGTAACCCTGTATGATGTCCCATAATTACTGCCGAAGCTATGTCAGAAATAAGTTACTCTACACATCTTACAAGTAACAACGTGTTATCTTCATGCGTTCTTTTGGAATTACGCATCCAATTTGGATCAAAAAGCATTTATTTTTTCGGAATCGGCTGATCGAGGAACACAATGTCATTCGTCTTTTTTGTTTGTAATGGTTCTATGAAGCACAATATTAGAGAGAATGTAATGACTACCCTTCCACCCTGTCTGCCTGTGTGTCTGTGTGTGTGCCTGGTTGTGTGTATGTGTGTGTATGTGTGTGTGTGTGTGTGTGTATGTGTGTGTGTGTGTCAATTTTGGTTACATTAAATTATGAATGTAAAAATATTGAAGCAAAGCAATTAAACATACAGGAGCTGTCCATCAGCGCATTGAACTTCAAGAATTACCATTCAAGCAAATATGTATAATGCTGCAACAGTTAAGGAAAATGAACTTTGAGATGAATAGTTCGAGAAACATAAGTAGTAAAGTTGTAATACTGATTTATTATCGTGGCCGGTACGATACTTTTACTTTTAAACATTGGCAACCCTGATTAGCATCCTATTCTAATTATGATTTAGGAAGGTGAGGATACTATAGTGCTATTACCCTATATGGAACAAAAACTGAGCGAGATGGCTCCACGCTAACGTGTCAGGCTCGCATTCGGAAGGTCATGGCTTCGATTCCCGTGGCCGATCTGCCTGATCCTGGGGTTTCCCTAGATCGCCAGCCGGATGCTGGGAAGAATATTTCCTGTCCCACCATTTCACCATACTTCTCACCTCACTTCACGTTACATCTGCTTGGTTGTTTTAGGGTTCTAAGTGTCGGCGGGAGTTTCGGCGTGCTACTTGCTCTCTGTAAATCCTCGTCCTCCAGATCGGGGAAGTCTCCGAGTCCGGCATCCCGCAGGGGGGGGGGGGGCAGAGTAACAGGCCCCACCGGGGAGTTCGAGTCTGTAGTTGTTGGGGACCCTGCCCTTTTCTCAGGTCCCACCTGCCTTCGTCTCCTCTTACCTCACAAAAGATCATCTACAGGTCGAAGTGCGAAGTCTCCCCTCCATCGTTGTCTATCTAAATAATGCAGTAGTTGTGTGCCCGTAGGTTGAAAAGCGTCGTAGATTCTAAGGATTCTCTAAGCTACCTTGAATTTAGAAGAAAGGCTTCAGTAAAGTTTAACTCATACCTTTTCAAGCACAGAAACTAGATTCATTTCACTTCCCTGGTTTAAACTATTAAATCTTAGTTACATGTGCGAATCTAAATAACGTACTGAAAAACTAAGTAGGGAAACAGGCAAACAAAGTTTTACAAAACCGCAATATCCAGAGCAAGTCCCCATGGATATGAAAGTTGATCTTTTGAGAAAATGAGAGGTCAACAATACAAAGAGCTGAAATTAAATTTCTAGACCTAAAACGAGAGTACATCAAAGTGACGGGATAAAAAAGAACAAAATAATTTACATTTGTAATATATCAGATCACATGGAAGCATAAACCAACCCATTGCAGAAAGAGAGAATGAGTGGTTTCAATCTAATAACGAAATGTGGAAACCCAGGGAACTTTACAAGACATGATCCAGTTTCCTTTAAACATAAATATGGAAATATTTATTGTTTTATTTAATCAGCCTTAACTAAGGATGTTTTATTGATTATGGGTTCACGGGTAATCAGCCATGTAAAATTTGTAAGTGTTCCGTGAAAGCTTAAAGTCTTAAGTTCTAGATTATTTTCAAACAAATATTTGTCTGCATGTTTTCAGAAACTTAGCTTCAGGTCACTGCGAGCTATACGAGGGCAATTCGTAAAGTAAGGTCCGTTTATACCAGCGATGTTAACTCAAGCGCAATTTCGTGACCTTGGCAGTACACATGGGCATGAGGCACTCCGACACAGACTGTGGTGTACACATACTACTGGTGTTAAGCAAAACACGCGTAACACGGGTCTACAAAGTTCGAAGTTAAAGAGAGGTCAACCCTGTTTATTATTGTGTTTCTTCTGGTTTGGTTTAGAAGTATTTATTTGAACAGATTATGCGATCATAAGGTGTTAAGATGAATTGCAATAATAACACTTATTGAAAAACAAAATAATATTAAACAAGCATTAAAACCACAAAAGGTAAGGCATATGTTTATAACTTGGATCTTTACAATTCAAAAGGAAACAAGATCCTCCTGTACACAAAATAAAGATATATCCATATTAAACCTCTACTTGTCGTCACATTTGACGTATTTATTATGTTTAGTTTACGCTTTCCCACCATGTTAATATTTGAGGAAGCATTAATTACAGAACCAAGTATCAAGGCAGGCGTAATCACGTTATCAGACAACTTTGCTCTTAGACCACTCTTCAAGTTTATCACTGAAGAAAATTGTTTGCAGATGTATGTACCATCAAAATACACATAATTTCTGCGGCAAATTTGCGAAATTATGGGTATGTTTGTGGATCAAGGGCTTCTTGGAAACTGACAATGTTATTATAGAAATACGCCTTATTTTAGATCAGAACTACAGTATAAATCAAAAAGTTTTAGTTGGCTTTTAGCTGGAATATTCTCGACATTAATAGAAATAGCGTAGAGAAAAGAGATCCAGTTTTGATTTGATCTGAAACTCTTCTATCAAACTCCTATAAGAGGCATTAAATATGTCACAATACTGATTCATTTCTATGCAAGTATGTACGCTCTTTCCATGATGTGCACGTTGTACAGCCCTTATTAACACTGTCTCAAGCAGAGGAAGTAGGTGCTGCTGTTACGGGCAGCGTGGGCCTGCTAAGCTCCAAAGTGCGCACTTGCGTTGGTCATAACTGGTTTAAACATATCAAACCATCATAGATAGTCATAAAACGGTTGTCTTATTAAATTCCTTACACGTCTCTCTGTTTTTCTATATAGGTGATTAAACAAAGCTTCTACAAGCTTTTTTATGCCGACATCATAGAAGTCTTCTCGCTGTGAGGATAATCAGTTATCGGATAACTAGTGAATAACCAGTGGAAATCGTCACTCGCCGATCTTCATGGACATTTTCATCCACGGTATTAACCAAATCTATGATCAACGATGGCCGGCCTGATCGCGATTCTTTGTGAACTTTGTTCACGGCCTTGGAAGCTCTCATTCACTTACGCAATTTGCTGTTACTCTTTGCTGTTATAGATTTGTCGAATGTTCACTACCAAAACGTCCCTTGATTTTAAAAACCGAATCACAGATTACATTTCACATAGATTGTTTTAAACTGACACTGCACAGCACACTGCAAAACTACCAATGAAAATGGCGTCGGTTTACCCGCATGCCGTGAGTCAGGCGCATGTGGGTTTCAGTATTCATGGAAAATTGATGAGCTACGGCGATTTGGGCCTTACTTTCCGGATTACCCTCGTACCTTTTCTAGGTTACAGAGTATGTAACAACTCTTTTCTTGCCCATCGTTAGTGAACTTAAAGAAAAAATCTAATTCTTGACATTTACGTGAGGTTTTCTACCCACAATCAATTATTGCTCATAGCTTCTACAAACAGTTCTTCCGACAGCTTATTTTTGTCACGATAAACGTTCGTAGAAATATAGCTTCATTATTCACTTTGTTGTAGCTACAAGAGGAATAGAGGAAACCGACCCAGTACATAAATTAACTTGTGTCATACCTACATTTTGTGTAGTACACTTTCATCTATCCTTTAACGTCTACTAGTTATACAAACTTCCTTTTTAAGGAAATGACTTCTCAGAATATTTACAATGCACGAATACATTTTATTTCCGACGTAATATCCTAATTAATGGTTGGTCTATTAATGCATGAAAATGTTTGAGAATACATGTTTGAGAAAATAAAATGACGTTGAAAAATGTTCACGAAAAGGTTACATTGGGTATCATATCTTTGAAAGATATCGACTCCAAATCACTTATTCATATAACTTCTGGTTTTTGAGCTATGTTATTCAAATTCATTTATCATAAAAGCCGTTTAATCCTGTGGTATTTTGTTCAAAATTATTAGAGCCATTTTTGATATAATCAAAATTTTGGAAAAATATTCCCTCTAAGGAGGAGTTTGGTTTCGAGCATTTTCTTGAAAGACTTCGTGTCGCATCCTTGGAAGACTTGAATTTAAATAGCAAGTTTGGTATCTAATTGACAATTCGTTTTGAAGTTATGATGTTCACAAGCCACACACACGCGTGCACACTCATGGGAAATTTTTCTTTCCTTTTTAATGGTGTGCCTTTTTTTTTAACCCATGGAGACTCAAAATGTACCGATATAGAATTTTTAGGTGGGATGCAATACATTCTCTGCCTAATACATTGTGTTCAGCTTTTAAGTATAATAAACGAAACGTCATAATTTCAAAACTATGCATAGAAATGAGTTATAATTGGTACCATTTGAAAGAGAAGGTTGGAAAGTTTTAATCAATTGGTGTTAAGTTCTGAGCAATCAGGCATCACGCGCGCATGCACAAATAATTGCATAGGAGAATTGATATCATATTGTTCATCAGCCAGCATGTGGACAATTTTCCAGCAAGATGAAGTACCACCACACTTTTTCAATGGAGCAGGGACATTCCTGGACGACAGCTCCCAAGAAAGATGGATCGACTGTCCACAATGTTACATGACAAGTTTTATAACACAGGAACTGAGGATGAATACCAATTGAACATTTCCTGTGCTACTAATGACAGTCATGTTGAGGTTTATGAACTATAAGCTTAAAACATATCCCAGTTTTCCCTATTTGCAGCAAGTAGTTTCATCTCCAGATACGTTCAAACGTTTTAAATATTTCTTTTGATATACCTATAAGTGGAACATCCTGTATGTACGTTTCAGGAAAAGTAAATATGGCACCTGATAGCAGTTGTATTTACCATAACATACCCTATATTAAAACTACTAAGTCATCCTACAGTTAAATGTCACTAGAGTTTTGGTTTTCTCTAAATATTTACTCCAAAATATGCCTGTTTAAATCCAAGACTCTTGGTAATGACTTGCGCTGTTGGTCATTCAGGAGACATCGAGTTAGTAGCAAATAAAAATAGTTATCCATTATTGTGGTAACCACTTAGGTCGGGCTTCTCTCGTCCGTCCCAACCACAGCGAAATCTGAACATCGATCCAATCGGCAGCAGTAATCACGTCGCGCGTCCCCTTATGGTGCCTGTACAACCTTCCCCCAAGTGCTGGTAAATAGAGTTATATCGGCCTGAACGTCAGACCTGATTGAGGGATAAGCTGCAGAGAACAGGCAGCACCAGGACATCATTAATGTTCCGTCAGGCGCTCTTTGTCCAAGCAACCTGCCCTTAAACTTGCTTCATATAGAAATTTCCAGCATGTTGGATTCATAGATTATATGTAGATATTGAGTGGTGATTTTCATACACCCAGTGCAATGTCAGACTGTTTCTGTTGAATGGGTCGCATTGGAGTTGTTAATCACAGAAATCTTATTTCGATGATCAGACCGGAAGAAGCACGATGCTGAAGCTGCAAATGAAGCGAAGAAATAGATAACCACAATATTCGCGGATATGGGTTATCTACACTTGACTTTTGTTACGAACAGAAGAAAAATTACGTACATACAACACTAACTAAACTACTGTGTGCTAACAACGCATTAAACAATATGCAAAGGTACCCTATGTTTAGACTAAATTCCCTACGATGTAACTACATGATAAAATATAGCTTCTAAAATACAGAACCAATTGAAAAACACAAATAACACTGGTCTACAAAAATTAACTTTTTCTCTTTCACAAGAATTAAAATAACAGATTCTAAAAGTATTTTTCGTGGTGAATTCAAATATACGAGAAAGAGAAGCAAATGTGCTCGTCTGAAAGTTTGTGGGTGATATATTTGACGAGTGCTTAGATAACATAGACGAAATCATATTAGGGCCCAGTGGAATAGGATGTTGCGTGGAACACAAACTGGATTTAGTTGGAAAGTTAACACTACATTACATGAAGTGTCGCTTCTTTTTTCGTACCAAGGAAATCAGTAGAGAAATGACGTCATCGAAGTCAGCAAACTCAACACATAAACTCTCCAAGGTCTCCAACATCTAATTCCACGGTAAGTTTCGATATTTTATATACATAACATACATAATTTGCACTATGGTTTAATTTTTCAGCGTAAATTCATGTAAGCTGATATTTCCCATTGTTCTTCATTAATTATAATAACCATTATTGTAAAATAGCATCCTATATTAGGTGTCAAGGAAACACGATGTTTGAAAACAGTATTTCAAATATTCGTGCTTACGATTTTAGGTATTGAAAATGCTAATTGATAATATGAAAGACATTTTCACCATGCATTCATGAACTGAAATGAAGCGACCGCGACACCAGTGCCATCTTGTGAGCAAACGACAGTAACTCCCGAAGAGCTCACACTATCTCTTCTATCCGCTATGATTATATAATCTACCTCTGTAATATGAAAGTAGCATTCTGACTCACGTCCAAGAGGTGCCGAGTTCGAATCTCGGTTAGGATAAGGCTTTTAGTTTGTTTTTTTCCTCCGAGGTTTTCCCTCATCCCAAGAAGAATGTCGGGCAACTTTAAGGTCTATGGAACTCGGGCTCATTTGAGCATTATTTCACCTACTTGTTTTATTCATTATCCGATATAACATTACGTTGGAGGACATTAATGGAAGAAAGGAAATAAAGCACATACCACAGATGTACATAGTAAGTAAAATTAGAAACAGAATTCGCCAGTTGCAGTATCCAATACGAGAAAAATAACATCTCAAACTGCAGTACAGAAGAATTATACACCTCTCCTTGATTCAATCTGCATGGACATATGGGTATGACATTTGGGATTCAACATCTTATTTACAGATAATAGAGTACAGATACTTCAAAACAGTTTGTTCTGACTCATAAGAAATGCATCATGGTATGTCTACAATACAACCGTCCATCGGGATCTTCAAGTACCACTTGTAGCTACTGCCCTTCAAGACGACTATACGAGGCTCTGCAACTAGGTTAGCAAGCACTCCAATCCACTACCCAACACGATTCCGCAAACATCTGCCAGCAGCTCGAAAAGACAGAACATTAGAAAGAAGCTATCATCCAAATCAGACAATGTAACAATTATTAAAAGGTATATCTGTAGATAGGGTGCTTGCCATGTTTCAAGTTATGTTATTGTCACGTTTATGTGCATAATAGTAAAGTACTCAATGTACAATGAAGTTATCAGTTCAACAAATAAAACAGGAAGTGAAAAAGCCTTTGTCAGCTTGTCTGGAAAGATGCTTGTAAATTTTAATGTGGTGATACTGGAAAGTCTACACCCCACTCATCCGTAGTACATGTCTATCATCTCTATAATTTTTACCCTAAATGTCCGAACAATCTGTACTACGTGATTTGTTGTTTAAGAGTGCGTATCACACATACAATCTTTCAGATGTTTGTACCTTAATTTACTTATTTTAATATGTTCTGTTCACAGGCTGACCGTAATTTGGCTATTTAGCTTTAAAAATATCAAGACTTAATTTTGCACTTGCACAATAGCATTGCGTTTCTTTGGAGATGTTTAGAAAATGTTTCTTATTAGTACTAAGCAAAAACGTTAATTAAAACTCTTACAATATGTTACAAATATCCAAAAACAAAAAAATTAATAGACAAACACACCAAGAAAACCCTATAAAACACCACTGGAGGGAAGTACAGGTGAAGATAAGTTACCATATTTTGAGTCAAGAAGGTTGTAACTTGTATCGTCTTTGTGCAAGTTTAAGCAGCCTTTAACCTTCTATTTTTAATCATTTTCTGTAGAGTCATATTAAGTATAACCGATTCAAGTTTGGTTATCATTGTTTCAATAGTTATTGTCCAAGCAAACTTTATGGTACTGTAATGTGCTTAGATTCCAAATGACGCCCCAGCGCCTTTAAAACAATAGTTTTAGCTGATACCTTAAAGAGATTTACACACATAATATTAGTGTCGTTAATTACTCGGTGTCACTAGGTGTTGACGGTTTAGGTCTACTACATTTAGCTTTAGGTTGCACTTGTCCAATAATCTTGCATTTCCTTGGGGACATTTAGAACTATTATACAGGGTATTTAATTAGTTGATTAGAACTGTCAGGGTACTATAAAGCCAAAGTATTACATACCATTTGCAAAAGTACTGTTAATAATCCACCAATACAGGTTTAGTAATGACGTTAATGCATCTGGGTTATTTCACGTTATCGCATCCGAGCTACCTCCGAGCTATATTTTCCCTGATTACCCTCCCCTTATGTAGGACTTACAAGCCAGTGCCTAGGGTCAGATGCCTGTCGAGGAGCACAGTGAAGACCTGGAAGCGGGTGGTCAGCCAAATACCAGGTATGATAGTGAGGAAGAGGATGATATGAAATATAGGCGAAATGGATGATTGGAAGGGTGATAATGGAGCAATTGAAAACCCGCCCAGACTCCACTTCGTCCACCACAAATACCACTCAGTCTAACCACTCAGCCACGGCGCCACCATTATACTCCCAGACTCAGTGAAGGCTGAGGAATAATCTTGGCTGGAGAAAAATTCCTACTCCCCTGTCGGGAATCGAACCCGGGATCCCTTGCAGAGCTGGCAGGTGCTCTACCAACTGCGCTACAGGGCCAACACATAAAAAACTACTAAGACAAAAAATACCAAATTTGTCTGGGTTATTACTCCATTATTGACGTTAAAGAGGATATGAGCGAATATTATATGAATCCGCACCTCCTTATTTTCTCTATCATGTACAGAGTAAGTAGAGGTATTGTAATTTAATTAAAAAGGCGAGACCGAGATTTCAGTGGAAATAACCTTTTGAGGTCCCCGGAATCCAAAATAAGTATGCCTAGTAAAAAGCGCGCGCGTGTGTGTGTGTGTGTGTGTGTGTGTGTGTGTGTGCGCGCGTGCGTGCGTGTGTGTGTGTGTGTGTGTGTGTGTGTGTGTGTGTGTGTGTACAGCATGCCTTAAAAACGAAATTTCGGTTAAATACCAATTTTGGCATTTAAGCTCAGCATCTTGCAGGGATACGACACAAGATTTTAAATAAAATCCCCCCACACCAGACTACCCTTTTCATTTTTCCAAAATGCTGACATTATAAAAATGGCTCTAGCCCTTTTAAGTAACGTTCTGTGTTAAGATATTTTCATGATAAGTGAAGTATATATCTGAAATTTCTGGGAATGTCAACAAAAGTCCTATTCACTCTGGGTGACTTTTACGTAATTGGTAAACTCTAAGAGATAGACAAAGTCTTACAATACAAACAATATTGGTCTGGTTCAAGTACACAATTTATATCACATTGAGTTTTTGTTTCCATTTTTTTTTTGTGAGTACTGAACTATTGTATTTTCAAATGTGAAGTGGTTATTGGTTTTTTATTCTGTTGTATGTGCCTGCCTCACATTCAAAATGTCCCACTTCAAATCCCGGTTAGGCTGAGTTGTACGGATAAGTTTTTTTACCAGAGGTTTTTCCTAACCTGAGAAGACGAATATCGATGTACCTCGGGTTCATATGAGCATCATTTTGCTAATTTCAAATTCATCGTCCGATATGAAATATTATATTGGAGGACGTCATTGTAAAAAGTCGCACACAGACGGCATTTTAATTGCACTGGTGAAAGTTTGTTTATTATGCTACAGAATTGCAGTTAATTATTATGCCAAACCAGTTTTTATTTTCTTTAACATATATAGTAGATAAGGGAAGTATTTATTTCACATTATCGATATTGCATCAGAAATGTAGATGTTCTGAGGCTCTTTCAATTAAAAAAAGATATTTTAGGAAAACAATTCCCTGTGTGGCGTGTGAACAACGTAACTCCAACACGAAAAATCCGTAAATGGAAGTTTGCCATTTAAGTGCACATCCTACAAAGATGCAACACAAAGATTCTTACAAAATCAACCAAGACTATTCTTTTTATGAAACGTTTTTCCAAAATGTTGATTTTATGAGAAATGGCTCGAACGGTTACAGTAACATACGTTTAAGATATTTTTTTGCCAAGTGACATGTCTTTTGGATTTTCGGGAAATATCGTCAGAAATCCTCTTAGTGTAGGATGAATTTCAAATAACTGGTAAACTGTGAGATAGATAAAATCTTGCCATAGAAAAATCAAGATCTCGTCAAAACAAGCAATTGTGTTACACACCTTTTTGTGGAGTGAACCATTTCGCAAACATTCCTTGCTGTCTGGACTCCTCGATACTAATAATGGTTTCAAATGGGAAGTTGTTCTTCATTTTTTGGCCGTGCAAAAAGTGCCAAATATCAAAGCAATTACATAGTAACCAGGTTGAAAGCATTTTACTATCGCTTAAAATACCAAATTTAGCTAATTCCGAGCCATTTGTTTTTATGCTATGAAACGCACAATACTTTCCCATTTTAAAACATCACTGTCAATATTCAGAAGTTTCTCGCATTCTTACTGAACCAGTATAACATTTAATGTAAGCAGACATTAACTCACAGTTTGTCCATGACTTCAGACTTATGTTTCCTTCGTACCAACAATAAAACCGGTTATGTAAACTTTCTAATTAACATAAAACACATAGAAAAGTAGACCATTGTAAAAACATTATGTAAAAGCTGCCTTAACGATAAGAAAAATTAATGCGAAAGTGATATGACGTAGCCGATATTTTTTATTTTTATATTCATATTTTCAAACTTTGGTGAAGAAGTTCTCTTTTATAACCTATTCCCACAGGGTTGAGACTCGGTATATTAGGCAATATTCTAGCTTTTTAAACGCAAACGAAGAACTTGGTTCAAAAGTGCTCCGATTAGAAGTGAGGAAAAAATGGGAATTTTAAACTGGCTTTAAAATCTCTTTAAGAATAATAAACACTGTATTTATAGGGAAAATATCTATTGAGGGGAAACAAACTAAGGGAGAAGGTCGTTACGGGAGCAGCAGAGATGTTGGAATCTCTCTCACATGCAGCAGGCACATTTGGGCAGTAAACTGTCCCATGGGCTACCCGGGGCTCGTAGCCCTCATTCCGAAACGTATTGAATTTTCATAAAACCTTCACCAACGGGGGACCTTCCAAGCATGCAAATTTGGTCCCTGCTTGGCTCGTAGAGAGCGTTTAAATACCTGTTCTACTGGACTAACCAAGAACGGACAAATAGCCTGTTGGCGGGAAATTTACTTAATAATCACGTAACTGCTGCTGAAAATCTGCCACCTCCAAATGCTTTGATACAAATGTTCTAACACAGAGTGAATTGTGCTACGTGAGCTTAATGATGGCCATGCAGCCCATGAGCATTAACCGCCAAGGAGCAGTTCAATGAGGTAAACTCAAATTAAATACATTTTATGTAAAAATAAATACATTGAGATTTCAGTCAACTTCTTAAAAAAGTCAAATTTAAACGAAAAATGCTTTAGGAATGCTCAATACTAAGCAGTGTGTTATTTGACGTTACTGTGACGGCCGGCTCGGCGCTCAAAAAAGGATGAACGGCGCAAGCTTCTTCACACCACATGCCGTGACGGCGAGTGGGCAAAGAAGTTCAGTGACGGACTGCCTCGTGGGACTGCTCTGTCAACAATAATTTCTCCGAAGCCTTCCAGGAAGACTTGGCTATGTCATCGTCGGCATGGTTGTAGAAGTTCGTGACGACATTCCCGCTATATGAGGAGGTAAGGAAACAGCAGAGCTAGAGCTGCAGTCACATACCGAATTGGTCAATCTGTCAGTGAGTGTGAGACAGCTGTGCGACGTCGCAAAGAAGATTTAACGAGCGTCAAGGTATTGTATCGCTATCATTAGTGTGTGAGAGGCAGTGGAACTGAAGAAAGCCACTAGAAGGACTGGGCAAGGCTATGAAAAGTAAAAACTGTGAGTCGTGATAGCCCTAACTGTGTTAACAACGAGAAGAAAACTGCATTTGTGGTTTAATTTTAGAAGACAAGGTGATAAAAATGTAACCGGACTTCATTTCGTCATTGTCACAATATTACTTACTTTCCGTCAATATGTGTCACCTTCGTTGTGTAGCTTTTATGTTTGTAACTGATATAAACTTAATTGAAAGTAAACCGAATCAGCCTTTATTCAAATCGCATGATCTTTTCTTTGTCGACATTTCAAACGTGTGCTTTTTAAATCATCAGTGGAATGATCTTGGAATTTTTCATTAAATGCGTCACTTTTCACTGTTAAATGCTGTTTGACCTTAACAGTTTGTTTACTCTCTCACAGATACACATGTAAGCGCTTATAGCCCTAAAATGCATAGTTCCATGATCTCGGCTCCCAACAACCTACACAGTGCATAACGGTAAGGAAAGTAATAGAATAGTTTGAGTACTAACAAAGTAATCACAAAGATGAATATATAACAGAGGATTCTATTCTCCCTCTCTTTCTAGTTACTCAAAGTCACAAATTGTGGTCAATGAGTGGCATTCGCTCCACTTTACAATAATTTTCAAACTTCCCAATATGTAGCAAAAAATACGCCTATCGAACTTTCCTCTGTTGCTTAGATATATTTTGAAGCTACTTGTACGCACATAATCAAGCAAGTGTGCTCATTAAAGTTCATTTATTGCTGTATCAAAGTTTGCTTATTATTCCTAATTTCCTAAGCATTCCCATCCTGAAATTACAAGGAATGTTTGAGATAATAATATAGTACACTTAAATAAAACAAATATTTTCCGATAGGAATAGAACTGATAAAGTTTTCTTTTTTTACAGGTTACATACAGTAAAAGAATGCTATAATCTCTTTAAATATTTATTATCCTTGCCACACTAGATTTCATACATGTTTTGAGGTAAGAAAGAAAACCTTTGTGGGTGCATTGCAAGTACGCCTGTTTGTATAATTTAAATTCATTGAAACGTGATGTACTATAGGACGAAGACCTTCTTGGAATTCCCACAACTTAAGAAAGGTATGTGTATGGAACATTTTTCTTTATTTGTATGTTTACGAAACATTGTAACTCTGAGACAACGGCATGAATACTAAAAGAATGGCTCAAATTTTCTGTGAATATCTTCGTTGTAAAATAACTAAATCCAAGTGCAAAACCATACAACATGAACAAAAAGTTGTTACAACAAAATCGACAGATGTTATTAAAGATAACAAACTCTCCTATCTCGTAGCATTAAGCATTACCTACATAATTGGTGTTGTACTTCAAAGCTTTCTTTCAGCCTTTAAGCCCAGTCTACCTTAAAATATTTTGTTACCTATGATTATATGTCTAGGATATTGTGACGCCGAGCACGGCGACCAATAGGGGACGGTCGGGGCCTGACAGTTTCACGCCACAAGCTGGGCCGGCGAGCGGGCAAAGGCTTTCAAGGTTAGGCTACCTCGCACGAATACTTTCGAGTGAGATCTGGCTACATCATCTACAATGCGTGTGTGAAAGTCGAGAAAGGTCCATGTAACGCCACCCCTCTATATAAGCAGACGAAGCAACGAACGGTGGAGTGTTAGCTACACACACCAGTTTGTCACTGTGTCATTGAGTGTGAGACAGCTGTGCGTAGGGAACATTTACTGAGCGTCGAGTGACTGTAACGTCATAGTTAGTGTATAAGAGACAGAGCAAGTGAAGAAAGACACTGAAAGGACTTACTCAAGCTTACGAGGAGTAAAAGTTGTGAGTTGTGATAGCACCAAAGACTAGAACTGAGTAGAAACCTGTGTATTTCTGATACAATAATTTTAGAAGACAATAAAGTAACAGAAAAGTATTCGGACTGATTTTGTCATTTTGCCACAATAATTATCTGTTTTTAGTAGTGATTGAGTCTCAGTTTTATGCTCACTATAAGTCATTTATTTCAGTAGTATTAAACTGGTTAAATGCAATTAATAACTGTTTATATTGGTATTAAAAGGGCAGCAATATAACTTTACAAGGAAAGCTATGAAATGTTAATTAGTAGAAACACTCCTTTGAACCTCCTAATGAACCATTTCTCTTATATTACTTAACGTTTACAACAGTTTTCAAAAACAAACGAACAAAATGAGGGTATGCGTGTTGGGGACCCTTTGGTGGCTAAATGTCCTTACCATAGTGTGCTAAGCTAGCCCATGGGATCGAAGCCGACCTCTCCTAACGATACTCGCCATGGAGATGGACATCAGGTTAAAATGCGAAAGCATTTGGGTTACGTGACCAGGGCAACAGATGGGCACAGTGTGCTTTCCAAAGTGTCTGGCGAGCCCTTTGTTCCCTAAGAAGGTGGTGCAGTAGGGTCCTTGCAGTTGCAACTAGGAGTTTAGACAAAGGAGACTACATGTTCATAGATTATTATAATCTTGTTAATTGAACTCTAATCTATTTGTAGCAGAGACATGTCATAGAGCTGCAGTAATGTAAGGCATTCGTGTTACATAACCCTTACATTGGTACTAACAGTGTATATTGAATAATGTATGTGCATTATTTGGGTTCGGTTTAAATATAGCGTAACTGTTGTTTGAATCTGACACCTGAGTTAATGAAAATAATACTCTAAAATTTGAAGGTGGGGTGCAAACTATCATTAATCCCTTTCCATTGTAGACTTGCCAATTTCCTCTTGTGCGACAAATTTTTAAGCACTTCGTAATTTGCATTCTGGAAAAGCACTACCAAAACGGTTAGCTTATTTGTTTGTTCTAGTTGTATCCATCAGTTTATGCGTTAGGCCTTAATCAAATTCTATTAACCAAAATTTCTATCAACAGTTTCATTAGTTGTTCCCCTTGTTAGATTCTAGCGATTTAGTCTCTGAACATCAGCGAATATTTCTCGTTGCTAAACCACGCTTATTTTCTATACTTTATTGAAGTATGCATTCAAGATCTAAATTAACTGCGTTTTTTCTGTAGTTTGACTGTTATTCTATACACTGGTATGTTACTGTAATAAGGAATAAATAGAAACCGCAGAAATAAAGTTGTCAAGGAGCGTCGAAAGCTATGCTTTATTAGAATGAAAAATAACGACATCAGAGAGAAACTCGACGTATTTAAGTTAATTGAGAAGATACATCTGCATATAACTGGAAGTAGAATGTGGATAGAATGGAAGATTTCAATACCACTAAATTCCTGCTGAGTTATAAAGTACGGTATGAGGAATATTAACAGACCGAAGAAAACATGGTAAACAGTTAATTCCCGAGGCGGAACAAGCATTTGGAAGTTTAATCCGTGAATATCAACATTATAGCTTCTGATATTAATAGACTTGTAAAAGTAACGTAGACTACCATAAGAGTAGACTACGGTAATTTTCCTAGTCAAAGCGGTCAGTTGAGAACCTATCCACATTACCTGTACGTTTAGGTGTTTTGCCTTCCTATCAGGCGCTACCTCATATCCATAGCGATTTTTTATCATGTTTCACTAGATTCCCCTAGAAACCGGAAGCATGGAACTTTGAACCTTCTCAAAATTGAGAGAGGATATGTAAAGGGCCGCTTAGCCTAGTGATCACCAGTAATGCTATTTCAAAGTTAAAAGGTTCAATTTTCATTCCGATTATAGTGATAAAACTCATGATCACAGCTTTTGTTGATTATTATGTTTGAATTTCTCATTAAATTTCTTAATTCGTTGTCTTTTGTACTGTTTCTTTCCGTACCGTACTACCGGTAGTCGTACCACTTAATACGTCATTTATGTAATGTGCCAAAACAACCAAACTGCAGTTTTGGTGAAGCACAACTCTATATATTTTGACGCCGCCCGGCGACAGCGGCAACACAGCAAAGGCTCCGGGCCACACACCTATGGGTGCGTGCAACAAAGGCGCTCAAGGTCAAGCTATCCCACGCCACTCATGGCGAGCAAATCCATGAAGACAACCAGTGCAGTATTACAAAGCTATGTGCACGAACTTAAAGAATTTTAACGCTGTCGGCTATTTGAGAAAAGGAGCATTTTCTAGAAAGATCTGGCTACGTCCTCGCCGGTATAAAAGCTAGCGGAGTGCATGAGGGGAGGCAGTTTTAGGCCACTCACTTTGACAGTCAATTTTTAGCTTTATTGTGTGTGTGTATGTATGTATGTATGTGTGTGTTAGCTGTGTTTGTGTGTTTGTATGGTCGTCGTGAGAGAGTCGTCACCTCATAAGGAAGATAGCGTAGCAGTGTTCAAGGATCATATCCGAGTTATTCTTTTTTTTTTTTTTTTTTGTGGGGGGGGGGGACAAAGAGCTGAAGAAAGACAGAAATATTGATGTTAAGGTTACGGCAAGTCAACAGCTGTAAATTATAATATCATGAAGGAGTGTAGATATTTAACGACGAGAAAAGAGCTGTATATTTGTGCAAAAGGAGAATGAGGTGATGAAAAACTAATAACTGCATTGGACCCTTGTCTTTTTGTCGCAATGGTGTCAAGCTGACAACGTTATGCTTAGTCCAACAGTATCTATGTGTCGTTAAGTATTGTTTTCTAGTTGTATTATCAACATAAACTTTTCCTCATTCACATTCTGAGATTACCCATAAGGTAGCATTCGAGCAGTAGGTTACTGTTACTTGAAGCCTTTAACAAGGACAAAATATGAAGCGCATAAAAGAGAAAAAGACTGATGCTGTTCGCGGTAGGTAGGTATATGGGGGAGACGTCATGACTGATGTCCCCCAGCGTTTTGTCACATAACTGTGAGCTGTGTTTTTGTTGTAGTGCTTCTTTGAAACACTTTTTTGATGTGTAGCTCGACAGAATGATATGACATGGCTTTTTGGAAGGGTACTGATGACTCCCTTCTTGGTTGCAGCGTTGGCAGTTCACTTTTTTCAGCTTTGGATATGAGCATATTTCGGCAGCTGTTTTGTTCTTCCTTCATATGCTTTCTGCCTTATGTTTTTTTTTTCTGGATTAGAATGCGAAGTATATGGCTGATTTTTACCTTTTTGAGTTATGGAGAGTGATGGGTAATGATCTGAAAAGCTATTCTTCAAAGACAAAGCTCTGAAGTGACGTATTAAACGTTCATGTACTCGCTAAGAAACACTGGGAACAGTAGTATGTATGTAGATCGAGTGGAACAAAACAAAATGGCACTGAACGATAATATTCATAACTAGGCTTTCCTTTGTGTCACACATAATTTTACTCCTGCGCGCAAAGCTGCATTTACATTCCAAACATTTACCTTTGTCACTGTTCTAATTCTCTTGAGATGGACCAAACTCCCAATTAATTTCTTTTTCTGTAAGTAGTACTTTGCATGAATATCTCTGCAAATATTCAGATGAGTTACATTGTTTATACCGGTAAATTTAAAGAGGCCTACACAGATTTGGCGCAAATTGCACCGCGATTCACAACTGTTTTTACACGAATCAGTACTTTTTGGACAATATATGTAATGCATCTTTGGACGATGAAAACTGCTATTAATTTTCTTCAGCAGTAATCGTTGCTTCTACAATTGAGTTACTTTTTCTATGGGTATTTTGAGAGGATAATTATTTTACTTAGGAGCCAATAACCCTTGTCATCTGAATATTTTGATGCGGTGATTTCTTGATTAGTAGCTTATTTGTAGCTATTTGTGCGCATGCGCGTGCGGTCGTGTGTGAAGATGACATTATTTTCGAAGAGTTTACATATAAAATTGTACTTACAGTTTTATGTGGTACTGTCGCTCTGGCAACTCCACTGATAAATATTGAGATAACCGACCTCAAAAGTGGATCGGGAGAGTTTTAAATAACTTATAAAAGATAACACACCTCATGCTATGCTGATTTCTGTTGACTGTCAAGAATGAACACGCCATTTACAACTCCCGCGATGAAAGGAAATGTGAATATCACGAATTCCTTAGCACTATAACATTATAAACAGCCTTCCTGTTTTCGATTACAATGCTGGAAGAAGCGCAACTCTTAGGGCTAAAATTGTTTTGGTCAAAAACACATCAAACACACGATGGGTCTCTTGGAGGTTGTAACACAAATCATTGCTTACTCTAATAGCACGATTTGCTTTCCATTGTTTCCACTTCATTCCATTTCTTACTCATCTTTCAGGTGTGCTTCTAGGTTCATGATACCTAGCGGTGCCGGATAGATGGCGTGGACACGTGCTCAATGTAAATAATATTTCTCGTGGACACTAGAGGGCAGCCATATGGAGGGTCGATTCTTTCCCCTCTCTGGTGGCTCCAGCAATGGGATCCCCGATCGTGACTGAAATTTTAAGGACTTCCACGTGTCTCTGTGGCCTATGTACCAGGAGCATCCTGTGGCATCCTGTGGTTCCCTCACTTTATTCCTTCCTTCTATGATTGTTAGCTACAGTAGATATGTGAAGGTTCAATGTGCAAGCCCCCCCCCCCCCCCAGCATTGTCTACTCTTTAGCGTTTACCTTTGCCCTCATGATCTCGTAGTTAACATGCAAGGATTGTATTCCAATCTCTTCAGGAAGTACTTCATTAAGGAGCAGAGTGACTTTAAACTTTCTAACATTTTATAATTTTACAAGAGAAAAAAAAAGAGCTTTAAAATAATTAAGGGCTGTTTTACGACTGTGTGTGCTTGTGATGGCTAATATTGTGAAAATTAAGTCCAGAACCCCAGAAATATATTTTTTGGCAACATTGACATATTTGGTATATAAACGTTAATCAAATTCTTACTTTACATTTTAAAACGAGCTCAATTTGGCTCAAACTTAGTTGCCAAAATAGGAATAAAATTACTTTCCACCATAATATACAAATAAATTAGTATTAGCTACTGCGCTTCAGTAAAGTTTCCACCTCTCGATTATAAAATAATTTAATATATTTATATACTGAGTTACTATGTTCATATCAGTGACTTTAACTTAGAAACTAATTTCTTGTTGTTCTTGTTTAGTCGACGCTGACGTAATATTTTAGAACTTTGACATACGAACAGATTTGCTTCACCATTCAGATTTTAAGTTCTGTGGGGCTTTGAAATGATTCTAATTAATGAACATACCCATGCTCCAGCCCTGAAATGAACTTAGCACTATCAAAAATGTTTTAATGCTTATTGTGAAAATCAATTAATAATGAAGGACTGAGAACTATAGTGGGCCATCTATCTTTCTAAAGTACGGAGAAAAATAGTTTCACTTTAGTTAATTTCACAGGGTATTGATTAATTTGTAGCACATGTTGCTAATAACATGTTAATGCACTCCAATTTGAGTGCTATATTATGAAATTTGAAGAAAATTAGGATTCGAATTTGAAAAAAAATTATGTCATAAATTTTCCTCAATATGAGGACCACTTTGTGATGGACAATTTCCAAAATGGGGCATAAATAAATTAAAAATACAGCGTTATAAACCTAAATATTGTATTATTTTCTTTTATTATTGTATTATAAAAATAAAATATATGTGTCAATGAGGCCGACTTACGGTATTATTTTTAACGATTTCAAAGCTATTTTATTTTAAATTAAGTGTTTAAAACAGTTCCTCTATAGACCATGCAGAAATGAATATACCTATACACACAATTACTATATCTATTACTTAGTAATATATTTAATTTTAACTTCTGAAAGTTTACATGAAACGACAAGATAGGTCAAGAGGAAGAAATTAATGTGGAATAAAGGATATCCATGTTAGAAATCACATTTGAGAAATGTTGTTGAAACAGACCATCACTTTCTCCCACTGGAATTCTAATCTTAAATGTGAAACCAAGCGTAAATAACGCTTTACGAAAAAGCACGAGGAGGTAAAAGCTATTCCATACTAGCCTGAAAGTAAGAGCAGAATTCGATATAACTCCGTCTCCTGTTTCGAACAGAGAAAGCGATGGAGGTACAGCGGCCCTTGGGAACAATTGAACATCTCATTTCTACGCATAAACTAATTTCACATCTCGTTTGCGCTTCGCTACGTTATTCCGCAAATCAAAAGCCTTTTCTACCCGCTCCCATTCGCTCCAAGATTGATAATTCACTTAGAATGCATCCCTTCACTGTGGTACGAGAGAGCAGACGTGTTCACATGCTTCCATAATTCACGTTTATTCACTGTAGGATAAACTTGTTGGTTTCAGAAGAGTTCTACTGCACTTGACGTACCTGCTTAAAGTAAAAAAGATATGGAAATAAGTTATAGCTTGATTTGGTTTTCCAGGAAAGGACAAAGCTCTGCTTTTACGTATATCTAACTGGATTGTCTCGAGGCACTTACATTTTCTGAATTGCAAAAGTTCACGTTTTATGTTGACTGCTGCTTCTCCCGGTTCGTAGATCATTCAGCATGTATTTCAACGCTATGATTAGGAGAAATAATGACATGGGAAAACAAAGTCATATACAGATTTTTCCGTGGTTGTGTACACTAAAATATGTAGAATGCAATAGAGGTGGAGGTAGAGGTAGATTATGAACGGAGAGGATTCCACACTGAGCCCTAGCTGGCTATTGTATGTAAGACCCCTGGGAGGAAGCAATGGAATGCTAGTGAACGACGGGCGAGAAGCGAACCAACGTGAGGGTCCCTAACATGTGCTGGAGATTCATCTCGACACCAGGGTTCGTTAAGCAATCACCAGTCATGTGGGTTTTGAAGAGCATCACTACAAGACCACCCATCCCTCGAGAACAGCAGTTAACAGTGCGCAAATCCTCCACACGGCAGCGTCAACTCGATCACCGCCAACACCTTCGACCCCAAAAGACTGGATTTCAAAGCAAGGCGATATGAAATGAAATAGAGAGACGGCAAGTTCGGGAATGTGATTATCCTTCCCAGCATGCGCCTGGCGACACCGAAAAACTGAAAAATCCATAGGTCAGGAAGGTCGAACCCACGACCTACTGAATCAGAGCTTCGAATGCAATATAAATAAACCTTTAGTTTACAGCCTTGTGGTGTTTTTATTATTTTAATCTCTTTCGCAAACTATTCGTACAAAAGCTTTTGTCAACCTGCTTTCCGTTAATTCAAGTAAATGTTTCCAGATAAGATTTCATTCCACTTTTCTTTGGAACTGCAAAAGGGATACAGCAAGTTGAAGGAAGGGACTGCCAAATGTCGAGAAATTGAGAATATATTAGAGGGTTTTGAAAATCGTTTCTCTTGAAATCATGAGAAACAAAAGAATGTAGTTCAATAAATCAAAATGTAAAAAATATAAGCTTTCGTAAGAATAATCTGTAGAATTTAGTTAAAATGCACAAAGAAATAATGTAATTAATAATTATACCTACCTACGTTTAATGCAAGTTAATATTTACGAAAATGGTTTCATTAGACATTTTGTCTCTATGTACCCGTACGAGAGTGATACAGGCGGATACAGTTAGAGTAAAATCCTATAAAAGAGGTGAGCGATACGCCTGCGTTGAAATCCAACACTTTTCTTGCCTATGACAAAACAAACAGTTCTGAAGCATTCCAAAAGGGTGGAAAGTATTTCAAAAGTTAAACTAACACCGAATATCCGAGAAATGGTTAATACCACAAAAATAAATTATTTGCTATACATTTGTAAGTTTGCTTTTGGTAAGTAAACAAGTTTCTGTAATATAGAAATACATAAAATTTATTAAGACGAAAAGGGCTTCAGAGGCTAATCACAATAAGTGAACACATGCACCTAATTGGCAATTTAAATATGTTAAGCATATGATGTTTAGATGTCCTAAAGTTAATAAGTCACCAATACATAAAGGAGTAAGACAAGGTTGTCCAATTTCACGACTCTTTCTAATACATACACTAACCACTAGGGCTAGGATTTTCATGATAGGGTATACATTTTTTGGTAGGCTGACATGCTCCTTAAATACATATAAATGCTTCTTAAGAAACAGGAAATCAATTAACCTAATTTGTTAAGTCATATTTTTGGATATATGGCCATCTGTCTCTCATAGAGCATATTTTAGTAAGTAAATGGTCATATTCCCCATATTTTTACTCTTTCAAGAAGAAATGAACTTTCTCATACAATGTATTTCTTCTGTGTTACATTTCTCAGAATTGCTCATCTCATTTTGTTTCCTGAAAAATGGCAAGTATCTACCTTCCTTCCGTTTCCTTTGAATTCACAATATGGATTACACCATTATGCATCAGTGAGTTTGTGTAAGCTATTGTTACTCTATGAGCAGGTAGCTGATTAAGACATTCTGGACCCTAGACTGCAGACAAGTATCTAATTCACTCATTGTGTTATTCAGTCTTATTGAAGTAATAAGTGTGTGCAGTATAGTTCAGAAAAACATGCAAACTGTTCAAGTAAAAAGATTTGTGTCTCAATATAGTGAGAAAGTATTTTCAAGTGGTGGTAAAATACTGTATTGTAAACTGTGCGACGTAAGAGTAACTGCGGAGAAGTCATATTAAGACGTTCAGCACCATGTGGCAACAGATAAAAACAAACGTGGAGTACAACGCATTGAAAACGAAAGAACAATACAGCAAATACTCTTAGGGGAATCCCGCCAGTCATATTCACCATTTCTGCGAAGAACTTTGTACAGCCTTCCTTTGTGCTGATATTCCCTTATGTAAACTAAACCATCCAAAATTTCGCCAATTCTTAGAAAAATACGCAGGCAAATCTCTTCCGGATTCTTCCACATTAAGAAAGAACTTTGTCAGCCGAAGCTACGAATAAAACAACAGAACAAATCAGATAACAGCTTGTGAATAAGAAAAATTGGGTATCAATTGATGAAACCACAGACTGTGGGAAGATATATTGCAAATGTCATTATGGGAGCTTTGGGAGAAGATGGTCCAGGCTAAACGTTTATAATAAACTGTGAACATTTAGAAAAAAGTAAATGTTTCCACCATTTCTAAGATGTTCAACAGATCTGTGGGTGCCATATGGCCCGACGGTGTTAAGCATGACAATGTATGTAACAGATGCTGCAGCTTATGTGGCGAAAGCTGCCGATTCTCTAAAAACATTGTACAGTAAAATGGTGCATGTGACTTGCTTAGCTCACGCCTTGCACCGAGTTGGTGTGTCAAAAAGATATTTTTGAAAGCCCCTTCACATGTTGCAGCATTTAAGTTATTAGTTCAAGACATTCCCTTACCACCATCTCCCATTTTGACAAGATGGATTGACGCCTGCAACTATTACTGTGAGAGATTCAACATTGTGAAAAGCATGATTGATTCATTCGATAGCAGTGAAGCCACTTCAATTGCACTAGCCCAACAATTAACGTCTAATGGTGAAATTTCAGGCAAAAATTCATACATAAAATCAAATTTTGGATTTATTTCTGCTGTCATAACTGCTTTGGAGGAATCAGAAGTACCACCAGCGAAGCAGATAGAACAAGTTGAAAAAAGTTGTGAATAAATTAGACTGTGTTTGTGGTAAATTTTATTGGGAAAAGAAGTGTCAAAGAAAATGGAAAATGTGATTAAAAAAAAAAAAAAAAAAAAAAAAAAAAAAAAAAAAAAACGACGGGTATCATACACTGAGTTCCACTGCAATGATTTTGTTGGATGAAAAGTTTAGATTCAAATGATACTTTTCATTTTAAATATGCTCCTCTTATGTCAGCTGAAGTATAAAGGAGCTCTTTTAAAGTACAAGGCCTCGGCTGAAAATAGGAAATCTTTTTTATTTAAAAATTTGCACAATTTGCAGTTCAGAGCTTATAAAAAGTGAAATGAGGATGTAAAAAGCACATAGGTTAACTATGTTCCTATAACGTTAATAAAAATCATACTGGAATGTCAAATTGCTTAGATTAGCTTGCTACTCAAGTGCATTTTATTCTCAAATGAACAGTTCATTATCAAAACTGAGTTACCTATTTTACAATATAAATTTTACCTCATTTTAATATTGTTAGGATATATTTATTATGTTGTGCATATTATGGTAATTTTTAGGTCATAAATATCCTAGCCCTAGTAATTACATACTACGAAATGGTAAATGAATTTCAAAGAACATGTTATAATTCCAAACAAACAAAAACATAGTGTTAGATAGGTTTCATTTACAGACGGCCAAGTTTTAATATCTAGTTCTGAAAATAACGCACAGCGGGCATTACTCTAATTTTAAAAAATAAGTGAAAATGTTAGTTTAAATATTTCAATTGGAAAAGCAAGAGTTTCAGCATTTAAAAGACACAGAGCTAAACTTATCTTGTTGGGAAAAATAATAGACCAGATAAACTGTTGTAATTACCGTAGCTGCAATAGCTCCTGTATGAGGAATTATATCCAAAGCAAAATTAATACGTTCACTTAATGTACCTGGCGTTATCAATTGATCTCTAAAAATACCAGAAAGGAAACCAAGATTAGATTTGATAAGGTGATGACAGTATCAATGCTGCTTTACGGCGCAGAGCTTTGGGTTATGATGAAGGACGAAACAAGAATTCAAGCGGTAGAAATGGGATTTTTTGAGATATGTCGCACGATACACCCTACTAGACAAAAAACAAGTGAAGATATAAGGAGGGAATTAAGCGCATTTAAATTCACAGAGAGAATAAAACAAGGTAGAAATAATTGGAAACAACATACACACAAAGAACGAATAATTACCACGTACCAAAACTCATTAGAACTGTAACACAAAGGCAAAAAGAAATGTTGGCAGATCGAAGCCTAATGGGCACAGCAGTGTTGAAACATATGAGACAGAGAAGCCTTACGAGATTAATCCCTGAAGCTGATGATGGAGAAATATTTTCCATGAGCACGTAGTTTGAGGTTAGATGGTTCTATTCAAATATGGATCATATAAGGTTTAGGAACTTCGTACACTCGCACACACAGGCATACATGCACCTTTTACTGTTCGTTTCCTTTAGAGATGTCAAAACGCATACTTCGATGAAATCCCGACTTTGAATTCTTAAGTGGAATACATTATACCTTATGTGACACATTCATATGACTTTCTCTAACCACTATCACTTAGATTTGTTTCTCTGACACTGCTCACACAAAGGCTTATTTTTATATCTGCTTCATGATAATTAAGATCAACATCTGCAGAAAAGGTCAACCTTCCGTTAGGCACGCGCCCAGGTAGAACACCGTTACTGGCGCGGGACCTAGTGAGCCCTCGCTGTATTTTTGGGCTTTGAAGCAAATACGCTTATGCTCCATGCGGTTGTCGTCAATTTGAAGCAACAATCGTTGGCAACTCACCGTTCGGCTGAAGATCTGATGTTCCGGGCACCAGTGTATTTTAAATACACAATATCTCCTCTGGTTGTTTCCCGGGCCTAGCTCAAGCAATCTCACTCTTTAGCTCGGGGTACGCGTGGATGTTTCTGAATAACGATAACATCAGTTTATAATATAAATCAAGTTTAGTAACTTCTTGAATTATCGAGAAATTGCTGATCGAGTACTAAAAGAACAACAAAAATACTGCTGGTTAAATTCGTGGACTGGAGAATGTGCAAGTTTACAATTTTGCACGTGGCGGGCAAATACTTTTGACCGCGCTGCAATAAAACGCAGCTCTCGCGCAGGATACCTTCCCTAGACGCGACAAACCTTTCACTTTTCTCGGTAATGAGCCTATCTCACTAGCACGTCATATCCAGTCGGTGAGCCTAGCATTACCTGGAATTTTAACCAGTGACGCTGCCTAGGTAACGTACGTACTGTCGCTTATGACTTTTTGCAA